>CM076575.1:253165863-254365863 GCA_034641835.2 Pinus albicaulis
AGGCCAAAAGCTTGAATTTTTTGGCCTTTTTGAGCAATTTAGACCAAGGGATGTTTGTGCAAAGCACCTGTCCATGTGCGTAGCGCCACTCAACTGCACATTCATTTCGGGTCGAGCTAGCAGGTCCGTGCATAGCGACAAGTCGAGTCAGGCCTATCGAAGCACAGTGTTGGCGTGCAATGGGCAGATATGGCCGTTCTGGGCTTGTGCATAGCGCCCGCTCAGGTGCGTAGTGCTGCCTTGTCGAAGTGCAGTGTCGGTGTGCAGTGGGAATGTCTGGCCATTCTGGCCCTATGTGTAGTGCCCGCTCAGGTGCGTAGCACCACCCTCCCGGTGCACAACGCCATGTTAATTTACACTGTCGTTGCATCCTCTATGCAAAGTGTTGATGGCTAGGTGCATAGCGTCGGCCTCAGTGTGTAGCGCCTGAAATTTTCCTTCAAACTCACATAAAAACCCTCAAAACTTGCTTTCAACAGCTCTCTCTCTTTTTTCAATGACAACGAGGTTGAGGGAAAGGGAACAAAGGCTTTATAGTCTTTCGAAAAAATAAATTTATCAGCCCAAACCCACTTTCCTAATGTTCATTTCTCTTTTTATTTATCTCACTGTGCTTTTGGCCTTTTTTTTCTTGTAGGTTTCATTTTGACATAAGGAAAATGTCTTTTTCCTTAGCTGGAGTATCATGATGTTCTCCTTGTGCTCACAAAACTTTCAACTAGCTCAAATAGTTCCCTTTACCCTCTTTTGTAAACATGAACCTTTTTATGATGTTTTAACACTTATGTAAAACAAACTTGTGATCAATTTTGACATTTTTTCCTCTGATTCACATTCTTTCTTGTTTTTCTGTTAAGTAGTGAGGAAAAACCTCTTGGTGGGAGAAAAACCCTGCCAGCAAGCATCAACAGTAGCTTGGTATTTTGGGATGTGCCACCATTATTTGAAACATTCTTGCTTTGACCTTATCAATTTGCCTATAGGGAAACACTTTTGACAGTCTTGTAAAATTGTCATTCATGTTTAACCATCTTTTGCAAAATATGCCTCTGATAAGGAAAATTTTGGAGGCTTTATTGTTCTTAGGTTACCTACTTTCTTGTTCCTTTGATCAGTTTGCAAATGATGTATGTCTACTGAGGGAGGTAAGCTATTTAAACCATTTTTGTGCTTTTGTTGGCCACTTCTGTTCTTTCAGGTGCCTACACCACTTCTACCTTTTGATCAATATCTCTTTTGGAGTTGGATAGCTCATTCTATCAACCATGAAACTATGCTTGTCATAGTTGCCTCCTTTGGAAATTTCTTCCCTCATGCTTGCCTCCTTGACCCTTTAAAAATGTTTCTGTCCTTTCTTTGAGAAGTCAAGCCTTGAAATGATGTTTCTGTCTCTTTTTACTAATACCATTTATCATCTTTCTTCCTTTGGTGTAGTGTAGTATTGGTTTTTATGTCTACCTCCTTTGATCCCTTTAGTTATCTGATTTTACCTTTTGAAACCTCGTACTTCTTGTGCCAATACTCTTTGCCCTTTCAACCCTTGATGATGTGGAGTCAACGCCTCTTTCCCAAACCCTAGAGGGTAGCTTGAAACCTTTGAAACCCTAAGTTGTTATGAGGGAGGTTATGTTATCACCTTTTGACCGGTTTTTCAACTTTCCCAAACTCCTAGGTTGTAGGGTTGCTTAGAAAAAATAACTAGTGTTGTCTTCTAAGTTCTCAAAAAATTCTCAAAACTCATTAATCATGTCAAAAACCTGTAAAGTGTACTTGATGGAGTTTGAGGTGACCTTTTCTCTTGCAACCCTAGCACTAATTTATGTCTTGGTCAAAGCTATCACAAACCCTGATTCTTTTCAAACACATGCTTGCTGCTTTCTTCTTGTTATGAATGGTCTTCCTATGATATTTTCTCTTTTACCTTACCTTTTTCTAGGTTGACAGAAATTTGATCCTCTTGCAGAAATGTGAGAAAAGGGAAGTTGTCCCTTTGCAAGATTTGTGCTTTAGGCCAAAATCCTTTCCGAGTGACCTCTTTTGATCAGCTTGGACAAGATCACTTTTCCCTTTCTTCTTTGACTGCAGTTTCTTCATACAAGAAAAACATAGTTTTTAGGATACCAAATCCATCCTATGACCTTGTGAAAAACTAGGTGACCTAATGGAGGCTTTATTGGACTTGGCTTTTGGACTGAGGCTTAGAAGTTGGGATCATCAAGTGTAAGATAGAGTTTATGATAAACTAATGTATTGAATATCCAAAATCCAATGAAATTTATTTATCTTAAATAGCCTACAAAGATAGTTTGAGACCATCAGTGTTTGGGAGTATTTTGGGAGACACACCAAAGTTGTTTGATTGGTGAGCTTAGGTAGCAGTGGGGGTTTTTAAGCAAAAATAAACATAGGATTTGGGTGAAAGATTACTGGATATAGACAAAATGAGTGACATAAGCCTCTAACGGTTTTTTTTGGGACTGGTAAGAAAAGCTGGACATGATGGAAAGATAAAATAGTGAAAAATTTTCTTTAAGGATGATAAAGGCAGTGAGATTTCTAGAGCTCACAATGTCTATAAACAATGTTTCTAGAAATCTAGGGAAATCATTTAGTCATATATGAAGGAAAAAATTACTGATGACTAATAATGGCTCCACTTGGGGAGGGCAGCTCCTTTTCAGGAGGTGTCCAGAACTTCAGATTTCTGGCTTTGTGGAGTCTAGTGCCTCATCCATTGGGCATATTTTTACCTCTTTCTCTTGCTGATGTTGGCTTGAAACTTATGATCTCAATAATTTAAAATACATGGTTAGCTCAAATCCATCTCTACCTACCCAACCTTCTTGCCTAACATTTTTTTCTTCTTTAGGTGCATTTGGACTAGAAAACTTGACATCTTTTTATTTTTTGAAAGAAAAATAAACTATCTATTTCTACCTTATTTCTTCCTGAAGCTCAGATTAGGCTAATGAACTCCTTTAATTATCTACCTATATTATTCAACTATCAAGGTTAAACTGTTTGACAAGATTTATTCACTAAGCTAAAAAACATGAAATTGAAAACATGGCTAAATCATGATTAGACAATTTGATTTACCATGGGTTTGTGGCATAAAAACAAGCTAGAAACAAATGTTATTTTTGTACAAAATAAGACTAGAAAAATCAGGGAAAGGATACATTGTTTGATATTCATCCTTGTTTTTCTCTTTTGTTCTATTTTAGGCATGTGGAACAAGTACCTTTCTACCTAATCTATCATTTGACTAGTCAAGCTTGAATAACTTGACCCACCATATTTCACTAACTTATGAATAATAAATTTAAAACATGTTTCAGCCATGATTAGGCTAGATGACTGAAACAAGACTCTTTTATGCACTAGTAGTGGTATTTAGGCTTATCCACTTTCAATAGTTCTATTTTTTGGGTATGGGGATTTACCTCTTTTCAAATCTACCCTCTTTTCCATTTTTTTAGTTTTGTATTTTTTGTGATTTCTCTCAATATTTTTTCATCAAACAATGATATGTACAATGAATGAGAAATTTCAACTAAGACTTAGGACTCTTAGCAGAAATAGTGCTTGAGCATCCTGCCATTTACAAGACCTCCAAAAAGTTCTTCTCCATTAAGCCCTTGTAAAAAGAAAGCATTATGACCTTGAACTGACTAAATAAGGTAAGGGCCCTTCCACAAATTCTCAAATTTACCATTTTTACCTTTGTATTCCCTCCAAGAATCCCACTTTAGTATAGTGTCTCCAATATGGAAATTATTAGCTTTGGTTCTTCTGTCAAAGATTTTCTTTATGCTTTCCTGCATTTCCTGAGTTTTTTTATACACTTCTTCCCCTGTATGTTGTAAATGAATGGTTTGGTTTAGTGTCCTTTGCATGTCATTTTCTTCTGATTGTACCTCTTAGAGAATTCTTACCACCGGAACTCCATAAGATGTTGGAAAAATGGCATCCATGCCATACACTAGTTGATAGGAAGACATATCGATTGATTTCTTTGTGGTTAGTCTATCAGCCCATATTGCATGTATAAGCTTGACATGCCATGAATTTTGATTCTATTATAGGAGCTTCTTCATGATATTAACTAAGCTTTTGTTAGAAGATTCAGCTACCCCATTATCCTAAGGGTAATAAGCTGTGGAATGTCCTAGTGTGATGTGGTATTTATGAAAAAATTCAATCATATTTTTGGATGAAAAGTAAACAGCATTATCTGTGATGATCTTTCTCGGGAAACCAAATCTAGACATGATGTTTGTCTCGAGAAATTTTATAATGACTGAATCAGTGGCATTTCTGGAGGGGGTGGCTTCTATCCACTTGGTAAAGTAATCAGTGGCATTTAGGATCCACTCTTTTGTGCAGATGAGGTGGGGTGAATTTCTCCAATGAATTCTAAACCCCATTGTTGAAAAGGACCTTCAACAGTGATGGGATGTAAAGGTAAAGGTAAGAGTTTTCTCTTGCCATAAAATATTTGACATTTATGGAAAGTCATGACCAGTTTGTGGGTATCAAGGAAAAGGGTGGGCCAATGGTAACCCGCTCTAAAGATTTCGTTGGTTGTGGTTTTCCAGTAAATATGGCCTCCACACTCCTTCATGAAGTTCATGCATGATCTTACCTGCATCATCTTCAAGAAAAAATTTAAGTAGTATACCAAGAGGATTGTTCCAATATAATATTCCATCTAAAATGCAGAACTTAAAAGATTTTTATTTTAAGAATCTAGCATTTGTCTTTGATAATGCAAGGGGAGAATTAAGATAGAAAATCACATAGAGAATATCAGCATACCAAGATGAATTCAGAAATGGTTCTTCAACATGGGGAGTAAGTCATTCTTCTTTTTCTTCTAAAAAAATCAACCATGTTCATATCTAAAACCTTGAAATTTGACTCTGTCATAAGTTTTGCAAGTCCTTGTCCTTTAACCAGTCTTGTGGGCCTAATTTCTATGTCATATTCTAATATAATGGCAATCCACATTCTTTGATTTAAAATTTCCTTGACAACCGAGTGTGCGACAAAAGCAATGACATTAGAATGTAGGATATATACTCTAAAGTATTTCAATGCTTTGATCAAGGCAAAGGCTTGTTTCTCCATGATGTTGTATTTTAAAGGAGCATCTCTAAGGGCCTTGCTGAACAATGCTATGGGTTGTTCTTGTCCCATCATGTTATTTTGCAGTAATACTGCAGCAATGGTATGTTCAGAGGGAGACTCGGTCGTCGTGGTTTAGACTGGCAAATGATCACTACCGTCGAGTGCAAGGACCCCTGTTTCTTAGAGCGCTTGGGGGCAGGCGCTTCCCTGATCCGAGATCTCTGTTTCTGCATCCACTACCGAATCAAAAGAAAGGAGAGGTAGAGAGGAGGGATCAGCAAAAACAAGGAGCACTTCTAGCTCTATCTCAAACAGCCATAACGCTCCCTGAGTCCCAATCAACAGGTAAGAACCGGCTTCTGCTGAATTCCCCTCCCTTTCAAATTTTTATTAGACCTCCTATGGGAAAGTCTCTCTTAATCTGGGTAACCGATGATACTTCTATTCTACATCTAAAGCATAAGATATGGGGATTGACGGGGTACCCAGTTCCGACCCAACATCTGGTCAATGGGCACAGCTCTCTCCAGGACTGCAGGTTGTTAAAGGACTACTCCATTAAAGCAGAAATGACCATTACCCTGAACCTGCGTCTGCGAGGGGGTGCCGTAAATCAGAGCATGCCAAGATCTGCAGGGAGAGATAAAGGGAAAACACCCATCAGCCAACAACAAACAAATGGAGGGCCCTCCTACAAAAATATCCTACAGGGGAAGAAAGTAGTAGGCTCACCTGTAGAACAGACTGGAAATGTGCCGAGACCCTACATAGTAGAACTACAGGACCAAACCCCAGCACTAAAAATAAACAGTTCAGCCGCAGAGGAGCATATAAAGACATATGAAGCCCAGGCATTAATCTGCCGCTTCAACGGCTTCTGGCCCAAACCCATGGACCTATTTCAATGGATCTTCACACGATGGTCATTGGAATGTGAAATACATCTCTGTTCCAAGGGGTTTTTTATCGTTAAATTTCAAACCTCAGAGGAAAGAGATATCATAATCAGAGAGGGGCCTTGGTTCTGGGGGTCCACGGGGATGTTTATAACCCCATGGTTTCCAGATTTTGACCCCAACACCATGACAGTTTCCAGATTACCAGTATGGGTGAGACTCTACAACCTGCCTCTTCACTTCTAGAATGAACAGGTTCTCGAGAGAATTGGGAATAGCCTTGGGCGATATATCAAAACAGACATGGAAAGAATAGAATAAAGAATTTTCACCTTTGCTCGGATCTATGTAGAAGTAGATTTAAGCAAAGGGCTACCGGAGAATATCATGCTGATTTATAAGCACCAAAATTGGCTGCAATCACTTGATTACGAGAACACTGCATTTAGATGCAGGAACTGCAGGATGACAGGTCATCTTCAAAATACATGTCCAGAAGCTAAGAAAACAAATAGCAAAAAGAAACCGAATAGGAAGCAGAGGAAAGGTTGGCAGTATCCCCCTCCTGACTCAGAGGAGGATGAGTCAGAAGAAGAAGAGGAACTAGCTCCGCCAGGAAGTAAGCAGCCAACACAGGAACCAGAGGTACAAACAGAGGATATGACTGCACCCATGGATCCACACCTTCAAACTAAACAATCAGACATGAATGCTGAGGACATGGGCAGCGGAGGGATTAAAAGACATCATACATCAGAAACGTCAGATTCGGACAAGGACACAGGAATCCATAATGCAGAAAATCAGATTGTCCTTGCCACTTGTGTTCCATCCCAGGGTGAATGGCGCAAGGTTGAGAAGAAGAAAGGCAGAAAAACCTGAGTGTGGGACGCCTTTCCCATGATTCAGTAGCCTCTAGTTTCTCTGTCCCTTTCTCTCTTCCCAGTTCTCTCTCTTTTTCTTTCATTCTTTCTGAATGCAAGGTAGCCTAGCTACAACGCATTGTGTGCCAAAGCACATGTTCCCATTGGGAAATTTCTGAAAATGCTTCAATGCATATGCTATGTGTAACTTTTCATTTCTATAAATAAAAAGTTACCGATTTTTTCTGTGGAAAAAAAAAATGGTATGTTCAGAGGAAAATGAGAAAATGTAGAAGTCTTTGGTAAAATCAGGACTGATTAGAACCAGTGTTTGAGTGAGGGATAATTTGACCTGATCAAACGATTGTTCAGCTTCTAAGGTCCATTTAACCCCTATCTCTTTTTTAAGCATGTTTGTAATATTCCTCAAAAGTTCGGCAAGATTAGGGATGAATCTCCTTAGAAAGTTTATCTTCCCAATGAAAGACTGTAGCTCTTTAATGTTTCTAGGATGGTTGATTTGTAATATGCCCTCAATCCTTTTGGGGTCTATTTTTATTCCTTCTTCTGAGATGACATGACCTAGGATTTTTCCTTCTTGGAGACTGAATAATGTTTTCTTAGGATTCAAGTAAAGGCCATATTTTTTACATTTTTCAAAAACTTTCCTTAAGTGGATTAAGTGTTCTTCATCAGTCTTAAAGTAAACAGTGATATCATCAAGGTAAGTGACTATGAAGTAGCCTATGTCTTCAGAAAATGCTATATCCATGGCCCTTTTGAAGGTGGCCCCCGCTTTCATCAATCTGAATGGAATTTTAACATACATGAATGTACCCCAAGGGGTACTGAAAGAAATTTTGTGTTGATCACTCAGGAACACTAATACTTGGTTGTAGAAGGAAAAGCCATCAAGTAGGGAGATCCTCTTAGAGCCAACCACCCTTTGAAGAATGTGATCCATCTTAGGCAAAGGGTATTTATCCTTTAAGGAGGCTCTATTTAGATTTATAATGTCAATGCAAAGCCTAATATCCCCGGTCTTCTTCCTAACTGATACAAGGTTTGAAACCCACTCTGAGTACCTAAGGGAAAATATGATCCCAGCATCATACATCTTTTTGACTTCCTTCTCAACTAAAGGTAATAGAACAGGGTTGATTCTTCTCAATTTTTGTTTGAAGGGTTTTTTATTCTCTTTAAGAGGAATTTTATGTTGAATAATGCTTATGTCATATGATTTTAAATCCTCATATCTCCATGCAAAAACATCTCTAAATTCTTGAAAATTTTCAATATATATTTGTTTTATGTGAGGAGGAAGAGTTCTGGAGAGTTTGATCATTTTTTGTTTCTTTAGGCACCCAATGTTACATTCCTCTATATCATTTTCTGTGGATTTCATTTTTGGTTTCTTAGCTACATCATTATAGTCAAAATTTTATTCTAATGGTGTCAGTCCTCTTGGTAAGGTATCATAATTGCACTCTAAAACCTCAAGGTCCGTTAAGTCTAGATCTTCAAACACTTCTACCTCATGAGGAGGTGTAAGCAGGTTTATATCAGCAAAACATGGAAGCTCTGTTTCTGAGATCCTTTATTTTGTAGAAGCAACTTCCTTATGCCCCAGACTTGGTTTTGTAAATGTAAATTCATTCCTAGATTGAAAAAAATCATCAATTTTTTCATCACCCACAAACACTTTCCAATAGTCAATGTTATCGGGCACTGTAGGCCGGTGTTTGACTTTGACAGTGTATTGTCAACTTGCAAGTGGGATTTGACAATTGCAAGCAGCAAAAGAAAGCTCATTTGCAAGACCATTTTGAGCTCTAGAAATGTAAACTAGTTCATATTTATCAAAGGTTTTGAAAAGATCCAAAGCTAGATTTCTATACTCTCTTAATCTTGGATTCTCAGCTAAATACTCACCTCTAATTTTTTTCATGATTAGTTTAGAATCTCCTTGAGCAAAGATTTTCTTAGTTCCTAAGTCTTTGAGCAGGTGTAGGCCAAGGAGGATATCCTCATACTCTGCAATGTTATTAGTACACTAAAAGTATAGTTTGTAAGAATGGCCCTCATTAGTGTTATGTATCCAGACACCAACCCTTGATCCATCCTTGCCACAAGATCCATCAAATGTCATGTTCCATAGTTTTTCTATTTCACCACTTTGTTTTGGTTCGGGGCTGCGAGAGTTTGGGATGATAAGTTATTCAGTTGAGGGTATGCTTGGTTGTTTTGGTGGCACTATATCTTTGTTATTTTCACTCAATTGTTCATTAATTTCATTTTCATTATATAATATGAATGAATATAAGTTTTAATGAATAGAATAGACAGGGGTGTTGTTTAGCCTATTAATTTCTTGTCTACTTGAAAACAGGGATAGTAGCATAAGACATATCTATTTGACGGTTTCCCTGAAGTTTGGCTCCTCAAGATCTGGACAAAATCATGCCATACTTAGGGGGAATGTCTGCCACTACTATGTCCATGTTTAGTGAGAATCTATGTTAAATTAACAAAAAGGTCTTTGAGTAGGCCCAAACAGTTAACGCTACCTAAATCAAATGAGTACAATTATTTGTAGGGTTCGATGATTTCTACACCTAAGCTCTCCATCACAACTTTAGGCATGAGGTTGTGTGAGGCTCCAGAGTCCAGCATAGTATTGTGTAATATTTTGTCGGGTATGTTTAAACTGATATAGAAAGGAGGGACGGCTCCTTCTTGATACTTTCCTTCAACCTTTGGTCCAAATAATAATTTAGGAACATCATCAGTTAAATTTAGAGTGTCAGTAGCATTTCCTAAGATTAGGACCTTCAACACTTGGGATTTATACACTCCTTGGGTTACTAGTTCAGTCAAAGGCATGGTTATATTAATTTTATCAATCTCCCCTTCAAAGCTGAAAGGGACTTGGGTCTTAGACATACTTACATCATTTTTGTCTGCTACAGCCTTCTTGATAATTTTGATTTGCTGATTTTGATCAGGGTTTCTAGATAATAGGAATTTCTTAAGACCACTAATAGAGGTACTAGAACAGCTTGTGTCACTACTCTGCTGGCTAATTTTTTTCTTTGTTTGGGTCAGTTTTATTAGTTATGCTATTTATATTATCTAATGTTCCCTTAGGATTTTTTTCTAGAGTTTTCTTAGCAGTAGTATCAATTGGGTATTTCCTAGAGGCTTCTTGGTTTCTTTTATTCCTGAGGTCATACAGTCTATGGACTTCCATAATGGCATTTTCCAGTCCTGATTGGTAATATTCAGAGTTTTCACCATCTGTTTGAGTTTTATCAAAAGGAAAAAGACCTTTTTCTTCTTTCGTGAGAAAACCTTTATTTTCATTATCAGAGCTTATTAGGTTTAAATTTTTCTCTTAAGGTTCCATAATTTCTCCTTCTTCATATACATAGTTTTGTTGGAAGGGAGGTCTGATTTGTTGGTCATTTTCCCTTTGCTTGACCTAGGGAGTATCTCTTTTGAAGTTTTGAGTTCTATTTTGGTTTTGGAAATTGTTTTTATTGTCTCTAGGAGGTTCCCTATCATTTAGATTTATCTTTTCTACCATTCTCTCTACAATCCTCATTTGGATGTCTATTTTGGTATCAGAAGAGGAGGTTAAGGGCATGATTTCATCCTTGTAGATTACTCTCCTTTCTAATTTCAGCCTGGCTATTTTTTCAATTAAGTTTACTTCTACACTAATAGCTACTTTTTACATTTCTTCTAAGGTTGCAGGGTCCCTTTCTCTCAATTGGAAAGTCATGTCAGGATCAAAACCTTCAGGGAATTTCACTAGTGCTAGGCCTTGTGGGGGTTTCGTGTGAGGGGGGAGGGCATTATACACACTGTTAAACCTGGTGCAATAGTCATGCACACTTTCCCCTACATTCATTTTAAGGTTTTTATACTCAGACATGATTTGGAGGGGTTTTCTCTTGATTTCCCATTTTTTTATAAAATTTTGGTAGAGGGAAGGGAGGTCATGTATTGAATTAGGGGTTAATGCTTTGAACCTTTTTTTGGGCATTCCTCCTAGGCTTTGTGCAAAGATTCTCATTTTAATGGTTTATTCCTCTATCTCCATGTAATAAAAAGCATCATTGATTCTATCTACATGCTGTTGGGAAGTGACTGATTCGGCCCCTATGAAATGAGGGATCTTGGACTGATAGTCATTTGGAAAAGGTATTAGGGGTTGAGGTAAGGCCAATGGTGCATACCAAGCTACCATGATGGTAGTTAATGGTGGATTTACAAGAGGTGGGTTTGTGATAGGCGGTGTATGATGAAGTGGAGTGGTTTACACAGTGGTGGTATGGATGGGTGTGGCAGAAGTATTTGGAACAACAAAATGATTCTAAGTAGACTTGGTATGGAAAGAGTTGAAGCGATGGAGAATCTGAAAATTAGATGGTGTGGAAGGAGAAGCTTCTATACTAGAACTCTGGTGCAAATCGAAGGGTTCAAGGTCAGTTTGGTCAATATTAGTTTGAGACTTATTTCTGAAGAGGTTCCTAGTATAGTGCAAGTCAAACTGGGGACCTTGAAAAGAGGTAAGGTGTTCAGGTAAAAATATTGTTCTATAGATGGTCCTAATAGTGGTTAAGTCTCCAGATCTAGAAGTTTGCCAAAAAATATTCTCAGGGTCATCAACTATGTTGGGAGGGTTTCAGTCCAGTTGAGATCTGGTATTGATCCTATGTAAAGCCAGATTTCAAATTTCAAAATTCAAAGAGGTTGAAAGTTTTAGTACTGTTTCTTAAGGCTGACCTCTCTTAATGCTTGTTACTTATTACAGTATATGGATGGGTTCATAAGCTTCTTAGGGTTGGTGTGAAACAAATCTAGGAAGTCAAATGAGTGCCAATGAGGTAATAGGCCTACTGGAGGCTAGTGGAGTTGCTAGGTGGATATATTTTTCTGTTTTAAGGATGTATGTTTATGGTCCACCACCAATAACTAACAAGAAACCAATATAAGGGATTTCTAGGGTTTTATGAGTCCCTTAAAGTTTGTGAGAGTGTCCTATAACTGAGTCATCATTTTTCTAGGATGATAAAACAAATAGAGTCTACTCTTTGGCTGATAGTTTGAGTTCCTTAATGATTTGATGAGGGAATTTTAAGTCCTAAGGGTTACTTAGTTTGTCACTAACTCAGAAGGTTCATCATGATCACCAATGTGTTATTGTGGTGATGAGGTAGCAGATAAGCCACCAAATACTATCTGTCAATTTTCTAAGCTCAATAGAAGGTTTAAATGAGTGTATAGGAGTTTGCTAAGAAACTATATACTCAGAAAGTCCCACCATGATCGCCAAAATGTTAGTGTCCCATGATTTGGTAGATTGGTAGACAAAATGACAGGGTAACATGGAACCAAGCTTTGGAGTTCGAGGACCTAGCCTTCCTGGACTTAGAGAGATATCTCTCTATTGGGTGCAAAGGATGTGTTCTTTTTGCTCTAGGGTTTTGATTTTAGGCTAGTTATTAGGTGTAGGGTTTGTTGATTATTTTGGTTGGGTAAAATGGTCAAATGGAATAGGTGGAGTGAGATTATGTCAAATCCATTGGGATATAGAGTCAAGTGAAATTCAAGAGTGTCTAAATGATGAAACAGAGTGTGTTGCAGGGTCGATTTAGTAAGGTTAATGGATCCTTAAGGTGATGTATGAGGTGTAATGAACATTAAGATTGGGAAATACTAAGAGGTCTTAAACATATATAGTTTAAAAGTTACAATTCATGAGGTAGGTAAAACCATTAAGCTCAATAAAAAATACTCTAAACTAATAAACATTCAAGAGAAACATTCCAGTGAAAAATGGAAAGCATAAGAGCTTCTAACATTAGAAATTCACCTTCAGATTTTGGGAAAACACATAAGACAATATAAATAACTCAATTTACAGAGAGGGAACTCCTAAAAAACATATATGAAGTTATTTGTAACTCTTAAACAAGTTTGTAAGCATGGTCAAAGGGAGATATCGAGCGAGAGCCCTTTGACTTAACCTAACAATCAAAATTTCATAGAAAGGCTTCAAGGTAGGGTTTTGAAAACTTCAAATAATCAGGGCATACTGTGAATCATACTTTTAAGATAGCATAATAATCATACATGAAAAAAAAAACAAAAAAAATTGGTGGACCTAAGGAGCAGTCAAGAATTCCCTAAGATGGCCAAAAGAAAGAACATCAAAGCTATAACAAATAGGAGGACTGAGGTGCCTCAAAGAACATGTCTCAACCTATAGTTTTATGTTTAATAGCAGCCAAGAAACATGAAACATAATGATAACAATGGAAACAATAGACAAATTAGGAACACATCACCATTCACCAAGCTATGGAATCTTGCAAACAAGCTTCTCCAACATCAAACCAAACAAGCCATTCACCCACTTCACAAAACCAATTTCTTCTCCAAGCCCATGAAACCATGTATATTTCTCTTCAAGCTCATCAAATGCCAACAAAATACATAGGGGCCTCATGCTCTATTTATTGAGAAAATGAGGAGTAAAACCCTAAATGTGGTAGGAAAATTTCAAATATAGTCATAAATATCCTTTATGGCCAAGAGACAATGTAAGGCCCAAGGCACATAATATCCCAAGAAATAAATGCTAAAATAACTATTTGAACCTAATTATAGCTTAATTTGTCTAAAAAAACTCAAAAATGTCTATTTTCAATAAATGAGTGTGTTTTGTTGACTTTTGGTCCAAAACACACTAGGCAGCCTCTGTGCATAGTGCCACTTCTGCAAAAAATAAGGCCTCTTGCAGCTGCGTTTTGGACCCCTTCCTGACACCACATTTGGCTCCGTGATGGCTCCTTGGAAATATTGATGAGTCCAATTTCCATAAATTATTGATTTTTTCTAATTTTATGCCATTTACTTTTCCAAATATCAAATCTCGCAGCACTGCTCTGTGCATAGCGCGTTGTCTGAAAATGAGGCAGAAAGGTCAAAGTTTTGATTATTTTGACCTTTTGATGGGGTAAAAATCCTCCAAATGGTCTGAAAATTCGTGATACGAATATTGGTGATGTGAAAAAACCAAAAATACAAACGTTGAGAGCTGAGGATGCACCAATTTTGTGCATAGCGCTTAGGGTGTTGCGCACAGAGGGGTCCAAATTTGGAAAAAACAAAAAATTGTCCAATTTTCCTCAAACTTTGTGGAGAGGTCCCTTAAGAGGTCTTGGACACCTGTTGAAAAGTCTCATCCAAAATGCAAAGGATGTCATGCACTTTTTCTCTTTTTAGGTCTTCTAGCTCCATGAGGGCCTTCTTTAGTTTGGCACAAGCAAGCGTGTTTTTCCTTGCATAATTCTTGGTCATTTTCTTTTGTAGGGAAAGGCCTCTCTTTACCTCCGTGAAATTATTATGCTCCTCTTTATAATAGTGGATGAAATATTGTGCCATCTCAAATTCTCTTTCCCACTCCTGAAGCTGTTCACCTTTCTCCAAAAGAAGCAATCTAGTGTTCAACTCCTTGTCCTCCTTATCATTTTCTAGATCAATGAATTGAGGCCCTTGAGAAGTCATCTTAATCCTTTTGCTTCTCCTTAACTTTACCTATTTCTCACCTTGGTCTATTTTTTCCTTTCCTTTGTCTTTGTGTTTTATGGCTAGAGGAGAGATGGCCCTTTACCTTTTTGAAGCAGCAAACACATCTCTTTTGCCTCTATGGTAGGTGCATGTGAGACTAGTGATGAGGGTGCCTCGATCCTTGATGAAGTCACAAACCTTTTCATCTTTGTCATGGCTTTCATGAGTCACTTCATGCTCCATTGGGTCACTAATTTCTTGACCTTGAGCTTAAGTATCATCTTCATTTCCATCATTGTTTTCCATGCTATCTTTTTGGCTTTTAAACTGATCACTACCCTCCTCACTTGCCTCATTTTGGATATGTCCTTCACAAAGGTATTCTTCTTGGTCACTTCCAGCATTGTCAATTTGAGTTCCTTGGTCATTCAGAGGCTGATTTGTGTCATTACAGTCATGGATATTTCCTTTATCATCACTGATTGTCTCATTTGTGCCACTACCTTGGTCATTTTCTAGCCCTTCAAATTCTATTTCAGCCTCATAATCTGCCTGCTCTTGGTCTTCAATTTGTTTATCTTCTTCCTCTGTTTCTTCATTTTCATTGTCTTCATTCATTTCAACACTTTTTTTTACTATCATTGTGCTCACTACCATGCTCAAACACATATTCCTCTTGGCTATCTTGTGCACTCTCTCGCTGACTGTCACCATCATTTTTTTCTTCATAATCCCCTTGGTCTTCATCTTGCTCATTATCAAAACTCTTTTATGCACTTGATATTGTTTTACGGGTGTCATCACTATCCCTGTTTTTCTCAAATTCATCACTGTCTTTCCCTTCATGGCTGCCATTTTCATCCTCCTCCTCCATGTCATTATCATATTCTTGTTCATTGCTACTATCATGATCTTCCTGCTCACTAAACTCTGTATTTTCCTCACTTTCTTTATTATTTTCATCACTTCCATCTCTCTCCTCATTGTCGTTGTCATCATCTTCTTCACCTTTTAACTCTGTTTATTCCTCACTGTTTTCTTCTATTTCACTGTCATTTGTTTGTCCATTATTGCTACTACCACCATCTTCATTTGATGCACTAGGTGAAGATATAGGAGGTGATTTTCCTTGTGGAGAAGGCATATGTGGAGATGGTGGAGGAGTGGAGGTAGGTGGGTGTGAAGTGGAAGGAAAATTTTGTTGAATGAAGGCTTGGGGATTTGCAAACACATCATGTGAGATAAAATTTTCCCAAGGGATTCCTTGCTCCTGCAGCTGGTGTAAAACAATCATATTAACCAAGGATTGATGAAAAAGGCTCTGCATTTGCTGGGCATAACTCTTCTTCTTGACCACTGAAGCCATTTTGTCAATGCTCCAGTAGAGCTAGTATGGTAGGTTTAGCAATTTAACCTTGGTGAAGTGCATCATAAGCCTTATGTGATAAGAAAAAACCCTTCAGTACCTCCTCTCACAGGTGAAGTACTTGATAATCTGCCTCATCAGTAGGGCATACCTCTCTAGCAGGTGGGAGAAGGGGGAAAAAACCTTGCAGCCTTGTTGATAGCTAGGTTTGAGGTAGGGCTCATAATATTTCAAGTCTAATTTCTTCTGTTTAAACCATCTCTCATCAATATCTAGTATTCTTGTGGCTTTAGCAATGGATTCAGATAAGATTTCAAAATTCACTCCTGCTCGGTTGACTTGGTGGTTTTGTAAGCTGAGGATGCACAACCTAGTCAAGTCTGAGTGGCTTTGAACTTGTTTAACCTTCTCACAAAAATGATAACATCCAACATCTTGAAAACAGGCAAGGATCATGGGAGAATAAGTGATTTTATGGTGTATAAGGGCTCAAACCTATTAACCATTCCTCCCTTGTGATTTGGCTTGATAGGCATTTGGTTTTAATCACTGCTGGTATGAATTTCTTCTTCAAACTTGGTGACTGGCCTAGAACAAAGGTTTTAGCTTGCTTGAGATCCTTTAGGTCTAGAGAGGGAAAACGAGTGATGTTAGGGAATTTTTTTTCAAATGAGGGTGAAATGAAGTATGTCTAGGACAAATTCAAATTTTTTAGGAGTTTTGTTTGCACTGAGTATCTTTACCCCTATGACAACTCTTAAAATTGCAAACCCTACCCTAGGAGGTCAATAAATTGATTTTTATGGAGATTAGGGTTTGGTCACATTAGGCCTTTAAATACCTTCTTGCTTATGAAAAGATTGCTTGGAAGGTAAGGAAAAGAGCCACCAACCTTGCTAGACTAATTAAAGGAGATTTGGAGGCAAAAAAATTGAAGTTTTTTTCCTTTTTGAGAAATTTGGGCCAAGGGCTATCTGTGCATAGTGCCTGCCCAGGTGCATAGCGCCACCCAACTGTATGTTCAAGTCGGGTCGAGCTGGCAGGTCTATGCACAATGTCAGGTCAAGCTGGGCCCGTCAGAGTGCAGCACCAGCATGCAGTGGGCAGGTTTGGTTGTTTTGGGCCTGTGTGTAGTGCCCGCTCAGCTGCATAGTGCCGCCCTACCGGAACGCAACGTCGATGTGCAGTGGGCAGGTCTGGCCATACTGGGTCTATGCGTAGTTCCCACTCAGGTGTGTAGCCCTACCCTCCCATTACGCACCGCAATGTTAATTTACACTGTCGCTGCCTCCTTTTTGCGCAACTTCGATGGCCAGGTACGTAGCATCGGCCTCGGTGCGCAGCACCTGAAATTTTCCTTCAAACTCGTACAAAAATCCTCAAAACTTGCTTTCAACAGCTATCTCTCTTTTTTTAATGACAATGAGGTTGAGGGAAAGGGAAAGGAGGCTTTATAGTATTTTGAAAAAATAAATTTATGAGCCCAAAACCACTTTCCTAACGTTGATTTCTCTTTTTTATTTTCTCACTATGCTTTTGGCCTTTTTGGTCCTGTAGGTGGCATTTTGACATAAGGAAAATGGATTTTTCCTTTTCTGGAGTATCTTGATGTTCTTCTTGTGCTCACAAACCTTTCAAATAGCTCAAATAGTGCCCTTTACCCTATTTTGTAAACATGAACCTTTTTATGATTTTTTAACACTTATGTACAACAAAATTGTGATGAATTTTGACCTTTTTTCCTCTGATTCACATTTTGTCTTGTTTTTCAATGAATTAGTGAGGAAAAACCTCTTGGTGCAAGAAAAACCCTGGCATCAAGCATCAACAACAGCTTGGTATTTTGAGATGTGCCACCATTATTTGAAACTTTCTTGCTTTGACCTTATCAATTTTCCTGTAGGGAAACACTTTTGACAATCTTGTAAAAGTGTCATTCATGTTTAACCATCTTTTCCAGAATATGCCTTTGATAAGGAAAATTTTGGAGGCTTTACTATTCCTAGGCTAGCTACTTTCTTGTTCCTTTGATCAGTGTGCAAATGATGTATGTCTATTGAGGGAGATAAGATATTTAAACCATTTTTGTGTTTTTGCTGGCCACTTCTATTCTTGTAGGTGCCTACACCACTTCTGCCTTTTGATCACTGTCTCTTTTGGATTTGGACAACTCATTCTATCAACCATGAACTTATGCTTGTCATAGTTGCCTCCTTTGGCAATTTCTTCCCTCATGCTTGCCTCCTTGACCCTTTAAAAATGTTTTTGTCCTTTCTTTGAGAAGTCAAACCTTGAACTGATATTTTTGTCTCTTTTTGCTGATACCCTTTATCATATTTCTTCCTTTGGTGTAGTGGAGTATTGGTTTTTATGTCTGCCTCCTTTGATCCCTTTAGTTCTCTAATTTTACCTTTTGAAACCTCATACTTTTTGTGCCAATAATATTTTCCCTTTCAACCCTTGATGATGTGGAGTCAATGCCTCTTTTCCAAACCCTAGAGGGAAGCTTGAAACCTTTGAAACACTCTACTATTATGAAGGAGGTTATGTTATCACCTTTTAAACAGTTTGTCAACTTTTCCAAACTCCTAGGTTGTAGGGTTGCTTAGAAAAAGTAACTAGTGTTGTCTTCTAAGTTCTCAAAAACTTCTCAAAACTCATTAATCATGTCTAAATACCTTCAAAGTTCACTTGATGGAGTTTGAGGTGACCTTTTCTCTTGCAACCATAGCATTTATTTATGTCTTGGTCAAAGCTATCACAAACCCTGATTCTTTTCAAACATATGCTTGTTGCTTTCTTTTTGCTATGAATGGTATTCTTATGATATTTTCTCTTTTACCTTACCTTTTGCTAGGGTAATAGCTATTTGATCTTCTTGCATAAATGTGAGGAAAGGGAAGTTGTCCCTTTGCAATATTTGTGCTTTAGGCTAAAAGCCTTTCTGAGTGACCTATTTTGATCAGTTTGGACAATATCACTTGTCCCTTTCTTCTTTGACTGCAGTTTCTCTATACAGAAAAAAAATAGTTGTTAGGATTCCAAATCCATCCTATGACCTTGTGAAACCCTAGGTGACCTAATGGAGGCTTTATTGGACTTGGATTTTGGACTGGGGCTTAGAATTTGGGATCATCAAGTGTAAGATAGAGTTTATGATAAACTAATGTATTGACGATCCAAAATCCAATGAACTTGATTTATCTTAAATAGCCTACAGAGATAGTTTGAGACCATCAGTGTTTGGGAGTATTTTGGGAGACACAAAAAATTTGTTTGGTTGGTGGGTTTAGGTAGCAGTGGGGGTTTTTAGGCAAAACAAAATAGAGGATTTGGGTCAAATATTACTGGATATAGACAAAATGAGTGACATAAGCCTCTAATGGATTTTTTTTGGGAATGCTAAGCAGAGCTAGACATGATGGGACTATAATACAGTGAAAAATTATCTTTAAGGATGATGAAGGCACTGAGATTTCTAAAACTCACAATGTCTATAAACTTTGTTTCTAAAAATCTAGGAAAATCATTTAGTCATCTATGAAGGCAAAAATTAATGATGACTAAAAATTCGCAAGTATAGGTCTTTGAAGATGGTTATGAGGTATCTTTCTAGTCTCTGGAGAAATTCAAAGCTTCTCAACAATATTCAATGGCTATAGGTGTAATTTTGCAGGTTCTGGGGTAACAAAATAGTGAAAAATGCTTGTTTATCTGAGTTGGGATGGCAAATACAATTTATATGCGTAGAAGAAAGGGATAAAAATGCATTTCCAAGGTTTATTATGCATTTTAGGGTTAATTCAAGCCTGCAATAAATGGTAGTCAAATCGGGTGAAGAGGTGGTTTTTGGGCTTCAAAGGCGAAAAAACGCTAGTGGTTATCACGCGCATCTGAGGTGGTAAGAAGTTTTAAAAGGATCGAATGAGATCCAATGAGAATGTGCCATGTCGAGGAGAGAGAAATAGGTGAAACCGCCCATTTGACATAGAAATGAAAATTTTAAGAGCGGGCAATTTTATTTGCGATATGTGTTTTTTATCGTTGGATTGGGGGGTTCGATTGCGAATGGTCAAGATCTGTTTCAAAGATGTTGCGGGATTGGTGTGGGGTCCAGGGTTTTTTATATTCGGCGGTATGGTTTTTTAACTTTATAAATATAAATTTATTAAAGTTAAACCTTAGGCTTATATGATGGCGGGGAATAATGTTTATACATGTTTTAATTAAAACACTTAACTAATTTTTCAATACAGGCACAGGTTTTAATATTATATGGTATAATAAAACTTTGACAAGTGTTTAATAACCATAGGGGGGCAGGGTATATTTTTATATTTTTGATATTGTTTAAAACTATGGTATAGGGTGGGTTTCTATTTCATCACGTGGGATATAATAACATAGCTTTAAACTTAAATATTAGGTTTGTGGGTTATTTAAATACAAAGAAATTAATACTATATGGGAGGGTGTAGTTTAGGGAATTAATAAATATAGTTAGAAATGAATATGAAATATAGTGGTAATATAGAAAATGAAAAAAAATACATAAATTAACACCAAGTAAAGTGTAAAAGATAGAAAAATAAGCATATTTTGTCCTATTTTTAGTTTTTCAGACTTAGACTTAGGATAAAATGTATTTTATGGGTTTTTGAGTGATTTTGAATGGAAATGAAATTAATTATTTAGGGTTTTTACTTACGAAAAGGGATCATGATTATGTATGAAGGGTAAATGTTGATGAAAATGGGTTTTATGTAGGAATTCAATATTTTTAACCAATCAGTTATCGAGCCTTGGGTCTAGTCCCAACAAAAGTCAGAGAAATTCTCTAAGCCTTTTTAATTAAAGGTTTAGAATACTAAATGTTTATGGGGGAAGGGAAATTAGTAATTTTTGCCCGATGATGCTTTATTACATTCTTGCACAACTACTTTCTACCTACCCATCATTATTCTAACATTTTTTACTTCATTTGCATGGGTTAATTTTGGCCTGCAACCCTAAATCAATTTTCTTTCAAAGCATAAAAACTATCTAAGTCTAACCTTATTTCATCTGAGGGCTCATATTAAACTGTTGAGATCCTCATTTTTTCTCTATCTTATGTACTGATTTGTCAAGTTTATACTATTTTACATATCGTTATTCTCTATCTAAAACATGAAATTTAAAGCATGAAAAGTTAATATTATACCGTTTAATTGATCATGGATTATAACATGTATTGAGAATCTACACATAATCATTATTCTTCCAGTAAAAGTAAATAGTAGTGGCATTTTGACTTGCTCACTTTCAGGCCTTAATTTATCTCTTTTTTCTTTTGGGGTCTATCTTTTTTCTAAGTCCTTTGATGTTTCTTTTAGGACTTTTACCCTCTTTTCCTTTTTTTATTATTTTTCATTCTCAAAATATGGGAAAACAACTTGCAGAAAGCAAATCATGTACATATTTACTAGACTATCAAAGTCAATTAAAAAATTATGAACCATATTATTATAGGACCCTAACAATGGCTCCACATGGAGATGGCATTTCATGGAGATGGCATTTCATGGTGAAATGTCAAGAACTTTAAGACTAGTAGCCTTTGAATTTTGACTATGATGACCTTGTAAGTATCTTTTTGATCTTTGAAATTATTCATACTTATGATATTTTACCTCTCAAAGCTTAGGACCTTCTCTTCGGGCTTCAAATTTATTAGAAAAACATCTAATCCAATATAAATTCTTCGATGTATATGTACAATGATCAAAGTAAATGAAACTAACTATTTTTTATCTCAGGGGAGTAGTAGTGCTTCAACATTCTTCCATTTATTGGTCCATATAGCATAGCTGATCCATCCATTTCTTTCATGTAGAAAGCATTATTACCTCTATATCCATAAATCACATAAGGTCCTCTCCATAGAAAATCAAATTTTCCATGTTTACCTTTGTCTTCTTTTCTTGAATCCCATTTTAACACTTTATCTCCAATGTAGAAATCATCTTCTTTAGTATTTTTATCAAAAAATTTCTTTATCTTATCCTAGATAACTTGAGACTTAATGTAAACCTCTTCCCTTGTTTTTTGCAAGTGAATAGTTTGATTGATCCTTCTTTGTATGTCATTTGTTTCAACTTGTAACTCTTGAATAATATTCATCACTAGTACTCCTAGGGAGGATGGAAAAACAACATCCATTCCATAGACAAGCTAGTAAGGGGATGTAGCAATAGATTTTTTAGTTGTAAGTCTATCTTCCCATAAGGCATTGACTAACTTCTTGTTCCAAGTCTTTTTTTTATCTTCCAATAACTTTTTGATGAATTTTACAAGGCTATTATTTGAATATTCAAGTAGACCATTACCTTGAGGGTAATATGCAGTAGAATGGCCCAGGGTAATATGGTATTTATGGAAAAATTCAATCATTTTCTTAGATTTGAATGCTATTGCATTGTCAGTAATTATATTTTGGGGACATCCAAATCTTGAAATAATGTTACTTTCTAAGAAGGAGATAATGATAGTATCTATGGATTTCCTAGAGGGTATGGCTTCAATCCACTTGGTAAAATAGTCAGTGGCTGTCAGATTCCACTTGGTAAAATAGTCAGTGGCTATCAGAATCCACTTGTGTTGGGCTAATGATGGGGGGGTGAATTTCTCCAATGAAGTCAATACCCAATTGTTGAAATGTCATTTCTATTGATATGGACTTTAAAAGCAGGGGTAAAATTTTTTTCTTACCCTCAAATGTTTGGCACTTGTGACAGGAGGTCACATATTTTTTGATATCTGTAAACAAAGTAGACCAGTAAAAACTAGCTCTCAGGATCTTGTCTGCAATAGTTTTCCAGTATAGATGTCCTCCACAATCACCTGCATGAAATTCTTGTAATACTTTGTCAGCTTCTTGTTTTAAAAAACAATTTAATAAAATCCCAGTTTGATCTTTCCAAAAAATTACATTGTCTCAAATACAAAATCTTATTTCCTTAAGCTTTAGAAATCCTACTTTTGTTCTTGATAAACCAGGAGGAGCTCGTAAGTTTAGTAATACAAATATAATATATGTATACCATGGTGAGTCCAAAAAGACTTCACTGATCTCTGGACTCGCCATCTCTTACTGATCACCTAGTTGGGAAATAAAATTTATGTCTAAGGCATGACAATTTGATTCAGCCATGATTCTAGCCAAACCTTGACCTTTTATCAAATTTTTGGGTTTTATCTCTATGTCATATTCCAAAATAGTGGAAATCCACTTGCCTCTTCTTCCATCAGGACCAACCTGAGTAAGAATGTCTTTTAATACAGCATTTGGGACATAGGCAATGATGTGAGAATAGAGAATGTAAACTTTGAAGTCTTTAATGGCCTTTACCAAAGCTAAAGCTTGTTTCTCCATGATATTATACTCAAAGATGAATCTCTAAGTGTTCTGCTAAAGAAAGCTATAGGTTTTTCATAACCCTGGTCATTTTTCTGTAGTAAAACTGCAGTTATGGTGTGCACTAAAGCAAATGAAAAAATGATGAAATCCTTTTTGAAATCATGAATTATAAGGACTTGGGTTTTGGTTAAGGCTTGCTTGATGGATTCAAAAGATTTTTTGGCCTCAACAGTCCATTTAAGAACTAAATCCTTTTTAAGAATGTTATTTAGTTCTCTAATTATCTCAGCTAAATTAGATATGAATCTTCTTAAAAAGTTAGTATTTCCTAGAAAGGATTGTAACTCTTTTGTATTTCTTGGTGGATTGATGTTAAGAATCGCTTCTGTTCTTGCATGATCTATTCTAATTCCTTGCTTATAAATTATGCATCCTAGTAACTTGCCTTCTTCTAATCCAAATAAGGTTTTCTTAGGATTTAATGAGATGCCAAACTTTCTACAATTTATAAAGACTTGTCTAAGATGATCTAAGTGTTCATAATCAGTCTTAGAAAATACAGTTATGTCATCTAAGTAAATTACCAAGAATTCATGAATTTCCTTTGCAAAGGCTATATCCATAGCTCTTTTAAAGGTTTCCCCTCCATTCATTAAACCAAAAGGAATTTTTACATACATAAAAGTGCCCCAAGGAGTAGTAAAAGTTGTTTTGGCTTGATCCTCTCGTTGGAATAAAATATGGTTGTATCCTAAAAATCCATCTAAAAGAGAAATCCTAGAAGATACAACTACCCTTTGTAAAATATGATCCATTTTTGGTAAAGGATAATTATCTTTTAAGGATACCTTGTTTAGATTCCTAAAATCGACACATAATATAATCTCTCATGTCTTCCTTTTGGTTGGAGCTAGGTTAGAAACCTAATCAGAATATCTGATTGGTGCAATTATATGTGAATCATACATTCTTTTAAAAAAAAATTCTATTAAGGGCATAAAAACAGGGTTGATTCTCCTTAAATTTTGCCTAAAGGGCTTTTGATCTTCTTTCATAGGAATTTAATGTTGAATTATTTTGGTGTCATAGGATATAAGGTCCTCATAACTACAAGCAAAAATATCTTTGAATTCTTTAAAAAGAGAAATATATCTTTCCTTTTCCTGTTGTGGTAAGGCTTTGGAAAGTTTGATCATTTTGGGTTTCAATTATGTGCCTTTGTTGCATTCCTCAATGTCAAATCTAAGTGTCTACATTTTGGGTTTTCTAGCAACATTATTTGAGTCAAATAAATCTTCTAATGGAGTTAAACCTTTTGGTAAGAAATTGTCTTTGAGATTTAATATATCAGATTCTTTATCAATTATCTCATCAATTTCTACTCTCTCTAATTCATCTATATCTAATTGATTGAATTTAGTTGGTCTAGAAAACTTCAATTTATTTAAATATACATTATTAAAATCTATTTCAATATCTAAATCTTAATATATGGTACAATCAGTGTCTATTTTACAATTCTGAAATTCACCTTCAGTATTCATAAAATGATAAATTTGCTGATCTTGTGAAAAAATCTGTCAATATTTGAGGTTGTCTGGGATTATTGGTTTGCGCTTTACTTCTGTAGTATACATATGATTAGGCTAAAAAGGTAAATTACAAGTGCTAGCAAAGGTTGCTAAAGAGTGTGCTTGTAAATTTTTCCTTCTTGGTATTGCAAAGAAATTACATTCCAATAAATCATCAATCAAATCTAGTACACTCTCTCTATATCGACCTAATCTAGGATTGTAAACATAATAATCACCTTTAATTTTTTTTACAATCAACTCCAAGTCTCCCATTATTTCTATTCTTTTACCTCCTAAATTTCTGATGATGTGGAGTCCTAAAATGAGGGCTTCATACTCAGCGATATTGTTTGTGCATTTGAAATTTAGCCTAAAAGCATGGCCTTCTGCTTGTTTGTTCTCTATATTAGTTATCTATACTCCTGCTTCTGCTCCTAACTTGTTTACTAACCCATCAAATTCTAAATTTCATAAGGATTCATGAAATATATTATCAGTGTTTTGTGCTTTCTTTTCTTCCCTTAGTTCAGTCTTGATTTCATTATCAGTTTAAGAATTACATAGGATGAATGAATCTATGTCAGTAGGTGTATCATAAATTGGGTAATTTATTGATATTGCTACATTACTTACCATATATTTCATTAATGTTTCCCTATATAACTTCTTAGGTTGACCAAAAACTGATATAGTAGCATATGACATGTCCAATTGTAGAGATCCCTGTAACTTTGCTCCCCATGAGCGAGATAATAACATTCCATATTTAGGTGGGATATCAACTACTACAATGTCCATCAGTATACTCTTACTAGGATATTGAACTAGTGTTACACATAAATCTTTGATTAATCCTAAGAATTTTACTTTTCTTGAGTCAAAGGAAAATAAATCCTTGTAAGGCCTTGTAACATCTAAGTTTAGGGTTTCCATTATAGCTTTGGGCATTAGATTATGTGAAGCTCCTGAATCTAACATTGTGTTGTGTAAGATTTGATAATGAATGGTTAAACTGATGTAAAATGGAGGAATTGATCCATCTTGATGCTTTCCATTTATATCTGGGCCAAATATCAACTTTGGTTGATCATCATTCAAGTTTATGGAGTCTTCTCCATCATTTATGTTTAATGTTTCAGTAATGGTTGATTTATACAAATCATGTTTTACCAATTCTGTCAAAGGAATTGGTATTTTTAATTTTGCAATTTCATTTTGTATGTTGAATGAAGGTTGAGATTTACTTATTTGAATTAACTCTTCTTTGCTAACTATAATTGTGTTGGTTTATCTTGTTTTTCTACAATTATATTTTCACTTTCAGTTTGATTTTCTTGTATCTTACTGCTCTTTGTTTTCTTTTCAGCAATGGTTTGTGAAGTAGTACATGTTTTTTCAGATTTATAATTGTCAGAAGCTATTTTTGCAATGGAAGATTTTGGATCTGCTGATTTTGGATCAACAGTGGGTGTTTTAGGATCTAAGTTTGTTGTTTTAGAAGAATTAGATGCTTTTACAGCAGCATATTTTTGTGAATCTTTTGTAGCTTGAGCAACCTCATACTGTAATGTCAACAATCTTAAGACTTGGTGAAATTTTAGGATTGGAAACTTTTTGGGAAGAACTAGAGTTTTTCTTATTTTCCCTAGCGAGAATTTGCAGAACTTTTGTTGTTGGGGCTTCTACTATTTTCTTATTTTTAATTTGTGTTGTTTTCTTAGTAGAAGATTCAATATTTTTCTTACTCCTAAGGTTATATTTCTTATGAACTTCGTTTATGGAAAAATCATAACCTTGTTTATAATCGAAGGATTCCCCTGAATCTAATTGGAGTTGTTGGAGTTCAAATAACTCTTGATCTTCCTATGTGAGAAAGATAGTGTTATTATCATCTATTCCCATTAAATTTATGGTATCCTAATTGTTAACATTGTTTTGGGAACTCTCAGCATAGTTCTCTTGAAATGGAGGTCTTATTGTTTGGTCTCAGACTGATTCTTTTGATTTTCCTGAATTTATGTTTTTTTCTAAAATTGGGATTTCTGATTTGCTGTTGATTATCCCATTGAGGACTTCATTCTATGTTATCTAATCTATCCATCATTCTCTCTAAATTTTTAGCTAACATATCTATTTTTGTGTCTGAACTAGAGGCTTCTTCTTTCATGGTTACTCTCCTCTCATTTCTTAATCTTGCTTTTCTAGCTAGAATGTTTACTTCTACACCTACAACATCTGTTTGCATTCTTTCCAAAGTTTCTGCATTTCTTTCTCTTAATTGATATGACATGTCAGTGTCACATCCATCTGGTAATTTGAGTAAGACAGAGTCAGGAGTGGGTTTTAGATTTGCAGGAATTGAATTGTAAGAACTGTTATATCTAGTGCAGTAGTCTTGTATTGACTCATTGGGAGCTCTCTTCATTGCATCAAATTCAGACAATATTTGTAGGGATTTTTTCTTCTTTTCCCATTTATTTAAAAATAATCTATGGAAAACAGCTAAATCGGCTATACTACCTACAGTAACACCTTTAAACCACTTTTTTACTTCTCCTGTTAATTTTTGTGCAAACAAGCTCATTTGTACATTTGATTCATCTATCTCATGGAGTTCAAAGTAATCTGTCATTTTGTTTACGTGCTAAGGTGTAGTGTAGTGTGTAGTAGCATCAAATTGTGGTATCTTACTTTGGTAATCCTGAGGCATGTCATGAAATTGTCCTGGAAGAACTAGGGGGGCATACCTGGTAGCCATAGCTTGAATTCTAGCTTGGCTAGGAGGTAAAGTGGAAGTGCTTGGGGCTAAACTAGAAGTAGTGGTTGATGAAACCGGATTATAGGATGATGAAATATAAAAAGAAGTGGAGGAAATAAAATATGAAGTGGAAGTACTAGGGAATGAAACTGGAATGTATGAGGAACTAGTAGGAAATGATAATGATGTGTTTGAAAAATTGGAAGGTAAACTAGTGGATGAAATGGATGTAGGGGATGAAGGAAATAATATTCTAGGTTGTAAGTGCAGTCTAGGACTAAATGGATTTATAGATTGGATGGTAGTAGAAACTATAGATGAAGTAGTGGTGTGTAAATGAGAAACAAAAGGTTTATATGTATATTCTAACAGTTGGGATAATTCTATGGCTTCATCAATTTCTTTAAGAATAGTAGCATCAATCTCTTCAAGTTTGTCTTCAGTTTTAAATTTATTTAATTCAAAGTTTGTTGCAATATTTTTCTATTTTGCTTCCAAAAATTAAATAAAAATAGGGTCTAAAAAAAAAATACTTAAATTACTTTCATATTTTCTTTTGAACAAAGAATTTTCAAATTTTAAATCACACTCTATATCTTGTAAACTTACTAATTCTTGTGGTAATTAATTGAATCTTATTAATGAAATTTTAACATCTAAATCTTCTATTTGTTTTTTCTTTTTGCCAATTTAGTCTGGCTTGTCCACTATAACAACAGGTTTAGGATCCGGATTAAACTTGGTATAATAAACTTTCCTAGAAGCCAGAATTAATTTTTTTTGATAAAAATGATACTCGCAACTTATAAAGCAATCTTAAAGGCAAAAAGATGATGGAAAAGGCTTCTTCAAGACTTATTTTATGACTGAGGATTGGTTATTCCCCAGTATGGTCACCGGTATGTTATCACTCTATTAATTCTCTAAGTTGTGATATTTTGATTTATAGTTAAAAGAAAACTAGAGGTAACCACAAACCTACTTTTAAGCTCTAGGATCTAGCCTTCCTAGGGTTTATAGAGGGCTCTCTCTGTAATATTTACCTTTATTTTGATTATAAAATATTAGGCTAGTTATGATTGTGAAATTTGGTTTTGGTTTGTTTGATTTGGTGGGAAAAATCACCTAATGAGATGGATAGTGGGAAATCTGTTTTTCTATCAGGCTGAGGAGTTAAAAATCAAGCAGACAGAGTTGGGATCAAGGTCAAAAAGTCAAATGTTTTCAAGGCAAGATAGATAACCCTTGAAGATCTTGGAAGGTTGTTTGGTGAGGTGATATGATTGAAATAAAGAGCAATGAAGGGTTCTTTGATCCGGAAAAGAGAAATAGTAGGAAGAGGTCAAACGAAAGAGGGAGCAATTAAGGGTTTCCTAATCTAGAAATTGGCAGAAAACATAGAAATGATAAAGAGTAAAGACAGGGTTCTTTTAACAAATCCTGAAGTAATACTCCTATTTATCCATTCAAATTTAGAACACATAATGGATGCATGTAACAAAGAAAGATAAACAATGACAAGTAGGAAATACTTCACTTTGAGCTTATCACATGAATCCTGAAATTTAGTGCTGATTGATTCGATCCATTCTGTGACTTGAAATTTGAAACACAAAAGCTTTCAAGTCCAACAAAAATGAATATAGAATTTTTCAGCAATTTATTCCACAATAATACTTCAAAGAGTGAAGTATTTATACATAATTGTTTACAAAATATCCTAGAATAATTCTAGGAATTATCTAAGGAAAATAGAAATATATTTACAAAAAAATAGAGACAACTGCTTAACAAATTAGAAAGTTGTCCTATATATCCAAATAAAATAGAAACTAATTGTGGATTAGGTGCAGCTAGCTGCCTTGGTGTCCTCTTTGCTAGCTCAGATATTTTCAAGTTAGTTTTGAAATCTGATCTGCTTCATCTTTTACTCTTTCACTTTGATTCACTTTAATCTTTGATACTCTTTAAACTCAAATAATCTTTAACCATTGTAAAATTTTTTACTACTATAATACAAAATATGTTTTGACTGAAAATCAACAAACCGTTTTTCTACCTTTTACCTTTCTGCCTTTTACCTTTCATAGTAAATTAGTAAGTGACTGCCAAGCTTCCTCATTTGGAATTTGTATCTTCTTTAACTTCCTGAAATTTTCATCTGCCTCTGTATATATGGAAAAATTTGGTTTTATGACAAACAAGTCTCTTATCTCATGCTGCAAATAAAATAAATCCTCAAAACTTCAGAGTAAGACTTTTCCTGTTGGAGTGCCTTGTCCACCTGTCTTTTCAACTTGCTCTTTTGCAAATTCTTTGATATTCTTATTATAATTTTCCTGAGGCATAAGCTTATCATTGATAACCAAAATGTTAGGTAGACTTCTTTGCCTAATATTTTCAAATTTAACCATGAATTTGGTTATGGTGATGTTCATATTCTCACACTTCTCCTCAAGTTGTTTCATCGGGTTCTTCTTGGTGATGAATTTCCTTATTTCAAGGATTGTTTCAGTCCTATTAGTAATCTCAATTTATTCTAACTCTTGCTTGTTTTTGTTGTTAAGAAACTTGATCAATTCTATTGCTTGCTCAGGTTTGTTATCAAGCTCATCTTTAGTCTTATGAATTTTTGCTAATGCTTCCTTTAGTAAATATCTTTGTTTAAAGATCACTTGAATTCAGGGCTACACATCATTGATGGCTTCAATGATTTTGTTCCATAAACAGTTTTTGACACATGACATTGGCTCCTTTAAGGTCAATTCCTTTTGTAGCTTCTTGAGTTCTTCATTTAATGTAGTATATTTTTTCTCATGAGTTTTAGAATCTATTTGAGATAAGTTATTTGTATTTTCAAGGTTGTCAATCATATTTTCCAATTCTTTTATCTCACTTTTCTAAAGTGACATTTCTTCCACGGCTTTTACTATCTTTCTGGCCTCATCTGAAGGGTAAGATGCTGTAGTAGATGACTCTATAGCTAATGTTGTAAATGATGCCACTGTCACTACAGTAGCCAGTGGTTCTTTGGGTGGAAACACTTCTGCTAGAGTTGAAGGCACAACTGTAGTAACCATAGGAATAACTGAAGGAATTTCCTGTGCTTTTGTTGTTTTGTAACATTCCTTTTTGGGGATTCTCAAGATTCTATTTCAGAGATGGAATACAGAGGAATTTATTGGTTATGTCTCATTCCAAATAAGGGAGAGAACCAAAGGCTACCTAGCCAACTGTAGACTCTCCCTATAGAACTTGGAATAATCCCTTTGAAGAATCTCAACAAGGTCTTCAATGAAAACACTGTATAAGAAAATGCAAGCAAGGATAACACATATCAAGGTTGGGATCCCATAATTTATGCTGTATGTGAATTATATATGAAATTTCATCAAAAAAAATAAAAATTTAGGCACATTAAACAGATCTCCCAAAATTAAGACTGGCTATAAATCATCCAAAGAGAGAGGTTGGTGCAACATGAAAACCCTAGCTACTAGAATTGCGTAGTTTTGACTGAACCTCAGAGGAGGATAGCCAAAGATCCGATACTTCAAATATATAACAGTAAATCAGATTTATACTTGAGCTTATTTCCTTTACAACTAATTACAAAGAGAACTAGGGAAAAATCCCTCCAGAAATTAGAGCTGCAACTAGGAATAAACTGCAAAAATACATAGACATCATTATTTTTCAGATGGCTCAGCTGCTGTACATTACATTTCAGATCTATGACATATGTATGGATGAAACATCAGATCTAATACAGATCTGGAAACTATAATACTTTAATAACAAGATCCAATTGGAATTACATCAAAATATTTCATAATAAGCTGTAGATCTGAATTACAATTTGCAGTGCTGTAGAAAACCCAGAAATTTCTGAATATAACTTTTATTGCTGAAATAGATCAGATATATAGAGACATGGATTAGTAACCCAATCCATGGATCACCAAGGGAAGGCAAGCCTAACACCAAGAGATCTTCCTCCAAACTGATAGCAAACTGAAACAAGAAAGCCCTCTCACAAAATAACGCAGTATTGGGCAGAAACTGCATAGAGGATGAAGGAGACTGAATAAATTGAATAAATTTACAGATTTGATACAAAATATGGATCAGCTAACTCTTTGGAGGCTGAAGAACACACTCCAATAGAGAAAGCCTCTCAAAACAAGCTAGATCTAAGTAGATCTAGAACACCACTTGCTACAGAAGATAGCAGCTGGAAAACCCTCAATGGGCCAGCATTGCTCATGAAAGATAGAGCTTGGTCTCAAACCAGATAGTGGCTCACTTCAGCAAAGAACTCCTCCAATGATCCTCAAGGGAAGAGATGAAACCCATAAATAGGAATTCCAATCACAATCCTCCACTAAACAACAGAGAATGGTATTTTTCTAAGCAGAAAAATACTTCAGAAATATAATTTATCAACAACCTCTTCATGTGCCTTCTCTTCCTTTTTATAACATGAGATAGCTCTTGCAAACCCTAACCACTTTGATGAGTTGGTCCTTCTCACATTAGAGGCTCCCTTATAGAACTACGCAGTCCCTTTTGGAGATGCAATGAACCTAGACAGCGTAATTGACTTGGTCAAGGTGGACCCAATCTTCGCTCAAAACCTCTTTCACACCTGCAAGTGATTATTTACATAGCTCTGATTTTCCATTTTTCACATGGGAATTGATTTATTTATACTTCTTAGGAGTTTTAAATGTCCTCCTTTATTCATTTATTCATAAAACATAAATTAAATCAAAATTGAATGTCTCCTCTTAGCTAAGGCTAAGTAGGAGCATCACATGTTTTCTTTTCATGGACAAGCTTATCCATTTGAATCTCCATTTCTTTGATCTGTGCTGTTAGCTAAAAAATTAAGTTCATAATATCATATTTCTCATTCTTTCCTTGTATTATTTCCTTAGCTTGAGGATGTTCGCTTGATGGAAATTTAAGCTTTTTCCTCAAGGCTGCAATGTCCTCATTTTTCTTCTTCACTAGCTGCTCAACTGGTTTGACATTTGTAGGGTCATATCCAACCTGCAAGACCAATTCTTCTAAAGATTTAATTCTGATATATTTAGCATATAAGGATACTTTGTCAAGTTTCATTTGATATTTCATATTTTTGATAGTGTTCTAAATTTTTTGAACACTCATAGATTTGGTTGAAATAGTACAATACAACATCTCTAAACTCTGTCTATGAAATTCTATTTGATCAAGTGCATGAATGCTCTCTGTTGGCACTTCTAAATAAATCTTCTTATAATCTGCAACTGTCTTTGGAATTTTCACTATAGGCAATAATACTGACATGAACAACTTTTTATTTGAGTAATCAAAGGAATATAGAAGTCTATTTTGAATGCTTGGTGTTTATTTCAAATATTGAGAGTAGATCTCATTTTTAGTCTCTTCATTCTTTGAATTAATTTGTTTGTACTTTTCCCTGATATCTAGATCCTTTTCCTCAACTCTCTGTGAGGATGATGCTTCCATGCTATTTTGTTTCTCTATCAATTGTGCATGTCCATTATCAACATGTTCTTCATTTATATTCTCTTTAACTTGTTCATTTATGATGACTATAGCAGCATCATTGTTGGTAAATGGGATATATGTATCTTCAACCTCAATGGTTATCTTCTCTTTAACCACTAGATTTTTTTTGGGATTTTTATTATATATTATCTTGAACCTAGTCTTAGTAGTGGTTTCAGCAACATAAGAACCTTCTTCTCTGACTCTCTTGGTGGCTTTCTCTTTTTGATCTGTATTTTGTAAAGTGTGACTAGTATCAGTTTGTTTTACTGCATCTATTAAAGTATTTTCTGTCCACTCAGTCTAATTAGCATACTTCTCAATCTCTGGTTTTTTCTCATGAATGTAGGGTGTCATTTTACACTTAACCCTCATTTTACCCAGTATCCCTTGTGGATCATAATTCTAGGAAAATCTCTCTTCAAATATGTATTCTGAGAATTCTTTAGTTGCTTATACCTCTACATCTCTATGATTGCAAATGAATGGTCCCACTTGATTTTTTAACTTAAACTGTGTTTTCTTCTTTGTAGCTAGAAATTTAATTGAATCAGAATTTAAAATTTTCCTGATGTATTCCAAAATAAAAACCCTCATTGGTACATATTTGGGTAATTAGTACGGAAAAAAATTGGATAAAAAAACTCTAATATTTGTGTTTTTCATACAAATACCATTCTCCAATATTGGTTTGTTCTGATAACTGTAAAATATTCTTCATCTCATCATTTATCTTTGGTTGTTCAGTATTTTATAACATTTTTATCAATGCATGGATGAAGAAAAATGAAACTCTGAATAGGAAAACTCGGTGGACTCTTTTCTGATTCAAGAGGTCCAAAAAATGATTGAAAGAGGATTTCCTTGTATGTCAAGCTTCTGTAAGGATACTAGAGAATTATCTGCTTCAAAATACAAGAACATGTGGAAAAGAAAAGATGTGTATCTAAACACTCCTTGAGTTGCTAACTTAACCAATTGGTCATGGATATTGTCAGTAATATACTCAACAGAAGAGTTCGGTGAACGGAGGCTAAGGAACGAGCGCTCTACAACCTAGGTTTCCCTGCAACCTCTACAACAGCACAGCCTAAGCTTTCAATACCCCGATTTTTCACCAGTCAATCCATGAGCATCAATTGACCATAGCTATAGTTCGCTCTTCTATGGCTAACCCTCAGGGGGGAGGTTTCGATGCCTTCCCCTAACGACGAGCTTGGTCATAAGGCACAGACTCTGTCAGGACAAACTACTCCAGAACAACCAAATACGGGCACAAGAGATCTGCCCAGGCAAGAAACAACAATCGCACCTTCTGATCAGTCAGACAAGCGTAAGGAAGATCCAGAGGGCGAGAAAAGGAAAAATGAAACGCCTAAGGTAACATTAGCAACATGTAAGCCCATTTCATCGAAAAGACCAAAGATAGAATTGCCCAATCACAAAATCAACGGTCAAATCTAGTTCATGAGGGATCATGCCCTTATTGGCAAATTTATTGGTTACCGACCGACAGAAAAAGCTCTGCAAAGTTGGATCTCGGCCAAATGGAAACCTAAGGGACATGTTACCTTGCAGCTAGGACCAAAGGGGTTCTTCACGGCTATATTCATTTGAATCAAATATCAAAACAAGGTCATAGAAGGTGGCCCTTATTTTTTCAACTCAGTTGGTCTGTATCTACAGGAGTGGGTCGAGAGATTCAACCCCGATAAGGAGGATTTTATTTGGGTGCCAGTTTGGATCTGGATGTACTCGCTCCCCCTGGAATATTGGGATGAAGAATCAATGAAAGACATTGGTAAGGGGTTGGGAGAAGGCATCAAAATCACTGAAGAAACGAAGTTGTGCAGATATACCTCCTATGCCCATATTTATGTTTTCATGCAGCTGGAGAAGGCTCTTCCGGACTCGGTAAGTCTATACCATGATGATTATGAATGGATTCAACCTTTAGACTTTGAACATGTTCCTTTTCGATGTCGTAAGTGTCATGCCCTTGGCCATATTTTTCGGGACTTCCCTCTCAATACTAAGCCCCAAGCCTCTAACCCCACATAACAACCCGCTCAAGATGGTTTCGCCAAGGTAGCATCCCGAAAGAGATTGCATAAAAAACCCTCATCGGGGAAAAAACCCATCCTGAACGATGCCTCCGCTCCATCTACTAGCAACAGTTTTGAGGTGCTCACTAAGACTTCAGAGGACCCTTCTCAGCACTCTTTTCCAATCCCTGCTTTGACCATCTCCACCACCAGCCCCCCTAAATCGGGTCCTACAACCACTCCCTCTCCCCAAGCTGAAAACACTGGGGTTCTAGAGATATCACGGAAGGATCTGGATTGGAAGCCGAATGGCATGGATGTTGACTGCATCCCCAGTCAAATAATGAACTCTACATTCCCTTCAGCTGAAAGTAGTCAGTTGCAGCACATGGAAGAGGAACTAGAAAGAATTTATCTGGGAGGTCTTGATATTCTGGAGTTGGAACAAGTCTACAAAAAGAAGTACTACGACAAGATCCAAGAGCATCAACTTAATACCTTGGAAGTCATCATCTCCAGAGCTTATCAGCAACAACAATTGGGCATACAACCAGGGAGTCAATGGGACGGCAACTTATTTGTCAAAGACTCCAAGAAACATGGAAGAAATACTGATCTTCAAAGAACTATCACAATAGGGAAAATCCTGGTGGAATCGGGCAGATATGCTAAGCTGACTAAGTACTACAATACCACCCCTAATAGTGAATCATGAAGCTCAATTCATGGAATTTAAGAGGGCTCAACAGCCCCGGGAAACTCAGAATGATAAAAAACATGATAAAGCAGGAGCAGCCCCACATCTTCTTCATGCAGGAAACAAAATGTAATAGTAACACTCTTGGTCAAATCCTTTCCAAAGCTTGGCCAGATTGTCACTCGGTAGCGGTAGATGTTTCTAGGGCCTCAGGAGGTCTGGAAATAGCATGGAATACACAAGCCATTACACTTTCAGACTTTCATGCATCCCATCACATTAACAGGCCACATTTCACATTATTGGCACTAACATCCATGGACATCTTACCAATGTTTACTTCCCACAGGAAGCAGGAAAAAAAATTGCTCTACTCGATACAATTGAAGCACTAAATCTCAACAGATTCTTTCCCCTATGGATCATTGGAGGAGACTTCAACATGATAACCAAGCTGGAGGAAAAACAGGGGGGTCGGGCCAAGCTAGAACATGAGAATATCCACTTCAAAGACTTTATTCAAAACAATTTGTTAATAGATTTGCAATACTGCAATGGAGTGCACACTTGGAGTAATCGTAGAGCTGGCAGGAAAAAAAGTGCATCCAAGCTGGACAGATTCCTCATTTCAAACAATTCTTTTCATCTCGAAGGCGATATCATGGCTTTTATTCTTCCATACTCTGGCTTGGACCATTGGCCGATAGCCCTCCAATGGCAAAGGTCGGGTGACTCCACCAGACACCCCTTTCACTTCGAAGCTTTCTGGCTCACTCATCACGCATTCAACGACTTCATCAGATCCACTTGGACAACCTTCCACAGTCCATAGGGCTCAAAATGTTTCAGTTTCAACAGAAACTCAAATTCTTCAAATCCCAAATCAAGCGCTGGAATCAAGAGACTTTTGGAAACATCTTTCAGGCTCAGCAAGATTTAAATAAAGAAATGAAGGAACTTCAACAACAGATAATTGCTAAAGGCTACAAGGAGGGAACATTGGAAAAGGAAAAGCACATTCACAATCAATTGGAGGAGTGAAGGAAGCAGGAGGAAATTCTCTGGAAGCAAAAATCCAGAATTCGTTGGTTAAAAGAGGGTGAAAGAAACAATAAATTCTTTCATAGAACCATTGTGCAAAGAAGAATGCATAACACCGTCTATTTCATAGAAAAGTGAGAGGGGCAACGTGTGGAAAGCCACGAGGAGATAGAACAGGAATTCATTAATCACTTTCAAGAGGTTCATGTGGAACCCCCAATTGATAGAAGGCCTGCAATTGAAAGGATCACTCAAAATGTGTTGAAACTCATCACTGAAGAACACAATCAATTGCTTCTTCAACCTGTCCTACCTCAAGAGGTGGATCTGGCCATGAACCAACTCAAGGAAGGTAAATCTCCCGGTCCGGATGGCTTTACCATGAATTTTTTCCACTCTTTCTGGGATCTCATCAAGGAAGAGGTCTGGAAAGTGGTGGAGGAATCACACTCTCTTCATTGGCTTCTACCCACTATGAACTCCACTTTCATAGCCTTACTCCCTAAAGAAGAGATTAATAGCACTCCAGACAAGTTCCACCCCATCGCCTTTTGCAACATCATTTACAAGGTGATATCTAAAGTCATTACAAACTGATTGAAGCCGCTTCTGCCCATGCTCATCTCACCAGAACAATCTGGTTACATTGAAGGACGTCAGAATTGGATGGTATCATACTCACCCATGAAATCATTCATTCTCTCAAGCACTCACAACAGGTAGGTATGCTTCTCAAAATAGATCTCTCTAAAGCATTTGACAAACTTAGTTGGATTTGTATTCAAAAAATGCTTACTGCCTTTGGCTTCGCTCCAATGTGGATACGATGGATCTTAAGCTTAATCTCCTCTTCTTTCTTCTCAATACTCATAAATGGAATTCCCTCCTATCCTTTCCGCCCTTCCGGAGGTATTCATCAAGGATATCCGTTGTCCCCCTTCCTTTTTGTTCTTATGGTGGAAGGTTTGAGGCGTCATATCAAACAGGCCCTTCTCTCCCAGCATCTTAAAGTTTTATCGGTTCACAACTCCCCTGCCATCACCCATCAATAATTTGTTGATGATAACATGTTGTTTGGGCCCCCCTCTGTTCAGGAAGCCTCTCTTTTCAAATCCCTTTTAAATGATTTCTCTGACGCCTCTGGAATGTGCATAAACTCGACCAAGTCTCAAATCCTTTTCTTTCACACTCCTCTGGTTACTCAACGAGCCATAGCGCACATTTTGGGTTTCCCCATTGCCTCCCTACCCTTAAAATACCTGGGTGCTCCGTTAATAGAATCTGCCATTAAGCATACCTCATGGAATAATCTCCTGGAGAAACTTGAGTCTAGATTAACCTTATGGACCCATAGAACTCTGAACATTGCAAGTAGATTAGTGCTAATCAAAGCTGTGCTACAGGCGATGCCTCTCTATCTTTTTTCTATCTTGGCAGTGCCCAAATGGGTTCTGAAAAAAATTAAAGCTCTGAAACACAATTTTCTCTGGGGAACTACAGGTACAAATCGCAAATGGGCTCTGGCTAAATGGACGACAGCATGCCAACCAAAAGAAAAAGGGGGCATAGGACTACGAAACCCTCAGCACAACAATGCAATTATGGGGGAAAAAATATGGTGGAAATGGCTTTCCTCTCCCAACAAACCATGGGCAGCTATCTGGAATGCTAAGTATGCCAATCACAGACCTACTGAAGAACTAATCAGATTCACTCCAATGGAAAAAAGATCTCTTATTTGGAACGTTGCTAGACAACACTATGCGCTCATTCAACAACAAAGCTTCTCGGAAATAAAAAATGGCAGGGTAGCTTGGTTTTGGATAGACGCCTGGCAACAACTCCCAAGGATCACCACCATCTACAGCCCACCCAATAGTCAACAATGGGAGGTGCAAAAATAGGAGACGGTTAATCAGCAATGGACTCCGGAAACAGTGCAGGGTTATAGACAATGGAAACAAATCGACCAGCTGATCGAGAATGCAGCCAGTCAGGATAAAGAAGTCATGGAGCGTGAGCTCCATAACAGACGGATCAGATTCTCAGAAGAAAATGACATCTTGCGATGAGGATACACCCCTAAAGGATCATTCTCCACCAAAGAGGCCTACAAACTTATTCGCTATGAACCTATGCCCCTGCACCCTTTATGGAGTAGAATTTGGGCGCCGGGTTTATGGCCCAAAATATCTCTTTTCCTCTGGCTAGTGGGGCACAGGAAAATCCTCACTTGGGATAATCTTCAAAAAAGAAACTTTTATGGGCCCTCCATGTGTCCTAATTGCTATGTTCAGGAAGAAACGATCCAACATCTCCTAAACTCCTGCCCTCTTGCCAACCATCTTTGGGAGAAGGTTAGCTTCCGTTGCCAGAAGAATTGCAGAGTCTCCGACGATATAATCAATTCCATTCGAAATTGGCACCAGAACCCCTACAAAAGTGAGATCCTCAACCAATTATGGAGATTGATTCCTGGTATTCTTCTATGGACTATTTGGAAAGAAAGAAATAAACACATATTCAAAGATCAAAATACTCTAGCAGACATCATCTGGGAAAACCTTTGTCTAAATCTCAAGGAGAAATTTGCACTGCATGCATGGCATGAGGAAGATTTTCCCACACACGCAAATGAGAAAGCCATATGGGATAACTGGAACATCCAACTTCCTCAGGGAATGCCTCCACACAAACCTGCAGAAAACCGTTCATGTGGCAAGCTCTCTTGGACCCCCCTCCTAACCTCTCCTTTAAACTCAATTTTGACGGAGCCTCAAAGGGAAATCCAGGTTCGACGGGATTCGAGGGCATATTCAAATATCAAGAGGGCAAGCCACTCCTAATATTCTTTGGAAATATAGGATGGGACACAAACAACTCGGCTGAGCTGGAGGGCCTCTGGCAAGGTCTTCTTCTGTCTCAGAGTCATGGATTTTATCCTCTATAGATTGAAGGTGATTCTCTACTCCTCATCAACATAACCAATCAACTCCTTAATGGGACTCACGCAAGCAAAATAGCTAACAGTTGGAGACTGGCAGCCAGATTGGATGCAATTGAGGAAAAGCTTCACTCCAACAGGGCCATCACTTTCCATCATGTTAAACGGGAAGGTAACAAAGTGGCCGATCATCTGGCCAACTTGGGAGTGAATAGTCAGCACACCCTTCTTATAGGAGATATAAACATAATAAAAAATCATGATAAAAAATAGGAATGCAATCTACTCATCCAAAAGGATGCAACCCTCCCAGATGCAGGTGTTCAGTAAGGAGATAATGGTGATGGGACAGGGGCTTGGCAAGGTGGATCGACACCTGCCCACCCATGACGAGGATTATATTATGCCATCGCTTGCCAAATATTTTCATTTACTCATCGCAGAGCTCAAGGGCACGGCTAATGGGAAGTTGGGAGTTCACAACATGGTTTCTGCTCTGATTTTCACCTTCGCATACTTTGGCATGCTGGAGTCTGCATCTTTCATCAATGAGGAAATTATGAGGTAGGTTTATCGTAGTAAGAATGGAGAGGTTAAAGAGCAGGGAGGCGAGGCATTCTCGGTTAAATTTTTGTCGCATTTCCCCTGTTGTTGTGAGGTTTTGCTCATCCAATCTGTTCCGTTGCACCTTCACTCTGTTCTCACAATGTCTGTTGTCTATTATCCTATCCATGCAGCCCTTCGCTTCCTGGTAGCTGTGTCTATTGTTGATTGGGAAGCTCTCTTGGAGTCTTGTTCAAGGTCAATTGCCACCTCGCCCATGCTTGCTTCCTCCATGACTCAGTTGCACCATCGAATGAGGAGCCGCAAGGGCGGCACCAAGGGTCTCCCTCCTAGGGCATCATCCAACCACTTGTCCGATGAGCCTTCTCGACCCAGCGGCATGAGTGCAGGTCATTATCCACATACCCGCAGTGGGAGAGGGTGCTTCTTTCCTTCAACCTCAGTGCCTCCACCCACCACTGGTAGCGCACATTTCACTTTTGACAGCACCCTGAACCGTCCAAGAATTTCTGTTCTTTTCTCTGTCATTTTTCAGGAGGAGGCCCAACCGGGGGAGTCTAATGCTCATCCAACTGGCCTCGCTCAGAACACTTCTCATGGTTTGAATCTTCAGAGGGGGCCTGAAAACACGCCATTTCAACCCCCAAATGTTCCTGCTCACAGCGTTCCTGAAGAGGTGATAGAGCGTGCGGAACAGAGGCCCTTGGTTTCTGAAGATGCTCTGGCAAGGGATATGCAAGAGTTTGGATGGTGCCGCATTGTGGAAGTTCCTCCCGATGAATAGTATGTCCAATGTGATGCCTTCCTCTCTTTTTTGGCCCATTCATTGGAGTTTGTCTATGTTCAGTCGGTTAAGTGGATTTTTCGCTCGTCCCTAGTTCGTATTGTATACACTCTGCATATTTAGCATGTTTATGGTGTTGAACCCCTACGTGGGTCTTCGTCTTCTCTACCAGGCTGGTCCCCCTATCAATGGGCAGTCTCTTTATTTGTTTCTTCCTATAAGATCTGCCCTCCCTAAGGCAGATGTTTTTTACCTATGTCATATTGTAATTTTATGCACTTGTTAATAGATTAGTTTTATTTAGAAAAAAAAAACTAGAAAATAGAGAGAGAGTGATAAGGGAGAGATGGAGAGAGAGTGTGTATGTTTAGGGGTGAGATAAAGAGACAAAGTAAGATGTATGGAAAGAAGGGGGAGAGAATAAGTGAGAAGGAGAGAGGGAGGGACATAGTAATGTAGTTGGAGAGAGAGAGGGGTGGAAAGAGAGAGAGAAAGAAAGGGATGGGGAAGAGAGAGGATTAGAGAGAGAGAGAGAGAGATATGGAAGAAGAGAGAGGATTGGAGGGAAAAGAGAGAGAGAGAGGTGGGAGAGAAAGGGAGAGAGAGGAGGAGAGTGATGGGGGAAGAGAGAGTATTGGAGAGAGTGAGAGAGAGAGAGATCAGGGAAGAGAGAGGGATTTAGGAGAGAGAGAGAGAGAGGAAGGACGAGAGAGAGAACTTGAGAGAGAGGAGGAGAGAGGGATCGATAAGAGAGATGGAGTTGGAGGGGGAGAGATGTAGGAAATAAGAAATATAAAGAGTGAGAAGTGGAGAGAGAGAAGGAGTGACAAGGGAGAGATAGAGAGAGAGCGTGTATGTTTGGGGTTGAGATAAAGAGACAAATAAGGAGAGATGGAGATAAGGGGGGAGAAGGAGATATAAGGAGAGAGGGAGGGATATAGTAACATATTTGGTGGGTGAAGAGAGAGAGAGAGGGAGAGAGAGATGGGAGAGAAAGGGAAAGAGAGGAAGGAAGAGAGAGGATGTGAGAGAGTGGAGAGAGGGAGGGAAAGAGAGATGGACTTGGAGGGGGAGGGGGAGAGAGGTAAGAAGAAAGAAATAGAGAGAGAAAGGTGGAGAGAGAGAGAGTGAGTGAGTGATAAGGAAGATGGAGAGAGAGGAAGAGAGGAAAAAATGAGGAAAGAGAGATATTAGCGGGGGAGAGGGAGAGAGGGGGAAGATAGAGATATAGATGGAAGGTGAAGAGAGGGAAGAAGAGAGAGATGGGGAGAGGAGGGGATTGACAAAGAGATTGATATATATGGATTGCGAAAGTGTGTGTGTTTAGGGGGGTGAGATAGAGAGACAGAAAAGAAGAGATGGAGGGGGATATAGATATGGATGGAGGGTGGAGAGAGGGAAGAATATTTCTCACACTAGATGGATTGATATAAGTGGAGATGGTGATTTACAATCCTATTTGATTATTTGCACTATATTCATCGATTTTAGTGTAGATATTTATTTCTAATGATATTTGATTACTTGCACTAGATGCATTGATTTCAGTGTAGGTGGTGATTTCTAATACAATTTGATTGCTTGCACTAAATTTGTTGATTTCAATTTAGATGTCGATTTATAATTATATTTGATTACTTGCACTAGATGAATCGGTTTCAATGTAGATGATTTCTAATCCTATTTGATTGTTTGCACTAAATGCATTGATTTCAGTGTAGATGGCAATTTCTAATCCTATTTGATTTATTTGAGTAAATGCATTGATTTCAGTGTAGATGTTGGTTTCTAGAGAGAGAGAGAGAGAGAGTGATAAGGAAGATGGAGAGAGGGAGAGAGGACAAAAGGAGGAAAGAGAGATATTAATGGGGGAGAGGGAGAGAAGGGGAAGATAGAGATATAGATGGAAGGTGAAGAGAGGGAAGAAGAGAGATATGGGGAGAGGGGGTGATTGAAAAAGAGATTGATATATATGGAGTATGAGAGCGCGTGTGTTTAGGGGGGTGAGATAGAGAGACAAAAAAGAATAGATGGAGGGGGATATAGATATGGATGGAGGGTGGAGAGAGGGAGGAATATTTCTCGCACTATATGGATTGATATAAGTGGAGATGGTGATTTCTAATCCTATTTGATTATTTGCACTAGATGCATCCATTTTAGTGTAGATATTTATTTCTAATGATATTTGATTACTTGCACTAGATGCATTGATTTCAGTGTAGGTGGTGATTTCTAATAAAATTTGATTTCTTGCACTGAATGTGTTGATTTCAATTTAGATGTCGATTTATAATTATATTTGATTACTTGCACTAGATGACTTAATTTCAATGTAGATGATTTCTAATCCTATTTAATTGTTTGCACTAAATGCATTGATTTCAGTGTAGATGGCGATTTCTAATCCTATTTGATTTCTTTGAGTAAATGCATTGATTTCAGTGTAGATGTTGGTTCCTAGAGAGAGAGAGAGTGAGTGATAAGGAAGATGGAGAGAGAGAGAGAGAGAGAGAGAGAGAGGACAAAAGGAGGAAAGAGAGATATTAGCGAAGGAGAGGGAGAGAAGGGGAAGAGAGGGAAGAAGAGAGAGATGGGGAGAGAGGGTGATTGACAAAGAGAATGATATATATGGAGTGCGAGAGCGTGTGTGTTTAGGGGGGTGAGATAGAGACAAAAAAAAGAGATGGATGGGGATATAGATATGGATGGTGGGTGGAGAGAGGGAAGAATATTTCTTGCACTAGATGGATTGATTTAAGTGGAGATGGTGATTTATAATCCTATTTGATTATTTTCACTAGATGCATCGATTTTAGTGTAGATATTTATTTCTAATGATATATGATTACTTTCACTAGATGCATTGATTTTAGTGTAGGTGATGATTCCTAATACTATTTGATTGCTTGCACTGGATGTGTTGATTTCAATTTAGACATCGATTTATAATTATATTTGATTGCTTGCACTAGATGCATTTATTTCAGTGTAGGTGATGATTCCTAATACTATTTTCTTGCTTGCATTGGATGTGTTGATTTCAATTTACATGTCGATTCATAATTATATTTGATTGCTTGCACTAGATGCATTGATTTCAATGTATATTATTCCTAATACTATTTGATTGTTTGTGCTAAATTCATTGATTTCAATGTAGATGGCGATTTCTAATCCTATTTGATTGCTTTGAGTAAATGCATTGATTTCAGTGTAGATGTTGGTTTCTAATCTTATTTGATTGATTGCATTAGCTGCATTGATTTCAATGTAGAAGTTATTTTCTAATCTTATTTGATTGATTGCATTAAATGCATTGATTTCAATGTATATGTTGATTTATGATTTGATGTAATTGGATATATGACGGTACATTAATTTTAAAGTGATTGGATTAACAATATGCATTGATTTTAGTGTAAGCACAACAAGTTATTAACAATGTAGATTGATTTTTGTGTTATAGTAATTTAAGCTATTAATATTGGAGAGCAGGAGAGACAAGGTATCATGTTTACTACAACAGATCGAGCTAAAGATTTAAATGGTTTACGATTTAAATTTTCTTTTCATATAATCGATATGAAAAGATAACAAAACTAACAAGGGAGGAAATAAGAATAGTAGAAGAAAATAGTTTGAGATTGATTGTAACATGAGTATGTTCTTATTATTCATATTTTCTATCTTTCAACACTATTATTGTCACTTTGCATTTAAAAAAAATATTTCATCATTTTTCATCATCATAGTTATTAACAATAATTATCATCTCAACGAACTGAGGTAACTAAGAAAATTTGAAATTAAAATGACCAAGTTAATATCAGAAATATTTAGCATATTTAAAATGATTATATTAATATTTGATATATTTACATATTACTGATAAAATTAATCATATCTTTGATAGATTTTCCTTGGCAGCACACAACTAAAACTAGCCTAGATCCATCTTACATCTCAAAAATATAAAAAAAAAATTAATAATCTGAAAAATGTGACGTTGATGCCTCCGACTGGAACCAGCCTAGATCCATCTAACTCTGGATCTATCATGCGCCGAGAGGGATCAAATCTATCGAGGTGCAAACCTTTCCTCAAGTTTGGCACTAAAAAAATAGGTTTGCACCTCGAGAGATTTGATCTCTCGGGGCATGATAGATCCAGAGTTAGATGGATCTAGGCTGGTATTAGTATTTTCAGCAAGATATTGTATCGTTATATGAGTATTTATTGGTAGATTATTATGAGGAATGTATATGTCCAAATTGTTTGAATATCAAATATATAATTTCATAATTTTAATTATATATATATATATATATATATATATATAATTTTAAAAAAAAATGGATATATAATTATATATATATATATAATTTAAAAAAAAAAAATTGGATATAAACTTTTACATTTTCAATCTATTTTTTATTTTGTTTTTTCTAATAAAAATAAAGAAATTTTCAAGAGAAAAAGGATACATCTCCCTCATCTTTCTATTTAACCTAATTTGACTCTCTTTAATTTTATTCAAAAGCTTCATTTGGCCTTGACTATAAGTGGAGCATCCCCTCAAAGTATTAGACACTTCACTCATTTGTCATAATTTGAAGGGTAATAGAATAAGGCAATATTTTTTTTAATTTTAAATTTGATTGGTATCTCCCAATTTTGGCATATTAATCAAAGATTATGGTTAATTTATATTGATGTGTTTTATGGATGCTTAAGGCACGACTTGTTTATATTATAAACTTGTAATGATATTATCATATAAATTATGTTTAAAAATTGCGAATATTTAACCTTTTCACAAAATTGCGAATATTTAACCTATTCTTAATTAAATTAGTTTATGTAAATTTATATTGATGTATGGCTAATTTATATTGATGTATTTAATAAATGCTTTTGCCAGCATTTGTTTATGTTATAAACTTGCAATGTTATCATCATATAAATTAAGTTTAATAATGGTAAATCTTTATTTTATTCTTAATTAAACTGGTTTAAGTAAATTTAGATATTTTATTATATTCAATTTATCAAAACACAGTAAACATAAAATAGTATAGTAAAACTTTTAAAAATTTATATTTAAATATATGTATCAAAATATATTAAAATATAATTGATTTCCATATTTTAGAATATCAAATAACACATAATTTAGAGAAGAATGATAAAATATATACCGAATTTATTACAACTTGTTATCTTTTTAAATGTCACATCAATCACTCAAATTTTATATAAATAAAATTTAAATGTATCTTCTTTTAAATATTTGAGATTTAAGTTAAAAATATCTACTCGCTAATAGTATATTGCTTGACAACTGTAGACCTCTGAAGGAGAATAATATTCTGCACTGAGTTTATGAAAAGTCCAACCTAATATGTCGTTATCCGTCGTTGAACGGTAAACTGCATGCTGAAATTCACTGAACTTCAATGCGTCGAGGGATAGAATTTTATGATTAAATTGCTCGAATTTGACGAGTAAATCTTTCCTGTGGGTGAGAATTTGGCCGTCAAATACCATCAGAGTTCTTCAAAACCTGTCAAGAAACTTCATTAAAATGCGCGTAATAGATAAGCTTAATTTGTTCAAACCGTCATTTGACGGGTAGGTTGGAATCCAAATTTCAACTCTGGTCGGGTCCTCCGTCATCCAAGTCGTCCAAGAAGGAATCCGTGTAGTGCACTCCACCTCTTCTTTCAGACCTTTCTTTGTGCGGCACCTTTTTCTTCTGGTTGAAATCCAGGTGTCATTCAACTGCAGATTCATAGATTTTCAAGGATTAGAATTCGATTTTTATTTTTAATTATTTTCTCATTGGTTTTGAGTCAATGACTCTTACATATAATTTAAATCGGTGATTGACACTTATAAATTTAATATTGCTTAAATTAAATTATATATTATTAAATAAAGAAGATAAATGTTTTTTTGAATTAATCATATTATTAAAATTTACTGGAAGTTTCAAATCCTAATGATGTGATTAATCCAAAAAAACATTTATCTACTTTATAAATCACAAAAGTCTTCAATCTATAATAAAAAGTTTTTCATTTAATTTTATATTTTTAAAAATGACTTTCTTTTCATTTTAATTCTTTTTTTTTTAACTCTGTTTTTTCAATTCTATTTTTAAAATAAAATATTTATAAAAAATTGCATATTATTAAAATAATATAGTTATTATAATTAAAATAAAAAATAACTTAATAAAAACACAAATATTATAGAAACACTATTACCAAATAAACATGTCAATTTGAGCATTTCTAACCATATCTATCAGGTAATTATTGGAGCATTCTAATGATCGCTTACTTTAGGCTGATGTGAAAGAAATGTTTTGATCTATTTGTTTTTGTATCTCTCAGATTGAATTATTTGTGTGTAGGTTTGTAAACAGAAAATGTGATTTACTTTCCTAACTCTTTTACATATTTTTATTTTTATTTTGTATAATAGAATTGTAATATATAAATCTAATTTATATTTTGAATTTATTTTTAAGAATATTAGAATTAAATTGAATGAACATTTTAAATTTTTTTTGTAATATTAAAATAGTATATATAATGTAGCTTAATTTTATTTTTCTAATAATCTTTTTGTCAGATTTTAAATAAAATAATATGTTGGAAGTTAAAATAATTAAATTAAGCTATTTATATGAATCTTAACTTCCAGTTAAATTAATTGTTATACTTAAATCACTAAAAAATATTTCTCTGGTTAAAACTAGTTGTTATATCTGACAACTAAAAAACATATTTTCATCTAACTAATCTAATACCATGATGAGCCACATCAAATAACATTGTTAATAATATAGATAACAAAAGCTTAAATTTAAAAATTATATATATATATATATATATATAACCTTAATAAATACTTCAAAAATTCCTTGAAATATTAGAAATATATACTTTAAATTTATTTTTCCAATAATTTTTTATTTTTTTTAAGATTTCAAATGAAATCAATATGTTCGAACTCAAAATAGTTAAATTAAACTATTCACATCAATATTAAAAAATTATAGAGGGCTATATAAATCTATACCTGTTGAAATAAAACAAATATTCTTAAAAATGGTACATAATGGAATTGATATTTTTTAAATTACATTTTCTTTTAAAGTTATGAAAAATATAATTAATCATAAAAATGAATTCTTTTGAATTGTGGAATTGATACATGTATGTTTTTACATATAGGAAATACAATGAAAATCAAATTTTCTGGAATCTTGTGTATTCAGTCAGAAAGACCTAAATTTAAATAAATAAAATCATAAAATGTCAATCAAAATTCCAAGTAATCATGACTGCAATCCCATCATATTTTCAGAGAGTATTTACGCCATGTCCGTGTCATTAGCGGTCGTCGCCAAAGAATACTGTCTTAACATCCGAGCTTTAAGTCTCTCTCGCACAATTCAGAAAATCAGAAAATGTTAGAAAAATCTATGTAGGGATTTCAGAAATGGGCACGTAATGTATTAAACTATTTACATTCTGAAATTGACTCCATTACAGCAATCCGTTGCTTTGGCGGAAGGAATTAAGATAGATGCAGAAACATCCATTATTTTATAAGCCAAATTCAACCACTACATTCCGTTCACGACCTTATGAGGATGTGCTAAATTGCTACAATATTTTTTGATTTGTTCAGAAAATGTGGTCTAACAGTTAGATGGAGATGGAGAGATGTCATATCTACAAATTTTGTGATTTAATCCCTTGAGAAACCAACAATACTATGTAAACCTGACAGCTACTCTGAGCCCAATTTTTTCCATTAAAAAAACATTCTAACCCAGATGTACAATAATACAATTATAGCAATTGATGTACGATTATAGCAATTGAAATTGGATTCTACATTCTAACCCTTCTAGAATGTACAATTATAGCAATTGAAATTAGATCCAATCGAAACCATTGAAATTCGTTACACTATGAATAGTTCCAGAGAGATATTTCGACATAGATTGATCCATTTTCGTCACAAAAATTATCAGCAGCCGCACAAGTACTACCGTATAATACTTCCGGTTCGAGCATCCATGGCGGGGCTAGCAATAGAGCTTCTGCCATGTTACCAAAAAAATTGGGCAGATCGAACAGAATATCGTCGTCTATGATCACCGATTCGTTCTCCGAAAGAAAACTCGAAATCCAAGCCGAATTAGACCCGCAAGCTGCTGCGGCAGCTTCTTTCTTGATACTCGGCTCTGCGGGCATTACAGTGTCTCCATAACTGTTTGTCCCCGCAGGGTCGCGGGATCGATCCTCGCTATGATCTTCTCCCGACGGCATTTGAAATTCAGCCGCAGAGGCCGCCGCGGCCTTCTGGATGTCCCTGGGTGACAATGTGGCGGGGCGAGGCAACGAAGAGGCGAGGTGGGGGAAATTGAGAAAAGCCGAGTTCCCCTTGATGCTGAGAGCCGCCACGTCGTGGGCTCGAGCCGCCATCTCCGGCGTCCGGAACGTCCCCAACCAAATTCTGGTCTTCTTCTTGGGCTCTCGAATCTCAGACACCCATTTCCCCCAAGACCGCATTCTCACGCCTCTGTAAACAGGGTGCCGCGTTCCTCGAACTCCCACCTCCTGCTGTTTATCTCCATTACTGGCGCTGGACTCCTCTGGGCCAGAATCCTGTGCATTGTTACCTTCCGGTGAACGACGCTTGCGGGACCTATTCTGCATTTAATCACAACGCAGATTTCAACCGGACAGTACCAGAGTGATCAGAAATAGAGAACCTGAGTTTCTGCAATCAGAAGGACCACCACCTGCAAAACTACGGCCTGCTGCTAATTTAAATGTAAGGTCGAGCCGGGACCATTGCAACAGATGGTACAATGGAAATCCAGCCTGGCAAGATGACTTTATTTGTTTTTGATTTGTATGAAAATAGACTAGTCTATGAATATATGTTTAGGGTGAAAAATAAATAGGAACATTGTAAAAATAATCTATTGAATATTCAGTTTAAAAATAAATGGGAACATTGTAAATATACTATATTGAATATCCAGCTTATTATTTTGATATTATTTTATTGTAAATATACTATATTGAATATCCAGCTTATTATTTTGATATTATTTTATTTTTAATTTAAATGAGTATTTATATGTTCAATAATTTTTTATTTTTTTTTATGGTGAAAAATAAATAGAAACATTGTAAAATTACTATATACTGAATATTCAGTTTAAAAATAAATAAGAATATTCTAAATATACTATGAATATTCTAAATATACTATATTGAGTATCCAGTTTGTTATTTTGATATTATTTTATTTTTAATTTAGATGAGTATTTTTATGTTTAATAATTTATTTTGTTTTTTATTTATATGAATATGTTTATGGTGAAAAATAAATGGGATCATTGCAAAAATACTACATTATTATTTTATTTTTAATTTAGATGAGTATTTTTATGATTAATAATTTATTTTTCTTTTCATTTATATTAATATATTAATGGTGAAAAATAAATGGGACCATTGCAAAATACTACATTGGATATCTAGTTTCTATTTTGATATTATTTTATTTTTAATTTAAACTAGTATTTTTATTATCAATAATTTATTTTTCTTTTCATTTATATGAATATATTTGTGGTGAAAAATAAATGAGACTATTGCAAAAATACTACGCTGAACATCCAACCTAGCATCCTATATTATTTTATTTTAATTTAAGAGAGTATTTTTATGGTCAATAATTTTTTTTATTTTTTTATTTATATGAATATGTTTATGGTGAAAAATAAATAAGACTATCCCAAAAATACTACATTGGACAGTGAAAATTAAATGGGACCATTGCAAAAAGAATACTACATTGCATATCCAACTTGGCATTATAATATTATTTTACCTTTTAATTTAAATGAATATTTTTATGGTCAATAATTTATTCTTCTTTTTATTTATATGAATATGTTTATGGTGAAAAATAAATCAGACTATTGCAAAAATATTACATTGCACATCCAACTTGACATTCATTCTCATATTATTTTATTTTTAATTTAGATAATTTTTTTTACTTTTCATTGACAAGAATATGTTTATTGTGAAAAATAAATAGGACCATTGAAAAAATACTACATTGAACATCAAATTCTGATATTATTTATTTTAATTAAATGAGTATTTTTATGGTCAATAATTTATTTTATTTTTTATTTATATAACTATGTTTATGGTGAAAAATAAATAGGACCATTGCAAAAATACTACATTGGATATCCAACGTGGAATTCTAATATTATTTTATTTTTAATTTAAATGAGTATTTTTATGGTCAATAATTTATTTCTCTTTTCATTTATATGAATATGTTTATGGTGAAATATAAATGGGACTATTGGAAAAGTATTACATTGGACATCCAGCCTAACATTGATATTATTTTATTTTTAATTTAAATGAGTATTTTTATGGTCAATACTTTATTTTAATTTTCATTTATATGAATTTGTTTATGGTGAAAAATAAATGGGACCATTGCAAAAGTACTGCATTGGACATCCAATTTGGTATTATGATATTATTTTATTTTTAATTTAAATGAGTATTTTTATGTTCAATAATTTATTTTGTTTTTTATTTATATGAATATATTTAGGGTGAAAAATAAATGGTACCATTGCAAAAACACTACATTGAACATCCAACGTGGAATTATGATATTATTTTATTTTTAATTTAAATGAATATTTATATGATCAATAATTCATTTTTATTTTGCTTTTCATTTATATGAATATGTTTATGGTGAAAAATAAATAAGATCATTGCAAAAATACCACATTAAACATTTAGCTTGAGATTATGATATTATTTTATTTTTAATTTAAATAAATATTTTTTATGTCTATAATTTATTTTGCTTTTCATTTATATGAATATATTTATGGTGAAAAATAAATAAAGTCATTACAAAAATACTACATAGGGCATAACATTCTCATATTATTTTGTTTTTAATTTAAATAATTTTTTTAATGTTCAATAATAGATGGCACTGACACTGATGCAAACTGACTACATTAAAATCAAACTTTGCATTCTGACTATTTTATGTGAATATATTTATATTGAAGAATAAAAAATAAAGTTAATTATTATTTTAAATACTAGTACAAACATAAGAATATTATTTTTTAAAATACTAATATAAACATAAAAATATTAATATATGCAGTTGGTATACACAAAAAGTGAGAATATATAATAACACAATTAAATTTAACTCAACTATTTTAATATTTAATAAATATATTTTCCTTTAAAATTAATATAACAAATATTTTAATATTATTTACTGAAATACCACATTTCTACTGCACATTGACCACCGTATTATATATCTTCATAAACTTTTAAAAGCCTCTCCAACACAATCGACTATCCTTTTCATTATATAACGTATTTACCACGTTTGGGTCAATCCCTCTCCGGACTTATCTTCCCACTTTGGAAATGTTGGCACTGCTATCGCTCAATTCCATTCCTTTGAGTTCACTCGAATCACCTAGATAAATGCGTCCCAGTAGACAAGTTTCCTTAAAAATCCATTGAACCCATTTAAGCTCACATGTACGGAAATAAAATTATTATTTTGAAATTAAATATGATTTTTTTTTTTAATTTGAAACGAAAACGTTCAAATACTTTTTATATTATTTGTGGGATGATGTATTAAATGAAGAATATATCATTTGCTGAATGATGTATTAGATGAAGAATATTGTTTTAAAATTAAATTATGTTCACTCTTTTATTACAAAATTAAAATTTCTCAAGCTCAATTTTAATATAGGCCAAGTCTATCACTTAATTAAAATGTTATTAAATATAGTATTTGGTATTTCATGTAATCTAATATATAATGTAATAAATGATTTTTAAATTAAATATGTTATTTTTTGATTTGAAACAAAAGATTTAAATATTTTTCATTTTATTTGTTGTTGGATGATGTATTAGATGTAGAATATTTTCTTCAATTCATTTATTTAAAAATTAAAATTCCTCAAACCCAATTCCAATATAGACCAAGCCTACCACTTAATTAATATTTCATTGAATATAATATTTAGCATTATAAAAGTATTTAGTATTATAGAATGATATTGTTTTTTTTTAATTTATGTGAACATGTTGATTAAGTCTATTAAATTTTTAAAATACAATTGAATGTGATATCTGGTATTATAGAATGAATGTTCTTTTTAATTTATGTGAATATGTCTATAGTGAATAATAAAAGAGGAAGTCACATAATATACTACATTGTGTATTATTTTTTTTAAATACTAAAATTTAATTGAATATGGTGCTTGGTATTATAGAGTGAATGTTGGTGTTATTATAAAATATATAATTTTATTTGGTGATGATAATTAAAAATATAAAATTAATAAACATTAGGTTATAATTAAAATGTTAAAATGCAATTGAATGTCATATTTTTTTATACCATATTATTTGTAATAATTTTTTTAAATATTAAAATGTAATTGAATATGGTATTTAGTATTATAGAGTGAATGTTGGTGTTATTATAAAATATATAATTTTTTTTTGGTGATGATAATTTAAAATATAAAAATTAATAAATATTATGTTATAATTAAAATATTAAAATGCAATTGAATGTCATAATGTCATATTTTGTTTTATAGAATGTATGTTGGGTGTTGTTTAAAAGTTTAAAATTGTATTTGGTGATGATTATTAATTTTTTTTAGGAATACTAAATTATATTTACTTTTTGATATTAAATTAAGATTTATAATCAATTTTAATTTAGTAAGAAGTTTTTATTTTTTAAGATACAAAAAAAGAGATTAATGGTTCAAAAATTTAATTATTGTTAATAAGTCAACTTAACTGGAATGATTTCCTTAAACTGATCTTGATGAATTAACTTAATTCATGGATAATAGTAAATAGTAACTAACTTCATTATTGAGCTTGTTGCTTCAAAATCTAGCAAGCCTTGAGATAAGTCTCAAGGAGAAATGGTTAGATGTTGTTGCATCAATGAGGTGAATTGCCACAATCACCTCAGTAATATTCCTTCTACTCTTTAGTGGAATTTTATGATAAGGGAGTCTTCTTCGTGATCCCTTAAAAGATATTATAGGTTAAAAGGTTGAAGGTGATGAAGATATAGGCTTGGTGAAAACACTCTTTAATGGATAAAGGTTTAATTATTTTTCTCAAACTCCAAGACTAGAGAAAACATGTATGTCCTAGGGTTTATTGATATGTAGTAACAAAGGAGTTACTATGCATACATGAAATGAAAAAAAGGGTTCACTAAAGATAAGAACAACAAAGGAATAAGGTAAACCCTTAAAGTAAGACTTAATTTGAAGCCATAGCTAGATAAGGCATAAAAAAATTAGAGGAGGATGAGATAGACCATTCTAGGGTAAGTTTAACCATGCAAAAGGCTAGATTCTGAGTTAAAAGAATCACCAATACCAAACTCAAGTTCTATTGCCACTAACGCCAATCCAAAAGAAGCCCTAAATTAGTTTAACCCTACCTAAAAGTTCTAGGCTTGCCATAAAACACTTCAACAATCAAGGAAAGCACAATATTAAAGTTTTCAAGTTTTTTTATGAACATAAATTTTGATAATGCATAATCCTACTTGGGTGATGCAGTATTTAGGGCTGATTGAAGAGAATGAAAAAATCTTGGAGTAAGGGGAAACCTCTTGTTTTCACTTATATAAACTTTTTGTGAAGGAAGGAATTAAAAATGGGAAATTCAGTAGAAGGTATCGTATGGATTTCATACAAGAAACATTTAACGTGAAAATATTATCCAATATTTTCCATAAAAAATTACATTTAGACATGGAACATAGAAAAACCCTAGAAATAATGAAATACATGTAAAAAATTAAAAAAATGAAATAAAATTACAATTCATCCATGAAAAAACCTTCTTTAAATCTAAAGAAATAATCTCCAAGACATATATCAATCACCAATAACAAGAGCATAATAAAAATTGCATCTCCACAAGTAGTGAGTTTAATAAATGCTAAGTTGAGCTCTCAAGAAGAGGCTAGATTCCAAGTGTGGTGAAAAAAATTAGGGAGAGAGTGATCCTCAATATATATTAGGTCTGTCACTCTTAATTACTATCCTAAAATCCCTATGCCAAGTTTTATTATGAGAATGCATCAAGGAAATGGGTTACAATTCAACCCAATAACTTGAAGAATATGCCACAAAATCAAACATGTGTGGGTAAAAACTATCCTCTAGCATGGTATCATTCCCTTTTTTCAGAAATTCATGCTCTCTAGGTGCATGAAATGGGAAAGGTGGATGCACAATTTCCATAATTAACTCTATCCTTGAGGGGAAGCCCTGAAGACATGCCTCAAATTTATACATGTTTCAAAACCCTCCTATGGGTGCCCTATGTCACTTCGAGAAACATGATGTGGGAAAATATTTACCTAGTGTTGGGTTTCTAATTGGTAGTACAAGCCGTCTATTTTCATTCTAGGGATGACCATCGTCATCTAGAATCTAGATGAAGTCATTCCCATCAAATACTGTCAAGGCCAGCTTAGGGGCATATTGGGTCTATTGGGTAAATCATCAAGAATATCCAACATTAACGATAGTGATATTAATGTTTCATCATCTAGGGGTGCTCTGAGGTGTTAATCAACTACTAGGATCATCAAAATTCCCAAAGCTTTTCTCTGGACGGTCAATGTTTCATATAAAAGGTCATTTCTACTCTTTTGAAGTCTAGTGCAATTTAGGTATCATGTGTAGTGGATTGTGTAACGTGTCCTTAAGCACTCTATTGTTGTGTTGAACAAAACCCAATAAAACCATCTCAAACTCAAGTGAATTTTACCAATAATTAGAGATGATCACCATATATGCATCTTAATGGACCATATTTAATTGTTACGAAATAATAAGACTTCAAAATAGGATCACCTTCAAATATCTAATTAAACCAAGTCCCGTAAAAGTGATCCTTACCTTATTGGAGATAGCTTGATGATTAACCCTATTAGGTGCTTCTATCCCCTAAGTGTAGGTGACATGTCTAGCGTCAATATTTCAGTTCATAGATGTTCTTAATAATGTGGAAATGGAGGGGTAAGAATCCTTCATGCCTAAGTTCCATAGTCATGCGACTAGTTGATGGAGGTCCATCATGTGAGTGTATATATGTGTGGAGGAAGAAATCATGGAGGCATGAGTCATCCATTTCCTTAGCTTTCTTTTTTCACCCCTTTTTGTGTCTTTTAATTCTTTTTTATAATGATTTAATAGAGTATATATTAGGTTTCCAAGCTTACTTTCAATTATATAACAATGGTTTACCCTTCATGATGAGTCAACTTCTCACTCATCGGGGATGGGACCTACAAGGGCTCCTTATTATGTGATGGAGCATCAAGTGCTCAATAATTGGGTGATGGATAATGAGGGGGGTAGACCTCGTGCTATTCTTTTCTCATGTGCTAATTAATGTCCTAAATATATTTTTCATTTTTCCTTTTTTTTTTTTCTTTCATTGTGGCCACCTTATTATTTTACATTTATTTTAGCTGCATCAACCTCTAAGGTAAAATTTTGAGCCCTGACTCATGAATGAGTATATGAAGGTGCCAATTCCAATGAACAAACGATAATAAACTAAAAGGATGGATGTGAAATTAGTGGAATGGTGAAGAGTGGTAAGTATGGAGTAGTTATGGACATGATACTTCAATCCAAGCTTCTTAAGTACCACCCCTCCTATAACGCTAAGGCCTAAGAGGAGGTCCCATTAGATAGGGGTCACAAACTAAACTCCCTGTTAAGGTGAGAGAGTAAGTTTATAATCAATATTACTCAATCATCTAGATCACCCCCTTATGCATTTTAGAATGCCCAAAACATAAATTAAAATGATCACTCCTTTATCCATCTTTGAATGCCAAAAATATTAAGTAAAATCAAATGATTGAAAAATGGTTAAAGCAAAGAATTCACACACCTTCCTCTAAGATGAATATTATATTGTAAGAGGAGTCTGAAAAGTGAAAATGGAAGATATTCCATATCTTTATTACGCGAAATGAGCGTCTTATTTGAAAACAACTTTGCTAAGTGCCACGCTGTACAAGTTTGAAACGTCCGATGAAATGTTAGACGATTCAATAGTTTTACACCGTCTGATAAAAAAAACTGTCATCTCAACCGATTCTTGATGTTTAACTAAATCACAGGTTGAATCGATTTACGGGCGCCTTCACCTTCACGATTGCTGGTTTGTTTCTTGACCGCCTCTGAGAAGGTGGAGTATGAAGACCCCTTCCGCTTTTAGACGCAAACGAATTATATCTCTGGTCGTTCTACAGAGCCAGCATAGCCGAGTTCGTGGCCACGCTTTTGTTTCTGTATGTTACAGTTGCCACAGTCATCAGGAATAATAACGATAAGAGTTGGTGTGGAGGCGTGGGCACCCTGGGTATCGCCTGGTCCTTTGGCGGAATGATCTTTGTCCTCGTGTATTGCACCGCTGGAGTTTGAGGTGCTCATCTTATCATATTAATTACTGATTTTTTTCTTCCCTGAATTCGTTGATATTTGATTTGAGAAAACTGTATAATGTTGGTGAAGGTGGGCATGTAAACCCCGCAGTCATGTTTGGGTTGTTGGTTGCTCGGAACCTGTAGGAAACATTTTATAGTGATTGATTGCAAATCGAACTTGTAGTGCAAGCGTTTTATTTACCGGATAAACACATTAATTGTGGGTGATGTTCCAATTGAGGACTCAATAATTATTATGCAATGCCACATTATAACCAAGATCGTTATGGAGAACAATAAGGAAGGGAGAATTTCAACTTATTGTGTTGGAAATTCATTGTTGAAGAGTTTGGAACAATGAATAATCGTCATATGTTTCCCCATATTTGAGGAGTTGATCTGGTAAACGCGTCCTTGGAAATATGTGTTGGAAATTCATTGTTGAAGAGTTTGGAACAATGAATAATAGTCATGTTTCCCCATATTTGAGGAGTTGATCTGGTAAATGCGTCCTTGGAAATATTTGTCTTGATCTAGAAATTTCAGAGCTTCATAAAAGTATTTGTAGACTTAAGTTACAGGCGTCGTCAATCTTGATCTAAAAATTTCAGAGCTTCATAAAAGTATTTGTAGACTTAAGTTACAGGCGTCGTCAAATTAACTAGCATGGAGTTAAAAATTGATATCACAGTCACTGTCCAATTTTACATTCTCCGTCTTTCTTATTAAAAAAATAAAAAATAAAAAACTATTTAAAATTTAAAAAACTAATATATTATAGCGATTTGAATGGCTGTTTTTAGAAATGCTATTTAATATAAAAGTTCAGACACATTGAAACTCCATTGTTTTCTAATTGAAACGAGCTTTGCAATTCCTTCCTATATTTCTTTCCAATGTTTTGGTACTAATATTTCCCAGTGAGCTTTTCAATGCTTGTGCTCGGGATATTTATAGTTCTGTTCTACTTTATCTATCAAGTGTTTTTATGCATGATGTCTTAGTATTTAGCTATTTATATTAGGAGACATTAATCATCATATTAAACAAATAAATTGACCAATATTCTCCTCAAATCTTCCTTCTTTTACTACCAGAGTGATTAATATCATGCATAATAAAATCTCTCCTCTGAAGAGGAATGTATTTCCATGCGAAAATACAATTTCTTCTACTACCAGAGTGATTGATATCATGCATAATAATATAGTCTATTATAAGGAATTGGTTTTTAACTTTTTACTTTAACTTTCATAATACAATCTCTGTAACTTTCATAATACAATCTCTCTTCTGAACTGGAATGCATTTCCATGAGAAAATACAATTTATTTGAATGTATTAGTTAAGAAACAATTAACTTATTTATAAAAAATTGAAGTCATACATGCACAATATGATATATAACACATTGATTAATTGCAGTAGTGCAGAACTCTTGTACTTCTTGATGCATCGTCTCTTCAATAGTTGCTGCTAAGTATTTAACTGACCCAATTTTCAAGTGTACTTCCAAATAGAATCTGGACAAGTTCAACAATAATCTCAATGGTAACCACTTTGCATGTCCACAATTCACTCATACCTTTTGATTTGTATTTCACATTGAATACTGTGATAGCATCATGAGTTTGTTGATTTGTGTTTCAGTATGCTTACAATAGTCCTAAAATATATCTTTGTATGTGAGAAGAAGTTTCAAAGCATTGGATTCAAAGCGTATTCAACCAGGTTGCAGGTATTTTTAATTTGAATAAATTTAAGTGAACCATATTGATTTATGAATACTAGGAACAGCTGGATACTTCTTGTTAAATTAGGTGTTATTTTGTGTTTGATTTAGGAATTAGTGATGAAGGTTGCTAATTGAAAAACAATATCATGATTTGATTTTTAAGTGGGTGGGATAAGGTTTCAAAGTGCAGACATTCTCTCTGCTACTTGTAAGTCTGAAGCTGGATTTTGACAGCTTCAAAATTTACTGATATTTGATGCAAGCAAGAAATTGGGTAGACTGACTATTTGATTGTGAAGCTACATGCATGCACTTGCGGGAATCATTATATGAGCTGACACCAAGTGGCTATCTCTAGGATTACAGGACTCGACTGTGTTGGAAAAGCCTTCAAGTTTAAAAGAACAATAGACAAGTTCAGGAACAATGATATCAACGCTGACGCTGCATATTTCTGGTTTCAGCTGTCCAAGTTCCAAACGACTTTTCATTCCTTAGCGATGTCAGGATGGATGAATTCGGTACTTTCTGTTTTTTTTCATTTTTTCATTAATAGAAATATATATTAAGTATCAACTAACGCTCGGTTCAAACAGTTCAGGTTTGGACCAGCAAACCAGCGTAAGGAAGATCCTGGTACTTTAATGTAATGTAATGTAATTTAAATTTAATGCAATTGAGTTGAATTTCTAATTGTGTGACACTTCACCATTTTCTTTAATGTGTAATTATATTTTCTTTTGTGTCTTTTTTTTTTCTTTTTTGTTGGGCTCTTTTCTGAATTTCATTATTTTTTGAAAGGGAAGTTAAATTTAGTAAAGAAAAAAAATGAAAAGAAAAGTTAAATCCAGTAAGGAAAAATAAAACTTGAGATTCAAATATATTTGACACATCTCAAGCCACATCTTTGTTTCAAACATAATCGTTTTAGGTTTTGTTTTGGTTTTAGAGGATTGAAATAACTTGTGTCATCAAATTAAAAAAAAACCGGTATTGTCAGTTACATAGGTATCAATCACTGTATAGGTATAGTGATAGGCTGCACAGAAACAGAAGCTTGCGAGGAGGTTGCGAGCCTCTTGCTCCCCAGTTTGGTTTAAGACGCGGCCTTCTAATTTGATTTATAATGTTAAACATTGACACTCAAAATAATTTCATTTCATTGCGGTTTAAGTTTTTTATTTTTAGAGAAGATTTTCTTATTTTTATGAATTTGATTTTCATGATAGATATAGATTGTAAAATTAGTGCGGATCATAGATTTATGATTTATAAACTTATTGCAAATAGATTTATGATTTATAAACTTATTGCACAGCTGCATGTAGTGCAGTAAATAAAAAACACTCATAGATTTATGATTTATAAACTTATTGCACGGCTGCGTGTACGTGCAGATAAAAGCCCCATAATGCAGAACATGCATATATAAATTTATTGCATGCTGTATGTAAGTGCAGGGAATAAACAAAATTCAGACAGAAGCCACATGTATGTATGATATTGAAGGTAATTATATATTATATTTGCATAAGGTGTACCATTATCCCTAATTAAAACATTAAAATTTAACAAAATTAGTAATAATCATATTCACTATGATTAAAAACAATAAATATGGTTTTCACTTAAATAATAAATTGTAATTTAATTATTTAATTTTTTTCCCTGATTTTTATTATTCTAATTCTTATATTTTAATTTTTTTAATATTTAGACAGAGTTAATATTTAATGTAATTAATCATTATTTATAAATATGGTTGAGCATTGTTTCAGTGTTATCATGTTATCAAAGATGATGGATTTTAAATAATTCAAGTTATTTTGAGTTCTATAAGCCATTTATCAATTGAAATTTTTTCTTTTATTGTATTTTACTTAATTATATTTTAATATGACACAACATCATCTTCCAACCTTGAGTTCTATGAGCCATTTATCAATTGTAACATTTTCTTTTATTGTATTTTACTTAATTACATTTCAATCTAACATCACATAATCTTCTCTTCACATGCATGGATGAAGAGGGTGATGAAAACCTTGAGTTCTATGACCATTTATCAATTGCGAACTTTTCTTTTATTGTATTTTACTTCAATATATTTTAATCTAAAACTTTGAGTTCTAGGAGCCATTTATCAATTGCAATATTTTATTTTATTGTATTTTACTTAATTTTATTTTAATCTAACACTACATAATCTTCCAACCTTGAGTTCTATGAACCATTTATCAATTGCAATTTTTCTTTAATTGTATTTTACTTAATTATATTTTAATATAACACCACATAATACCAGATTTGTGTTATTATTATTGGTGTGATCTGTGATATATACAGAACATTAGATGAAAATGTGGTGATATGGTATTATTTCCCTTGGAAATTTAAGGAAAATGATAGACATAAACATTAGATGAAAATGTGGTGATATGGTATTATTTCCCTTGGAAATTTAAGGAAAATGATAGACATATTACTTTGAAACCTCTGAAACTAATGAGAATGGAATTGCATATGAGAATTGGAAGGTGAAATTTGTCAAAATTCTCTCATTACATGAGAATGGAATTGCATAGGAGAATTGGAAGGCTAAATTTGTCAAAATTTTCTCATTACAAACCGATGACGAGCTATGCGAGAAATTTGATGCAACAATATTTTGATGATGTTGATTTAGGGTATAACGGGATAATCTTATGTTTAGAGAGGATTATTTATAATAGTTCTTCATATAACTTTTTGTCTTCAATGATTCTTAATATTTTGATGATGTCAATTTATGGTATAATGGGATAATCTTATGTTTAGAGAGGATTATTTATAATAGTTCTTCATAGAATTTTGTGTCTTCAATCATTCTTTATATGTCATGCTTTTTCTCAAATTTCCTTACGACGTTTCCTTTGCAACATTTGGTGCAATTTCTAGTTACTAGGAAAATGTAAAAATGTTACCAACTCAGTGAGAATTGTAACCTCAGAATGACAATTGTAGCCAAAACCCCCTATATTTGTGCAAAAAATTTGAGAAAACTTCAAGAAATTGAAAAGAAGTGATGCCACATCACCCATTTTTTTGGGTTCAAATTCCAATATTCTAAAGCCATGGCATTAAAAACCAAAATCATGATCATGGAAAACCTTAAAATTCCAACAATTTTAAACCATAGCATTAAATATCGAATAGCATGACTTTTATAAATCCTAAAAATGTGACATTTTTTAACCATGGATATAAAACTAAATACCATGAGTACAAAAAATCTTAAAATATGAACATTAAAATTAAAGATCAACACCTCCATTAATGAGTAATTCCACCAAGAGAATTCTTATAAGGCTAAAATTATAAATCTTTTGAGATCTTAGCCTAAGACAACTTGATCAATTTTCAATGGAAGACTAAAATTGCAATATTTTTAATCTATGGCATATAAAATCATCATTAGTATATAAAAAAGTATGAAAATACCCTTAAAAAGGAATTATGGGATGCAATTTTTTATATAAATTTTTAATTATAAATATGAAAAATTAATTATAAAAATACAAATCTCTAAAAAAATAAGGCACACACTTAAGGTCATTGTGAAAAATAAAAACAAAAAATAAAATAAAATGAAGAAAAATATAAAAAAAGAGAAAAAAAAAGTTTAAACTAAAAAGGAAACAAACCAAAAAAAACAAAAGATACAATAAAAAGGAAACAAAACAAAAAAAGAAGACATAGAGATAAAAAAGATTCTTAAATGGAGAAAAACTAAGAAAATATATGCTACAATTATTTTAAAAATGAAAAAAAAAATGAAAAAAAAAAACAGAAACATTGTGTGAAAAAATATGTAAATAACATAAAAAAGAAAAATCATTGAAAATTAAAGGATACACACATATACCAAAAAAATGAAATAAAATGTATTAGGATTTTTTTTTTAAAGCGTAATGAGTATGATTTTGTATGAAAGTTGTGTCTAGTCACAACAAATACCTAGGAGGTTTATACATTTGTTCATTTGATCAATTAACATGTTGTGCCATTGTACAATAAGTCATAATACATAAGATGGACTATGTGGTATTTCAAAATGTGCTACATGTTGGGTACATTCTGCTAAAATTTGCTCTTCTAATGATTGGTTGTGGTCAGGGAATAATCCGATGAGTTTCTGGTTGGAAACATTGGTTTCCCTTTGACTGAGTCGCAAAGCATTAATTTTCTCTTGAAGAATGACAATTTGCTAACATCAGACATCAAATTTTTTAATCTTATGAGACAATATTCCTTTTGAATCTGAGACTTCCTCCATGAGACTTGTTGGCTTGAGGGGTCCAAACCCAGGTTCAAAGTTTATCACGCAACCAATAGATCCTCGAAATAATGGCCCTTTCGGCAATGACCTGCTTGCGTAGATCAAAGTCTCACCCGAAGAAGTATGGGGTTGTGATGGAACTAGGTTTTCGCACCCCGAGGAAAAAAATAATGTAGTGGCCCTAAGAAAATTGATTGTAGACTTATATCGATCATAAACATATGTGTGCAATATAGAATAATACTTTATTAGATCACAACACAAAATTACAGATCACTTCATTGTAGATTTATCATAACAAACCAGATCCAGATCAATCTAATGCATAATTACTTAAGGATATTTATCAACCATCACTATAATTCTATGCATAAATAACAAATATATTCACCCATATACAAATAAACATAATGGAGTAAATGAAGTTAGGAAAGAAGAGTAAATAGATAACACAAAGAGATAACATGATGCTTTCAGCAAAAATTAGTCCTTGTATTACTTCAGATCAGTTCAATACATCAGACTTTCCCTTACACTTTACCCTTCTGTGCACATAGCCAATGGAGTCCACACATAGCCAAGACTAGGTCTTCACGCACATAGCCAATAGGAGCCTTTCTACCCAACCAAGGTTGAAACGCTTACAAAGTATTACAGAAACATAAACACTGAGATCATAATTTCATATCAATTTAAGTTACTTCCTTAGACTCAATCTATCTATTTATATCATTCTAGCATGCATATATTATGGTCTCAAACCATGGTTTGAGGCCCATAGTTTATCCTTAAACCATTTTACATAAACATAGGGACTTTGACCCACCCCAAAGCCCCTTGGCTCATTCGCACAACGCGCATATACAAAAAATATACAAAATTATACCAAAAAGTGTACCCCAGGGGACCTTGCTCCAACAGGCCCCCAACACAAACATGTGACTTGTCCCAAGTCACTTTGGTGTCTTCTCCTTTAGATTGGCTTGGAGCATGCTAATAGAGGATTTGAGAGAGAGAACCATTTCCGGAATCTACGCAGCATCTCCCTACGCTTGCAAAACTAACTTCTTAGTGGTAGGCCCTTCAATGTCCAACTTGGTACTTCGTTGCACCTGTTGAATAGCCTTCAATGTAGTGTCCAATGTCTGTGAGAGCTTAAGAGCCTCCTCAGCCCATGGTTGCATTCGAGCCTCTAGTAGCTGCTCTTTACGGCGCGGGTCCTCGATCTCTGTTTGGATTATTCGACCCTCCTATAGGCGGGCGAGGCACTGTGGAAGAACAAGGGTCGGCTCCACCATTCGGATCTCAACAAACTGTTGCTCTTTCAAGTGCAGGTCATTGCGCAGCTGTTGTACTACAGGGCCATTCTGAACTGACATCAACATGCCCATAGCCTCATCTGAAAGATTGTCACACTGAGTGACTATGGCAGCAATAATTTCAGTGGCTTGCTTCACTTCGACAGCTCACTTCACGCAGACTTTAGGTAGAGTTTCAGGCTACAACTTCATTTTCAGATCAGTGATTTGGTGCTTGAAATTAGCACAGAATGTTTGGACTTTAGCGCGCGAAGCCGTTAATCCGACAAATAGTCCTTCCAATTTTTCTTCTAGGGTGGTTGTGGCTAGAACTGCTGCAACCTCACTACATACTTGGTGGATTTTCGCTTCAAGCACAATGTGATGGGCTTCGGTTGGGCATCAGGTGTCCTCTGCTTATTTTTGTTTCTATTGTGTGTCTCCAACTTGCTTCTTTGACTCTACTGCAATGGTGTGAGCATGGGCCTCACGGAACTAAAGTTCATTGAAAATCATAGTGTGAATCAGGTGTAGCTTTCCTACAGGTAAAATAGACAAGTTAATACTAATATCACCTACATCTCTAAACTGGGTTTTCTCGCTAGGGTCTAGATGGATATCCGACATAGGGATATGCAAGACCTGAACATCTCTATTCACTGGTAAGGCTATCTCCAGTGGTTTCGTGCTTGTTACATGCGTGCTCGTTTGGCTCGCCTAAGCAACACTCGCTTGAATCAGACTTGCTTTCATTTTTAATTCTTGTATCCCAACCTGGACCACCTCGAATGTAGTCTTATACTACACTTCCATATATTTCCATTGATCCTCGGTCGCAGACATGACTGTGTTTTCAATCTCATCTAAGTCATCCTTAGTGAACATCAGGACCTCCTCTCCAGTGTCCTTAGAACCTTTCCTCTTCTTCGTCGTTCCTCCAGTGGTATGAGAATCACGCTTTGTTCCTCTAGACGTCTACGCTTTGACCTGCTCCACGTGTCCTTTGGCACAGTACCATTTTTCTCTGGATCTGTATCTTTCTCCAAGTCAATAGTATCGCCGGTGGTGGTTGGTGTGGTTTCCTTCTTTGGCAGCTTTTTAGTTGTTTTCTCTGGTTGAGTACCAGTGCGTGGCTTCATCGACATTTTAGGAATAGATGTGGATGCAGTAGACTCCAACCACACAGGTGGCTATTCTGCAGTGATGTAGACCATATCATCTTCTATGACTAAATATCGTAACTTGTACCAAACTCCCTCCACAACGCCCTTCACGAGGATGTGCATATTATGGAAAGTTTCTTTGAAATCAACTACCATCTTGTATTGTTCATAAAGTTTTGGCGACATCCTTAGCTTAAACTACACCACTTGATAGAGTGTGATAGGTTCCCGTGATTTGATAGATTGGCAGACCAAATGAACAAGGTAACATCAGACCAATATTTGGAGTCCTAGGACCTAACCTTCCTGGACTCAGAGAGGGCTCTTTGTATTGTATGCAAAGGATGTGAACTTTTTTTCTTTTAGGGTTTGATTTTAGGCTAGTTGTTAAGTGCAGCGTTTGTTTGACTGTTGGTTGGGTAAAATGGTCAAGTAGAATATATAGAATGAGGAAATATTCAAGTCATTGGGCTATGGAGTCTATACAATTCATGGAAAGTTCAACAATGGATCGGGGAGCATCATAGGGAAAATATAGCATGTTTAACAGATTTTCAAGGTTTATGGGAATTGAGATGGACATCAAGTTTTTGAACACAAGTAGGGAAAAGGGAAATCAAGAATCCTTTTTCATGTACTTTTAACAAGAAGGGAATTAAATACCATAAGAATAAAGAAGTAATCAATAGACAGGGCACACCAATAACTCTTTGATTCAACTCAAGAAAATAAGAATTTCAGTCAAACAATCCAATGAAATATAGAAGGCGAGAAACTCATTTAACTTCTAGTGATTTCACCTTAAAGGTTAGAAAAAATTTAAGATAACACATAACTTTAATCACAGAATATGGAACTCCTAAACATCATTGATCACAACTATAAATATCTTTGAAAACAAATTTCAAGCATGGACAAAGGGTATGATCAAAACATAGCCTCTTTGGCAAACCTAAACAATGGTACTTCAAAGAGAAACCTAAAAGAAGTGTTTTAGTGATATCAAACAAGTAGGCTTACCATAAAACATCTAAGATATCTACTGTATTAAACCATTCATGAGACAAACAATATTGGGTGGGTATAGATAGAAATTAAGGGTTCTCTAAACTGACCTAGCAGAGGAGAACATAGAGGCAATGAAGAACAAATAGAGCTAAGGTGCCTTTGAAGAACATTTCTCAGTCTAAATCCTTTGTTATATTGCAACATAGAAAGATGGAAACAAAATGATACATGAGAAAATAATAACTGAATAGAAGCACTTCGCCATTAACTAAGCTAAGGGATCCTGCAAGCAAGCCTCCTCCATCAACAAGCAAAACAAGCCATTCACAAGCTCCATAGCACCAATTTCCCTTCAACCTCCAAGAGACTATGTATTGCTCCAAAGAGTCATCAAATGCCAAACTTTTACAATGAATCCCTCATGCTCTATTTATTCAGAAAAGGAGGGAAAAAACCCTAGATAGGGTTGGAAAATGTCAAAATCACTCATAAATGTCATAAATTCCCAAGAGACCATGCAAGGCCCAAGGCACAAAATATCCTATGAAATAAATGCCAAAATAACTCTTAGAACCTAATTTTAGAGTGATTTTCCTCAAAAAAATTAAAATATCATTTTGCAATTAATGATTTTTTTTTGTTGACTTTTGGCCAAAAACACACAGTGAGGTCTATAAGCGCAAGGCCTTCGTAGGTAGAAAATGTGCCCACTTGTAGCCAAATTTTGGTGACCTTCCCGATGTCGAATGTTGCTCCGTGATGGCCTATTGGAAAGCATTCCAAATATACCTTTTTTTTTTTATTGAGCTCCTATAACCTATCCAAAAATCTTAATTCCCAAAACTGCTCTGAGCACAGCGCCAAGCCTGAAAATGAGGCAGAAAGGTAGAAAATGAAGTGTTTTTTGACCTTTTGAGGGGTAAAAAATGCTCCAAATTATTTAAAATTTGGTGAACATAGTTTACTAGGCATGATAAATCCAAAAATTTAAAGTTATCCCTCTGAGAATGTCTAAGGAAAAAGCGTAGCGCTAGGGGTGCTGCACTTATAGGCCTCCAAATTCACAAAAAAACAAAATTTGTCTAAATTTCTTTAAAATTGGTGGATGTATCCTTCACGTGGTTTGGGAGACCTGTAGAGAAGCTTGTGTTAATATTACAAGGTTTTCTTGGTCTTTTCCTCCTTTTAGTGTGTTAGTCATCAGTATTTTTGCATGTTTTGATGACTAGATTCCTTGGCTGAGTTTTCTAGAAGCTAATCTCAATCTGTCAATTTGTCATCTAGAAAACACCTCAAACAAATTTTTGTCTCCCTACCTTTCCTTTTCAGCCTATGATGAGAAAATTCTTCAGTTTCCATACTTATCACGATTTAGAAAAGCCTCTCTGTCTATAGTTATCATAATTTTTTTTCTCTACCATCAAAATCCCTTGTTTTTCATACAACCCACTGTCCAACATTTGACAAAGTCTCTACCCCTCTATCCCTGATCATCTTGTCATATGATAACCTACTCATGCCTAAGAAGCCATTCAAGAGTTGTGACAAAGTCTGTAGGTCTAAGAGGTGGTGTTTTAGGGAAAACCCCTTGGCAAGATTGTTTTAAGCCAAAAACCCTATTTTTCATCATCATGTCAGCCATCATTTTCTTCTCATACGACAAACAAAACCCTGGTCTATCCTTAGGTCACACACCACTTAATGTTCAATTTGTCTCTTTTTAGCAGAGCTCAAAAGTGTTCAAATCAGGGAAAGAGAAAGAGTTTCCATGTCTGAAGAAAGATGATCAAGTGAACTTTCAAGCATTATCATCATGTTATATCTGCAAAGGCCTTCAGTGATCAAAGTCATTTCATCAATGCATCTCTGCAGGGGTGCCAGGATAAATGGCACAAATCAGTTTTGGGCAAGGGAACACTTCAAGGAACAACTTCAAGTTAAAAGAACAGTTGAATTTTTTAAGGACTAAGGGAAATACATAGTTTAGAGAGAAGAAGACATACAGGATTCATCCCTGTAAGGTCAAAACACCAAGAATGTCAAAAAACCTCCATCAGGGAAAAAAGAGTACAAAAGTTGGAAAAATACTGCCTCTAGTGCTTCAGGTCAATTACAATGGAATTTGTTCCCAAACATATGAGCCAGCTCCCAAAATCATTCTCATAAAACCAAGAGTGACAGTATTTTGGCAAAAAGCCTATAGCAAACTAGGCATCAAAATGAAAGGTGTAAAAGGAACAGCTGCCATTTTATCCTACTTTAGCCTAGCCTCTAAAAACATTCAAGGACAACTTCATCATCAAAATATCTAAAGGCCAATACTAAGAAGATGCTATTTCCAAGACAGGCACAGTAGACATTTATCAGTTGGAAGTGCATTGCCTGCTCATGTTTTTCACAGTGAGATTCTGAAAAAAGACATGTCTCAAAGAAAATTAGACTAAAGGTAAGCTAAAGTTAAGTATTAAGGCCTCCTTCATGATAAGTAGAGGGCCCACAGACAACTGGTTCAAAGAAAGTTTTCAATGGTAGACAGAGATGAAAGATAGTGTGTTTAAAGGAATTTATTTAAAAATATAAACAAAGGCTAGCAAAGGGCACAGTCTTAGAAGGCCAAACGTTTGGTTAAAAAGCACTCATTCAACTAACAAACAAAGATAGGCCAAGTTTCGGTTTAAAAGAAACCTCTTGCAACTGATAAGAAAGGGAAATAACACAGTATTAAAGATACATCCTCCAAACTTATCTGAGAAAGATAAGTACAGGGATTTTTTTTTCTATAAGTCACCCATTCAAAGAAGACAGTTGAGAAGAAGAGAACATTTCATAATTGGCAAGGAGTTTCTTATAAAAAATAGAGTGAATGTGAAAAAGCATAATAGAGGGCACAATTGTTTTTAAAGAGCCTCCTCCATTCGATAAGTGGAGGGCACAAAAAGTTTTGTGGAAAGGGCCTCCTTTAAAATGATGAAAAAAACGCAACACAAACAATTTTTTTAAAAGTACCCTTTGAGAAATAAAGAACACATTTCATGATTGGTAAAAAGGAGATTTTGTATTTATGAAAGGATAAAAGGATGTTGAAAATATGTTCGGATTTGGTTGAGGAGATACCCTGTAATTAGAAAAAGGTAAAGCAGTCATCCTTCAACAAAGACAAAACTTTTCTTTGCAAATACAAAGATAAAAAGGGGGAAAAACGTGTTTTAAAAACCATCATAAAGCATAAGGGATTCGATCAAAATGTTTCACAGGTCATTGGGAAAACAATTAGCAGGAGGAGAAAATAAATTTTAAACGCCTTGGCAGCTTTACGTTGTACGCGATGCGCCTGGAAACGCTCGCGGCGCGCCTATAGCTGCATTCAGAAGCCTTTTTCACAGGACGCGACGCACCTGTCGGGAAACGCAACGCGCCTATGCAAGCGCCCATTTTCACTCCACCCATTCTACACGCGACGTGTTTTCTCCGGGCCACCTCTGAACGGCCCACTGCTCGACGCCCAGCCTGAACGCGACGCGTTTCTCCGGGCCACCTCTAAGCATCCCACTGCCCGGGCCACTTCTAAACGAAGTTTCGACTGCTCGGGCCACTTCTGAATGAAGTTTCGACCACTCGGGCCACTAATGCAGCAGTTTTTCAGCAGCCCTCAAAATTGTTAAGGGATCAAATTTTTGCATAGGAAATTCATCTCCAAAAGTAGCTAACACATTTTCAAGAGGTATTTTTTTGTTTTCCTCGCCTAATTATTTGATCTTAAGAGGTGTTAAAATCAAATTTGTTAAGAAAAAGACACAATCTAACAAAGGGTAAAACACAGTTTGTTCTAAAAAATATCATGTTTACTAAGAGACAAAAGGAAAGTGATTGAGGAAAAGCACCTATTGTCAGTTTACAGAGCTTGATTGGTGTAAGGGGTTAAAAGACAAAACTCAGTCTTAAAAGGAGGGAAAAAAATGATTTCAAAAGGAAAACAATGATTTCAAAGGGAAAACATAGTTGTTTTCAAAATTACCCTATTTTCTTGAAAACAAAGAAAAAGAGTGATTGACTCAGAAAGGACTTATTATCAGTTTGAAAAGGCCGGTTTTGTTGATTGAGAAGCCAAACATATTTTTTAAAGAGAAAAGAATTGTTTGAAGAAGAAAGACCTAGTTTAATCAAATACTTGTTTTGATAAGACAAGTGAAGGAAATCTGAGCAAAACATGCCTCCAAGGAAAGCCAAGAAAGGAGGGTATCACAACAGATTTGAAGCTATAACTGTTAAAGAGTTAAATGATTCCCCTTCAATCCTTTTCAACTTTCATGAGGTAGGGTGCCTTGATTTTTGCCAAAAGGTCGAAGAAGTCACCAATCGCCCTCCCTTGACACAATTGTTTTCCCTGAGGCTGCAAGGAGAACATGTTCACATAGCAGACCTTGATTTTGTTCTCACTCCTAGGTCAGTGTCAAAGGCCACCAAGATTCCCTATCTTGGTGAGAAATGGTTCAAACAAGCCTATTTGGACCTAGACCACTACAAGCCGTTCTTGAAACTAGCTTACCAAAATGAATGCAAGGCTATCTTCCCCTTTTTTCATCTATTGAATAGTTATGTGCCCTTATGAAAACCATCATGAAATATTTCACATGTGAGGGGAGATATTCTCGAGTTTATTCCTATCATGTCATACTTTTGGTGCATTTCACTCGAACTCAGCTGCTGAATCTCCCTTTGTTCCTCTGTAAGAGCATAGATAAGATGTCCTCCTTTGTCCAAAAGAGACCTCCTGCTCAGCAAAAAGCTAGTCTTTTTCATCATTCTCTCATCAAAATCATCATCCTTCACTAGCTTGAACATAAAGGAGTTTCTTGGGAGACTTTCATTTCTCATCCAAATTTTACTACTGCATCTTCATCTCATGGCCCATCTCATATGTCCTCCTCACCCTCCACTCACTATGTCTCCCCTTCATCTAGTCATTCTACCCATCAAAAGAAAATATCACCCATGATTGATAGTGAAAAGGAAGAGTGCATTGAAAGCAAACAAGAAGGTAGTGATGATGAGGAAATTAGTGGCACTCAACAAAGTAGTGGGCATGAACCAAGTGAGAATCGACAGAATAGTGACCATGAGCATACTAATGATGGTGAAGAGAGCTCACCAAAAGATAAGGAAGTCAGTGGCAGTGAGCATAACAGTGACGGAGGAGATACTAGTGATGAGGAACATAACAGCCCTCAAGCAAGAAGTAATGATGAGGAACACAACAGTCCTCAACAAAGTCATGAAAGCAAATAGAGTGATAGTCAACAAAGCAGTGAGGAAGGAGGTAATAATGATGAGGAACAAAGTGAAAAGTATCAGAGTAGTGATGAACATGAACAGAAAATCACTCAACAGAGTAGTGATGATAAGGAACAAATGGAAGAGTCTAAGGAAAACAATGAAGATAGTGGCAACATGCAAAATGACAATGAGGACAGTCATGATGGAAGTAACTCATATGAAAAACTTGAAAGCAGTGAGCATGGTAAGGGAAACACACAAGAAGAAGTTAAATACAGTGATGGTGAGGTTGGCAGCCTAGAACAATTTCAAAACAGTAAGGGAGGTGACAGCATACAAAGAACAGATGAAGGCAGTCATGATGAAGGCAGCCCTCAACAAATTCAAAACAGTGAGGAGGGTAAACAAGGTAGTCCTAAAGACAGTCATAATAAAAGCAAAGACAGTGAGCAAGGCAACCCAAAAGAAGACATTAAAAACATAGAGCATGAAGAGAGTTCTCAAAAGCATGTGCTAGCTGCCTCTCCTAGGCAAGGGGCCATGACTCTTTCTCCAAAAGTGGTGAATCCTAAGACCACTAAATCTACAAAGAATAAGACTATTCAAGCTGTAACTATAAATGTTACTAGAGCATTCCGGAGTAGAGGCAAGTTGCCCAAGAAGCCTATTTTTGAATTGCCAAAGAGAAAAAGAGTAAAGAAGTCTATCCAAAGCAAGGTCAAAGAAAAAATTGAATAGCAGGAGAGTAGCCATGAGCATGAAAAGGAATTTGACATCATACAAATAGATAGTGATGTTGAAGATGATGAAACCAGAATCATCGAGTCACTTTTGCAAAATAGAGAAGCCCAAATCCAAGACTTAGAAACTGATCTAGAAAGGTTGAAGGACCTCATACACTTTCTACAAATGCAAAATAGACAGATGAGAAAAAGGCCTAGGACTATTGGTCTTAGGAAAGCTTTGGAGAAACAAAGGGAAGAAGAAGCAACCCTTGCTCGATCGTATCCTCTCACACAATTTCTTGCCCAAGAGATAGAAAATGATAAAGAATCATGGATTGAAAGAGAAAAAAATCATTTGGAGGACAAATTAGACAAGGCAAACAAAAACTTGGGTTTGCAAAGGAAGATGACTGGGCATTACAAGAAATTGAATCAATTTTCCTGAATAAAACTCAAGATTGCCCAAGAAAAGCTCAAAACTGCCCAAAGGAGGCGCCCAGTGAAAAAATGGGAAAATGAAATATCTAGGCTTGGAATCTTGGCTTCAGCTCCCTTGCATGCTTCTAGAAAGCCATAAGGGGTTTTCTCACCAAAATTGAGAAATTTTTGACATGATCTTGTTTTTTGTGATTTTTAGGCCTAATTGCACATTTTTCTAGGCGCTGCCATGTTTTCTAGGAGCATCCTCAGCTCATGAAAGTTATTTATTTGGATGTATTAAATTTGGGGGCATCTACTCACAAATTTTCAGATCAAAAGAAGGTGTTTTGGTTCCCCAAAGAGACAAAAAAAAATCAAAATCTACCTTTCTGCCTCAAATATCAGCACGTGAGAGCCTCCTGGGTTTTTTTCACTCAGTACACTTTTTGATAGAATTCTAGGGATCAGTTTGAGAAAAATAAAGTAGTTCCAGAAACTAGACATCCAGGGATTTCCAGCGAGCCATCACGGGCCTCTTTTTGACATCGGGAAGTCCCTCAAAAGTCCTCTGCAAGACAAAGTTTTTTCTGCTGCTACACTCCTGTAGGATATTGCTGAAAAGGAAATTTTCTGAAGGTGGCCATCCAAATGTGTGTTAAGCTATTTTTAACTTTATTTTAGAGATTAAAAGTCAATTTTTTTACTATTTTTAGCTTAGATAGATATTTTTGAAGATATTTTGTACCTTGGGCTTTGCAAAGCCTTAAGGACAAAATGGGATATTTGTTTTTGCCAATGGCCTTCTAGTTGCTCTAGGTGGTTTTCCTCCTCTTTGGCCTATATAATCCAAGATGATTCATTGTAACCAGAGGTAAAACTTGATGTTATAGAGAGAAATACATAGCATTATGATCTTTGAAGAAACACTTGTCTTATGAAATGGATGATCTCTTGCTTGACTTTGATGGTGGAGGAGGATTATTTGTTGGATTCCATGGCTTGGTGAACGGTATTGTGTTCCTTATCTGTTATGTTTTCTTAGTTTATCATACATGTTTTCATGCTTATTTCTTGCCGTATTTCAGTAAAGAATAATTTTGAGATATGCCCATGGAGGCACCTCAAATTTCCTGATTCATTGCAGCTTAAATGTTTTCATCTTTCTTGGTTATGTCAAAGAATTCTTAATTGCTCTTTAGTACCCTAAGAAATTGTTATCAGTTTCATTAGTGGTTATTATGTATGATTTATAGTATGATTCATGGTATGCCCTGCTTACTCATAGATAATAAAAACTCCATTTCTTAAATCTCTCTTTCAATTATTGGTTGTTTTAGTTAAGTCAAAGAGGTCTTGTTTCGATCTTTCCCTTTGTCCATGCTTTACAGTCTTATTTCAAAGTTCCCGATAGCTCAAGATATGATGTTTAGGAGTTCCCTCTTCATGGATTGAGTTGTTTTTTATCTTATTTGTTTTCCCAAAATTATGAAGGTGATTTTCCCAAAGTTAGAGGGTTTTACACTTCTATGTATCACTGGATTGTTTATTTTCTGCATCTATCAGTTTGAGTTTTGTTCGTAGAGATTAATGGTCATCCCTCACTCATGAATGCTTGTTGTTTAACTATTTATGATTAAAATATCTTTGTCTTTCACAAACTTAATGTCCATCTTATTTCACTTTCACCCAAAGAATCCATTTACCTCGACCAAATTGGCCCTGCAGTAATACCTTGTCCATCATTAAGACAGTCTTGACCTTATTCGACCCCATAGCCCAGTTGATTTGGTGAACTCCATATCTATTTGTCCTTTTGATTAGTTCCCCTCAAAAAACCCAAAACAAATCAAAACATACTTAACAACTAGCCTAAAATCAAATATACAGAAGCAAACAAAGTTTACATCCTTTGCATAATAGAGAGATCTCTCTCTGAGTCTAGGAAGGCTAGGTCCTAGGGCTCCAAAGCTTGGTCTTATGTTACCCTGTCATTTGGTTTACCAATTCACCAAATCACGGGACCATAACATAGTGCTTGAATTTCAATGAGGGCCTCTTTGAGCTTGGCACTAGTGAGCTTGTTTTTCAAGGCATAGTGTTTGGCCATGTTTTTCAGTAGGCCAAGGTCTCTTTTCATCTTCTTCATATGTTTGTGCTCATCCTTGTAATAGTCAATGATGTATTGTGCCATTCCAAGGCTCCATTTTAGGTCTTTAATCTATGCATTCTTGGTTTGAAGTAGTATGCTATTGGCCCTCTCCTTGTCTTCATTTTCACTTTCTAGGTCAATGATGCCAAGTCCTTGTTTAAGCTCCTTCTTACCTTTCCTACCTCTCTTCACCTTTTTTATGCCTTTGTCAATATTTTGAGTTGAGGTGGATGGCATGGTCCCTTTCTTTTTTGAGGCAGAAAACACAAGCCTTAGCCCTCTCTGATATGTGAATGAAAGAGATGTGATTGTGGTCTTGTTGGTGTCTTTATCATGGCTATGATCCTTGCTAATGCCATCAAACTCTTTATTTTTCTTATTAGTATGATAGGTCATCATATTTTCTTCTTCATCATTTTCCTCCTTGTTCTCAACATCATCACCACTCTCATCCTCTTCACTGATTTTTGCATTGTAATTTGGTTCTTCATTTAAGCTACTTGCCTCTTCACTACTGTGGTCTTTATTTTCATTATCTTCATCTCCACTCTTTTCATTATCGTCATGACTTTCATGACTGTTGTCATGAATTTCATGACTATTTTCCTCTTTGTTGTCTTGTCCATCACTGAGGCATTCTTCTTGGGTGTCATTACTACCTTTAGCCTCTACATTTTCCTCATTTTTTTCATCTTCATATTAGCTTCCCTCTCCATCACTTCTCAATTCATTTTCACTGTCATCCCTTTAATTTTCTTCACTTTTATCCTCTTCCTCTGTTTCCATGTTCTCTGCCTCCTGTTGGCTCAACTCATCATCGCCCTCATCTTCACCTTGGACTAATTTACTGCCACCTTCACCCTCATTATTTTTTTCATCATCATCACCCTCCTCTGTTTCCATGTCTTCTACCTCTTTTGGGCTCAACTCATCATCTCCTTCATCTTCATTTTGTTTTGGCTCATCATCATCCTCACCCTCATTTTCACTTGATTCTTCATTGCCACTTCCTTCTTCATCTGATGCATCAAGAGAAGGGGAGGAAGGGAGGTTTCCTTGAGGAGGCGATATATGTGTAGAGGATGAGGTATGGTCAGTAGGAGGTGATGGAGGAGTAGAGGGAGGAGGATGAGATGATGAGGGAAAGTTTGGTTGATGATGGGGCTATGGGCTTGTGAAGACTTCATGGGCTATGAACACCTCACAAGGTATGCATTTTTGTCCCAGCTGATGTAGGACCACCATATTGATCAAGGAGTGGTGGAACAAACTATGCATTTGCTGGGAATAGGTTCTCCTCAAGATAACAGAAGACGTCTTGTTAATACTCCTATATAAGTAGTAAGTAAAATGAAGCATTTTATCCCTTGTGAAATGCATGAGAAATCTAACATGGTAGGAATAAAGTCTATATTACCTCCCCTCACAGGTGAAGTACTTCATGATAACCCTCATCAAGGGTGAAAACCTCTGTTTCAGGTGTGAGAAAGGGAAAATAGCCCTGCAGCCTTCTCTGCAACTAGTTTTGAGAAATGGATCATAATAGTTCATGTTTAATCTTGCTTTCTTGAACCACTTTTCAGCAATAGAAGGTATACATATAGAATTAGAGATGGCATCTACTGGTAGTTAAAATTCTACCCATGGCAGATTTACCTGTTTGTTGTGTAGGTTGAGGACAAGCAACCTGGTGAGCTCAGGGTGACTATGCACTTGTTTGACTTTCTCAGAAAATTGGAAACACCCCACATTCTGAAAGCATGTGAGAATCATGGGAGATGAAGTAATATCCACTATGATCTGGGGTTCAAATCTATTGACCTTCCCTCCCTTGTTCTTTGGCCTCATAGGCACTTGGCCTCCTTCGCTACTGACACTGTCTTCTGCTCCTGACATGGTGATTAGAGTTGTTTTTGGACAAATTTGGGTTTTCTTGTGAAACTTTAGGCAAGAGGAAAGAAATTAAAATGATGGTGAGGGTATCTTTTGCAAATGAGTGAGATGGAGGAGGGTTTATGACTGAGCTCAATTGAGCTTGATGAGGGCTTAAATTGAACTGATGTGTAATTACCCTAATTCACCCCTCTTAATTGATAATTTTTCTTGGAGGTCAAAACAAAGGATTTTTCACCATGAAGACCTAGGGTTTGATTTTTTTTTTCTTTAATCATTGAAACACAAACCACTTGAGGAGGAAGGAAAAAGGCCACCTGCCAATTTAAACTTGCTTGCAGGTCTTGAAGGCAATGTGGAGGTGCTTTCCTTGAGATTTTGGAAATTTTTTTGCAACTTGGAGGATTTTTGGCATAAGCATAGTGCCTGATAAAATTTGGGTGATTCGGGTCCTGTGTGTGCAACACCGAGTAGAAACTGGGTAAGTCAGGCCTCTACGCGCAGTGCGGGGCCTATTGGGTCAGCCTATGAGCGCAACGCTGAGCCCCTGGGTGTGTGGGGTCTTCCTGGGCACAGCGTCAGGACATATGCATAGCGCAGTGAAAAAAATGCACTGTGGGAACCTCTATTCACGCAGTGCTGGGTCCTGAGCACAGTGCTGGTTGACTTAGCCTAGAAATTGACCGAAACCCAGAAATTCTTCCTTGAATGGTTTTTTCTCTCCTCAAATGCATAATGAGATAAGTGATAAGTAAACTGACCCTTTACAGTCTTTAGGAAAACAAATTGATCTTTTCCAAACCCACTTTGTAATGTCTTTTAACGTTTTTGTCATTTCAGTGATATTCTTTTAATTTTCTGTAGTGGGTGACTTAAAAACATAAAAATGGTGCCTTTTGCATGGTGGCAGTATCTTTAAAACCTTATATGTTATTGTCTTTGTTTCGGGGAAAATCACCCTAGAGATTCATTGGGTTACAACCTCCACAGAGCAGGGGCATGCTACTTAAGAAGGACTCACACAACCATACATGTTCATGAAAAACTAAATAGAGTAGATCAAGAAAGTTACCCGTAGGTCCTACGGTTGAAGCAGATCCCGCGGGGTCCAAACCCCCAGCAACCGTCCTTCCTTCTTAACCTGAAAGACAAGAAGAAACAAGCACGAAGAACTAGTTGTATAGCATATATATACTCTAAATGTTAGTGAAATCCATATGAAACATTAAATAAACCATAATGAATGCTTAAATAACAATTTTCTCATATATGTAAGCATACACTAACACGTATATTTCGGGAACAAGATGGTACTTCTGTATTATAAATAGCATGTACAGAAATAACGAGTGGAGAGATCACTTGAATCCTCCCACGATCTTCGAGCAGACCGTCGTCCGGATCCGTCCCACCCTTGCCTCGCTAAGATTCCTTCCAAACTGGTGCATACGAGATGACATATAGGAAGATGAGCATTTCCAGGAAACAAAGGTTTCCTATAATGAACTGGGAAGTGCACGAGGCACGGGAATTCAGACTTGGATAGGGAAAACCAACAAAGTATAATATCAATAAATTCTCTCTCTCCCTTAGGCCATGCACATGAGGGGTTTTTATACTCCCTCAAAGTAGTTTCAACAGTTGGAAACAGTTGGCCACGTGCTGGGGTGGTTGAACTACCTGAGTAACCATCAACCCAGCCCGAAAATAGGGAATTTTTTATATTTTTTAATGATTTTAATGGCATACGCGGAAAAGTGCATGTGGACTCGTGTATACACGCGGAAAAAGCTGGGCATAACCGCGTATGGGGATTTTGACACTGTTTTTAAGTGAATTTGTCCAAGTTTGTAGGAATGGGTGCCCAAAGCCATAAAAGCAATCATGAATCATATGAAGGTGAGAAATGATGCTATAACAGATGCCCCCTAATATATGAGGTCAGAAGGGGTACATGATGGCCGAAATATATTATGCACATAGAAAGAACTTCGCAAGGACAAGAGAGGACTTCACCAGATTTCAGCCTGCCAAAAACCAATGAAAGAAAACAGAGAGTCAACTCATGTTGAGGCGGGCATACCCATGCTCAGTCAAAAATACATCATATAGAAAGTACTGAATAGATCCAATATGTATACAAGTATAGCTGAACTGAAAGTACACAATGAATCATTTGAGCATGGCCCGGAAATACAAGTCTGAAACAATGTCCAAGTATCACATATAAAAAGCTGATCAAAGATGGTGCAACTGGATGTCTGATCAAATAAGTAACTGAATCTCCAAGTACCGGATCATAAGAGGTGGATCAAACGGTACAATCACGCAACTCGGGAGCCAACATATAGGATGTTGTTGTACTGAACTGCAACATATAAGGGTGGACGACATCACTGGCAGAAACTGAATGGACTGTCAAAAGTGAACCGAAGAATGCTGATGCAACCCGAGGTCTTCACCGATCACTATGGCACAATTCTACACAATGGGAATAAATGAGCTGAAGTCGACCATGTGAGAAATCGTTGGATTACCGGTCAATGATGTATACCATTAACCAACGCGAGACAACTCATCAATAATGAAAATGAGCGTCAAGGTGCCCCAGTAAAATCTAACAAGTGCGAATGAATGAGTTGAAGTCGAACACTTGAAAGAATCTACCAATCAGGAGGAAATGATGAATCCCCACTGTCGATAGCGAAGAGTCTACCACTGATGACTGCAAACCCTAAGGTACTGACAAAAAGACTCTAGACCTTATTCCCAGAGCAATGAGTCGGAGTCGATGGGAAAAGATTTGCTGGAAGGAAGGCATTAAGGCATCCCACATCAGTCCAGCGCGAGTGTAACCTGCAAGCCAAGATTTGGAAGGAATCGGACGAAGTAGAGTGACGGAACCAAAACCGAAGTACGTTTCCGACATGCACAAGATGAAGCTAGCGCACGAAAGAAACCCTCTGAACCAACCAATAATGAAAGCTGACACATAGGCGAGAAATCCACCGATAGGGTCAAATGGAAATCAAGGTACTGCACAAATCCCAAGTGTGATAATGTGTGCTGACGTCGAACACAGGGGAAACCACTCAGTCAAAGACCCATAATGATGATCAAATGCTAAGCACAAGGTCACCTATCAATGATGGAAATAGGGCCAGGGTGCGGCTCTAGGTTTGCTCTCAGAGCAATGTGTCGTAGTCGATAAGAGACAAACCCGCCGGCAAGAAGTCAATGGGGACCTTCTCAAACCAGCACGAGCAGAAGACCAAAACATCTAATGTGATAGAACAAAATACTGACTAGACCGGGAAGGCCGACTGAATAATGAGTCAAGAGACACCGCAGAATGGCCGACTCTAGTTAGACTTCCCTTGAACAAAAGCACGACTCGTGATGACCATGGCAGTAAAAAGTGACACTGTATAAGTCTGTTATGCAGGAGGCAAAACAAACTCTCCATATGATTGGAAGAGATAACCAACCGGGGGAGAAATGACAAGTGAAACATGGTAAAGGCTGAACCTAGGTCAAAATTAAAACCATCCCAAATGAAGGGAATATATATAAGTATATGTGCTTTGTTCAAGGGCGACAAACTGACTCTGTACTGCCATCAAAACAACGAAGATACATCCCGTTCCCGCTCTTTTTGTTATATTTGATTTTTTTTTCTTTTTCATATAATAAGCCTGAAAAAGAATAAAAGAATGCTATGATACAATGGATAGAACGAGTATCAAAAAATCAGATGCACTAGTTCCTGGGATTGGAACAATCCTATGCTCAATGCAAGGTGGCGAAAACTGGTCAGTGATACTCAGAGGAATGTTCCATCCATGGGTATAAAGGTGTCAAGTCGTGATAGCTAAGTGCATGCAATGGTTAACTTGTACAGAAAGTCAAGGTCAAAAGTTGGCTTAAACATCGAGTCCAAATGAAGCCGGCTAAAGGCCAGGATAAACAAGTAGCCAATATGCAATGCAGTAATACAACTTAACGACACCAGGGAGCCTCTAGGGTAAAAGCCGGAAAAATGATAGTGATGAAGAAGAAGAATGAAGCTTCAACACATAAGACATGGCGGGACTAAAGAGGACTCCCGAGCCTACATAAAACGCAGCATGGGCAACAAGTGATAGCGAGGAACTAACTAGGAAGCCCATGTAAAGGAAGGCTCTACCATCAAGTCATGATTAAATAATCGACGAGTGAAATGGGTGTAATACTCATGACCTGATGGGATCGACCCTATGGCAAGTGATCAGTATGGAGGCTAGCATGCAAGATGCAACAGAAAGTGATTTCCCTAATCTATATGCCAGTGAAGATCATATACCTGCCATGACGAGTCGGTAATCATGGATCAAAAACCGGGAAAAATCTCAAAATCGTCAAAATGTACCTGAAAACATACCAAACTGGGCACTTCCAAGTGTTACACCATTTTTTGGTCATCTAACTTTTCATCATTAGATGGACCCAAGTACACCATGTAAGACCAGTTTTACCCCAAGTAAAACTGCTTTCACTATGATTAATTAGGAAACCCCAAAAGGAATAATTAATTAAACCATAATTTAATTATTATTCCCGGTCATGTTTAACCCAAAAACAAAGAAATTAATGAGATAAACCCATAGTTATCTTATTATTTTCTAGGAATAATTATTTAAATAATATTCCTTGTTAAATATGACCAAATCAACCACCATTAATCAAATAAATCATTATTTATTTGATTATATCCCAACCACTTTCTTAAAAAGATAAATAAATCATTTATTTATTTATTTTTCACTAATCAAGGGATTTGACCCAAGTCAAACACCCTTTCCCTCCAACAAATAATAATAAAGTATTCCATAGAGGTGGATCTAGATGTGATTAACATTATTTTAATCATGCACCAAGATCTAGAAGGACCCAATATTTTGATATAAATAGGAGGGTTTTCCCCATCATTCTTGACCTTTTGTTGCATACTAGATCACTCTGGATCTATACACTCGGTCTCATTTTCTGCCATTGTTGCTCCCATTGAGCTCTACCTTCTACATTGGGTTTTCTACATCTACAAGAGAGAGAAAGCTTAGATCTGAAGTGCTGAGGACTACGAAGAACCCATCCCATTGAGGAGATCTGGATACACCTTCTTGTTTCCTCCCAGGTGCCCTATAATATAAAAATTCATTCAAAAATCGTGTTCTTGTCTTGTCTGTTGGATGCATGGAGCAAACTCTTTACTTTACTGCTTAATGTCTTTCCATTTATAGATATGTTTGTTGCAGCACTTTAACTACTAATTGCAGATCTGAAGATGTTTTGCAGCCATTATTGTTGTTAGGGCTATTAGTTATGCGTAGCTAAAGTGGTTCTTTTCGTACACTTCGACGAAGAATTCATACTAACAAATGGCGACTCCACACGGGTTTTAAATTACGACCGCTGTCGTTTTTCATATTCCTGCATATCCAGCTACTTCAGGCCCTAGGGCTTCTTTTTTAGCTGCTTAGTTTTTCTGTTTTCATGTCATTTTTCTCACATAAAACCCTAAAAACCTAAAATTTCTAACTTCCGTGTGTTTCTGGCCCTATTGCGCAGGTAAGCGACACCGACCGCAACTGAGACGGATTTTCGGAGAAAATGCGCCGCCGGCGGCGGAACGGGGGGTCGCACCTTTTTGGCCCAAAACACGCGACACGGACGCACTTTCGGCCTGTAACTGCGACCTCGGCCAAAATCGAGTCCAGAACTTGCGACACTGCCTTTCTCGGCTTATTTTTTACGTAATTTTAAGGTTCATGCTTTGCGTCTCTGCGGGGTTTTCCAGCCTCTGTCTCAGCCCGCCTTGACCAAGATCTGATTTGTTTTTACTCATCTAAGTGGGAACCCAGCCCCTTAGGGCTTTAGTACCCTCCACTTTTTGTGGAAGAGTTTCAGCTGTTTCAGCCGTCGGTTTCAGAGCTTCAGCCCTTTCTTTTTCCAGATCTGTGACCTCACTTCCAGATCCATCGAAATCAGCCTCTTTTCCTTTCAAAATCACCTCTTGTCGTTTTGTTTGGACCTCCCCTAAAGGCCTCTGCCTTGCCCCTCCCGGCTTTTTGCTGATTTCCCTTTTTTCCAGCCACCTTGCCCCTGTCTCTTGGCTGTGATCTGCACCCCTTATCTGCAGCTTTATCCTCCGGATCTCTGTCCCCTTTGACCCTAGATCTGTTGAGCTTCGTTTGTGTGTGTTTCCATAGTTTTCCCTTTCTTTTCAGCATAGTTTTGAGAGACCCACTTTCTTGGGTTTGATAGATGCATATGTAGCTGTTCTTTTTCTGTTATTTCAGCATTTTTATTCTGTTCTCTGTAGGTTTATTTTCAGCTACGTTGCACACTTTTTTGCTCTCAACAACGGAAAGGGTTTAAAAATTAAAATTAACGCACACCACACACTGACCCTAAGTGAAGAAGCGCCTGGTTTACACCGCTTGGCAAAGACTCTAAAATCAATTGTCACTGCACCTTTTCTGCCCTTGACCTTCTTGATTTTGTCCCTTTCTGCCCTTGTCGGTTTCCTTCTTCCTGTCATCATTGCGCCCCCAAGGCGCCTTTCCCGGAGACTTCTTGGCCTTCACCCTCAGTTTCCGGTTGATCGACCTGCTCCGCACCGCCGTCGTCGAGCCAGCCCACCTTCGAGTCCGCACTCCGACTCCTCTCCTGATTCATCGGGTCCCCCTCCTCCTTCCGGTTCTCCCCCTTTTACCTTCACCATGTCTGGACCAGGGCCTAACGCTAGCGGTTCTCCCGGCCCCAATGCCGACCCTACTTCTAGCGGAACCATCACAACCACTACTCCGGCCACCCCTGTGCTGCCGTACATTGCAGGCCTCAGCCTCCCCGATTTCCATCAGTTGATTAACGACCCCATTCACCATAATACTACCTGGCCCACTATGCCTACCAAGTTACCCTCCGATATCCCTAAGTTCGAGGGCCTTAATGGCGAAGACCCAACCAATCACGTCTGGTCTTTCCACATGTGGTGTTCCTCCAACTCCATTACCGATGACTCCATCCGTCTTCGTTTGTTCCAACGCACGCTTACCGGCGAAGCTTCTAAATGGTATGTCGAACAGGCCACTTCTTCCCATACCACGTTCGAGACTCTTGCCCAAGCCTTCTTGTCGTACTTCCAGCTCCCTCTCCGATACGACACTGGTACGGAGCTCTTGACTTCATTTAAACAATCCTCTTCCACACGCCTTTCTGCCCATGTTCAGGAATGGCGACGAAGACGGAGCTTATGTCGAGCCCCTCCCTTTGAAGATCGGGTTTACATGGACTGGTTCCTTCGCACCCTCCCGTCTCCCATCGAAAAAGATGTCGCCTCTCACTTTCCTCAATCTGAATAAGCCGCCCTCCAAATAGCTTTTAAATATGACCTGATCTACGCTCAATCGGGTTATGTTTATACCGTTCTGTCTGACATCCCCAGGCCCGGTGGCGCTAATGCCCCGGGGGCATCTCATTCCGCCGACGGTATTGTTGGATCTCTTTCCCACCCATCTGCTCACCCTCCTATGAGCCATGGTCTCCCTCAGGGAGGGGCCAGCACCTCAAGCAATCTTCCCCCTCCCGGCAACATGTATCCGGGATACGGCATGCCTCCTCCTTTTGCCCAACCTCCTGCTTACCTCAATGTCGCCCAACCCAACCCTTACTTTTATCCACAGCCTGGTGCGCCAGCTCCTCCAGCATATGCGCTTCCGCCTCCCTTGCCTCCTCACAACCTGCAACAGCACATACAACCCCATCCAGGGCAAGTATTTGCACAGCAGGGTGCGATTAACCCCCATTCTTCTCAAAGAAGGCAGCGAGGCAACCAGAACCCATCTGTCCCCGGTAACCAAGGACCCAATTCCGGTATGGACCCTAACACTAGCAACCAGCCTCAGGGCATCCCGCCCAGGCCGGACAGGCCGCTTCGCACAAACAAGCCCTGTTCGTGTTGCGGTGTTTACGGTCACTACACTCACGATTGTCCTCTCTTACCCCAGATGCGACAGATGTGGGAGTCTCAAGCCACATTGTGCGGACAACACGCCTCCCCTCACGCTCCTCCTAATGTGGCCACTACCCAGCCAGCTGTGTTCACTGATCCTTTCCCTCAACAGGGATTCGTGGCTACCCAACCCCCTGACAGCCATGCAGCCACACCCTCGTCCATTTCTGGTTCCTCTGACTACCAGATCCTCATGATGCACTCCGATCCGTCCCCTTTCGTCGACCTTCACCTTCAAACTCGGTCTCGCCAGTACACCAAGCCCCCTGCTCAGTCTGCTCCCGAGCCCCCATCTTCAGGTTCTACAGAGCCTCTTTCGACATCCGGTGGCCCCTTACACATCCCTCAACCCAAAGTTGAGGTTCACCCAAAGATTCCAAAGGGTCCATTACGCCGAAATGCTGCTTCCGGTCGAGCCGCCCAATCGTACAGTATAGTAGATGATTTGGCACAATCCCCTGCTGCCATTTCCACACTGGAACTCCTCCAGTCGTACCCTTCCCAACGGAAGGCTCTACTATCTGCCGTGGGCGCTGTTGATCCTGCTGATGACCAAATGATTGTTTTCGACGCCACTCAATCGGACCACCCTCCTCTTCCTCCTTCCGTTGCTTTCCAAATCCCGGTCAAAATCCGGAACGCCACTGTATCCCGGTGTATAATTGATGAGGGGGCATCCACCTGTGTGATGTCCGCTTCGGTTTGGAAGCAACTCGGATCCCCTGAGCTGGCCCCTTCCACGATCACCCTTCGAGCGTGGGACGGTCATGCCTCCCAGCCTATTGGCCTGTTTCGTAACTGTCCCATCACCCTTGCCGGTAAGACTGTTTGCGTTGATGTCGAAGTCATTGACGCCCATCTAGACTACAACATTCTATTGGGGCGAAGCTACACCTATGCCATGTCTGCTGTCCCATCCGCGGTCTTCCGCAAGATGTCTTTTCCACATAACGGGAAGATAGTCACCATTGACCAACTATCGTATCATGAGCCGTCATCTCAGTCCTCCTCCGAGACGACCATCTCTTCTATAGCCAACAAGAAAACCGTCGATTCCTTGACCAGTGTCTCCCCCGGCGTTTATAAAGATTCCACCCTGCTTGGTACTTTTCCTCACCTTCCCCCCCCCTCCTATTACGGATCCCAGCTTGTCGAATATTTGCATGATGCAATCGTCTCAGGCTGCCCATAAACGGCCTGCCTCGGCTAGTCCGCACCCTCCCCCCCGCCCTCCGCAACCCGCTCCTAGCCATTCATATCCGCCAGCCAGACCTCCTCCTTCCGGCCCTCCCCCTACAGCTGGTATCCCCGAACCTCTTTATCCTCCAGGCTCGGTCCCCCCCGGCCTTAACCATCTTGGAGCCGTACCTCCTGGTCACTACCCTGCTGGACAGATCCCCTTCTTGGCTCCCCCTCCTGGAGTATATTCTGTCCCCGTTATGGCCACCCTCTCTCTCCCTAACTTGACCTTGGGTATTCCAGTTTGGTACCTTGACCCCCCGGCCGCCACCCCCCCTGGTCACCCCAAACCTTACATGGCTTTGACACCGGTTCAACCGGTCCCCCTCGCTTCCTCCATAGCCACTGTGCCCCCAGCACCTCCACAGGACCCTTCTCCTGTTGTGACGGCTCTCGGGAAGACAGGCAAAGCCCGAAGGGGGGCAACCCATCACGATGCGGCCCCCCCAACATCCGTTACCCCCCCACGACCACCAAAGCCCGCCATTCGATGCGCTTTGTGTGATGTCGTCGGTCATGCCACTCACATGTGTCCTGAATTGCCCCACCTCAAGCTTCTGGTCAACGAGACATTCCCCGACTCTGATCTCCCAGAAGTACATGTCACTATCCCCAACTCCCTCCCAAAACTCAAACACTTGCGCACAAACCACCCTTGTGCCTTGTGCGATTTTCACGGCCATTACACCCACCTCTGTCCCCGCCTTGACGAGTACCGTTCCTCCTTGGACTTGTACCGCCAGTTCAAGGCCGCTTCGATCAGACCAGAGGACATTCACATTCCGCCTCCCGCTTTTAAGCCAACGGAGCCCTCAGTCACCATTTTGTACCTGTCATCATCCATGAGACCATTGGGGAACGTTCCATCTGAATCCTCCCCTATTGTTTCGCTTGACCTTCCTTCAGCGGTCATCTTGGGCTCAACATCGGTAGATCCGTTATCTACTTACTCTTCGGTCACCCATTGTGACGATGCGCATGTGAACCTCTCTTCTCATGATGATTATTCAGGCCACTTCACCACGTCAGGTAGTTCTTCTTCCACTAGTCACCCCATCTTCTATCACGATGACGACATTATGGAAGAAATTCCCACCCCTGACTTCATCTATTCCCTCTTACATCGAACCCATGCGTTCACACCACATCCACCTTGTGGTCATTACATCGAAACCCAATGTTTGGGTAAGGGGGCACCCACATTTGAGAGACCAAGAGAAGCCATTCTCCACCACTCTCCTAGTGTATCTGGTCGTGTTGACTCTAGACCCCGTATTCTTCCAAATTTAGAAGAACCTCTAGAGTCCCATATCACTTCAGATCACTCTCGGGACGATACCCCTTATCGTTCCCTCATCTTACATCAGCAACCCAGTCTCTTAGACATTATTATTGACCAACCTATAGCTTTTCTACGAGAGCATCGGTTCATTATCTCCAAATCCTCCTTTTGGGATAGTGACACCAGGTATGCCAATTCGGAAACTTAAAGTCCATTTGATCCCTATATGCAGTACCAAAAGAGATTTGTAACACTCCATTTCCTTTCTCAAACTGCATAACCATAACCAGAACAAATGGCACACCACATCATTAAAATGTGGTTAGATTCCCCTTTTTATAAATACATTTTGGCATGCCCACCGCATGTCACACAAACTCAAAAAATGGGGGCACCACCTGCCCCTACATACATCACTGGGGGCACCATACGCCCCCCCATACATATACTTACGACATGCCCATAGCATGTTCCAAAAAACTGGGGGCACCATACGCCCCCCCATACATATACATCCGACACGCCCATAGCATGTTACAAACAAAATCCAAAAACTAGGGGCACCATATGCCCCCCCATACATTCTGGGGGGCACCACTTGCCCCTACACACATCCGAGAGGGCACCATATGCCCCTATATCTGGCCAATACACGACGAACGCCCTGATCTGCCTGGATCTCTGTCCGAAGTGTTCCCAGATCCCTCTCTCTCCAGTTGACCCGCAACTCTGCCATACTTGCACAACCACATTCTTTTTGTCAGGGTACAGATCGAGAAAACCATAACCACACACCACAACCCAACTCCCAGCCATCAAACAGCACCAAGCCCTCCTCGTCTCCCAGGTCGCAGTTTTCTGCCATTTTCTGGACCAGGTCGCACTTTTTGCCCCCAAATCTGCGTCCTGGGTCGTACTTTTTGCCCCAAAAAGTGTGACCCGGCCATAGAGATGAAGGAGGGGCTGTTTCTGGGGGTTTTGGGCCCTAAACTGCAACTGTAATCCATCAAAATGCAAGAGCAAGGTTAGGCCTCTCGCCTCCAACTGACAGATCTCGAATCCAACGGTCGGTTTGTCCGCTACGTTCGCCGCAAGATTTAGGGCCTTCTCTCCTCTCCACATTCACCACAGCAACAATAGCAAATGAATGATTTTGGAGGAAAAACTGCCTCATTAAAAGAGAACCCCTGTTTCTTCTTTCGACTGCTGCGACCACACCGTAGCCCCGTTCGACGAACCGTCAGCACCGCTGGATAGATCTCACCGAGCTCTCAAATGGGGTTTCCTTAGTTTTTGGTGATTTGATACTTCACCCGGACACATTTTTCCACGAAGGATCACTTCACCGCTCCTTAAAATCGAATTTCCTCACTTACGACACTTGTACTTGGGGCACCATGTCGCCCCCTTACTTGTCCATGTTCGTGTTGATTTTCGTCATGAGTACCCACCTTGTACTCATGCTTCTATGACCCCCCATTGGGGCCTTTATTGTGTGGCAGCACTATCTAGTCGCCTTGCTTGAAACATCGAGTTGAGTCATCATTGCATTCATGGTCTATCACGTCACTTTTACCACCATGTGATAGCCTCCATTCTTTTTTTGTTTGGTTCTCTCTTGTGTCGCATCTCATGACCTTCGGCCCCACTTTCCTGTCCCTTTCCATTCAGCGTCGATCGGCACATATGTCAGAAAAATCCTTTATGCTCTATGAGAAGTCGTCCATTCGCCACTCCATCCTTCCCATTTCCTCCATCATCATTAGTGTCAGTCTGTCCGTCGCTCTATTGCTCTTCTCTCGTGCCTTAGTTGAGGATCTCTCATTACCTCACCTAAGGCGGACCTCCTTCTGTCGACCTCAACACATTTATTCCAGAAGCAAGGTCTAGAGGGCGGTGTACCTTGGTTCCAGCTTCCCTTTTTGTTCGGTGCCTCGGATCAGGCAGGGGGATTTCTTACCTCCCTTTGACTTGATTGCTTCTCCAGCTCCTTTCAGCATGATCGGGGTCGTATGCGGACGGGTTCAGTGATACAGCGGCGGCTCTTGATGATTCCCGGGCGTGTGTGAGATGTGCCGACCTCGTAGGGGGTGGCCCTGCAGGTAGCCCCCCACATGCCCGGATGCCCTCTTCATTGCAGCCTTTGATGCCGCTCCAGGTTTTGATGATGTTGGCCTTAGCCACTTGCAGCACCTCTATGATTTGCATGTATCAGTCAGATTTTGTGAGCCCTTCCCCATTTACAGGGGGCATTTGGGTTGTATTTATCTCATGTACTCGGATGATATTGTACTAGTCCTGGCTGTTATCCCAGGCACAGCATGTATGTGAGACTATTCATTGTATTTTTATCTGGCTCTTGATTATGCCAGCTGTATTCTATGGTTCGGTCCCTTGTTCACTGGACACACTATTCTTTTGTACTTTGTCACGGCAGGCATAGGTATGCCTCCCCCGCCGCCTTCAGCACAGGTACCCTCTCATAACAGAGACTTGTTGCACCTGCGAGTCTCGTCTCCTCAGGGTCTAGTCCTTCAGCACACTATCTACCTCATATTTCTCTCTCTGACATACCCTTTGTTGTCTAGTGATTGTTTTCTTACAACGTACTTTGGTCATACGATTTGCTCCTGACACTCGCACGCTGGGGGGCAATCTGTTACACCATTTTTTGGTCATCTAACTCTTCATCATTAGATGGACCCAAGTACACCATGTAAGACCAGTTTTACCCCAAGTAAAACTGCTTTCACTATGATAATTAGGAAACCCCAAAAGGAATAATTAATTAAACCATAATTTAATTATTATTCCCAGTCATGTTTAACCCAAAAACAAAGAAATTAATGAGATAAACCCATAGTTATCTTATTATTTTCTAGGAATAATTATTTAAATAATATTCCTTATTAAATATGACCAAATCAACCACCATTAATCAAATAAATCATTATTTATTTGATTATATCCCAACCACTTCCTTAAAAAGATAAATAAATCATTTATTTATTTATTTTCACTAATCAAGGGATTTGACCCAAGTCAAACACCCTTTCCCTCCAACAAATAATAATAAAATATTCCATAGAGGTGGATCTAGATGTGATTAACATTATTTTAATCATGCACCGAGATCTAGAAGGACCCAATATTTTGTTATAAATAGGAGGGTTTCCCCCATCATTCTTCACCTTTTGTTGCATATTAGATCACTCTGGATCTATACACTTGGTCTCATTTCTGCCATTTTGCTCCCATTGAGCTCTACCTTCTACATTGAGTTTTCTACATCTACAAGAGAGAGAAAGCTTAGATCTGAAGTGCTGAGGACTACAAAGAACCCATCCCATTGAGGAGATCTGGATACACCTTCTTGTTTCCTCCCCGGTGCCCTGTAATATAAAAATTCATTCAAAAATCGTGTTCTTGTCTTGTCTGTTGGATGCATGGAGCAAACTCTTTACTTTACTGCTTAATGTCTTTCCATTTATAGATCTGTTTGTTGCGGCACTTTAACTACTAATTGCAGATCTGAAGATGTTTTGCAGCCATTATTGTTGTTAGGGCTATTAGTTATGCGTAGCTAAAGTGGTTCTTTTTCGTACACTTCGACGAAGAATTCATACTAACACCAAGCATCCGGGTTATGCAGCTTAAGATAGATAAAAAAAATAAGCATAACAAGTTTTTGCGAAAATTTTCAACTTTTTAGCCATAAATAGACAAATTACCTCATATTTGGTTCATTATTGCATTGTTGATTTGGAAAAAGTGCTCTGGAGCAAAAAAATTCTTTCGTCAAATCAGGAACAACCGACCCTCGAATCGCACCGAATTTTCACGTAGGCTCCTCAATCATCCTTGCAAATCATTTTGTCCGTTTAGAAATTAAAATTTAGTAAATTTTACCATTAAAACCCTTGCTAAAAAATGCGGACTTGCGCATACGCGGGTTCATAACAGGAAAGTCGCGTATACACGCGACTGTGCAAAGAAAAAGTCGCTTATACGCAGGTCCGAATCAAAAAATGCGTGGCTAATGCATGATTTAATGAATTTTGACAGGATGAAAATCTCATGGAGAGAGCGTGATCACAACGCAATTGATCAAGAGGTCATGCAAGATCGAGCAACGAAAAATATCCTTCGGAATTGCGGATTGTTCAAATTCTTCAAAATGCCAAATATGAAAAGCAATGTTTGGTTGCTAGAAATGCTCGTCAATTATTGGGAACCAGACCAAGATTGCTTCGTTATTGATCATATGCCAGTACGCATTGAAGTGGAAGACATATATTTCATCACTGGACTCTCCCGGAGGGGAGAACCAGTAGACTTGCACGGGAAGCCCCTGGGAGGGTTAACCATGGAAGATTATGTCCACGTGTATTGCGTAGAGGGTTCCAAAAAGGTTGGAACTCAGATTGCAATTAAAGATTTGAGGGATTTGCACATGAAAATCCTCCTTTTCACCATCGGCAGAGTGGCAGGATCTGCCTCCCTACATCAGGCGTCCAGGATGCAAATGAGCATAGCAGTAGAATGTTTGACTCATGTGTATGATTGGTGCACAACCCTATTACTGAACATGAAGCAACAGTTGACCTCAATCCGCCAAGCAAAGACCAAACACTTTGGCTACGGTACAATTTTGACAACATTCTTCTTTGAGAAGATACCAGCATTGAGACCCAGATTTATCTCTACCATCAGTAGCCCGCGGGACCCAAGAATTGCCCGTTGGGCGGACATGATGAAGAGATTGGGGGGTAGTGAAGTACCCCGGACCACATGGGACGATGAGTTCTTCCTTTGTTGGGGAGAACAAATCATCGCGGTGGACGACTATCCCTATGCTAGGATGGACTTTCGTGGAGATCTAGATCTAGTTCTTCCACCAGGCACAGCATGGGGCACAGTCGGTAAGCTTGCAAAATTTTTTTGACTTATATATTTTTTTTGTGGATTTTTTCAAATATACATGAAAAAATGAAAAACAAACATGTTTTTGCTTGGATTCATGATGACTGACAATTTAAAATGATCATGATTCAGATGTTGGACCAGTCCGACCTGAGGGTCTCCCGCGCCACAAATGTCGCAGGGGCGAAGCAGATACAGTGGATTCAGACAGGACTCTCCAGGCTGTGCAGAGGAACTTGGAGGGGTTAACCCGCCAAATACCTATGGCTGTCGTGGAAGACCTGCCGGAAGCCGTCCAGAGACGGGTGGTAGGAGTGCCCCGAGACTGGGTACGATTATTCCGCCGAGTTGCCACCGCGGTCACATTCTATAGGAACATGACTTCTGGGCAGGGACCTTAGGAGTAGACAGATATTATGTATTAGATGACTGTATATTCTTTTTTGAGACTGAACATGATCGGGGCATAAGCCCAAGTTTTGTATGACCTTATGGATCCAAATTTTGTAAAGTTTTTGAACATTCTGATGATATATATACAGCGATATTTGATGTGATGTGATAAATGTATCAAAATGTATGATGTTTTTGATGATTAAAATTTTATTGTATGGAATGATTAATATGCCAATCCAATGCTTGATTAGCTAATGAGTCAGCAAACCAATTGTCAGCTCGAGGAATATGAATGAAAGTTAAAAATTGAAATGACCTTTGTAACAAACGTACCCTCAAGAACAACCGGAGTAAAAATGGGTCTCGAACCTGATAAGTATTGTTCAACTGCGACACCACCAACTGAGAGTCCAAGAAAACTACCAACGAATCAACACCCAAAGATATTGCCTCTGTCAGTAGATGAACAACTGCAGTGTATTCTGCTATATTATTGGAAGCAGGACCAATGCAGACCCCTCTTGATACTAACAGCTGACCGGATGGATAATGAAGCACCCAAGCCGCGGAAGCTAAGTTCCGAGTGTGTCTACTAGCACCATCGGCGAAACCAAAATGACTCATGACATCCAACACAACCTGCCAAAGCAGATCAAAAACATCACCAACTCATCAAAAATCGAAAATCAATCAGATATGTACAAAACAAAAACTACTATATACAAAAGCAACATGCCAGGCCGAAGCCTAGGCATAATACTTCTTCAAATAGAGCCCATTTCGGGGCTCCGGCAACTCGTTCCCTTCGAAATCAACCAAGGTATACACTCCTTTCTTAAGGACTTTTTTAACGATATAGGGGCCATACCACATAGACTTAAACTTTCTTGCCCCCAGGGCATCCTTTTCTTGGGCATAGACCAAAACAAGGTCACCTTCCGAAAAGACCCTAGGCTTGACCGCCTTATCGTACTGAACTTTTACTCGGTTTTTATGCGCTTCATTCATCATGGCGGCATCTCGACGCTGCTCATCGAGATGTTCCAGATGAAGAAGCCATTCTGCCAGACTAGAAGTGTCAGGAAGAAGTTCAACAACTAATTTAAGAGAAGGAATCTTGCATTCAATAGGAAATATGGATTCCACCCCGTGCAGTAACTGAAATGGAGTAAAGCCAGTTGCAGTTTTCACTGACGTCCTGTATGCCCAAAGTGCAGGATATAGCATAATATGCCAGTTGGATCTAGCTTTATCAATTGTCCTTTGAAGAATTGTCTTCAAGGATTTATTCATGGCTTCCACTTGCCCATTGGCTTGAGGATAATATGGAGATGAATGCTCCTGCCAGAAACCCAATTTGAGAGCCAACTCAGCCATCATACTATTCTGAAAATGACTGCCATGGTCAGTGACAATCTCTCTAGGAATACCAAAATGAGCGATAACCTGGTTGAAAAGGAAAAGAGCTGCAGTCTCACCGTCATTCCCAAAAGTAGGCATAGCCTCGACCCACTTCGTAAAGTAGTCTACTGCTACGATAATGTACTTGTGACCTTTCGCCGAAGGCGGGTTACAAGTAGTATAATCAATACCCCACTTTGTAAAGGGTCTGACAGTAACGACTGGAAAAAGCGGAGCTGGATGAGCGCACATTTTTCGAGTATAAACCTGACACGGATGACACTTCTTGACCGATTCAATACAATCTTTGAAAATCGAGGGCCAAAAGTATCCAGCACGCAAAATCTTTTGGGCTGTAGCAAGCCCAGATAAATGACCCCCACAAGCTCCACTGTGAGAATCATTGAGCACAGCCTCAGCTTCTTCGAGAGTTAAGCAGTGTCTTAGGATTGAATCAACCCCTCGACGGTATAAAGCATCACCAATAATCAAATAATTCTTGGCCAAGTGACGCAGCTTACGACGCTCATCTTTCGAAAAAGTAGAGGGAAAATTCGCAGTCTGGAGATACACAATGATATCCCCGTACCAAGGATCCTGTGAAGAGATAAGAAACAAGTGTTCGTTCGGAAAGGACTCATCATAGATCATATCTTCTCCACAGGGCAACTCGGAGATCAATTCCGCGAAAACTAATGATTTCTTGGATTTGGCAGACATAAATTCAAGATCAAATTCCTGTAAAATCACAATCCATCTATTGTATTTGCCCCCAATCACTCGCCTACTGAGGACAAACTGAAATGGATTGGCTGCTGCCAAAACATAAGTTTTTCGAAGAATAATGTAATGTCGGAGTCGCTGCACAGCATGAACTGCTGCTAAAGCTAACTTTTCTATCGGAGTGTACCGGAGTTCAGGTCCTACCAATCCTCGACTAAGATAGTAAATAACATGCTCTGCAAGAGCATCATCCTCCTGAACCAGAACCATACCAATGGTAGATTCTGCTGCTGCAAGATACAAAAGGAAATCCCTGCTATAATCAGGTGGACTCAATAAAGGAGCAGAGGCCAATGCTTTTTTCAAAGCATCGAATGAGCGTTGAGCGAAGTCATCCCAAAAGAATGGAACTCCCTTCTTCAACAATCTCATAAATCCTTTGGTAACTTTAGCATAATTTACGATAAATCTCCGAAGAAAATTAGCCTTTCCTTGTAGACTTTGAAGTGACGGATGGAAGACGGGGGAGGCAACCGAAGTATTGCCTCAACCTTGAAGGGATCTACCCTTATCCCTTCCCTAGACACAATGAATCCCAATAGTCGACCGGATGTAACCGCGAAAACGCACTTGTTCGGATTCAATCGAATTTTATAAAAACGACATCTTTCAAATATTTGCCGGAGGTGACCAGGATGATCCATCCTCTTTCGAGAATGAGCAGCTAAATCATCTAAGTATGCCTCAATAATCTTCTTGATGTCGTGGAAGGCGTAAGACATGGCCCGCTGAAAGGTAGCCCCAGCATTTTTAAGACCAAAAGGCATTTTCTTGTATGCAAACGTACCCCAGGGACAAATAAATGCAGTCTTATGTTGATCTTCAGGACGGATATTAATTTGATTATATCCGGAGAAACCGTCCATGAAGGAGAAAATCTCGTTACCGGCACACTCGTCAATGATCTGATCGATAAATGGTGTGGGGTAATTGTCTTTAGGACATGCTTTATTTAGGTCTCTAAAATCGATGCACACTCGAATCGTTCCTTGCTTTTTATCTACCGGAACGGGGTTTGAAACCCATTCAGTCAGAGGAACTGGGAAAATGAATCCCGCCTCATGGGCCAACCTTAAATTGAGTAGCTTCCTCATTTTCCAGATTGACCTGGATTGACTTTTTCTCACCTATGAAGGTTTGAAAATACGTTCTTGATCTCATGCTGGACAATAGATGGATCTATACCAGACATTTCCTCATAAGACCAAGCGAATACATCCCTATACTCTTTAAAGAGTTTGGTGTAAATTTGAACCTCTTCACAGGAACATTCAGCTCCGATGAAGACATTCTCGATAATATTGGGATCCCTGGAAATGTTCACCGAGATAGTAGGAGAAATCACAGCCATGTTCCCTTCGGCATAAACCTGTGTTGGTGCTAAAGGGTTCAAGACTGGGTGAACAGGACCAGGAGACTGAGGACTTGGAAAACTGAGCTCAGCCTCGCCTCAAGTCGTAGGAAGTAAGACTCCATGACAAATCATCCCACGGTCTATCTATACCAGCTCCGACGAAGACATCTCCTTCGTATGTAAGAGTGGTATCAAGACAACTGCAGAATAACTAAGTGGTCTAAGTCGGAGCTACATCACCATCCAACTCTTCCATGCTAGAGGACAGATGGACTTTGCCTATAACAATAGATCGACAGTAATTCATCAGCAGAAATTGGAAATGCCATTCCACCCACTTGACCTTCCGCTAATGTGGCAGTAGGGGAAGGTAAGGTCCAAGGGTCCGAAAAATAATGAGTTCGAAAGAACTCTCTTCGAAGGGGAGCCTTGGAGGATGAAATAGCATTGATATGCACAGTAGGAGGAGGAAGATCGAAAGTACCCATCAGGGAAGAATACATTCCAACTCTTAGATTCTCAACAGGCGCCTTAGTATTATCCAACTTAGGAACCAATGAGTCAGAAGACGCATTCGGGTCTATCTGAGGACAGTCCAGTTGATCCACTGTGACAATCCTCCCTTCGTGGGGGAAACATATAATTCGAAATAATGAGGATGCAATGGCATCCATCTCATAAATCCAATTCCTCCCCAACAGAAGGTTATAGTCCAAGGCTGCATCCACTACCTCAACCTCTATATCGATGCTTTTCTCCAACACAGACAAGCAAAGCTGGGACAATACTATAAATTTATTAATGACCATCGATAATGTAATAAAGGTTAGGTGCAGAACAGTTTTGGAGATCCAGCCCTTCCCATGTGAGAGACATCACGCATGTGGAAGCACCCTCATCAACAACCGTCCGAAAGATATTGCACTTCCGGTACGATGATTTAATATGAAAAGCCATATGATGGGGGAGTCTCTTCTTGAAATTAGTCATATCAAATGTAATCAGAAGAGAATTTTTCGGATCAATAGCCCCAATGGCAGTGAGCAAAGCACTGCGCTGAGCCAGACAGGACTGGAGCACCTCTAAAGCCGACATGGCACAAGGACTCTACGCCAGATCTTCCACAATAGAGTAGTTCTGGGCAGCCCTAGCGTTTGGATTAATCGTCGAACGCTTGGTAGATGCTTTGGGCATCCGAGGCATAGACTCAACAGTAGGCTTGGTAATGTGAAGTGGCTCAGTAGCATCAGGAATATCCTTAGCTTTCGAAGACTCTTCTCCACCATAATCATGGGATCTCGTAGCGATATCTGTGTGAGCACTCATCATGAAAATGTTCGATGGAATTTCCCCCTCCTGGGTGCCCCCAGAGGAAGCCCCAGGATTTTGATTCGTGCCAACAACTAATTGTTGCCCTTGGGGAAAAGGGTTTGTTAACATAGCCTAGGAACTAGAAGAACAACTCACATAATGTTTACCACAAGATCCCCAATTTTGTGGAAAAGGTGTAGAGATGGTTCAAAAGACAATAAATTTTGCAATTTTAAAACTTCACTTTCTTCTTCTCCTTTGGACCCTCACCAACATGCTCGTTGGTTTTATTCGCATTACCCTTCCCGTTCTTGCCCTTCTTCTTGTTATTTTGTCCCTTCTTCTTCCCATCAGACTGTTGATTTCCTTTGGGATCAGAAGCTTGGACAACATTTATGGACAAAGACTGGGAAGGCGTTGACTCAGCAGGCACAGCCTAACCAGAAGGAGCAGATTGTAAAGACAACTGCTGCAGTTGAGTAAGCAGGCTGGCTGCACCACTATTGATCGATCCGACAAGCCCATCACCATGAGGACCGGGCTTAGTTTTCGATAAATCTAATTTGGAGCGAGGAGCATTGGGCAAATATTTATAAAGGACCCCAGACTAAGAATAGATCAGTTCCAGCTGCTGGGCCCTAAAAATGGCCTGCTCCTCAGAAAATACCCCAGATAGGGATACATCTTTTGAAATGTCTGACTGCAGAGATTTCAGAAACCATTCGAGAAGGAATTCTCCAGGAATATGAGCTTTAATAAGCCTCTTCCTTCTTCTCCATTCCTGAATGTGATCAGAAATGTGGGTTGCCTCATCCTGCTTAAAATTAGCCAGGAGTTCAATCCCAACCTCATATCGGATAGGCAACTGAAAATAGTTTAGAAATGTGACAGCCAGTTGTCCAAATGTAGCAAAACTGCCCCCAGTTAGCTCGATATACCATTTGGCGGCGTTTCCAGTTAGGGTGTGTTGGAACAATATCAACCTAATCGAATCATCGATCAGGGAGTTCGAAGAACACCATAAGTGGAAAGTGGTGATGTGGTCAGCCGGATCCTCTCCATTCTTACCTTCAAACTTTGGAATATCTGAAGGAAGTTTGGTCGGGACTGGAGGCCACCCCAGACTATAACGAATCGGATCATTAGTCAACTTCGACAGATCTGGCAAGTTTAACGTTGCCAGAAAAGGTAAGCGAGGTGGAGCCTAAGGATTCCATCCTTGATGGGATGGATTCCCAACATTCTGAAAAGAATACCCTGGATTTGATGAGGCACCAGGTTGCCAAAAAGGACTCGTAGAAAAATGAGAAGAACCTCCTCCCCACGCCGAGTTACCAAAGCCCAGACCAGTTCCCCCTGCTGAAGTATTAAATGAAGAGGAAAGCCCCTGGTAGGGGTTCCAGGCATTAGGCAGAGGAGAAAAAGTCTGATAAGCACTCGATGAAGGGAAAGAAGCATTCCCTTGATGACCTGCATAAAAATGATTCCCTGCCCCTGCTGTAGTGAATACAGGGTTCCATCCTGTAAAAGTAGTCGAACTTTGCCCCCCAGACCAAGGGTTGAAACTCTGGGTCTGAGAAGTAAACGGAAAGGACCCTAAAGAAGGATTCGAACTAGGAATGTGTCTAGTTCCGAAGGGGAACCCTTGAAACGAAGCTGATCCACTAGCGATGGAAGACATGGGTGTAGATCCAGCTGCAGCAGCGGAAAAGGAAAAAGAGGGATTCCCACTAGTGGGGATCCCTGAACAGAAGGGACCAGAATAAGAAGCGTGTGCTTGGGTGAAACCAGAGCCAAACACAACAGCACTAGAAGCAATCGAAGATGAAGCAATAGTGCCCCCTGCTTCAACAGAAGTAGGAGTCTGAATGCCTGCAACACTCACAGCAGAAGCCGCGTTCCCAGTCGTGGCCATCGAAACGTAAGAATGATACGGAAGATCTTCCGGTCTCTCCGACTCAAGTCCGATGTATTGAACAACGAACGGATAATCAGGAGGAAGAGGAGATGGACCTGATGCAGGAGGTTCAGGTACTTCTTCAATTTGAAAATCTTCTTCCTGAGGAAATAAAACTCGTGAGGTGAGCGGAACACTCCTCTCGGAACCGACACCAGAATCAGCTATGAAACCTTCAGACCTTTGTGGAGGATCTCTCTCCATTGCGTCAGATGCCACAGGGTGGTAACCACCTGCTAAATCACTCCTACGCCTTCTCGAAGAAGGCTCTGGACTCTCGGGAGATAAGCCCCGGATTCTCCTCGATCTACGAGGCGCTTGATCAGCCACTTTTATAGATTTTAAATTAGACTCAAAAAAGTGAAAAGCTAGGCAAGCTAGGAGCAAAGAGCACTCACTAAAAGAAAAATCCATGAGATACAATCAAGCAAACAGCCTCCAATTATTTCCGCTCTGGGTGATGAGGACCAGACACCAAAATACAGGAAAGCGAAATATAGGACCTCTCGAAAGCAGTCTGGGATGATTAGGGCCCAAAACAACTAGCGAAGGTATCAGAAACAGTTACGCTGACCTCCTAACGACAGCCTTTGCCGGCTCAAGCACCCAAGCTTCGCAAGGGCACCCCCCAGAAGTACTGCTGAAAGTGATGCGACGTCTGCCTCAGGTACGACGGGTATTCCCCCCCGCAGTCACCTGTGTGGAACCTAGGAGTGGCAACTATGGGCACCAATCTGTATCAGAAGCCGGGTGGAATGGTCTTAAGGTCAGATTCAGCTAATCGGAGAGGGGGTATTCCTCTTCTTAGCCTTCACTTCCCCTCACGCTTGACTCTCTGGAGGAGAGCTTTCCTGGTCCACCTAATGGAGTTGGATTTTGCTCAATTAATCAACTTCTACGTTTTGTTTGAGCGGCCTTGGAGAGTTAAATCTCCACTCACCTAATCCAAGGCCCTACAACCTAGCTAGTTGGTGTATGACACTTAGAAAACTTGGTAGTTGATTTTAAATTATATCGCTTATTTTAATGGGCTGTTATGTTAAGTCACAAGGATGCGGAAATGAAACTTATGGTGTTTTGACGCAGAAAGAAATTAATAAAAACAAAACTACATGAAAATTCAGTTATTGTCTTTCGATGAAAAGCAACTTCTATACAGGTTCTACGAGATTAAAAATTGTATTTTTCTTTTCAAATAGCAAACTCACACTCACAAAAATTATGCAAATGACTAAATGCTTAAGTGCACCAAATGCAAATCACTACAAGCATGCAAATTCTAAGATGCAAAATCTCCTAAAGCAGAGTGAAATTTCCCAAAAAATCCTTCAGTTTTAACTCTTTTTGGTTGCCCAGAAAGCTAGTTCCCGAAATCAAGAACTCTTAATATGAAGACACCAAAACCACTTAAAATCAAGAGGAAGAAATCAATGACAACTCCTCCCCAAAATCAAGCCAAAAACCAAAAGCAAGAAACCTCACAAAAGCTTCAAAAGATATAGAAAAACGAAAACAAAAATGCCACAACAAAAGAAAATAACAAGACAAAATGTTTTTTGAGCCTTTGAAATGCAAAAACAAAAAGCAAAGAAAATGTTTTTTGAGCTTTTGAGTTTTATAAAGAAAGAGCTCGAAAAGACCAAGCAAAACTATTAAATTCCAAGCCAAACACCACTTAATTTCAAGTAAAAAATTCAACAATGCTCTAAACCTTATAAGGCTAACTAGTAGCAAGATCAGTAAGAGCAAAAGAAGACAAGAAAACTCAGCCACTCAGCCTAGAAGAATAGTACAAACTTGCAGCAAACAAAAACTTCGAAGAAGCAAGAAAAACTCTTCAAAAGTTGCAACAAGACCTAGCCTACTGAACTCAAGAAAACCAATCAAGGAATGAGAAAAAATCGTAGTGCAAAGTGAACCAAAAAGATAGGAACGAGTAAACGAGCAGAAGCTCTCTGTTCTAATAAAGCGGAACAACCAAGAATGCCCAGAAAGCGATCTTGGTACTCAAACCAGAAGTGCCAGCACCAGAAACAACACTTTGCCAAAAAGACTAGTTTTCAATCAAACGAAAGAGAGAAAAGACCAAAAACCACTTCCTTCACAATCCAGATGGTACAAAGACACTGTAGGAACAGGTCTCCACAGCCAGAAAGGACTAAAAAGTCAAGAAATCCAAAAATTCAAAATCTGCCTAGGTATATGCTACTTCACAGTTTAGCAACAAGCGTGCATACGCGACTGTGCTAAAGGAAACACGCGTATACGCGAGTCCCTTTAGACAAACTTGCGTGTATACGCGACTGTGTGCAGAAAAAAGCGCGTATATAAAGGTAAATAATGAAAAAACAAAAAGGATCAAGCCTGGATAAGAAACCAGGACTTCAGTCTGACTGAGAAAGAGTAAACTGGACTGCAAATGAAAGTTAAAACTGTTGGAAACCTATCAAACAGCTGAAACCACCCAACAGGGGAATCACAAGAATGCAATCCCCAGCGGAGTCGCCAGTTCTGTTTCGGGGAAAATCACCCTAGAGGTTTGTTGGGTTTAAACCTCCACAGAGCAGGGGCATGCTACTTAAGAAGGACTCACACAACCATACATGTTCATGAAAAACTAAATAGAGTAGATCGAGGAAGTTACCCGTAGGTCCTACGGTTGAAGCAGATCCCGCGGGGTCCAAACCCCCAACAACCGTCCTTCCTTCTTAACCTGAAAGACAAGAAGAAAAAAGCACGAAGAACTGGTTGTACAGCATATATCTACTCTAAATGTTAGTGAAATCCATATAAAACATCATATAAACCATAATGAATGCTTAAATAACAATTTCCTCATATATGTAAGCAGACACTAACACGTATATTTCGGGAACAAGATGGTACTTCTGTATTATAAATAGCATGTACAGAAATAACGAGTGGAGAGATCACCTGAATCCTCCCACGATCTTCGAGCAGACCGTCGTCCGGATCCGTCCCACCCTTGCCTCGCTAAGATTCCTTCCAAACTGGTGCATACGAGATGACATATAGGAAGATGAGCATCTCCAGGAAACAAAGGTTTCCTATAATGAACTGGGAAGTGCAGGAGGCATGGGAATTCAGACTTGGATAGGGAAAACCAACAGAGTATAATATCAATAAATTCTCTCTCTCCCTTAGGCCATGCACATGAGGGGTTTTTATACTCCCTCAAAGTAGTTTCAACAGTTGGAAACAGTTGACCACGTGCTGGGGTGGTTGAACTACTTGAGTAACCATCAACCCAGCTCGAAAATAGGGAATTTTTATATATATTTTTAATGATTTTAATGGCATACGCGGAAAAGTGCATGTGGACTCGCGTATACACGTGGAAAAAGCTGGGCATAACCGCGTATGGGGATTTTGACACTATTTTTAAGTGAATTTGTCCAAGTCTGTAGGAATGGGTGCCCAAAGCCATAAAAGCAATCATGAATCATATGAAGGTGAGAAATGATGCTATAATAGTCTTAGAGATCAAAGTTCACTTTGCTTGATGGGTGACTGAGAAACCTGTTTTCATCCTTTTCATTTGGTCTTTAGGCATGCTAAGTCTATCTTTGACAAGCATCACAACTTTCACCATCATGTTGCTAACTCTCTTTGACCACTTCTGATTTCTTGCAGGTGCCATGACACACTGATTTTTGTCCCCTTTGTCATTCTTGAAGTTTGAAAACTTTAGTCACACAAAAGCAACCTCATGATCATGTTGGTTTTTCACCTTGTAACTCAAACCTATGCTTTTATTCCTTTGACCATTTGCGATAAATTGAACGTACTTGAAGATTTGACCTCCCTCACACTGATACTCTTTACATTCTTTCTATTTGAGGCAATGAAGCATTTTTACCTTGAAAAACCCTATTATTCACCTTCAAAAACCTTTTAAAACCTTCTGCTGTCATTTTGGAGGCCTATTATCTTCATTTCATTTTCCTTGCCTATCTTTCCAAAACCTTAGGTTTTTCGGCTGCTTGAGAAGAATAATTACTATTGTCTTATAAGTTCTCTATATCCCTTCCAAGTTCATTCATTTCTGTTCAGTTCACCTCACCCTTTTCCTTTCTTGATTTATAATTTCTAAAAGTCTTCAATTCATGCTTGGTTTTGCTTATGTGCCTTTGTCCTTGTGGTTTTTTGCATTGGCTTCTTGCTTGGCACATTGATGGTCTAATCAGTCCTAAAACCCCTAATTTTCTCTCAACATAAGCTGCCTCCTCTTCCATTTTCTTGATTTTATCATCCAATTAGGGGCAAGCCTCTTACCTTACCTAATTTTCTGCAGATAGCCACCTTGACACTCCTATAGAATTGTCACAATGGATAACTGTCCTTTGCAGAATTTGTGCTTGATTAAGGAGGTATTCTTTGAAGGTTTTCCTGATCTGTCATGGAACAACAGATGCTGACATTCTTTACCATTTGTTTCACCTTCTTGGCACATGAAAAACAATGATTTAAAACATCAAATACAATCCTACAACCTATGAAACCTAGTGACCTAGTGGGAGGCTCTTTAGACTTATCCATTGACTGAAAGCTTGGCTTAGGGTCCTCAAGTATGAAAAACAAATTTTTTGATAATTTGATGTATTGAAGATCCAAAATCCAATGTACTTGATTTATCTAAAGAGCTTATAGATATAGTTTTGAGACCATCAATGCGTGAGGCATTTGGAAAAAACGAGTAAGCTAGTTGGTGATCTTAGGTGGCAAGTAGAGGGGCGAGGCAAAGGAAAAACAAAGTACTGAGGTCATAGGTTGAAAAACATGATGAAGATGAGTGACATGAGCCCATGATGGGTCTTCTGGGAGTGGTAGGCTGACTATGACATGATAGAGTAGTGAAATAGTGAAAAATTTACCCTAAGGGTAATGAAGGCAGTAGGATTTCTAAAACTCACAATATTCATGAATTTTGTTTTTAGAAATCTAGGATAAGTATTTAGTCACCTAAAAAAAGAAAAAATTACTGATGACTAACAGTGGCTCCACTTGGGGAGGGCAGCTTCTTTTCAGGTGGTGTCCAGAACTTCAGATATCCAATCTCTGAGTTTATGAAGACCAGTGCCTTATCTAATGGGCAGATTTTTCTTCTTTTCATTTGTTGATGCCTCTTTTTGAAGTTAGGATCTCAAGAATCTGAAAAACATGATTACTTAAACTTCATATCTACCTACCCATCTTACTTGTCCTAGCATCATTTCTTCCTTGGGTGCACTTGAAATGGAAAACCCTTGACATTCTTTTATTTTTAAAGAAAAAACAAACTATCTACTTCTACCCTTATCACTTCCAAGAGTATAGATTGTGCTAGTGAACTCTTTTTATTCTCTACATAGACTAACTCACTGTCAATATTAATTTGTATGATAGACTTCATTCTCTAAACTATTGACATGAAATTGAAAACATGGTTTGAGGTAGGATTAAGCAATCTGTATCAGCACGGGCTATGGCATTGGGACAAGTTGCATACAAACATTATTTTTGTACAAACAAAACCAGAAATCATGAGGGTTGTGATTGATCATTTGTTGAGCCTACTCAAATTTTTCTTTGGTTCATATTTGAGCATGGGGAACCAATATCTTCTCTTCCTAATCTATTCTTACTGACAAGTCAAGTTTAGATGTTTTGACAAGTTCTCTTTCACTAACCTATCAATAATAAATTGAAAACATGTTCAACCATGATTAGGCTAGATGACTAAACAAAACTCATTTTTGAACAATTAGTGGCATCTAGGCTTGCACACTTTCAGCATTACTATTTTTTGGTATGGGGTTGTACCTCTTTTTCAAATCTTCCCTCTTTTTCCTTCTTTCTATTTTTTTGTGCTTTTATTGATTTTTTCTCATGCAAGGTTATGTACAATGAATGAAAGCTTGAAACTAGGAATCTTGATAATGATGGTACTTGAGCATCCTGTCATCAATAGGGTCTCCAAAAAACCCTTTTCCATTCAACTCTTGTAAACAGAAAACATGGTTACCTCTATTTTAGTGCATGGTGTAAGGATTGTTCCAAAAATTTCAAATAGGTCATGCTCTCCTTTGTATTTTCTCTTTGAGTCTTGCTTGCAAACCTTGTTTATGTCAAAGATACTTCTTAGGTGGAAAAGGTATTCTTCATTAGTTTCAAAACATACAATGATGTCATCAATGTATATCATAGTGAAGTAGTTGAAAACAGGAGCTATGACTCTTTGGAAAGTAGCTTTTGCACTTCTTGACACAGGAGACATTTGATCAAATATGTAGGTGGCCCAAGGTGCTTTGAAAATGGCTTTATGCTGATTAATTGGACGTGTTATCACCTGATGGTAACATGAAACACTACCATGAAATAACATCTTGTTAGAAACTCCTACCTTTTGTAGAGTATGATTTATCTTGGGAAAAGGGTATTTGTCCTTCATGGGGGTTTTGTCTAGGTACCTAAAGTCTATACCCAGCCTGTATACTTTTACTTTATTTATCAGTGACATAATTTGCTCAAAATTTTCATGGTATTTCATGAAAGGAGACCTTCTTTGAATAATGTCTGTGTCACAAGGCTTTAAGCTTTCATCACCATATACAAAAGCATCCTGAAACTTTTTGGACAATCTTATGTATTTCTGTTTTATGTAAGGTGATAGAGTTTTCAATAACTTAATCATTTTGGGGTTCTCTAGGCTACCTACATTGTATCCCTCTATGTCGGTCTCAGTAGGTACTACTTTAGGCTCCTTAACATCACTATTGGGATCTAACAACTCTTCCAAAGTGGAAAAACCTTTTAGTGATAAATTATCTTTGTATGGGAAGACTTTAAGTTTATTTTGATCTAGCTCCTTAGAAGGTCATGTTATATGAAAGTTTCCCAACATTTTAATGTTGAAAGAAGGGAATGGTTCTGTTTTCGATGTTTGTCCTTGATTTGAGCAACCTTGTTCAGATCCTAAACTTAGTTTCAGTTTTGCAATTTTACTTTCAAGTTGCAGAAAATTAAGTTCAACTTTGCCATCATGTTGTTGTTGAGGGCTGCTAGAGCTTTGGCTATTGAGTTCCTCATGCAGTGACTGGTTTGATTGCTGTAGTATGTCTAAATCTGTCTCAACTTCACTTACCTTTTCATATATTTACTCTCCATTACATAAGATGAATTAATCAAGATTTGAATGGATGGAATAAAGAGGTGCGTTGTTTGGCCTTTCTTGACTGCTAACCATATACTTCATGTGTGATTCTCGGTATAATATCCTTGTTTGGTTAAAAACAGGGATGGTAGCATAGGACATGTCTTGTTGGAGGTTCCCCTGAATTTTGGCTCCCCAAGGTCTAGATAAAATCATGCCATACTTGGGGGTAATGTCAGCTACTACTATGTCCATGACTAGGCCCTTAGCAGGGATTTGTGCCAGATTGACACATAAATCCTTGATTAGGCCCAAAAACTTGACTCTGCTCGAATCAAAGGAATACAGGTCTTTGTAAGGTTTGGTTATATCCAGGCCTAATCTCTCCATCACCACCTTTGGCATGAGGTTGTGAGAGGCACCAGAGTCTAGCATGGCATTATGTAAGATTTTGTCATGTATGTTTAAGCTGACATAGAAAGGAGGGATGGCCCCTTCTTTGTACTTTCCTTCTACTTCAGGTCCAAAAAATAGCTCTGGTTTGTCACCAATCAAGTGTAATGTGTCAGTATCATTTCCCATGTTCAAAACTTTTAAAACTTGAGACCTGTACAAGTATTGGGTAATCAGTTCAGTGAGAGGTATGGTTATCTTGATTTTCACAATCTCTCCTTCAAAATTGAGAGGTAGTTGCGTTTTAGGCATATTTACATCAATTTTATCAGCCACAATATTTTCTACAAGTTTAGTTTGCTGAATATGATTTGGGACTTTGGACAACAAGGTTTTCTCAGGGCCACTAGCAGATGTATTAGGGTAGCTTGTGTTACCACTTGGCTGGTTAGTTTTATCTTTGTTTGGATAAGTTTTCTTAGCCATGGTATTGGTATTTTCTGTTGTCCTATTAGGAATATTTTCAGGTGTCTTCCTAATAGCAGTGTTTGTTTGGTTTCTGTTGGAATTTTCTTAGTTATTTTTTCTCCTAAGGTCATATTTCCTATGGACTTCCATTATGGAATTTTCAAATCCAAATTGGAAATATTCAGATTCTTCATATTCTGCTTCAGTTTGATATAAGGAAAAGAAACCTTGTTCTACTTCAGTGAGAAAAACAACACCCTCATTGTCATAACCTATCAGGTTTACATGGTTTTCTTCAGGTTCTTCAGACTCTCTTCCCTCTTCATCTACATGATTATCTTGGAAAGGGGGCCTAATGTGTTGGTCATTGTCTCTTGGTCTATTTTGGGCAGGGTCTCTTCTAAATTTCGGATTCCTATTTCTATTTTTTGGATTTGCTTGATTTTACCTAGGAGGTGTTCTTTCACTCAAGTTTATTCTTTCCATTACCCTCACTAGATTGTCAATCTTGGAATTTGATGAGGAGGTTGAGGCCATAGTTTCATCTTTGTAAGTGACTCTCCTTTCTGATCTCTTCCTAACCCTCTTTTCAATCAGGTTGGCCTCTACACTTATAGCTCCATTTTCCACGTCTTCTAAAGTTAGAGGCTCTCTCTCTCTTAGTTTATAGGCCATGTCCAGATCTAAACCTTCTGGAAATTTTGCTAAAGCTAAGCCTTGTGGGGGTTTTATGTCTAGTGGGAGGGCATTGTAGACACTATGGAACCTGGTACAATAATCTTGGACACCTTCCCCGATATTTCTCTTAAGTATTTTATATTCTCAGAGGAGTTGGAGAGGGTGTTTCTTGATTTCCCACTTGTTTATAAATCTCTAGTAAAGGGAAGGGAGATCATGTACGGTGTTAGGAGTCAAGCTTTTGAACAATTTTTTGGCTTCTACTCCTAAGATTTGTGCAAATATCCTCATTTTAATGGTTTATTCTTCTATTTCCATCTAATCAAAGGCATCATTTATCATATCTACATGTTGCTAGGCATTGACAGATTCAACTCTAGTAAAGTGAGGGATTTTGGATTGGTAATCATGTGGAAAAGGTAACAAAAGTTGTGGCAGTGCCAGGGGGGTATACCATGCTGCCATGATGGGAGTGAATGGGATCCAAGAATGATTTAAAATGGGAGGGTTAGTGAGAGGGGGTGGGGGATGAAGTGGAGTAATTTGAAAAATGGATGGGTGGATGGGGGTGGTAGAGGTATTTGTACAAGCAAATTGATTCTGAGTAGACTTGGGATGGAAAGAGTTGAAGTGACAGTGAAGCTAAAAATCAGGAGGGGTGGAAGGAGATCTATGGGCTCAAGGTCAGTCTGGTAGAAATCACTATGTGACTTAGTTCTAAATAGGTTTCTTGTATGGTGAAAGTCAAACTGGGGGTCTTGCAAGGCTGTAAGATGTTCAGGGATAGAGCTTGCTCTATGAATGGTCCCAACAGTAGTTAAGTTTCCCATTTTACAAGTTTTCCACAAAATATTTTATGGGTCATCAACTATGGTGGGAGGGTTTGGGTCTGGATGAGATCTGGTACTGATCCTTCGTGAAGCTAGATTTCGAACTCAAAATGTAGGGAGGCTGAAAATTTTAGGACTGTTTTCAGAAGGTTGTCCTCTCTTAGTGTTTTCTAACTCACATAGTGTGTGACTAGGAATCTAAACTTCTTAGAGCTATTTTGGCACAATCCTAGGGAAGTCTAATGGGAACTAGTGAAGTAATAGGCCTACTTGAGGCTAGTGGAGTCGCCAGGTGGAATTTTTTAGTTGTTTTCAGGACATGTGTGTATGATCCACCACCAATAACTGACAAAAAACAAATCTAGGGATGTTTTTTGGGTTTTTTGAGTTCCTTTATGTAGCCCTAAGGTTTCTGTGAGTGTCTTATGGTTGAGTCATCATTTTGCTAAGATGGTGAAACAACTAGATTCTAATATTTGGCTAACATTTTTAGTTCTCTATGATTAGATAAGGGTTTCTGAAGTTTTAAGGAGTGCTCAGATTGTCACTAATCTCAGAAATCCTCTCACCTTGATTGCCAATTATGTTAGGCTATGAGTTGGTGATACATCAATAGATGTTGTGTACAAGGGTTTATGAAGTCCTAAGGAATACTTATATGGTTATTGACTCAGAAGGTCCCATCGTGTTCGCCATTACGTTAGGTTGATGAGGTGGCAATGAATCAATGGATACAAAATGTTTTAGCTTGTGACTTACTCAGAAGGCCCCACCGTGATCACCATTATGTTAGGTTCCCATGACTAGATAGATTGGCAGACCAAATGCACAGGGTAACATCAGACCAATCTTTGGAGTCCTAGGACCTAGCCTTCCTGGACTCAAAGAGGGCTCTCTCTATTGTATGCAAAGGAAGTGAACTTGTTTGCTTTTAGGGTTTGATTTTAGGCTAGTTGTTAAGTGCACGGTTTGTTTGATTGTTGGTTGGGTAAGATGGTTAAGTAGAATAGATGGAATGACGAAATATTCAAGTCATTGGGCTATGGAGTCTATAAAAGTCATGAAAATTTCAACAACGGATCGGGGAGCATCACAGGGAAAATCTATCATGGTTAATGGATTTTCAAGGTTTATGGGAATTGAGATGGACATCAAGTTTGTGAACACAAGTAGGGAAAAGGGAAATGAAGAATCCTTTGTCATGTACTTTTAACAAGAAGGGAATTAAATACCATAAGCATAAATAAGTAATCAATAGACAAGTCAAACCAATAACTCTTTGATTCAACTCAAGGAAATAAGCATTTCAGTCAAACAATCCAATGAAATATAGAAGGCGAGAAACTCATTTAACTTCTGGTGATTTCACCTTCAAGGTTAGGAAACATTTAAGATAACACATAAATTTAATCAAAGAAGCGGGAACTCCTAAACATCATTGATCACAACTATAAAGATATTTTAAACAATTTTTCAAGCATGGACAAAGGGTATGATTGAAACATAGCCTCTTTGGAAAACCTAAACAATGGTACTTCAAAGAGAGACCTAAAAATAATGTTCTAGTGATATAAAACAAGCAGGGCTTACCATAAAACATCTAATATATCTAATTTATTAAACCATTCATGAGATAAATAAGCTTGGCTGGGTCTAGAGAGCAATTAATGGTTCTCTAAATTGACCTAGCAGCGGAAAACATAGAGGCAATGAAGAACAAACAGAGTTAAGGTGCCTTTGAAGAACATTTATTAGTCTAAATCCTTTGTTATATTGCAACATAGAAAGATGGAAACAAAATGGTACATGAGAAAAAAATAACTGAATAGAAGCACTTCACCATTAACCAAGCTCAGGGATCCTACAAGCAAGCCTCATCCATCAACAAGCAAAACAAGCTATTCACAAGCTCCACAACACCAATTTCTCTTCAACCTCCAAAAGACTATGTATTGCTCCAAAGAGCCATCAAATGAGAAAATTTTGAAATGAAGCCCTCATGCTCTATTTATTCAAAAAAGGAGGGAAAGAACCCTAGATAGGGTTGAAAAATGTCAAAATTAGTCATAAATGTCATAAATGCCGAAGAGACCATGCAAGGCGCAAGCCACAAAATATCCTATGAAATAAATGCCAAAATAACTCCTAGAACCTAATTTTAAAGTGATTTTCCTCAAAAAACATTAAAATATCATTTTGCAATTAATGAGTGTGTTTTGTTGACTTTTGGCCAAAAACGCATAGTGAGGTCTATAAGCGTAGTGCCTTAAGAGGCATAAAATGAGCCCACTTGCAGCCAAGTTTTGGTGACCTTCCCGATGTCAGATTTTTCTTTGTGATGGCCTGTTGGAAAGCATGATGAGTATAATTTCCAAATATACCTTTGGATTTCTGATTGAGCCCCCGTAACCTATCCAAAAATAAAAATTCCCAAAACTGCTCTGAGCACAGCGCCAAGCCTAAAAATGAGGCAGAAAGGTAGAAAATGAGGTGTTTTTTGACCTTTTGAGCGGTCAAAAATGCTCCAAATGCTCTGAAACTTGGTGAGAATAGTGTACTAGGCATGAGAAATCCAAAAATGTAAATTTATGCCTCTGAGGATGTTTGAGGAAAAAGCGTAGCGCCAGGGGTCTTGCGCTAATAGGCCTCGAAATTCACAAAAAACCAAAAATTGTCAACATTTCTTCAAAATTGGTGGATGTATCCTTCATGGGGTTTGGGAGACCTATAGAGAAGCTTGTGCCAAGGTTCCAAGGTTTTCGTGGTATTTTCCTCCTTTTAGTGCTTGAATTTCAATGAGGTCATCTTTGAGCTTGGCACTAGTGAGCTTGTTTTTCAAGGCATAGTGTTTGGCCATCTTTTTATATAGGCCAAGGTCTCTTTTCATCTTCTTCATATGTTTGTGCTCATCCTTGTAATATTTAATGATGTATTGTTCCATGCCATGGCTCCTTTGTAGGTTTTTAATCTCTACATTCTTGCTTTGAAGTAGTATGCTATTGGCCCTCTCCTTGTCTTCATTTTCACTTTCTAGGTCAATGATGCCAAGTCCTTGTTTAAGCTCCTTCTTACCTTTCCTACCTCTCTTCACCTTTCGTATGCCTTTGTCAAGATTTTGAGTTGAGGTGGATGGCATGGTCCCTTTATTTTTTGAGGCAGCAAACAGAAGCCTTGGCCCTCTTTGATATGTGAATGAAAGAGGTGTGATTGTGGTCTTGTTGGTGTATTTATCATGGCTGTGATCCTTGTTAATGCCATCAAACTCTTTATTTTTATTATTAGTATGATAAGTCATCATATTTTCTTCTTCATAATTTTCCTCTTTGTTCTCAACATCATCACCACTCTCATCCTCTTCACTGATTTTTGCATTGTAATTTGGTTCTTCATTTAAGCTACTTGCCTCTTCACTACTGTGGTCATTATTTTCATTATCTTCATCTCCACTCTTTTCATTATCTTCATGACTATCATGAATTTCATGGTTTTTTTCCTCTTTTCTGTCTTTTCCGTCACTGAGGTGTGCTTCTTGGGTGTCAATGCCGCCTTTAGCCTCTACATTTTCCTCACTATTTTCATCTTCATCTTGGTTACCCTCTTCGTCACTGCTCAATTCATTTTCACTATCATCCCTTTCATTTTCTTCATTTCTATCCTCTTCCTCTGTTTCCATGTTCTCTGCCTCCTGTTGGCTCAACTCATCATCACCCTCATCTTCACCTTGGACTAATTTATTGTCACCTTCACCCTCATTGTTTTGTTCATCATCATCACCCTCCTTTGTTTCCATGTATTCTACCTCTTGTGGGCTCAACTCATCATCTCCTTCATCTTCATTTTGTTTTGACTCATTATCATCCTCACCCTCATTTTCACTTGATTCTTCATTGCCACTTGCTTCTTCATCTGACGCATCAAGAGAAGGGGAGGAAGGGAGGTTTCCTTGAGGAGGTAATATATGTGTAGAGGATGATGTATGGTCAGTAGGAGGTGATGGAGGAGTAGAGGGATGAGGATGAGATGATGAGGACAAGTTTGGTTGATGATGGGGTTGTGGAAACACAAAACTGGAAACACCCCACATTTTGAAAGCATGTGAGAATCATGGGAGATGAAGTAATATCCACTCTGCTCTGGGGTTCAAATCTATTGACCTTCCCTCCCTTATGCTTTGGCCTCATAGGCACTTGGCCTCCTTCGCTTCTGACACTATCTTCTGCTCCTGTCATGGTGATTAGAGCTATTCTTGGACAAACTTTGGTTTTCTTGTAAAACTTTAGGCAGGAGGAAAGAAATGAAAATGATGGTGAGGGTATATTTTGCAAATGAGTGAGATGGAGGAGGGTTTATGACTGCGCTCAATTGATCTTGATGAGGGCTTAACTTGAACATATGTGTAACTACCCTAATTCATCCCTATTAACTGATAATTTTTCTTGGAGGTCAAAATAGAGGGTTGTTCACCATGAAGACCTAGGGTTTGTAGGCACTAGGGTTTGATTTTTTTTCTTTAATCATTGAAACACAAACCACTTATGGAGGAAGGAAAAAGGCCACCTACCAATTTAAACTTGCTTGCGGGTCTTAAAGGCAATGTCAAGGTGATTGCCTTGAAATTTTGCTAATTTCTTTGCAACTTGGAGGATTTTTGGCATAAGCGTAGCGCCTGGTAGAATCTGGGTGGGTCGGGTCCTGTGTGCGCAGCGCCGAGCAGAAACTGGGTGAGTCGGGCCTCTACGCACAGTACCGGGCCTATTGGGTCAGCCTACAAGTGCAGCGTCAAGCCCCTGGGTGTGTCGGGTCTGACTGGGTGTAGTGATAGGCTGTATGCGCAGAGCGTGCAGCTATACGTGCAGTGCAGTGCAAAAAATGCACTGTGGGAACCTATATTCGCGCAACACCAGGTCCTGTGAGCGCAGCGCCGGGTGACTTAGCCCAAAAATTGACTGAAACTTAGAAATTCTTCCTTGAAGGGTTTTTTCTCTCCTCAAATGGATAATGTGCTAAGTGATAAGTAAATTGATCCTTTATAGTCTTTAAGAAAACAAATTTATCTTTGCCAAACCCACTTTGTAATTTTTTTTAACCTTTTGTCATTTCATTAGTATTCTTTTAATTTTCTGCAATGGGTGACTTAAAAACATAAAAATGGTGCCTTTTCCCTCCTGATCATTTCTCTTTGCTACTCTTCAGGTAGCTGATATGATGGATTTTGGCTTTCTTTGGCCTATTAATGCCTTTTAAAACTTGTTTTGTAGATGCATTGTTTGAGTCACCATATTTCACTATGTTTTGGTCTGTTTCTATCATTTTCACAACTTTTAGGCATTTGCACAGTGGAAACATCTTTAAAACCTTCTTTGTTCTTGTCTTGGAGATCAACTTCCCTTTGCTTGATGGGTGACTGAGAAACTTGTTTTAATTCTTTTCATTTGGTCTTTAGGCATGCTAAGTCTATCTTTGACAAGCATCATAGATTTCACCATCCTGTATGCTAACTCTCTTTGGCCGCTTCTGATTTTTTGCAGGTGCCATGAAACACTGATTTTTGTCCCCATTATCATTCTTGGAGTATGGCAACTTTATTCACACAACAGCAACCTCATGATCATGTTGGTTTTTCACCTTGTAACTCAAATGTATGCTTTTATTCCTTTGATCATTTGAGGGCAATTGACTGTACTCGAAGATTTGACCTCCCTCACACCGATACTCTTTGCATTATTTCTCTTTGAGGCAGTGAAGCATGGTTACCGTGAAAAACCATAGAAGTCACCTTCAACAACCTTTTAAAACCTTCTGCTATCATTTTGGAGGCCTATTATCTTCATTTCATTTCCCTTGCCTATCTTTCCAAAACCTTAGGTTGTTGGGCTGCTTGAGAAGAATCATTAGTGTTGTCTTCTAAGTTATCTATAGCCCTTTCAAGTTCATTCATTTTTGTTCAGTTCACCTCACCTTTTTCCCTTCTTCATTTATAATTTCTAAAAATCTTCAATTCATGCTTGGTTATGCTGATGTGCCTATGTCCTTGTGGTTTTTTGCATTGGCTTCTTGCTTGGCACATTGCTAGTCTAATCAGTCCTAAAAACCCTAATTTTCTTTAAAAATTGGCTGCCTCCTCTTCCATTTTATTGAGTGTATCATCCAATGAAGGGTAGGCCTCTTACCTTCCCTAATTTTCTGTTGATAGCCACCTTGACACTCCTGCATAAATGTCATAATGGATAGCTGTCCTTTGCAGAATTTGTGCTTGATTAAGGAGGTATTCTTTGAATGTTTTCCTGATCTGTCTTGGAACAATAGATGCTCACCTTATTTCCCATTTGTTTCACCTTCTTGGCACATGAAAAATAGTGATTTAAACATCAAATACAATCCTACAACCTATGAAACCTAGTGACCTAGTGGGGGGCTCTTTAGACTTGTCCTTTGACTGAAAGCTTGGCTTAGGGTCCTCAAGTATGAAAAAAATATTTTTTAATAATTTGATGTATTGAAGATCCAAAATCCAATGTACTTGATTTATCTAAAGAGCCTACAGAGATAGTTTTGAGACCATAAATGCTTGAGGCATTGGGAAAACACAAGGAGTAAGCTAGTTGGTGATCTAAGGTGGCAAGTAGAGGGGCGAGGCAAAGGAAAAACATAGTGTTGTGGTCATAGGTGGAAAACCATGATGAAGATGAGTGACATGAGCCCATGATGGGTCTTATGGGAGTGGTAGGCTGACTATGACATGATAGAGTAGTGAAATAGTGAAAATTTTATCCTAAGGATAATGAAGGCAGTGAGATATCTAAAACTCACAATATTCATGAATTTTGATTTTAGAAATCTAGGATAAGCATTTAGTCATCTACAAAAAGCAAAAATTACTGATGACTAATAGAGTGAGGAATCGAAAAACACCTAGAAAAATGTATTCTCCTTAATACGCAAGGGGTATGATGAATTCCAAACTGTTGCATACCGAACGGCCTCACACATCTCGAGCTCTATCTTGGGAAACTAGGTTTCCTTAGGTGTTTTCCACCGAATTAATGCAATCAATAACAACAACCAAGCATAATAAAATTGCTTTCCCTCTTCATGTGCTTCGCTCACATTCTCTAAGAACTCCTTGCACAAATATCTCGACCAATTGTAGATCACCCCCTTTTCACATCGGCCAGTGAGAGAAGTCACCTTCATGGGCACCTCATTTGGTATACATTGGCACATCATCTTGCAGGCCAAGATGAGTGTACCGAATTAAATAGCAGAGTTGATCATCTGACTCACCACAAATCCTCTACTTTTTTGTGAGACTTGGTACTTAGTTTTGATCTATTCTATGACAACTTTTTCTTGCAATTTTTCTCCAAAATCGACAATGGGGTCTACGCCTTTAACAGGTACGCCAGTGATCCTATGGATCAGCGAATCATCAATGGGAATGTGCTCTCCCAACCACAATGCATCATCATGCACGAGTGTGAGAATTTTTTGGACACAGATATCATTTATTGGGTTGTGCCCAAAGTGAGGGATCTGCAGTAAGTTTGACATACCTGGCTTGTACAGACCCAACAACCATCACTTTAGCTCCAGGCGCATGATTCCCCCTTCATACTGGATATGTTCGAGGTAGAGTTCTCGCGCAAGTTCCAAAAATTTGTCCATGTCCGTCATGTCCCAACCCTCCATTCTAAGCTGTGGTACTTTGGAAAACATGTTCCCTTCCATCCGAGACATTTTCAAGGATCAAAGTCATTTGGATGCTCACTCTCACCTTGTCAATATCTTTGGGAAACCTTACCATCGGTTTGCATGGTGTGACATAGGTCGGCAACTATGAGACTAGGGCCACTTCAACCACATCCTCCTCTTCCTCCATAATCATCTTAGGGAGCTCCTTCATTGGCCTTTTCAAGCACTCAGCTATTGTGGAGCACAACATCATAATTTTTTTCCCTCAGGTATTTACTTGTTCCATATGTTTTCCCCTTCTTAGACATCATGGGCATATGCGTCTTAACAATTGGTGCAATAGGGACCTATGGCACAACAGGGTCATCTCCGGGTCATGTAGCTGTCATACTGGGTAGAATTATGTAACCCAACCCTTTGCGACGCAAATCTTCCTTGAATCTTGGATCCAAACTAGACATAGAAAATGACTGTGTAACATATATCAAGGAGCTCAAGGAAAATAATTCACTCTGAAAGAAAAGGGAACTATTGCAACCCCATAGGTCATATTTATACTTGTGGCATGTCTTCAACGGTTCCTTCTACATTAATGTGTCTCCATAAATGAAAAAACGGTCGCAAATATGGAAAAATCCCTACATTAAATGCAACCTAGATGCTTCCATAAATGGTAATAAATCTATTTTTTCCAGATTTTTTGTTCCAACAGCTAGTTTTTGGCACCTCTATGAATCAGTTAGCCTCCTTGCATAGCTACTGTGTACGCGTCACACCTTTCTGTGTAGATCTAATACTCTGTCCATATAGTCATCTGGTACGTGGAAGATCGTCCCTTTACATATTCAATCGGTTTCCATTGACATACCTAGGAAGGTATTCTCCGCTCAATGTGGCCAGGTGCACTGCACCTCCATCGATGATTTTCTTAACAACATATGGCCCTAGCCAATGCATCTTCAGCTTCCCTGGGTGGCACGCAAACTTTCTTTCATATAACAAGACCAAATCATCTTCCTTAAACACCCTTTTCCTTATGTGCCTATCATTCCATGCTTTTTTGTGCGCCTTCTGAACTCGCTGGTGATAATTAGAAATAAAGCGATCTTCCTCTAGAGCAACCAACTACGACAAATGTTACTTTGTAGCATATGCTTCGGCCATATTTGTAAATAATGTAATGAGCATACTAGGGACAATGAATTCCATCGGCAACACAAATTCTTGCCCATATACCATCCTGAAAGGTGTCCTACCAGTCAAATTATCACATGTGGTCCGATATGCCTAGAGAACTGTAGGTACACGCTCATCCCAATAATTTCGATCATCATTACACACCTTGGTAAGTACAATCTCAAATATCTTATTGAATGATTTAACCATGCCATTCGCCTAGGGATGATAGGGAGAGCTCTTCTGAAGATGCATCTTGAACTCCTCTTTCAATGCCTCAATGGTTTCATTCAAAAAATACGTACCCTGATCGCTTATCAGAATCTTAGGACATCCAAAGAGAGTCAAAATATTCTCAAATATTAATTTCACAGCTTTATCTGCAGTACAATCCTTCACAGGTTTAGCTTCAGCCCATCGGGTTACATAGTCTGTCGCAATGACACTGTAATGTGCATCGGTTTTCTTACCTGGAGGATTGATAGGTCCAAAAAAGTATATAGCCCATTTCTCAAATTATTGCAGCACTATCTGTCGATACAAGGGAATCTCTTCTTTGCGAGATGGCTTTCCAGTCCTCTGGCATACATCACATCCATGGAAATGTGCATAAGCATCATTGTGCAGTGTGGGCCATGATAACCTAGCTCGTAAAATATTCTGTGCAGTTTCCTTACCTACATAATGACCACAGACAACTCCATTAGCTTCAACTAATATTGCATGTCTTTCATACTCCATAACATATCTTTGCAGGACTTCATCTGCACCCATTTTGTACAATTTTCTGACACTAATGGTGAAGTCTGTTGTGCGTGCCATGAGCTCTTTCTTCTGTTGAACTGTATATTCTTCAGGTGTGTATCCAGTAGTGAAACTATATAATATTGGGGAAATTCTCATCAACCACAATTATCACAAACAATTGCGCCTCTAGAAATCCATCATCCAAATTAATAGGTTCTTCACTAGTCTCAATGCGCGACAGGTGGTCTAGCCCAGCATTCAGTCTTCCGAGTTTTACAATAATCTCAAAGTCATATTCATGGAATAAAAAAAATAACCTGTGGATATTCCCCCCCAACACAGGCTTATTGACCAAGTACTTTAAATAAGAATAATCAGAAAACATCTTGAAATGGCCTCCTAACTGATAGTGGTGGAATTTCTGCAGCGTGTACACCATTGCTAGTCCTTGCTAGTCCTTCTCTTTCTATGGTTGAGTAATTATGTTATACACTGGAGAATTTTTGGCTTGAATAGACAATAGGGTGATCAATCTCTCACGCCCCTTGCTATGCTAAAATAGCTCTGAGCGCAATACATGAAGAATCAACATGCACATGAAACACTTTTGACTAATCCGGGAAGACTAGTATGGCCGCAGTGACCATATTTTCCTTCAAAAATTCAAAACTCTTATGATAGTCCCTGAATAAAATTCCAATAATACCTAGTGTGCCCCAATATTGAGCGCAATTGCTTGACATTCTAAGGTACCTCCAGATTAACAATTACTGCGATCTTCCCAGTATCTACCATCAATCCTTTCTGGTAGACAATGTGTCCCAACAGTATCCCAAATGGTACACATAATATACAATTCTTCAAATTCACTGAGATATGGTATTTTCTACAGGTATGCAACATTAATCGCAGGTTTGAAACATGCTTCTTCAACAACCCAAACACAGTCCAATCATCAAAGTATACCTCCAAGCACTTGTGGATAAATTCTTTGAAAGGAGCTACTACTATGCACGAGAAGATGGCAAGCGCATTCTTCAAGCCAAAGGGCATGACTGTATATTGTAAAGATCCCCATTTAGTTGCAAAGGACTAGGTTCGCACATAGGCAATGAAGTGCGCACACATCTAGGACTAGGTATCTGCGCACACAACAAATAGGATCCTTTCTACACAACCCAGACTAAAATCCTTACAAAGTATTATAGACACATAAACATTCATATCATAATATCATATAAAATTAAGTTACTTCATTATACATTATCTATCTATATATATCACTCTAGCACGGAGATACTATGGTCTCAAACCATGGTTTGAGGCCCGCAGTTTACCCTTAAACCCTTTTACATAAAAACAGGGACTTTGGCCCGCCCCAAAGCCCCTTGACTCATTCACGCAGTGCGCATATACAAAAATTGAACAAAATTATACCAAAAAGTGTACCCCAGGGGACGTCGCTCCAACAAGACTAGCTATTGTTGACATTTTCTCATTTTGTTTCATATTGAGGACCATCATGTCTGATTGTACAATAAACAATTTTTCAAGTAATTGTGTTCCTTTCTGCTAACATTTACTATTTTTTCACTTGGCTTTGTTGGTGGAATTATAATTTTTTTCTTTACATGACCACATGTTTCTCCTTTCTTGTTTGATAGGGTGTTGTTGGATTTATATAACTCACAAGGTTTTCTCTCTCACCTACTTTCAAAAAATTCTCTCTCTTTCAATCATGATTGGTTGCCACCTTTGTGACAGCAAGGTCTCTCAAGCCATGGCACTCTTCTCATGTTAGTGAAGGGACTCAAAACCTGGTCAATACTGCGTTCTGATGTGATCCCGAGGAGGCTTATCCCTAAATTTCTCCACTAGCAAGGAAACATTCCCTTCTATGTAATTACCTCCACAACCCCCTTTTGAATTCCAAATAAGAACACAATGAGTTTTTTAATGGTATTCGACCTCACTTTTGTGCTGATTATCATCCACCCTTTTGCATCTAGACCAAGGGATCTAATTCGATGCGCATTATTTCAAGAAAATATTTAGGAAATTGACTATGATGGAGAAATTACCTAATGAGCTAGTAACAAGCCATAACACTTGTCAAATTCTTTTTTAGAGAAATTTATGTTTCTATTTACAGTGAGGCTTCACTATGGAAAGATAAATCCAAGCATAAGGTGGTGGATTCATCAACATACAACATTTCATCCTTTTCCGACATGCAACTTGTGAGGGATGACCATACTTATTCATTAATGTGTGCATATAAGAAGTGATTAACACCACATTAGTGAGGCTTGAGATGATGTTACCCCACATCATATGCAACGTGTGATTCCAGTGAGGTTGATATAGGAGGCTATGTGGATGCATCCAATTAGTGTGGGTGGCTTTTTATATTTAAATATATAGTTGATTTGATGGGAATTTTTATATATGATTATAAGGTCTCTTATCTCCTTCACTAATACTAAATAATTCATTAGATTTATGGGACATTCCACAACTTCATTTTTTTCTTCTTCTAAGGATGTGGAAGAATTTTTTCACTCAGCTTCATTATTTTGGCTACTAAGGATGTAGAAGAATTGTTTCCCTTTGAGGTCTTCTAGAATATTTCTTACTCTTTCCATTAAACGTTCTCGAATTTTATCCTTAGGATAGCTCCTTTTATATAAGTGCTAGGCTTCTAAGGATGTGGAAGAATTGTTTCCCTTGGATGTCTTCCAAAATATTTATTACTCTTTTCATTAAATGTTCTTGAAGTTTATCCTTAGGATAGGTCCCTTTATAAAAGTGCTAGATTATTTTAAGATAATCCCCTAATATTTTGATGTTGGTTACCTGTAAGATTTTGTGTAAAGTGTCTCCTTGCACTAATCCATATAGTTATTCCATGTTATTTGACTTATGGCCTACACCAGCCATACTTTTATACATTTTTTCCTTCATGATTATATAATAACCCCACTGCCCCCCCTCACCTTCCTACCAAAAAAATATTAAAAATAAAAATTAGCAACTTATTATTAAAATAAAAAAATAAAAAAATAAAATAAAATTATTAAAAGATAAAAAGATACAAAATAATTTTTTTTCCTTGGTTTGCTAGTTTATGTGAGTCTAGATATGATTGCACAACTAACCTATGACTTAAGTAGTTGTAACCCAAGGCATCTAGGCTATCATAACCACCAAAAATAAGTAAATAAAAATGTCTTCTATGTGTGTTGTGCGTAGGAAAGGGAAATCCCCTTAACGCATGGGGCTAACTTGGCAGCCAACATCACAACCACACAGACTTTGCGCCTAGTTGTCTGGGCATCAAAGTGATTGGTGGGGCAATGCAGGACATCACCCTCCCCCAAAACATAACATATGTGCTATGTGTTGCACGAGGGTGATGTTGAGCATTATCTCTCTACCTTATTAGTTTTTATTATTAAATGTTACTATATATATATATATAATTTTCAGAACTTAAAATTTTATTTTAATTTCATAATTTTTATTCTAAATTAGTTTTTTTGTTTTTTAATTATTTATTATTATCATTACTATTATTTATTTGAATGTTTTTCCTTTTCTTTTTTTTGAATTTCTAAAAGTGGATATTGATTTTAGGTGTAGTCTTACTTATAGACGAAATAACCCTTTTCACCTGAATTCACCAAAATCCGACAATACAATTTCAAGATTTTTTGTTGTTTAAAATATATTTTTGAATGCATAAATAGATTTAGAACCCTTGAAAACCCCTACTCAAGTTTTTAAAAGTCTATGTCAGATTATGATTAAAATTAACTAGAAAAATGATCGTGAGAAAGGTTATTTTATTTTATTGATTTATTTCTCTCTCTCTCTCTCTCTCTCTCTCTTATTTATTTTTCTTTTAATTACATAAAAAAAATGGTCTTTTCAATAATTTTAAGAATAAAAATTATTATTTTTTAGCTGATTTTCCAATTAAAAATAATGTAGTAAATTTGTTCTATGTTTTGGAAGGTTTTTCATCATATTTTCGAGTGTAGTTTTCTTAGAATTCAGTAGGGATTTTTCATAGTCATGATATTTGTTCTTTAATTCATGGTTGTAAAATATTTGAATTTAACCCTACAAAAGGGGGTAACGTTGTGGCACTACTTTCGCATGATATGTTTTTTCAAGTATTTCATATTAATGATATTTGTTCTTTAATGACAACTGAAAAAAGTTTAAATTTTAACTCTAAATAAAATAATAAGATGAAGTTGCATCACCATTTATGAATATCAACATGAAAATCATGATTTGATGTGACCTCTAAAAAAATGAAAACTAGGTAAAGTTCCAATTAACTTGGTAACATTATTATGTAGGGTTGTTGGTTGGTTGGCTATTCCAAATAGGAAAAAATTTCACCTATGGGGCGACCCACTTGCGATGAGTAACATCTGGCTTCAACTTAGGGACATGTTCTTAACATAGAGTGCATGATCCAAATGTTCAAACAAATAGTTTGTGAGAACTTCAACAATCCCTTAGCTCATATACTTGTTACATGCACACTCAAATAAACTTGTTTTCTAGCAGCTGTATAGGGTGTTGATTATCACCCTTGAATCTACATGATATATGAAACCATGGTAAAAAGAAAGAAACTAGCAAAGTGCAATCTAATCTAGGTTGAAAATGCATCATCATGAATAATGAATACATAATAATTAGGATGCATACAATACTGCAACCAAAAAATGCAACGCAACTACCTAAATGTCAATGTATTAGGATCCCTTGAAAAAGTTAGGGTGCTTACTTCCCATACGGGAAGGAAAGAGCTCACCATCACCTTTCCATCCTCCACTTTTTCATGGACCCTAAATGGATATGGATGTTTTCCAACAATGACTAAGTAACCAACTTGAGAAATATTTACCTTGTCTTTGAACTCATTGTTCCTTTTTGAGGTTTTGGAATGTTGGTTACTTATTCTTGTTTATAGGAGAATTTATGATTTGGCATTCCATTCCATTATGATGATTCAAACTCCTTGGGTCTATCAAGAATCTTTGTTTCAAAGTGATTTTTATCCAAATGTGGGTATTTGGGAAGTATGTTTATCTTGACCCTTCCCATGGGATTGGGAATAGGGAATGGTTTTGTATCTTCAATATGCCCAGGCATGTCTGGCTCTCTAGAGAGAATGAATATTTTCCCATCCATAGTGGGTATTGTAGAATATGATAGATATTTCTATATCTATCCACATTATTCACACCATTTTCATAACAAGAGTAAACCCCAAGAATCCCACACATCAATGAATAAAAAATGCATTAGCATCAATATATCGTTATTAGCAACCAATGAAACTTTAACATTTTTCATCTAACCATACACTGGGATAGAATTTCAATCCACATGCATTCATATATGTTCTAGTTCCTTGCAATACCAATTGATTCATAACTACTATATACATTGCATTTGCATAGGCACAAGAATCAATCATACAATTATATAGGATCAAATTTTTCACCAACGGATATAATAAGAAAGGTGCATGTCCTCAATTTTTTTAGTCAGTATAAATATTTGGAAAGATAATAGGAGGTTCCTCATACTCATTTTCAAGTTTGACTTATGTTTTAACTTTCCCTCTTTGTGGTTCAAGCTTCTCCAACTCCAAAAGAGTCACTTACACAATCATATTTGCTAAAACACTTCCAAATTCAAGGTCCAAGGACATACCGGGACTATATGTACTAGGATTTTGGATCTTCTTAGGAGGTAGGGGTGGCTTAACACTATTTTGAGGGACATTATTATTACTACTAACACTTGCATGGGGGTGATTTTGGTCATTTTTTATCCTAGAGTAATGCTACCCTTTGAATCCCACCCCCCCCTCCCCCCCCCATTCAATAATCATGATTGGATCATCACTATTGCTAGTAGGTTCTTTAATTGTATCCTAATATTGTTTTTCATAGAAGAATGATTCTCCAAACAAGGCACTAAATGGAGCATTGCCATTTATCATGTTAAGGTGCTTCACGATTTCCTCCTCTTAAACTCGACTAATTTGGAAATCTTGACTATGAAATTCATTACATATATAACACGAAGAGGGTAGTGCTTGGCCATCTGCATTAATTCAGGAAATAGTATTAGGTACATTTTATTGTGAGACATTTTTTCCATTATATGGGTTTTTTTGGGAGGCCTTTCCTTACTGAATTGTGGTTTAGGAGTAAATTTTTTATTTTCTCACCTTTCCCTTTCCAAAAGTAAGAGCTTGTTCATCATGGTGATCTATCCTTGCATAAGATGAATGGTGAATTTGTAAAAAGTTTGGGAAAACACCTATTAGGAAGGGTAAAATTGGGTATTAATAATAGTATTAACTTAAAATTTATCCATTGGGTAAGCAAGTAAATAAATCTTGGATGAGTTTAAATTATGCTCAATTTTCATAGCTATGATCTTGGCCTCTTCTAAGGAATTAGGTCATGTGTCCTTGATACCATTGGATATGTTTCTAGGGAATATTTCTATATATCATTTTATGATAGTATAATTAGTAGGATTGTATAGGGGAGGAAGTTTCTTGAGTAATTTATGAAACCTTTTTATAAACTCTTTAATAGTATTATTTTTAGTTTTCTTAGATTTGTGGGACTTATCTAGGAGATGTATGGCTTCTTGGACAATGGGACATATTTTTTTGAATTTTTGATGTAAGAATTCCTATTTTTAAGAATACCTTATGCTAGATCCAAGTTCTAACACTCCCTTCTAAGGACAAGGATAAGAACACAGTTACAACGTCTTCCTCTTCTATCAAGATTCCACCCACATCCCGATATAATTCATCCATGTATTCCTCAGTTGTGACTTCATCAATACCATTGAATTAGGAAACTACTCTTAATATTTATTAGGAATTGTTTTAGGAGTAGTAGGGAAGCCACTCACATCCAATTCTTTAAATGCAATAATGAACCACGGTTGGGCCACGGTGTTAGGGGTGGGTGAAGTGCCCAGGATTATCCTATCCATATGAGTCTTCAAAACTATGGGAGAGGTGGAAATATTAGTAGTATTCTTCTGGGTATTTTTTTTCTTTCTTGGAGCTACAGTGTCATTAGAAAAAATATTAGGGGAAACATATGGATAAAAATTTGGAGTCACCATAAGAGAATATAAGTTGTCATTTATTAGATATTTCACCAAACGTTTAATGAAGCTTTATACTTCATATTTTTAGGAGGTTGAATTATTTTATCCCTAGAAATGGCACCAAAACATTTGCCTCAAAATCTCATAGGCATTTTGAGAGGATTCACAAGGCAAAGGGAAGACAATGTCACAACATTGAGGTAGATTTCTATTGTCACCTCAAAAATCTTCCTCCTTCTCTTTAGTAGAATTTCACCATAATGGAGGCTTATCAATAATCACCTAAATGATGTTCTATGTTAAATGGTTCAAGGTGATGAAGAGCTAGGCTAGGTAAAGATAAACTTGAATGGATAAAGGCTCAAATATTATTATCAAGGGGTAGAAAATCATACACCAAGGCTAGAGAAAACACATATGGCCTATGGTTTCTTTATACATAGAAACAAAAGAGCTCCTAGGCATACTAAAACTAATAAAGGGTTCACTAAAGATAAGATCAACAAAGGAATAAGGTAAAACATCAAGTTAAGCCTCAAGCTGAAGCCATAGCTAGGGTTAGGGTTTCTAGGCCACAAAAATATTTAGAGGAGGATGATGTTAGCCCTCCTTGGTTAATTTTAAACATGTAAAATGATATATATTGATTTAAAAGGATCACCAAGTCCAAAATCAATTTTTATTACCTCCAACATCCATCTAAAAGAAGCCGAAAACCAATTTTTCCTTACCTAAATTCCCTATCGACTCACCTTTAAATTATTTGAAAATAAAGGAAAAAATGAATATTAAATTTTTAAATGTTTTTAATCAACATCAAAGTTTCCAATGGCTAATCCTCCTTGGTTCACGGTATCTTTAGGGTTACTTCAAGATATAATGGAAAAATTCTTGGAGTAAGCCCAAGGAAAACTTCTTGTTTCAACTTATATAAATCCTAACTATGTTTTTTTATGAGAGGAGAAATTAAATAGGGGAAACTCACATGGATTTATCTTATGGATTAATTTTCATTTAGACATGGAACATAGAAAAACCATGGAAATAATCAATTACATGTAAAAATATACAAAATATGCAATAAACTTGTCTTTCTTTCATGAAAAACTCTTTATTTCAATCTGAAAATACATCTCCATGACATAAGAAATTATTCAATAGAAAGAGTAGCGTACAAATTAAATTTCCACAAGGAGAAATTTCAACAAAGGCTAAGTCTAGCTCTCAAGAAGGCGTTGAATTCCAAGTGTGATGATGAAAATTATCAAGAGTGTTCATTAATATATATGAGGTATATCACTATAAATAATTAGACTAAAAGTACTATGAGAAGTTTAAATTTGCGTATGCATCAAGGAAATGGTTACAATACAACCCAATAGCTCAACAAAAAAAATGTGTGCCAGAAATCCAACATGAATAGGTAAAAACTATCTTATAGCATGGCATCATGCCATTCTTGCACAATAATTGTTGTGAAAGTGCATGGAATGGGAAAGATGGATGTGAAATAGCCATATTCAAATATTTGCTTGAGTGGAATCCCTCAATACATGCCTCAAAGTACCTCCACACATCAAAACCATATGATAGGTTCCCTGCGCCATCTTTAAGGGGACTAGGAACATGATGTCATAATCTCTCTCCATCATTGGGGGTCCAAGTGGTAGTACAACACCTCCCTTTCCATCCTAGGGGAAAAAACTATCATCTCCACCTTGGATCAAGTAATGCCCATCATGTAGTGCCAGGCCAACTTGAGGGCATGCCAGATTTGTTAGGTACATCATTGAGAATCTCCAACACAAAGAAAAATTGGTTCAATGTTTCAACATCTAGGAGTAATCTAAGGTGTCAATCAATCACTTGAATCATAAAATTTCCCAACATTCTACTTTGGAGTGGAAAAATTGTATTTAAAGGTCATAACTACAATGTGGAAGCCTGGTATGACTTAGGAATAATGTGTAATGAATGTGTAGAGTGTGTCCTCAAGGCCTATGTTGCTATGTGGAAGGCCACCTAAAAGCACCATACCAAAGTGTAGTGAAATTTACTAATAATTAGATGCAATTATCATATATGAGTCATAATGGACCATACTTCATTTTTAAGGGTATAAGTAGACTTCAAATTGAGATATCCTTCAAATATATAACTATACCAAGTCCTGTAAAATTATTCCCTACATTTTTGTGGATAATTATATGGTAAACCATATTAGTTGCTTCCAACCTCTAAGGGGAGGTGACATATCCAAGGTAAGTCCTTTAGTTCATAGATGTTTATGATGATGTGGCAACATATAGGGAATTATTGATAGCCAGATGCCACATCCATGGGCCTAGCTGATTGAGGTTCATCATCCTGAGTGTATATATGCGCAGACGTAGAAATCATGCAGGCATGAATTAACCATTTCCCGAGTTTTTTTTTCCATCTCTCTAGTGTGTATTTTTCTTCTGTTTTATAATGATTGATAGGAAACATAACTTAATATGGGACATGAAACGGTTCCTTATTATCTGATGGAGCATCAAGTGCTCATGAATTGAATGATGGATAACGAAGGGAGTAGAGCTCATGCTAGGATTTTTCCCATGTGCTAACTAATATCCCAACCATATTTTTCATTTTTACTTGTATTTTTCTTTCATTGTGGCCATCTTATCCATCTACATTTATTTTAGTTGCATCAACCTCCAAGACAAATTTTATGCCCTGACTCAAGGATGAGGATATGAAGGTGCCAATATCAATGATCTAATGATATAAAACCCAAAGTATTTATGTGAAATCAAGGAAATGTTGATGATTTATATGTATGAGTGGTTATTGACATGCTACTTCAATCCAATTTTCTCAAATAACACCTCTCTAATATCCCTAAGTCCTTAGAGGAAGTCCCACTAGACTAGGGTAAAATATTAACTCTTCTTTTATGTGATTTTTACTAAAATATATCTCAATATTAAAAATTTCATAGTAAATATCAATCAATCATCCATATAATCCCTTTATCCATATTAGAATACCTAAAAATTTATGTAAAATAACATGATTACAAAATTTTTAAAGTGCCTCCTGAGTGGTGACCCACCTTCCCTCAAGGGGAATGTTTGGTGGTGAGAGGTGTCTAATTGGTGAAAATAACAAAGCAATGTGACATATATTCATATAATAATAAATTGTTGGGTTTCCAACTAGCTGGTTGTCCAAAATATAACAATTGTTTTCTCCAACACGATTATCCCCTTTTGGTGGGTAATAAAATCAATAATAACTCTCATCACTAGGGGTAGAGTATGTACACCTTTATTAAATTTAGTAGTAAATTTGCAGATGCCAATCCATTTTCCCATAATTAATGATCCCCAAAAGGTCATGGATATTCTACTAACAGTTCATCACAACAAATCTAATAATATTATATTAAAAGTATGATATTATACACTATTACAATTTTATTAAAGTACCATATTTGTATATCTTATTTTAATTAGTTCATGCATACGAATGGAAATTATGCAGAAAATAGAGAAAAAAAATAAACCCACACACACACATAAGACATAAAATATGCTATAGGAAACCGTTTTGGGAGAAAACCCAACTGGAAGGTCAAGTTGCTTCACTCTCTTTCTCTGTCTGGAAATATGGCTGCAGGTATAAAGAAGTATGGCCTGTGGCCCATGGGATGCCAAAATGTACAAATCCTCTATGTTTTTTATATATCCTATCCCTCTTTTCTATATTTTTTCATCTATGGAACAAAATTCTCTCGAAAGAATGGAATGCCTCTTCCTCTTAGTGGATTCGTTATGACACAACCCGATAGACTACTAGTGGTTAAGTTTGAATACATCAACTCTTAAATAGAGTTAAAATATAAAATATTCTAGAGTATTTTACATAAAAAACATGTGGATAGACCATTTTCCACGAATAATGGGGGCAGATGCGACATCCTTGTAAATTAAAGGTGTGAATAAAAGAAGGTCAACTTACGAGTGACATAAATTTTGCATATAGACTCTGATTGACGTGATTCTTGTGCCATTGCAAATATCTATGTGTGTAGAATATAATGAAATGGTGACATGCTAAAGAGGAAAAGTTTTACCCCCCAAAAAGCCTTTTGTTGCTTCAAAATTCTCATGGAATGCTTTAGACCTTGTTTTGCCAAACTGGGTCCAACTGGTAAAAACGGTCCCGTGAGCTTATTCCTCCACTATTTCCACTCTTAATGCATCAAGAGGGATAAAAAAAATATAAATATCCAATCTGGATCACATCTCCCCATTTTTGGAACCGTCCCCAAAATATTTTAATGAATAGGATGAGGAAAATTTTTATCTGCCTTCTCTCGCGTGTACCATTTATATTTTCCTAGAAGTTGTCCCTACAACACACTCTACCATAGGTCATGCTACCCATGTCTTGTAGTTCTAGACCGCTTATGAAAAAATATAATTTTTTCAACTCTTCTTGAGCATCTGGTGCCAAATCCTCAATGGAAGGTAGGACATGTTCCTCTTCCTGATCTAGCATGGAAGGCTCATAGAGTTTTAAATTATCTACATTCACAACGCATTTTATGAACATATATGGTGATAAAATAAATTGATAGGAATTATCACCCACCTTTTCCAGTATCTGAAAGGGCCCATACCTCAGAGCCTTGATTTTCTTGACAAACCCCTACAACCTCTCCTTGTTCAATTGTATCCATACTCCGTTACCCACCTTGAACGATTTCTCTATTCTATGTTGAAAATGTATGGCCTTATACTTCTCTTGTCACTTCTCTGGTGTTTCATGTACATGTATATGGATCCTCCTCATCTTCTCTATAAATTTTTCATCCCTCAAAGTGTCTCCTATAAGATCTTCCCTCACTCCTTGCTTCCCATATGCTATATCCAAAGGTGAAGGTTACAAATATCAAAAATAAGCTCCAAATGGGGACTTACCCATAGAAGCGTGGACTGTATGTTGTAATAATGTCATATATATAGAAAATTTCCATCCCAAGTCTTTAGATGCTTTTGGTTGCATTCCCTTGGAAGCTGCACCAAAGTCCTATTGGTTACTTTTTTCTTCCCATCTATCTCTGGATAGAATGTTGTAGATCTCTTCAACTTCATGTCCACATTCTCCCACAATGTAGTCCAAAATTCACTAAGAAATATTGTATCCTTGTCTGAAATGATGCTCCTTGGTATTCGAAAGTGCACCTAAACCTCTCCAAAGAAAAATTTTGATGCTTCTTTCCTACCGATGGTCTTTTTATAGGTCATGAGAACACACATCTTATTAAACCTGTTAACTACCACAAACAATTAGTCATGTCCCTTCTTGGATGTTGGTAAACCTCCCACAAATTCTATGAAAATTCTTTCCAAAGGAAAAGTAGATACATGTAAGGGATGACATAAACCCTGTTTCTTATTTCTAGGGTTTTTGGTACAACAAAGCATGCACCCTCTTATTAGCCTAGCTACCTACTCTAACATCTTGGCCCAGTGCACATACCTTTTCAAGTTAACCATGGTCTTCCCTACACCAAAGCACCCTGCAACCTTGTGGCATGAGCCTCTCTAATCCACTGCAATCTCTTACTTTAGAAACACAGATCCCATCCATGCATCCTAGATATGGTAGTTAACAATGTTATCAACATTGTGGACATGAGTCAGACTCTACAACTGTTGATACACCTCCTTGAAGTCCTCATACTTTGAATATTCCTTTCTATATGCATCATGGGTGAATGGCTCCATGTCCATAAGAGTCCCCAAAGTTGTAATCTTCGATGTGGGTGGCCTTGAAATAATTTTGGAAAGCTTGTTTGTTTTGTGCTACTTATACTTCATCACCAAATGAAACTACTATAAAAATCCCATATACTTGTAATTCTTGGTTTGTTGTAGCTTACTCTAGGCCTGCAAGTATTGTAATGGCTAGTGATATGTGTGTATTAATTTCTCCTTTCCCATCAGAGAAGGCTTCCAATTCTTCAAATATTGCACCATGGCATAGAGCTCCTTATCGTAGGTAGGATATTTAAGGACTAATCCATGAAATACTTCAGAATGGTAGCAAATAGGCCTTCCTCCCTACATCAAGACAACTTGCATAGCATACACACTCACATATGTCTCCACTTGAAAGGGTCATTGTAGGTTTGGTAATTCCATAACTAGTTCTTGAATGAACTTCTTCTTTATCTCCTCGAAATCCCTCTATTGACCTTTTCCCCACTAGAAAATCTTGCCACTCATTGTTATGACATAGAGTAGTGGCGCTACCACTGAAAATGAGGCTATGAATTTCCTCAGGTACTATGATGCCCCGATGAAACTCCTTATGTAAAAAAAATTAGTAGGCACCAACCATTTCATGATTTCCTCCATCTTGGAAGCATATATCTCCATCTCTCCTCCTTTGATCACATACCCCAGATACACCAAACACTGTTACAAAAACTCACATTTCTTGAGATTTTCTAGTAGTTGATGCTTCTTCAATGTTTCAAGCACCTATGTCAAATGTGACATATGCTCCTCCCAGGTAGAAATATATACTAGTATATCATCCAGACAGAAAACAACTAATGAATCTATAAAAGGGAGAAATATATTAGTCATTAATATAATAAACATAGCTAGTTCATTGCATAGGCAAAATGGCATGACTAACCACTCATAAAAACATTTACTAGTTTTCAAGGTGGTCTTCTAGGTATCTTCTTCTTTGACTCAAACCTGGTGATATCTAGACTTCAAGTCCAGCTTGATGAATTATCCTACTTACTCTAACCGATCCAAAAAATCATCTATCCTGGGCAAGGGGTATCTGTTCTTCAGCATGATTTTGTCCAACTGCCTATAATCTATACACATCCACTAAGTCCCATCCTTCTTTTTCACAATGATGATGGGTGACTCACATGGTGATGTACTGGTGATGTACTCGGTCGAATTCCACCTTGTTCTAGTAGCTGTTGCAACTTTTTTATCACATCACTTTCTTCTATAATAGACTGTCTGTACAACCCAATATTCTGTAAGGGGGAGTCCGACAATAGCTAGATCTCATGTTGCACTTCCCTCTTCAGTGGTATTCGTTTTGGCTCTCAGAACACATCCCTGTATGCTTGTATAAAATTATCCATTTGTTGTTTCTATTTCTTAGTACACCCCTCTAGGGATTCCTTTCATCTTATTCACTCTACTACAGACTGAATTTATTTAAAAAAAATTATAACATAGTTTTTGTTGGAACTGATCAATTTCTTGGGTTGATTGGCACATACTAGTGAGAATTTTGACTTGCCTTTGTGCGTGATGATGATGAATGATTGTACATCCTTGATTACCCTATACTCGTTGGATCTCCTTATAAATATTTCATCATGTGTTTACATGTATCGACTCCCAAACACGAATCCAAATACAACAAGGGGAGCCACATCTAGATCTACTTCATCAATAAAATCAACACTAGTAGCAAATTTATATTTTCAATGTTTAGTTACCTTTAGCTATGCATCCTTGTTTACAAATCTTAGTGGATATGGGTTCTTATGATCACAAAAATTCTAGCCCCAAATTATTGACCAACTCTGGTGTAATGAGATTTTCCTGCGATCCTGAGTAAAACCGAGTATCAATCTTTGTCTTCTTGACCTGTATATTTATATGGAATAGCTTGGTAATTTCTTTATCTTCCTACTATTGAAGGCTACATAGATTCAATTCCTTCTACACTGATGTATAACTGATCTTCTCATCCATGTCTGAGTTACTTTCAACTTGGTTACTTGAATCAGTGGCCATGAGATTATTCTTCTTATTATATTTCTTTTTGTTCTTCAAGTTTAGATCCAGATGCAAATTCCAACACTTCTCCTCTATATGGCCATCAAAATTGCCGTGGTTGCTGGTATTTTTACACTGGTGCATTGCGATTTAAATTTTTTTACATGTTCCCCCTTTTTTCTTCTTCTTTCCATCCTTAGAAGTATTATGTTTATCCTTCTGCTCTGATCCACTTAATTGTGCTCTCTTCAAGACTATGTTCTCTAGGTATTGTGTCTATACACAAACCATGTCCACCAATTTGGCCTTGAGCAACATCACTTGCTCAAAGAGATGGCGGTGCAGACCCCCAAAATACTAGAGGAGTACATCTCTATTCTTTGGAGATATACTCAACATTTAGCCATCTTTATGAATTCCATGGTGTACCCTTGCACTCTTTGTCCTGACTTTTTTCTGAAGTAATTCCATCAGATCCACTGGTCCTCCACATACCCAATGGGATAAAAAATGACATAATAAGGGTTTTGAAATCTTCCCACTTATTCAATGGAAGTTCTCTCTCTAGCCTCATAGTTTCTGTGTGGTTCTCCCACCAAGTTGGTGCATGAACCTCTAATTTCAGTCATGTGAATGAGATATTTTTCCTTTTTTCGATGTGATGGACAGTCAAATAAACTTGTAATTGCTGCAACCAATGGTTCAACTTGAGAGCATCATTCTTGTTGTGGTAAAACTTTATATCGACCTTTTCTTCCATTTAAATAGGGATTGTGATTAGTTCATGAAAATCGAACTGGGTTGATATTTTTCTGGTTCTTTCTTCGATTGGATCTCCATTTCTCTTTGATCTTCTCATCCTCATTCTGATTCATCCTCTGCATTTGAACCCCTATCTTCTCCAAATATCACCATCTTATTATTCAAGGCCACCATGAAGAGTTTTATATTGTGGTTAATATCTGTGACTTATTTTTCCAACAGCGTAAACCTCATCATTGCAGGATCACAAGGTTCGTTTATAGGTTCGTCGACCTTAATTAGGGTTTTACGATTTTTGGCCTCGCCGATATCGATCCCTGCAATATCCATAAAATACCAAAATAAACATGCTATGATAGCAATATGATCCGTAAACTACCATGGATATTCCACTGGACAATTTTCCACAATAGATATGATAATATTGTATTAAAAATATGATATTTTACACTATTACAGTTTTATTAATTTACTAGATCTGTATATTTTACTATAATTAGTGCATGCATGTGAATGAAAATTGTGCAGAAAAATAAATAATGACAAAATAATACCACAAAGACACATAGACACAAAATATGATATGGGAAACCCTTTTGAGAGGAAACCTAGCTGAAAGGTGAGGTCACTTCGTTCTCTTTCTCTTTTTGCAAATATGGTTGCAGGTACAAAGAAGTATGGCTTATGGCCTCTGGGATAGTAGGGAGCACAAATCCTTTGTGTGTTCTCTAACTCCTATCACTCTTGGATATATTTTCTCAGCTCTGGAAAACAATTAGCTCGAAAGAATGGAATGTCTCTTCCTCCAACTGACCTAGTTATTACATAACCTGCTAGCCTACTAGTGGTTAAGTTTGGCTACATCAACTCTTAACAAGGGTTAAAATATAGACTCTTCTAGACTATTTTACATCAAAAACACGTGAATAAACCCTTTTTCCATGAATAATGGGGGCTAACCTGACATCCTCCCGAATTATAGGTGTAAAAAAATGAACGTCAACTTTTGAGTGGCATAAATTTTGCATAAAAATTCCGATTGACGCACTTATTATGCAGTTGGAAATATATTTTTGTCTAGATTAGCATGAAATGGTGTGACACTAAAGAAAATTTTTACCCCCAAAAATTGTCATTTGATGCCTCAAAATTCTCTAGGAAGGTTTCAGACCACATTTCTCCAAACTGGGTCTCACTGGTAAAAACAATCCTCTGAGTTGATTACTCCACTTTTTCCACTCCGAATGCATCAAAATGGATGAAAAACAATATAATGATCCAATCTGTATCAATTAAGGAGGTAGGATACACCAATTTTGTATATGTATTTATAGCAACCTTAAAATTAAATTATTGTTACTATGATCATAAATTATATTGCTAAAAACGTACATTATATATTTGTCTATAATTTTGTTAATATAACTTATTATGTACACATTTACTTGAATAATGAATAAATAATTTTATAACAATAATATTTTTTTTTTTTGAATAGAATGAAAATATAATAAAAATAATAAATATATACCATGCAAAATGAAAAATAAGAAGAACGATAAATAATTATTTGTACATTATAAATTTTTACTTGACATAATTATACTATTTGAATGGAAAGAGAAATATTGATATTAAAAAAATCAAATAAAATGAAATATTTAATATATATTTAAAAATTAGTTAAATAACTAAATAAAATAATAAGTATACATTCTATTTAACGAAAGCGTCTTCTATGGATAACAGAAAGAATATAGATAATCTAGCCTTTTGTAAGTCATTGGTTTGTCATTTACCACTCTGAAAACTGGACCGACAACAACATAAAAGAGAATTCTCCAAAAAAGATTGCAAGATCCACTGACTATCTTTAAGGACTAAATTTTTATAAAAATTTAGTATATTAACCGTAGTAACTATCAAAACAACTTGACCATAGTAAGTTATTGAAAATGATTAAGGTTGAGCTTGATGATAAACATAACAAAGATCATAAAATATCATGAAAAGGCAATGAGGAGATAAAATCATCCACATCAATGGGCAAGTGTTCACTAAGACTCTATGGGGGAGTAAGTTATTGACCATGAATAATGACCACTTTTATTTTTCTAATTGTTTTACCCATGTATTTGAATTATACTTGAAGTTCATCCACCATACCCAAGATTTTTCCTTTTTCATCATTTCTTTCAAGCAACACTCTAATCAAGAGTAATTTTCACTGCCAATAGTGGTCCATTATATACATATATTGATTTTGGAATTATTTGGTTTGTGTAGTATCTAGAACTTAGTTAACTATTGTTTCTAACACTTTTGAGTATGTTCACATTCTCTTTATGTATTTATACCACCGTCCATATCACAGAGCGCTAGTTGAATATTAAGAGGGGTTTGCAAACAAAAATGATGAGCAGAGGATTGAGGGAAGGCATGGACCTAATATCTCCCATAGGAGATTTGATTGTTATGGTCTCTTCATAAGTAGGCTCATTGATGAAACATGGTTTGAATCCTCAAAAAATGATATCAACCTTGCACAAACCAAGAAGGGGTGTAGTCTCTACAAAATCACTCTCCACAATGAGATGCCAATAGTCATTGAGATGACACTACCAAAATGAGAGATTTTATTATTAAGACCAAAATATTCAAAAAATCAAGGCACCACCATTAAGAATGTAAGATGGAAATTATCTATTGACTTCCTAAGGAGTTAGAAGAATGTAACAAACCTTTTATTTCATATACATATTTATAAAGAAGTATATATAGTGCTAGCATGAGAGCCACAACTAGATGAGACAATTTTATTTTTAAACACATAAATTAATTTTTCGGATGATGGGTGATTGAAGGATTTGACGTTTATGGATCTAATTTCTAAGGCTGAATGGATTGTGTGCCTTGAGAAGCTATGGATTAGTTGAAAAAAATTAAAGCCTTGAAACCATGGTAGGCCAATCAACCAACCAACACGGCAAGAAGTAATGAAATGGGATTGGGTGGTGTGGGCACAAGATTGTGTCCATCCCCATCCCCCTCGCAAATCAAGGACTGGTCGCAACCTTATAGAAACATGTAGTGAGAGCTTGAGGATGAGAGAATAAATGGAGATATTAAATAGTGGAAGAGGGGAGGAGTAGAAATGTGGTTAAAGGAAAACACACAATGAGGGGGTTCTCTCAAACTTTGTTTTTTCCCCTTCATTTGGTATTGGTTAACTCTCCATCAAACATGGAAATATCACTTGTTGCTAGAAGTGGAGTATACATGGAACTATTGGAGCCATGAGAAATAATACCAAATAATGTTAGAGTTAATTGCTCAACCATGTGAATTAGTTAGAACCCTACGATTTTGGGTGATGTTCTTTGTGATTTCTTGTCTAAGGCCATTGGAATTTTATTCTAGTCCTATGTGATTAGTGGGAGGCTTAGTGGATGAATGAAACATCAAGGTGCTTCTTGCATATTTGAAAAACCACTTGGACAAGGCGATCTGAGTCACTGTGGTGCTTGTTGAGGAGTTGTTAAACCACTTGGATATTTCACTCTATACCCATATGGTGCCTTCTATGAAAAAAAAACTAAAAAAACACTTAGATAGTGGATTCAAACTATTAGAGAGAACAATACCCATTTGGACTTTGGGTGAAATACTTGTGAATGAACTGATGAGAATGAGTGGGTCTTTGGGCTTCTTACTACTAGAGGGTAGTTGATAAACCACTTGGACAATGAACTCCACATTATAAGAGTGTAACCAAGCCTTTGGTGTAATTTCCTTGAGCAAGCATCCCCTCAAACTTCAGACCCAAATCAAACGTGGTTAGCTACAAGAAATTAGTGGTGTAGTTCGCCTATGGTTGGGTGGAGAGTTGAAGTCCATCCTTCAATTTCCAGCCATATTAACATACTCAGATAAATCTATTGCAATTATATATTTGAGTTATGAACTATGATGTTTCATGAATTGCATATGTTTTTTATGAGATCTTGTATATTCTTGATTGTTATTGAATTTATGAATGGTGAATATCAATGTCATATTCATGGTTAGCATGAAGCCTTATATGTTATGAATGTGATAAATAACTAGTCTATGTTTTCCACTTTTATGATCATGGTTTATGTGATAAAATACATATTTATGCCTGTTCATTTGACTTCTATGGTTGAGGAATGTAATAACTTATTGACTCACTATAATTATATTGTTTACTAGATGGTATATAATATACTTGCACCTAGTTGAGTAATGAGTTAATAAACACATGCCTCTATGCATGTCTATGAAGTTTGCAAGAAGTAAACATAATTGGTGTGATTGGTGCATTTTATCTTTGCATAGTATCACAACCTGTGCATATTTTTTTGTTGGGGCCTTGCACTTATTGTCTTATAAGTGTGTGTACTAGGCATCATGGCACCATTATCTATTATTAGTGATCATGTAGAGATTAGGGGTTCAAGACTTTGGGTCGTAGTGCATATATCTCTTTTCTTGCTAGAATACTAACATTTGGAAATTTGGGGTTTCCCCTTTGATGTACACATTCAAATAATTATAAGGTTGACACTTAAGGCCCTTGGATCATAAGAATCAAAGAGTCGGGTGCGAGGAAATCACCCTATTTTTTTTCTGACCCTACCCCAACTTCCCCCCTATTTCATTTTGTAGTGGATGTCAGGACTATATAAGCCATGTTCAAGTATGAAACGTTCTCATCCTATAGGATACATCGAAGATCAACTGGGATTTAAAGCCAATATCCTAGTGTTCTAATGGTTTCTGGGACTGGCCAAGCGGCACGTCTCAATATGTAAGTATGTGGGTAAGGTCTAATACCTAGGGACCAAAGGCGAAATCCCATGTGGGTGGAACCATGCGAGGTGGTCCCCATGATGGCCATGAGCCATTGGCCTATTGGCCCCCAATATAAAATTATAAACATGCTTAAACGAACAAGAGTGTTGGTGTATGGTGGAACCTGGCCTAATGGAACATTATCGTCAGAACATTGAACCCTTTGAAAGAGTAGGAAATAAAAATAACATAGTTAGTACTAATAAGTCAATAAAAAAATGCACATAAGTCCAATGTGAAACATTACAAAATGAAAAACCCTGCCACTGTACCATCCAGTCATTAGGCATGCAAAAGAGTTAAGTAGAGGGATAAGTGAGAAAGGCCATGTCTAATACAACATAGAGCTAATGGACCCCATAGAGCCCTGAGGCCTTTGTGACATCAGGCCATTGGAAAGTGGAGAGATTGAATGATGGTTGAGCAAGGATCCAACCCAACATGACTTTAGCGAGTGGACCCCATTGAATATCAAACTTTTGGATTTAGGAAGATAATACTGGAGAATGAATTTGGTATGAAGTGGGTTAAGGAGGGATCCACTGGGCTTGTGGGATTTCATTCCACTAGGTTAGCAAGAATCTCATGTGAAAGGAGTGGAGTCGAGAGAGTTTGGTCTAGTTTGATTTGGGCCAATGGGTTGCACTTCGGGTGGTGGGTCTGGACCATTGGCAATTTCTCATGCAAACATATGAACACTTAGCGTAAAATGAACAACCATAGCGTGGGAACTTGTGGACCCTACGATGATGGAGTGGTATTTCTACCTGGGCTAGGTTGAGGGCACGTGGGTCCCACATAGTTCCCTAGTGATGACAGGGCCCTTTTTAATTGGCCAAACTTCTAATGGGCATAAATTTCAACCTAAGGCTTGGATTGATATACAATATATATTTCTGGAATGCTCTCGATGAGTTGAATGCAATGGTTGTATCAATTTTACGTTCTAAAGACTTTGATAAATGAGCTTGTTGTAACCCCATCATCATAATAGACCTTGGGATCAGGTCAAATAGTTAACACTCTCACCATCCTAGATGAACGAGAGGGGCGGGGGAGGTGGTTACATGAATCAAGTAATAAAATAGAGAAAGTGGAAACCTGAGGCTCTATATCTATGAATACAAAGAACTCGATAAAGAGAAAACTATGTAGCAGGGTCGAACTAGTGGACGTTTTTTAAGAAAGGGCATGAGGGGTACAAGTGTTGGTTAAAATAACTAAGGGCATGGGGGCTAGTATTTCACTCAATTTGTGTATGAACCATTCTCATAGATTGCAAAATAAATCCAAAAGGAAGATGAAGATAGTGGGTAAATCAATATGAAGAAGGGGTTGAGAACGCCATGTATTTGATCAACTTGATTGGAATTTCTATTCACCAAGGTCATAGCCATCATTAGGTACCATGAAAAAGTCTTGAGGATATTTCCAAATTTGGCTACCATTATTTCCATTTCGAAATCCCATGTGGGAGATAATCCAAAACCTCACCTAGATTCATTACATCCTTTAAGTGGAACTACCATGTTCATGATTGTGTTGATTCAATGCAGAGGGTGGTGGCCACAACCCTCCATGAAATTGCTTTAGGTGATGGTTGCTATGCCACCCTCCCTTTCCAGTGCCTCAATTAACACCCCATCCAAGGAGGATAATGTTTTGAGGTCCCTGATCAACAAATCACAATCTACCATTACAAAAGAATTGGGATTCTTAGTCCAAGGTTGGAAAAGTTGAAAGTTTAGGTTGGTGCAACCTTTATTAGCCACATAGTCTGCAAATTTATTTCCATTTCTAGGATACTGCGAGGTAAGGTTAACATATATTCTTCGAAGAAAAACATGTAAGCAGATAAGATAATTGTCCAATCTCTAACTCCATGAAAGTTTTCCAAAACAAGACCTATTGAGCAAACTATTAATCATGATGATTTTTTAAAATGATGACGAATGGATTTTTATAAGATATAACTTCCAAAACTAATATTTCATATGCATTATTACTATTGATTTCAAATGTTTCAACATAGAAAAAGAAAGCATTAATCGTGTTATCTAGAAAGACTACACCACAGATAACATTTTCCTACATTCCTTTACTAAAAAAATAACCCCAACAAATAAATATACATTTAAAAATAATTATAATTTACTATTAAATATCTAAAATAAAAAAATTATAATTTACTATTAAATATCTAAAATAAAAAAAAAATATGATTTTTGGATTACAAATATCAAAGTAATGTCGAGTAACATTAAATTATTAAAGTAACTCCATCATTACTTCAGCAAAAAAAATGAAAACGATGTTGATACACTTGAAAATGTATATGGTTGAAAAGGATTAGGATGAAAGTGATCTCTTGCGTGTTATCGAAGCAAAATTGAAAACGGTAAACTACAAGAGGTGTATCCAAGCAATTTGATCGCATTGTAATTTTTTTTTGACACCTGCAGAAATAGTTATAGTTTTATGTCCCGTACTCAATGGGCGGCTGCGTACTTGCGTATGTAACTTTTGTTATGTTTGCTTCACCTCGTTCTTTAACAAAATGTATTTGTCTTTATATGAAGCTGTGGAAATATCGTGTAATGGTTTTGTAGAGGCCGAGACCACAGTCCACTGCTGGTCGCTTTCCAACTATCAAAAAAGCAAAATCATGTTCGGGGAGAATCATCGTAATATGATTGATTGCTGCTGCTATGTATTTAGGAACCGTGAATGCTTTTGGATAATTGTTGTTTTGTGTTATTTATTTATTTATTTCTGTTTTTTTTTTTATATTTTAAAGTTGGAAAAAATCAAAGTATCTGATGTGTAAATTAATTGGTTTATGTGAAATTTAGGATTATTAGTATTCTAGTAATTTATTTTCTTTTCATCACTATTAGATTAGCATTGACAATGCAATTTGTAAATATTTACTTTCAATAGTATTAAAAAAAAAAAAAAAAAAAATTCTGACATTTGATTGTACCATATAAAGGTCTTATTATAACTTTTGCATTGCCATGTACATAACTAGCTGGCATATTTTATATCATGGATATGGTTGCAATATTCATGGATTATTCTTATTTTTTCTAGTTAAAGTTTGGAGGAAATAAATGTAAATACTTATTTTCAATAGTGTTAAAAAAATCTAATTTTCTAACATTTGATTGTACCATATAAATGTTTTATTACAACTTTTGCATTGCCATGTACATAAATAGCTGTCATATTTTATATCATAGATATGGTTGCAATATTCATGGATTATTCTTATTTTTTCTGGTTAAAGTTTGGAGGAAATAAATGTAAATACTTATTTTCAATAGTGTTAAAAAAATCTAATTTTCTAACATTTGATTGTACCATATAAATGTTTTATTACAACTTTTGCATTGCCATGTACATAAATAGGTGGCATATTTTATATCATGGATATGGTTGCAATATTCATGGATTATTCTTATTTTTTCTGGTTAAAGTTTGGAGGAAATAAATGTAAATATTTACTTTAAATAGTGTTAAAAAAAAAAGTAATTTTCTAACATTTGATTGTACCATATAAATGTTTTATTACAACATTTGCATTGCAATGTACATAAATAGCTGTCATATTTTATATCATGGATATGATTGCAATATTCACGAATTATTCTTATTTTTTCTGGTTAAAGTTTGGAGGAAATAAATGTAAATATATTTTTTCAATAGTGTTAAAAAAAATTTAACTTTCTAACATTTGATTGTATCATATAAAGGTCTTATTACAACTTTTGCATTTCCATCTATATAACTAGTTGGCATATTTTATATCATGAATATGGTTGCAATATTTATGGATTATTCTTATTTTTTCGGTTCAAATTTGGAGGAAATAAATGTAAATATTTATTTCCAATAGTGTTAAAAAAAATATAATTTTCTAACATTTAGATTTTACCATAATAAAGGTCTTATTACAACTTTTACATTACCATGTATATAACTAGCTAGCATATTTTATATCATTGATATGGTTCTAATATTAATGTATTATTCTTAGATTTTGGAGTAAATAAATAACATATATTTACAATAAGTTACTTCTCATGATAATTTAAACAAGTATTTGCTTAAAAAGAGGATAGGAATAATATGTAGATAATTATATTTACTTACAGTTAATTCTCTCCATTATTTATGTTTTTCTTTATGGAATTACTAGTGGTTACTATCCACCAAAATTTATGAAATACTGTCTCTGAACAAAAAAAATGGATAGAAATTATATGTAAATAATTATTTTTACCAAGAGTTAGTACTCTCCATCATTTATGTTTTTTCTCTATAAATTTACTAGTGATTACCATCCACCAAAATTTATGAAATACCATGTGTTTGACCAAACAATTAATTTATTCACTTTATATCTCAATTTATTAGTTCCTCTAAAAACACAACTAATTTCATTTACCTATTAACTATAGAGTGAGAAAAGCTCTCCAAACTAATATAACAGAGATACTGTAATCTAAGGCTATGTTTAAAAATAAATAAAAATAAAATAAAATCAAAAACATAAAATTGATAATTATATTTATAATTAATTAATAGTTAAACTATTCTAAATTCATCTTACCTCCAACTAAAGTTAAAATAAATTTAATACTTACCAATTTAATTCGTAAATTTGAAATTGGAAACTAATTTAACTACCCTTAATCAATATACATTATAATTTTTTATATCATTTTTTCTTAACATAGTTTTTAACTTGAATCACAAGGCCTACCACAATTTTTATATTACAGATTTAACTTGATTAACCTAAAGACTTTCTTATATAACTTTTACTTTTTCTATTTTAGCACAATCCCTCATTCTTTATAAAATGCTTTGTACTCATCATATAAAGGTACGGAACCAGTTTCCTCCATAAGCGTTTTAATAGTGAAAATATTGTGTAATTGTTTTGTGAAGGCCGAAACCACAATCCAATGCTAGTCCCTTTCCAAATAATAGAGAGACAAAATCATGTTGTGAGAAAAGTTTCTGAATCATCATGACATGATATAGCTGCTATGGACCTGTTAATACTGAATGCGTTAGTAATTGATAAAAGAAGTTACATTAAGTTTGAAAAGTAATTGATAAAACAAGTTATATGAAATATATAAGTTATATGAAATATATTAGTTGGTTTTTATTAGAATTAATTTTTATTATAGTGTATAGTTAATTTGATTAACATTAATTTTTTTAATGTTAGATATAAGATTTTTGTAATTTATAAATTAGATAAATGTCTTTCAAATTAATGACATTATTGAAATTTAATAGACATTTATATGTTTTTTTAATATAATTTTTTATCTTTTTACAAAAAAAAATTGTACCTATATAAAATAATAGGTACAAAATAGTAAAAAATAAATTAAATTATTATAATATAATTTCTGCTGCTATGGACCATCTCTTCTATATATATAAGTTTTATGAATAAGTGATGAAATAACTGTTTGAGCTACAGATTAATTGATTTCTATAAATTTTAGTCAGTTTAAATTTGATGTTTAAATGTAATAAAAGAGATTTAAGCTTGAAAATCAGAATTAAAGACTTAAAAAACTAAATACTGAAACATCCTTATACGAAAATCAAGAATTATACTAATGATTTTTGTATGCAGTTACCTGCATCTTACGGTTAAAATAATAATGGGTTTTCTAACGAATATTCAAACTGATCCAATATTGAAACTAGGCCCACTTAAACTCATACCATACGAAAAAATTTAATGAATGAATTTCACGTTCAATTTTTGTCAATGGCAGAGTGGATAGTGGATAAAATAATTGAGCAGAAAGGCATACATCGTAGGATATGAAGAATATTTGATTTCTTAATAAGTACCTTTCGCTTTAAAAAGCTAAGTGAAATGGCATACTGCTTTCTCATTTTTAAAAGGCATATGAATAGCGTTAGCGTCAAAATCATGCGTGCAAATTAGTGCGTTTCATATTCTGTTTATACTTTCACATATGGTGCGTTTTATCTATTTTTTTGAACCATGCATTTTATTGGTATTTCTCCATCATGCTTACTATTATTAATATTTATTACTTATTATTATAAAATAGGTTTATTATTATTAATATTTATTATTTATTTTATAATAAGGAACTTATTAATATATTTATAAGGAATAATTATAAGGTGTAGATTAGTTGGTTTGTTTGATATTTAGTTTTTTTAAGTCACATATTTAAATTTAGTGAGAGGCTTTGAGAAGTGGAAGTCATTTTGGGGAATGAAACTTTCCAAGAGAGACTGAGCCTCATACAATTCTTGTGATAAGCATATGATAGTGACTAGATAGATCTTTTTCCAATCAATACATCCCAACTTAAGCCTAGTTACAAATACAAATTCTATATATATATATATATATATATATATATATAATTAAAAATATTTTATTGTGTGGAAAGTTGTATTTAAAATTAATAAAATATTGCTTATATTAAAATCATAATCTACCATAAATAAAATACTTCAATTTCCACCCTAATTTTAAATCTAGTTTATATCAAGAGATAAAGTAAATTGAGAGTAAGAACATTTTAATTGCGTCAATGAGAGATCTATAGCATAGCATGGATATGTTGTAGAATATTATCTAATGTAATGTTATGGTGCCTCCTTAAAATTATTTCAAATAGAATTAAAGAATAATAATTAATAATTTATATACCTTTCGTTAGATGTTGAGAAGTTGTTGGTTCTTGATCTAACCATCTTTAAAAACTTGCATAACTTTTCCTATTTCCGTTGACCTAACTTAACCTCGTGGGATCATATTTGATTTCTTTATCATTTAGTTGTAGTGACATGAAAAAGAAAGAATTACTAAACTAGATCAAAATGAGATTTAAAGAACAACCAATGAGGATTTTTTTTCCATAAGAAAAATATCAAACTTTTTAATAAGAAAAGTAAAAAGTTACATCGCAGATGCCGCAACATTCCATATGTTAACAAAAGCCCTAAAGGGTATCACGTCACCTCGACCAAAATCATACCAAGCCAATATAAAGGGCACAAGAACAAGATCATGTGCCCAAACAAGAAGCTGAGTAGAATGAAACAGTAGCCAATCTGCACCTAAGGCAAGCTAGGCCACTAGTAAGGAGGGAAAGTCCCTAAGGCTCACGTTTTCCTCCATTTTTCTTCTAAAATTTGTGCCATTTACCTTGTTCTCGCGCGGAAGAAACAAGGAAAATATGATTTTCAATAGTAGAAGAGCCAATGCCCCTATCCAAGTCAGAGTTATCCGATGTATGATGTCTTTTAATCCACAGTTATCTGGCCCTTCAGGGTTCGTGACAGGCGGTTCCGTGGAGGTATTAGGTCAAAGGGATCACGAGAAATTTTTTCTTGTACCTCTGGTTCTTTTGTTGACTGATTGTTCTCCATAGGGGTGGCCTCCTCCTCTTCTTCTTCAACATTCTCTTCTGGCCCAGGTGGGGGGTATTACCATCCTTTTGGTTGTTTCCCTCCCTTCTTCTTTTTTTTGTGTTCTTTCTTAGCATTAGGGCATGTGTTGTGTAAGTGCCCTGTCTTCCTACAAATTATTCATCTAAATGTAGTGTTTTCATAATCTAGGTGTTGTGTCCAGTTTTTTTGTTTGTGGATCAATATTATGCTTTATGGTAGTCCTTTGCCAAGATATAATTCCACAGAGATTCACACAAAAGTGTAGATCCTTTCCTCCATTCGTTTGTTATATCTTTTGATGTATTCCTCAATCATGTCCCCAATTCCTTCTAGAACATGGCCATTCCAGAAATGTAGGGGAAGATTGTGCAGGCTGATCCATAACGACATTCTAGTGATGACCATGGTGTTTTCATCAAATTCCGGGAACCATGAAGATATGAAGAGGCTCGTGGAGCCCCAGAAACATGGACCTTTTTGGAGGATAATCTCTCTGACCTATGAAGCTAGAAATTTTACAATGAAGAAACCTTTGGAAAAAATATGAATCTCGCAATTTGTGGTCCAGTTTGTGAAGATCCAATGGAAGAGTTCCGTTGGTTATTGCCAGAAACTATTAAAGAGACATATAATTTCCTGTGCTTAATAAGTAGTGTTGTATTCTTCTATTTCTGGGTTTTCTACGTTTAAATATGGTGTTTGATTTAGTTTCTTTACAATGTAGGGCCTTGGGGCATTTTCATCTTTTTATGGTGATATCGTGGTGAATTTTTTTCCCTGCAAAACATTCTTGTATGAGGGACCGTCGTTGCTGGCTTCTTGTTTTGTGGATCTGTTTCCCCTTTCGTCCCCTACTGATGTTGCTTTTCCTTGTTACACAACCCCCCCCCCCCTCCCCTCAGGCACAAATTTAGAGTGATGGTAGACCGTGAAACAATGGAGTAGTCCTTCATTATCCAATAGTCTTGAAGAAATTTACTGCTAGAGACCAAATATTACAACTGGATAGGGTATCTCATGTGTGCCATAAATTTTTGTTTTAGGTCGAAGATTCTATCTGTCCCAAGCACCCAAAATAACTTATTTTTCCCCACTTTGGGACTAATAAAAATTTGGAAAGATATGTGAATTACCTATTTCAGATTGTTTGGTTCTAGTGTGGCTTATCCATGCTTTTCCATTTATGGATTCCCACAAGGGTGAGAACTCTCCTGGGTTTGGTAGCTGCGTTGTTTCCCAGAGTAACCAGAGACAAGGCCTCTAAGTAGAGCCCAAAAACCCTTGGTCCTTGAAAGCACCAAAATGTCGTAGAAATAAACTATCGATATCCAAAAATAAACCCCCAAGAATAGTCTAGAAAACCACGGCTCTCGGCTTCCCCCCACACCAGACCCAAAAGAGAGCATTTCACCCGAACCTAGGACCTTCGTTGGAAACTCTCGGGGGAAAAAAAAGAGACAACATAGAACTATCTGCCTAGAGGCGCTACTACAACAAGAAAATCAGGAAAAAAATTTAGTTTTCGGTATCGAGATACTACCCGTAAATATGAAGGAGGAGAAAAAGTGTTCCCTTGATAAATCTGATCCAAAGGTGGATGCCCGACCATATTTTGAAACACTAACATATACAGGCATGGCTCAGGGAAGACCTCGAGAAAAAACCACACTAGAATCCTCAGAACCCTCGCGTGCTCTATGGCTTGACCCCCATAGAGATCAAAGTCATAACCTATGATTTTTTTGTATCCATTAGGTCCTTGGGACTGTCACGGTAGGCTGCGGTTTCGACTGTTTGTGTTTTTCCCAGCCCTCTTTTCGTTTTTAGTATGATTCGATTATTTTTTCTTTGAGCCTCTTTGGACGACCCTACAATTGGCCTACCCCATCGAGAGGGTGTCATCTCGTTCTTGCCAAGCGTCGCTCAACCGATAGAACTGGCCTCCTATGTGCCACAACCCCTGCAGCTATAACAAAACCTAGCGATGCCATCGGAGGTCCTTGAATTGAGTAATTATTCACCCATGATGAGGTTAATGGCATAAGTGACAATATTTAAGAAACATCACATCCTTAGATATGCATGTGTATTTTATTATTATTTTATTATAATTTAAATTTTATTTATCACATATAAAACATAATAATTAAATGTTAACTTAAATGCATATTACTAAAATATGATTAACATTTTTTGAAATCTAAGAATTCCTAAAAAGGGCAAACATTGTCCACAAAAAGGAGAAGATAAATATACCAATGAATTTTCTTGTGTAAATCCTTTAATGTCCATATATTTAGGAGAGTTGCATTTCCTAAAGAATGTCAATAAATATTAAAAATTAAGATTTTATGAAGAGGAAATCCCTATTTTTACTTGTTGGAAATATTGTCATTGATGGCAAAGGAGGCAGCAAAGACAGAGATAGGCAAAGAGACCAGCATAAAAACAAGATGTAGAGAGGGTCGAGCAGCAGCGACATGGTCATTTAAAGAAGAGGTAGCAAAAGGAGAATGAAGGAAGCAAGGAGCAACATTAGACAAGAAGAAGAGAAAGAAACAGAGAGACAACAGAAGCAGCAAAGAAACCAGCAATAGAGCGAGGCAGCAGAGAGGTAGCAGAGGAAGCAAAAAAACTAAGTAAGGAGCAGAGGAAGCAAATGTCGAACAAGATTGAATATGTTGTGCGTTAATTGTAATATTGATCAGTCAGGGGTAAGCGGAATCATATAAGGTAACAGTGGAAGTGGTGCCTTTTAATTAAACTATGTTGAGGAATTGCATAGCGAAGGCAATGGAGGCAGCAAAGACAGAGACAGGTCGAGCAGCAGAAGCAGGTAAGGCAAAGGCATAGGGAAGAACCGTTATCGAAAGACAGGAAAAGTCGAATACAGAGACACAGCTATTATTGCAAAGACACAACCGTTATGCCGAGAATCACTACCCAACCGGGCGTTACATATAACATAAACACAAATTCCGGGAATCACTACCCACGCTGGAGTATATGTGCAGCGCATCATATAATCAAAGGTCCAAAGCATATTTATGAAGTTATACGGAGTGCATAATACAAAGTTTTATAAGGCGGGACCCGCAATATCGCAACTTCACAACATTGCGCCATTGCACCATCGCAATATCGCAACTTCACAAAATTGCACCATTGCACCATCTCAATATCACAACTTCACAACATTGCACCATCGCACCATCGCAATATCGCAACTTCGCAACATTGCGCCATCGCACCATCGCAATATCGCAACTTCGCAACATTGCGCCATCGCACCATCGCAATATCGCAACTTCGTAACATTGCACCATCGCACTATCGCAATATCACAACCATCGCATTATCGCAACCATCGCAATATCGCAACCATCGCAACCATCGCAATATCGCAATATCGCAACCATCGCAATATCGCAATATTGCAACAATCGCAATATCGCAGTTGGTTGAAATTGCACAACAACTATCGCAAATTAGAAATTTGCGATTGCGATCAATCGCATTTGAAAACGTGTCAGGTGGGCCCGAAAGGAGTTCTATATGTTTTAAAACAGGCTTTATTGTATGCGCCGAGAGTATGTTAAGGTGTATTAAAAGGGAAGATTAGATGATTAAATCATCTTATAATTAAGCCAAGAGACAAAGTTGGGTTATATATATATATTAAAAGGCGTTGTCATACATATATATATATATATATAACGCTGTTGCGATAAGCCGTATGGTCTGTAGACCCACGGGCCTCAGCTTAAGGGGAGGGCAATTATTAATGTAATACAATTGTGATATATGTATGTTCCGGCCTGCGGAATGTTCCACATCAACAAGACACTTGCTACAAGTCAGCAGTCACGTATTTTTATAAAAGGCACTGATATAAAAGGACTGGTACATATATACAACAATTACACCACAGTAGAGGACAAAATAGAATATAGAGAAGAAAAGAGTTAAAACACAATCACAGAAAAAGACAAAACACAGTCAAAGAAAAGACAAATGCGCAGCTAGCCAAGAGGGTGAATGAGTGAGCTGGAATTCACTTTGTAATTCGAATGTAAATATTTTAATTGTTTTTTATTGTTTGTGATGCATTGGCAAGTCTCCGAGAGAGAACAAATTCCCACGGAAATGTTAAATTGATACCTACAGTTATATTTTCTGAGTAAGCAGATAAAAGGAGTGAGAAGGCAGAAGGAAAAGAGACATGACTTTCCATTTCGAATTCCAAGTAGAATACAAACAGTCATATGAGGAAATCTATAAATAATATCATCTTGATATGAAAAAAAAAAAAAGGGGGAGAGAGAGAGAGTTAATCAAGAGAAGGCAGAATATAGAAGTGTGAGGCAGAGAAGATTAAGAAAAGCATAACAGAAGGAGAAGCTACAGAACAGGGCTGATATCTGAGGTAAATCAGCAAAATTTCATTTTGATAAATTGAGGAAGTTGGAGCTTCCCTATCAAGTTGCATCTTGATAGCTGTCAGTTGTAGCTGACTGAGGTTGGAGCCTCCTGTAGGTTGGTGCCTGCAGAAAATTGAAGGGAGTTGGTGCTTAATTGCAAGTTGTAGCTTGCAAAATTGAGGATAGAGCCTCCTGTAGGTTGGTGCCTGCAGAAAACAGTGGTGAGAGGAAGTTGGAGCTTGCCTTTGCATCACAACAATAATAAGATGTGGTTTTCTCCCTTTATGGGTTTCCACTTACATCTGTTGTATCTATGTGTGCTTCTTATGTGTTGAGGTGATTATTTAAATCTGCTTAATTGCTTGCTGCTTTCAACTTAAGTATGGTATCACAATAAATTAATATTGGCTGCAAATAAGATTGCTCACATATTAAGCTGTAAATAACTTTGGTGAAAATTTTAAAAGGCGAATGTATGTATTAAACTGATTCACCCCCCCCCCCCCCTCTCAGTTTAATTAAAGATTCAACAATTGGTATCAGAGCAGGTTTCCTTTGTACAAGTCTAACAACTGAAAGGAGATCCTAGGTTCCCAATATGGCTAGTAAAGAAGGATGCTCAACCAATAAATCCCCTTTCTTCACTGGTGAAAATTATGCTTTCTGGAAAATTAGAATGAGGACATACATAATGTCTCTAGGAATAGAAGTCTGGGCTGCTGTGGAATTAGGATATTCCCCGAAGGCAACTGACACAGAAAAATACTCAAAACAAGATTTTGTGGCTAATGCAAAAGCCATGAATGCCATCCTGAATGGATTATGTGAAGCAGAGTTTATTAAAGTAATGCACAAAGACACTGCCAAAAAAATATGGGATACTCTTGAAAACATACATGAGGGAGACCAGAAAGTAAAGACTACCAAAATTCAAGTCTATAGAGCCCAGTTTGAAAACTTAAAAATGAATGATGATGAAGACATTGCCAGTTTCTTCCTAAAAGTTGCAGAAATTATTAACAATATGAAAGCTCTTGGAGAAAAAATGCAGAGAGTATAATTGTGCAAAAGATTCTAAGATCTCTTCCATCCAGATTTAATCCCAAGGTGTCTGCAATAGAAGAAACAACTGATTGGGAGACCTTGACCATGAACCAGTTGCTTGGAAATCTATCATCCTATTAAATGAGGCTCCCACAGAAAAAGCGAAGTACAAGGGAAGCAGCCTTTAAAACGGAAAAGAAGAAAGAAGAAGAGGGAGACATATGCTCTTGCTCAGATGAAGAAGAGGCAAAGTTTGTCAAGAAATTGGATAGAGGCTCAGTTAAATACAAAGGTAAAATCCCCTTCAAATGCTTTAACTATGGAAGAGTGGGACACTATGCTGCTAAGTGTCCTCACAAGAAAGTAAGAAATCAAGCTCAAGAATCAGAGAAAGACACATCAAAGAACTGGCAGAAAGGAAAGAAATTCAGCAGAAAATCCTTCTATGCTCAGCAAGACAGCAGTGCATCTGAAGACTCAGATGAATCCCCAGGAGAAGAGGGAACCTATGAATTTTTACTGATGGCCATAGAAGATCTTGAAGGACTCTTGCTAGAAGAAGAAGAAGAAGGGGAAGTCGACCTTGAGGGGGAGCTAAGAAGTGCTCTGGAGGAGATTGATAGACTCAAAATAAAATGCAGAAAAAAAAAAGAGATTCTCCTAAAATGTGTGAAAGAAGAACAAAATTCAGAAGTCCTCATGCAGCTGAAGGTAAAGCTTGAAGAAGCCAAGAAGATAGAAGATATGTTACTTCAGCAAATCAAAGATAAAACTCGAGAACAAGAGAAGCTAGAAGAAGAAATTTTGTGTCTGAGAAATAAATTAGAAAATGCTCAACAGAAAGTTTCTATATACCCTTCTCAAATGACAAGTTCTGGTAAGTTGAATGAAATCTTAGATGTTCAAAGATCTCCTCTAATAAAAACTGGGATAGGCTATGAAGGAGAATCAAGTAAAGGCAAAGAAAAGGAAAAAAAAATATAATTTTTGTGAAAGAAAAGAAGGCTGATGAAGCAGCTCAAATAATTCCTACAAAGGAATAAACATGTAATGAGAAAGAAAGAGACCAGAAGAAACTTCTAATAACAAATATTGTAACAAATACTAAGACAACAGAGAAAGGATCATATACCCCTGAGTATATCAAATTTGGAAGCCATCAAAGGAGATTCTTGCCTCCTATGAATAATGCCACCTGTTTTGTCTGCCACAAGCTGGGACACATTGCTGGATACTGTCATGCAAGGAGGAATGATTCAAACCAGCAAAAGATGCAAGCATGGAAGAGACAACCTTACATCAGGTATGCAAGTAATTTCTATGGTTATTGTTTTTATTGCAAGGATTTTGGCCATAGAATTATTGAATGTAGAAAGTATGGACAAAGACTGATGTTCAATACCTCAAGGAGGTTTACGAGTCAAAGTAATTTTGTTCATGCTCACAATTCTGCAAAAACTATGATCAAATGTTTTATATGCAATCAAGCTGGACATATGCCTTTCAAATGTCCTTTGAAAGAGAGTGATTCATCATCTCACAAAAGATATAAAAAAAAAGGATGTCCCCAATGGAAAAAGAAGGAGAATAAGTGTGACCTAGCTCTAACTGCTCAAGACCTGAAAAGCCAGTGGTATTTGGACAGTGGCTGCTCTAAACACATGACTGGAGACAAAAGCAAGTTTATAACTCTTGATGAAAGGAAATCTGGCAATGTTACTTCTGGCAATGATAAATCAGGAAAGATCAAGGGAAAAGGCTCAGTCAGCATAGACAATGGTAGAGGAAAGGCCCAAGATGTACTATTTGTGGATGGACTGAAAGAAAATTTACTAAGTGTCAGTCAGATGTGTGACAAAGGTTGTGAAGTTCTTTTTAGAGCACAAGATTGTGAAGTTAGATCCAGCACCACAGGTAAGACTCTGCTCAAGGGTGTTCGAACAGAGAGTAATGTTTACATTGTGAAAGAGGGAGATGAAGCATGTCATCTTAGCAAGCTAGAAGAGTCATGGTTATGGAATAAAAGGTTGGGACATCTAAGCTTCGATCACATCATCAGACTAAGTAAGAAGAAAGCTGTCAGAGACATGCCAGAAATTAAGAGGCCTTCTAATACCATATGCAAATCTTGTCAATTGGGTAAACAGACCCGCACATCCTTTAAGGCCAAAGAGGAGTTATCAACAAGAATACCACTCCATCTTGTGCACATGGATCAGTGTGGACCTGCAAGAACTAAGACACCAAGTGGAGAATCCTATTTCATGCTGATAATAGATGATTTCTCCAGAATGACATGGGTTTCTTTTCTCAAGAACAAATCAGAAGCACTAGAAAAGTTTAAGACATTCAAAGCATTAGCAGAAAATCAAACTGGATGCAAGCTAAAATGTATCTGATCAGATAGAGGAGGAGAATTCACTGATTATGAATTTGCAGACCTATGCAATGAACATGGCATAAAACAACAATTTACTATTGCAGGAAAACCTCAGCAGAATGGAGTAGCAGAGAGACAAAACAGATCTGTTCAACAAATTTCCAGAGTCATGATGCAAGAGAATAATATTTCTCAAACCTTTTGGACAAAAGCTGTACAAACAACAGTACATATTCTAAACAAAGCTCATTTAAGACCTAACAGTGACAAGACACCTTATGAGCTATGGCATGGTAAACCTACATCAATCAAGCACTTTAGAGTCTTTGGTAGCAAGTGCTACATAAAAAATAATGATGAAAATCTCGGGAAGTTTGATGCAAGAGTAGATGAAGGGATATTTCTAGGATATGCATCCAAAAGTAAAGGATACAGATGCTACAACAAGACTCTTCGGAAAATAGAGAAAGTAATATTTGATGAAGAACTTCCAAACAAGACAAGAGATATAGATTGTAGCAGCCATTCTAAAAACCATGAACAAGAGGACCAAGATGATGAAGAAACAAGCAAGACATCAGAAAATGCTGAACTGAACTCAAAAACCCCCTCAAGATACACTCAGAAGAATCATCCTGAAGATCAGATCATAGGAGACAAGAAAGCAGGGGTCCAAACAAGAAGGCAGTTAACAGAACAAACTGAAGAGGTATACATAGCGGTGTTGTCACAAATAGAGCCAAAGAAATTTGAAGAAGCCAGCAAGGACAAGTCTTGGGTGAATGCAATGAATGAAGAATTGGATCAAATTGAGAAAAATAATACCTGGCAACTAGTTCCTAGACCCACTGAGAAAAATGTCATAGGATCAAAATGGGTATTCAAAAATAAAATGAATGAGGAAGGACAGGTAGTCAGGAATAAAGCTAGACTGGTCTGCAAAGGATATTCACAAATCGAAGGACTTGATTACGATGAAACATTTGCCCCTGTAGCCAGAATGGAAGCTATCAGAATGTTCCTGGCATTTGCATGCTACCAAAACTTCAAAGTATATCAAATGGATGTTAAATCTGCATTTCTGAATGGAGACCTAGAAGAAGAATTTTACATGGAACAACCAGAAGGTTTCTCTTTAACAGACAAAGAGTACTATGTGTGCAGACTGAAAAATGCTCTATATGGACTCAAACAGGCTCCCCGTGCTTAGTACTCAAGACTGGACAAATATTTGCAAAAACAAGGCTTTAAGAGAGGTGGAGTAGACAACAATCTATACATAAAATCCCATGAAAATGAATTCCTGATTGTGGTAGTGTATGTTGATGAAATTATGTTTGGAAGAAATAGAGAAGAGCTAGAAAAAGGGTTTGCTGATGAGATGAAAACAGAGTTTGAAATGTCCATGATTGGAGAGCTCAGTTTCTACTTGGGACTGCAAATTCAGCAAAATAACATAGGTACTTTCATCTCATAGGAAAAATACTTAAAGGAAATGCTGAAAAAGTTCAAAATGGAGGATTGCAAGCCTGTGTCAACTCCCATGACCACAGGATGCAAGCTATGTGCTGATGATGGGTCTGCAGATGTAGACCAAAAACTCTACAGATCCATGATAGGAAGCCTGTTGTATTTGACAGCATCTAGACCAGACATCATGCTAGCAGTAGGACTAGTGGCAAGATATCAAGCAGCACCTAAACAAAACCATCTTCTAGCAGTAAAAAGAATACTCAGATATCTACAAGGAACAACACAGTATGGACTTTGGTATCCTAAAAGAAAAAGCTTCACTTTAACAGCTTACACTGATGCAGATTGGGCCAGCTGTGTTGATGACAGGAAAAGTACAAGTGGAGGTGCTTTCTGTCTAGGAGAAAGTCTGGTGGCATGGTTAAGAAAGAAACAAACATCCATCTCTCTGTCTACAGCTGAAGCAGAATATATAGTAGCAGCAGCATGTTGTACACAAGTCATGTGGATGAAGCAAACTCTTCAAGACATGAAGGTAAGCATCGATGAACCTATTTCAATCAAATGTGATAATAAAAGTGCTATAATTATATCTAAAAATATTGTGCTTCATTCAAAAACCAAACATATTCCAATCAAGTATCATTTCCTCCAAGAATAAGTGGCTCATAAAATAGTAAAACTGGAATATGTACCAATGAAAGAACAGACAGCTGATATATTTACTAAACCTCGTGCTAGAGAACCATTTCAATATTTGAGAGATAGACTAGGGGTAGTATCTGCAGATGCTACTCTCTGATATAAAGAGAAAGCAAAATTTCAGGGGGAGAACAAAAACAAAAATATCATTCCAGGGGGAGAACAACTAGCAAGGAAAGCATAAAATAGGTCCACAGGATTAGTATTATCAGTAGTATCAGCATTATCAATATTATCAGCATAATTTCAGTATTATCAGCATTCAGCATGGAAAAGCAACAAGGACCCTTCAATTGAAAAATGCATCATCTCTGTCTGCAATCTAACACAGATTACAGGCACTACAAATGAAACACAGCTATAAAACATATTCCTCAAAGTGTTCTCTCAACAAGTTTTATCCATCACTCTGGAGCAGCATGGTACAAATTCAGCAGAAGAGGACCTAAACGTAACTCAGAGAAAGGAAATGCAAAAAGCAACCCTTTGCCATTGATGTCAAAGGGGGAGGAAGAACAAACAAGAAAAGCAAGAGAAGGCAAACAGAGAAAAGTGGATTGCCATCAATGTGCTGGGAGATCATAGAAATATTGGTTATTGATGGCAGCATGAGGTGCGTGCAGACAAGTAGGGACAAAGAGAGTAGCATAACAAGAAGATGTAGAGAGGGTCGAGTAGCAAGACAAAATACGAAAGAAGAGGTAGCAAAAGGAGAATGAAGGAAGTAAGAGCAGCATTAGACAAGAAGAAGAGAAAGAAATAGAGAGACAACAGAGCAAGAAGAACCAAAGAATAGATGAGGCAAACAGAGAGGTAGCAGAGACAAAGAAAAAACCATGCTAAGTATGAGCAAGAGGGCAAATGTCTCTAACAAGATTGAATATGCCGTATGAATTGTAACATCGATCACCAGTGTAAGTTGAACTATAAGGTGTCAGTGAAGTAGGTTCATTAACAACCACATTGATAGAATTTCTACAAATGTGGAAGGCAAATGGAGGTGAAAGATAGAGACAAAGTCGAGTATAAGGTGTGTAAGGCAAAGGCATAGGGAAGAACCGTTATCGAAAGACAGGAAAAGTCGAATACAGAGACACAGCTATTATTGCAAAGACACAACCGTTATGCCGAGAATCACTACCCAACCGGGCGTTACATATAACATAAACACAAATTCCGGGAATCACTACCCACGCTGGAGTATATGTGCAGCGCATCATATAATCAAAGGTCCAAAGCATATTTATGAAGTTATACGGAGTGCATAATACAAAGTTTTATAAGGCGGGACCCGCAATATCGCAACTTCACAACATTGCGCCATTGCACCATCGCAATATCGCAACTTCACAAAATTGCACCATTGCACCATCTCAATATCACAACTTCACAACATTGCACCATCGCACCATCGCAATATCGCAACTTCGCAACATTGCGCCATCGCACCATCGCAATATCGCAACTTCGCAACATTGCGCCATCGCACCATCGCAATATCGCAACTTCGTAACATTGCACCATCGCACTATCGCAATATCACAACCATCGCATTATCGCAACCATCGCAATATCGCAACCATCGCAACCATCGCAATATCGCAATATCGCAACCATCGCAATATCGCAATATTGCAACAATCGCAATATCGCAGTTGGTTGAAATTGCACAACAACTATCGCAAATTAGAAATTTGCGATTGCGATCAATCGCATTTGAAAACGTGTCAGGTGGGCCCGAAAGGAGTTCTATATGTTTTAAAACAGGCTTTATTGTATGCGCCGAGAGTATGTTAAGGTGTATTAAAAGGGAAGATTAGATGATTAAATCATCTTATAATTAAGCCAAGAGACAAAGTTGGGTTATATATATATATTAAAAGGCGTTGTCATACATATATATATATATATCTATATATATATATATATATATATATATATATATATATATATATATATATATATATATATATATATATATATATATATTATATATATATATATATAACGTCATAGCGATAAGCCGTATGGTCCGTAGACCCACGCCGGGCCTCAACTATAAGGGGAGGGCTATTATTAATAATACAATTGTGATATATGTATGTTCCGACCTGCGGAATGTTCCACATCAACAAGACACTTGCTACAAGTCGCGCTCACGTGTTTTCTAAAAGGCACCGATAAAAGCACTATATTATATACGTAAATTATACCCACACAAGAGAGGACAAATAGAATACGTAGTGAAAAGAGTTAAAACACAATCACGTAAAAAGACACAAAACATAGTCAAAGAAAAGACAAATGCGAAATGCAGCGAAGAGGTAAGTGAATGAGTGAGCTAGAATTCACTTTGTAATTCGAATGTAAATATTTTAATTTTTTTTTATTGTTTGTGATGCATTGGCAAGTCTCCGAGAGAGAACAAATTCCCACTGAAATGTTAAATTGATACCTACAGTTATATTTTCTGAGTAAGCGGATAAAAGGAGTGAGAAGGCAGAAGGCAAAGAGACATTACTTTCCATTTCGAATTCGAAGTAGAATACAAACAGTCATGTCAGGAAATCTATAAATAATATCATCTTGATATGAAAAAAAAAGGGAGAGAGAGAGAGTTAATCAAGAGAAGGCAGAATATAGAAGTGTGAGGCAGAGAAGATTAAGAAAAGAAGAACAGAAGGAGAAGCTACAGAACAGGGCTGATATCTGAGGTAAATCAACAAATTTTCAGTTTGATAAATTGAGGAAGTTGGAGCTTCCCTATCAAGTTGCAGCTTGATAGCTGTCAGTTCTTGCTGACTGAGGTTGGAGCCTCCTGTAGGTTGGTGCCTGCAAAAAATTGAAGGGAGTTGGTGCTTCCTTGCAAGTTGTAGCTTGCAGAATTGAGGATAGAGCCTCCTATAGGTTGGTGCCTGCAGAAAACAGTGGTGAGAGGAAGTTGGAGCTTGCCTTTGCATCACAACAATAATAAGATGTGGTTTTCTCCCTTTATGGGTTTCCACTTACATCTGTTGTCTCTATGTGTGCTTCTTATGTGTTGAGGTGATTATTTCAATCTGCTTAATTGCTTGCTGCTTTCAACTTAAGTATGGTATCACAATAAATTAATATTGGCTGCAAATAATATTGCTCACATATTAAGCTGTAAATAACTTTGGTGAAAATTTTAAAAGGCGAATGTATGTATTAAACTGATTCACCCCCCCCTCTCAGTTTAATTAAAGATTCAACATTACTTCATGTGATTTTCCATTAATATTTTATTTTAAATTATTTTCCAAATTGTAACATTCATCTTTACATTAGGATATCTAACTCTTAACTGGAACATAAAATACATAAATCATTTATTCAAATTTTATTATTTTAAAATGTATAAATCCCAAATATATATATATATATATATATATATATATATATATATATATATATATATATATATATATATATATATATATATATATATATAATAAAAAAGACTATTAGGACTCACACAACCTCTCACTCTATTATACACATGCACTAACATCATCAACCAAACAAAATTTCAAAACTATTTTTTGGAATGATTTATTAATAAATGTTTATTAAAAATAGGTGAAACTATTGAAACATGGTTAAAGGTTTAAAATATTTATCAAACCATATATATTATACAAAGGCTCATATTAAAAATGTATGTGAGGCCCACTCACCTCACATCGCACATGTGATGGTTATCAGGGCAGAATACAGTATCTAACACACTTATTTTCCCACCTTATATGAATGTCAACCCTTCATTAAAAACCAGATCAAATTACCTGATTTCAATAGGCGAGTAAGTTAACACTCGTTAAAGCACTCCATATTCATCACCATACTTAAAAAGAGAACCATGTATTTAAAAGTGGCTTGACTACTTAGTTTTTGTTAACTCCTTACTTTGGCTGGGGATTTTAGGGTTTTCTTTGCTATAAATTCATCTTCGAAAAAATATCTATCTTAACTTCGTTAATGTTTGGTTCAGGTTTTACTCTAAGATATGTTATTTTAAAAGATATGTATTTTATTACATGAATTAGGAGGGTTTAAGACGGTTTACTGTGAAAGCCATAAATAGATTCTAATATTTTCTTCTCTCCTATAGGTCTTGCTGCTTAATTTGTTGCTAGTTCTGCTTTATTTTCTTTTGCTAGTTCTTTTATTTGATATTCAGTTATTGGATCTTCTTCTTTTTTCTTTGGATCTCACTTTTGTTGTTACTACAGGTTATTTTGGTTCAAATTTTGTGTTTTTACTTGCATACAAACTAGACTTACTCTTTTAAAATCCAAGACTGAATTTAGCCAATGGTGATGTTTGGATCTCAAGAAAATTATCCAAGGCTACTATACTCTCCTCCATCTTTCGCTTCTTTCTCAAGGAAAGAACTTCAACTTCTAATTTTTCAATCTCTTCTACCTTCACTTGGTATTTCTTACACATACCTTCCTAATCAATTTTTTTTGCTTCAACCAACTTAATATTTAAGATGAAAATATCTTCCTTGAGTTTGGCCTCCTTATCATCATAGATATACAACAATTTTTCTGGATACTTGCATGCAACTGTTGGTCTAGAAATCTCAGCCCTAAGACTCTTAAAATTATCGTCATATTCACTATGTGCTTCAACATGATCTAAATCTAAATCATAAAAATTATATCTCAAGAGAAAATCATTAATATTTATACCTTTGGGTTCAATATTTTCTAATCTCTTCTCATCATATGTTGAATCATGTGCACTGGAAGAATGAGGCTCTTGTGGCTGAGATTCTTGTTTTTGGAGGATCTTCTTTTTTTTCTTTTTATTTCTCTTCTTCTCATTTTCAATCTTTTTGCTAGTTACATCACCAAATATGGATTCTAGCTTGTCCCGCATTCTTTGGCACATTTAAAACCCACTGGTCTCTTCATATAATCATCATGAATATTATTGTATATTATTATTTTTGCTTGTGCATCTTGCTGCAAAACCTCATCTCCAATTATATCCTTGCCACAATATTCACATACTAATCTCCAAATATTAGATCCACAATATAATAATTGATATTTAACATGTTTTATCAATAACTTGTAATTTGTAGCAGTGAGGACAACCATTTTAAAAAAAAATAAATTTTTTTTTTCTAAAAAAACCCTAGACCTACATTCCACATATCAAGTTTCATCCAAGAGCGTCACTCTGATAGAAATTGTTTTAAACCTTTGAGCACTAATGAGAGGGGGAGGGGGGTGAATCAGTGGTGTGATCTATATGCAATTTTTTCCTTATCTATGCATATAAACATATAAGAAGCTAAAACAAGATAACCATGAGAGAAACAAAATCATCAAACAAAATGATAGAAACTATCACACAATAGACACAATATATCCTATGGAAACCCTTCTAGGAGAAAAACCACCCTTGTTGATGTTGCTCTTCTTTGAATTTCTACTATGTCAAGCAATTGGTCTTTTCCATAGTTGAATAACTCCCATCAACATGGAGACTCGACCTCATATAAAATATGCCAACACCCATCATCTAGGAGACTCGATACTACTAATGAAATTAAAATACTATGTTCTCTATGGAACTATAAAATACCATTCGTTGCATGCCACCATGATCAACGATCGTTGCCCAACTCCGATTAGACTATCCAACTATCATTGGATGAGAAACTTGTTCCTTTCATTGAAGCTTCACTATCACTACTCCACTCTCATGAATTCATTTCTTCTGTACCATTATGCAGACCTCCTTTCATCTATTTTAAAATTTGATCCAAGACACCATGCTCAACAAAAAAGAAGCTCTACATACATGCTCTCAGCAACAAGGTATCATCATCAAATCAAAGATACACACCAAAAGAAGTATGCTCTCGAAAATAGAAAAATAATGCCCATAATAAATATGAATATAATCAAAACATCACAACAAAACAATGTTGCATAATGCAATCAACAACAAAAGATACTATGGCTATGCTCCAAATGCGTCAGAAAATCCTACAGAAATAATCACAATACAAAACACTACACAACAACATGCATAAACTATACAAAAAATCTCTACTCCAGTAGCTTCAATTCTGATCTATAATACATGTAATATCCCTATTTTCAGTGTTCTATAAATAGAGAATACACAAAAAAGGTTAGTAGGACCTCAGTAATAAAATATGTAAATATATTAACTGTGGTAATTAATATATAAATGTGGAAATAGTACCATGATGTAAAGACAGAGTAAATTGAGACTAGGAAGTCAAAATACATGAGGATGGACTAGATTCCTAAGATTTTCCAAAAGTTCTCCAAAAAGCCTTGGAGAAAAATAAAATAAAATAATTTTTATTATATGGGAGAAAAAGATCTAATAAAATCCTTAGTAAAGTGTAAAGTTACTGAGAAGAGGTAAGAATAAAAGGAGAAAGTGGAGAAGCTAGTTTTAAAGAAGCTTTTATGGAAGAAACAAAACTAAAGCCTAGGCTAAGGGAAACAACATCCCAAATTAACTGGACATAGTTATGGAAACATGCGAAGGAAAAGAAAGCTTAAATAAGCTATTCCTAGTTAGACAAGAGGTTGTCTAAACTGTGGAAGAATTGGTCTTTTCTTGTGGGATCTATGGATTAAGCTCAAGGTTTGGTGGAAATAGTCTTTACTAGATTGGTATGAAAATTTTGTGAAATTTTGTCTTATGTTACTGTTATATTTTATGAAATTATGATGTATTTAGATATGGTTATGTTTTATGAATTACAACTGAAATATTTATACATTTAATTATAAATTAAGTGTAATAGTCTGTTGTGTTCAGATATGAGTAGTTGTGATATGTATTGAAATTTTTTTTAACCATAGAGGGTATATTTAATTATTCTGTATCATTACATACACTGAATGAAATATTATGACCAACACACATAATATCTAAACCCCGCGAAAAGGTCTAAATCTATTGTTAGGTCCATCTACCTTGGGAAAGGGTCTAAATCTATTGTTAGGTCCATCTTATAATCTTTATTTCAGGTAAGAAGAATACAATTTAACTCAACCATTATCATAACAGTAAATAAGTGAAAATATAAAAAGATCTAAAAAAAATATAGTTCAAAAATATAGTAGTCATATAAAAATATAATTTAAAGATGCATATACAATTTAGAGGTAAATTGTAGATAGAATATTGAAACTACAAATATGAATATGAAATAGGTACTTCAGATTTGAAATAAATAATTTCTATTCTATGTATATTTAGGCATACAGGGACATATATGTACTGAATAGAAAGATGTTTAAATTTCATATAACAATTATTACATATAGGAACTTCCTTTTATAGAGATGAGTATAATAACATCTTACAATTTAGTTAAAAACATAAATTTCAATAGTTTAATTACATTTTGACTTAAAGTCATCCATTAGATAATTGAACTACAAATTGTGGAGTTGAAATTTGTAAATAGTGTATATCGATGGCTGAAACCTCTATATTCGGATGACCGGCCTGTAAGAAGGTGAAAGGTGTCATCAGATCTCCTAACAGTGGAATGTAAAGAGTTGAAATGGAAAAACAATAAATTTTGACCTACCTGCAATGCCGTATGGACAGAAGTGTTCGAATAATATAAATAATTGATAAAAATAATTTGAAAATTACAGAGAATTTAAAAAAGTAACAATAATAAAAATTATACCTGTCTAAGTACCAGTAAGGTGGAACTCCTCGTGTACATGACAGAAATAAAATATTCAATTCTGAAAATTAAAAGAGACCGAATGAACGTGAACACTATAATTAATTAAAAATCAGAGCTATGAAATTAATTACCTAGGAGGATGGTTGTAGCCTCACATAGTTTATCTCGACATAGTTTGGAAAAACTATGCAATTCTGGAAAAAGGGCTTTTCCAGGATTTGAGTACGAAAAGGAAATTGTATTATGTGAATTAAAAGAAATTAAATTAAATTGAGAATAATATCCTGTTATAAGAATTCCAAACCTGAGTATATAAATTTAATTGTATATACAAAAATGAAAACTCGTCTCTATATATTATATAATGTTATGTAATACAAGTATTACAACTAAGATAATTTCAGAGCATTAATATAGCCATAGTGAAATTGGGAAATTTCATGAACTGAAGTTTCAATTAAAATCAATTTCATACCTCTGTTGAATTCATGTAAAACAAACCCTTTGAATTAAATGAATAGGCATAGGCAATACTACTAAATTAAGTACGTATTACCAATAAGAAGCAGAGAAAATTTGGGTGGAGTGTTAAGTACAGTTATGCTCGAGTCATAAAACCCTCTCTACCAACGTAAAGATAAATTATAATATATGTTCATCAACGACACTTTATAACAGAGGAATAACATTTTGTTGGAAGTCGAAATGATGGCTATTAAGAGTATGATACATAAAATTAATTTTTATTGCAGAAAACAGTAATTATGAAAGTGAGAAATTCCCAACGAAATGAAGCAAATAACTTTATGTTGCTATAAAATTAAGGAATAAAAAATGGGGATCTTTGTATTCGTTTGAAAGTTGCTCAGAAGTACATGACAAAACTTCTACAAAATAATTATCAACGTTTAGTGAAAAGATTAACTAAAATAGGTATGATATCAAATTGAATTAAATTGGGGAAACAATGCAATTTAATAACACAACTTCAAAAACTAATAAAAAAAATAAAAATGGTACAGTGGTTCTCGAAAGTTGATTTTATGAAATGGGTAAACGTAAATTTTACCAATAATTACTTAAAATAGAAATTATAACAGAGAAGTGGAATAAGTTAAAGTGACGAGACACTATTAGTGTGGAATAAACCCAAATTCCAAACATTTCCACAACCGTTGTAAATTCTTACACGATGTGAATAAAATCGATGTACAATAAATGGCAAAACTAGAATTAGGGAAATTGAAATTGGGGAAAATTTCATATGCCAGTGAAAGTTAATGGGAGAAAGGTTTGAAATTTAGAAAACCATTAATAATTATATAGTGTAACCACTACAAATGGGGAATTTCAAATTCTAAATCTACAGAAAACGTGGTGATAAAATTCACACAGAGAAAACAAATTTTTTCAAGGGTTGAATTAAATAGAATTTGGGGAAAAATTATTTGCACCCACATAAATGAGGAATTGATAAATAAATAAAAAAAAAATTGATAAACCAAGTTACCATTAAGATCTCAGAACCTAAATTATATGCATTTTCAATATGATAGGATGAAATTGGCCGAGAGTTTCACTCTCAGAAGATTTAAACCCTATAAATTTTTAATATGCACATAGGAATAAGGTATACAAGGTTAATCATACCTCTGTTCTGCATGTAAGAACTCGGGAAATGTATAGGGAAATTCGATACCAGTATAAATAGTGTCAAACCTGCACATGATGAGAAAATTAATTAATAAAGTGCCATAGGAATAATATATAATGCAAATTTGAACAAGTTGCAAAGCTTTACAGCTAATAATCAATTACATCTACATAGAAATTGATATCCATGAATTCAGAAACCATAAACTGGTGTGAATTACCTGAGGAGCTATGAGAATTAGACTCAGCAGGGGTGTGGAATTCTTGGGGAAATTAATAAAAATCATCACCGAGACATTCTCCCTTGTTAGAAACAGAGAAATGACAGAAACAGAGAAGGGGTTCTCTCTGTCATTTTCACCCAAATGAAAAACTGAGAAACAAAGAATCAATGGAGGAACGAACCCTAACCATAGTCAAGTCGTGATTGAAGGGTATACGAATGCATCCTAGTCATTGTCAAATTCATAGATCAACCATACACATAGCTAAGTTCGTATAAAACCCATGTGACTTGTAGGTGCGATGGTAAAACTCATAAATGAGTGCAATTTCAAAATGACAAGGCTTTAATACAGATAGGTGCCCCTTCATTCAGATTTAATGGACACAAAGAAGAAAAAAATTAATTGAATGAAATTAAATATGACGTTAATGCAAACAATTGATATGTAAATGTTAATACAAACCAAAGTTGTCAATCACATATAATTCGAACAAATGTGATATAGGTACAATTAGTAATTATCAATGGATATGATATTTCCATTTGGTGAACACACATATAGGTCGACATGTGTAAGAAAGGAAATGATAAATATATAGGGAGAAACACCTATATATATATATATATATATATATATATATATATATATATATATATATATATATATATTTGCATACAATCTTTTAAGTAAAAGGAGGAAAATAAGTTAATATGTTGTGAAACCAGCTCCAAAAATAGAAGAAAAGAGATATCAACACCTTAGAAATAAGCCACTTTGAGGGGGAAACCTCCAATACATTACATGAATGAACAATTATTGGATGATACAAATGACAAAACCTCCTTTCTATATATTTGAGTCCATGGGGCCATAGTGTAATCCTAGCCGACCTAACAATAATAACGTAAGGGCACAATAATAATAATATGTGGGTTACAGGGGTACAACAATAACAATAAGGGGGGCTACAATAACATAATAAGGGACTACACTATTAATATAGGGACTTAACATGCCCCTCTCCTTTAAACAAGTGTTGCTCTCAACGCTTGATTATTTCTTGATGCTTCTGTATAAAATTCTCATCCTCCCATGTGGAATCTTATACAAGAAAGTTCTTCCACTTGTTGAGATACTCTGAAATTGATCGTACTTGTCGAGTTCTTGTTTCTGTGACTACTTCAGAACTTCTTTCAATGTGATGTTGATCTTCCTGTTGTTTCATTAAATTCTACACCAAAGTTAGGTTATCCTTTGAGAGTTGGAGAACTTGTTGTTGATGCTCAATGTGATCTTCCACTAATTTATCATCCATATTAGCTATTATTTGATCCTTCAAACCATCCAAATTAGCCTCCATTTCTGGTTTTAAACCATCTATGTCATCTTCGGTTTCTCTTCGTAAGATCGAAATTTGTTGCACTTGGTACCGTAATTTTGATATCTCATACTACAATTCTTCCTCTTCATGCATCATTGTATAGCTTTTTGAGGGCTTAATGGGTATGAAATTACATTTTGAAGGCATTATAGAACCCAATACTAATAAAAATTCTAAAATATGCCCTTGGAATCACTTCAAACTGCTTTTTCAAAAAAACGTTATGCAATTTTAAAAACCAAATACACACCATTTTCTTGCTTTTGAGAAGGTTGATATTGAAACTGAATTATATATGTGATTTCGGAACTTCAATATCTGAAATTCGGCCCTGTAGTATTCCTCTAAAGCTTCTTTAAAATGCCATAGGTCTGACTTGATTTGGAATATTCAAGGCAACGTTATGTCCAATCTCCCACAATGACCTAATTATGGACTAGTTTAGTAGAGAGAACTCATACGACTTACCACGTGTCACTGTTTTCCCATTTGGCTCTGAAATTTATTGAAAGAAGACTGCATTCCATGTAATTCTAGTCGCTTTTTATAGAATTCCAATCTGATGCTTAGAGAGAGAGTTAGGAATATTTTCCCGCGATCACCCCTTTGAGATGAAATTCAGGAGCCTGAAAAAGATCTAACTTCCACAGAGCATATCTCCAAAAATATTGCGAACCAAGATCTAAAATTTTGCAAAGATTTTCCTCACGATTTCAGCTTCACACTCATTGTAGCTTCTAAACCTTCGTAGAACAAAATTTATAGTGAAAATTCCACGATGACCTGTTTGGAGCAGCGAAACCCTAGAATCCAAAGATCTGATACCAAATGTTTTGAAACCAGCTCCAAAATTAGAAGAAAAGAGATATCAAAGCATTATAAATAAGCCACTTCGAGGGGGAAACCTCCATTACATTACATGAATGAACAATTCTTGGATGATACAAATGACAAAGCTTCCTTTCCATATATACGAGTCCATGGGGCCATAATGTAATCCTAGCCAACCTAACAATAATAATGTAAGGGCACAATAATAATAATATGGGGGTTATAGGGGTACAACAATAACAATAAGGGGGGCTACACTAACATAATAAGGGACTAAACTATTAATATAAGGTACAATTCGTAATTATCAATGGATATGATATGTACATTTGGTGAACACACATATATGTTGACATGTGTAAGAAAGGAAATGATAGATATATACTGAGCAACACCTATATATATATATATATATATATATATATATATATATATATATATATATATATATATATATATATTCTCATACAATATTTTAATTAAAGTAAAAGGAGGCAAATACGTTAATATATATAAGTGGGGTAATATATGTATATGGGTATTCAAGTATCATATTGCAGAGATATGGAATATTACATAATAAAATTTGTATGGTAACTTAAGATAACAAGATAATGTATATATATGTTATAGTATTTCCATTAAAGTAGTGGAATTGTTATTATTGTTTATATATATATATAAAGGGTTTCCAAGTGGCAAATATATAAAGAGTTATATATTTAATAATGTTGGAAAATATATATACAATGGACTACTATTTAGAGATATATATATATGTTTGGGGTAACATGTATCTATAAGGCTACATTATATTTTCAATAAAATAAATAACATCAATTCTAATCCTGTGATGGTAGGAAATAAGAATAATGATGGATACACTAATTAATATTTAAAATAATGAAAAATGTAAACAAGACAAATTAATATTTGTTCTTTAGTGAATAGAGGAAGTATATTTCCCTAAAATATTCATGGTAACAAAGGTAGTTATTAAGAAATACATGATTAGGAAATACATTGAAAGAAAATAATTTAAATAGTAAAAGTATGTAAGATTGTACTATTGCCACAATATTAAATGACAAAAGTGTCGAAGAAATAATTCTGATTATTACCAGAATTTATATAAATAAATAAAAAATTGAGTATGTGGAGTTGTTACAAATCATATCAAAGTTCATGTTAAAAATTTGGGCTTATGGGTCGCTACAAAGGGAAAAAATTCTACTGTAAAATTTATTTTAAATTTTATTTATTATTACTAAATTCTATGACGAAAAATTAGTGCAGGAATCAATGCAGAAGAAGTACAACTCCTATTATGATAGACAGAGAAAAAGTTGTAAGTAGAACTAGGAAATGGTGGGGCCCTACTAAATCTAAATACTAAAATGCTAAAAATAACATTTCAGCAATAATTAGTTCAGTTAAAGACTAACTATGAATGATTGATGCAGTATTGAGAAAAAGAGGTCGGTAAAGAAATTTCTACCAATTTTAGCTTCAAATGAAACAAAACCCAACTCAGATAGGTCTGAGAGTGCAGAAGAATTTGCTTAAAGAGCAAAAGAAAAACGAGTGTAGGGATAATTTTGAAATTAAATATCTAGTCCTTAAATAATAAAAGGAAAGGGATGCAGAAACTTGACTTCTAAATAAGATTACTTCCACATATATGAATACAGAAGAAATCTAAAAAATAAGAAGAAGTATCAGCTAAGGTGGGACAACTCACTATAGACGAAATTGTGATGAATTCCTTACATTAGGGGAGAAAAGGGAAATGTACAGTGAATTATGAATTGTCAAAACCACATCTCGAAAGACAGATTTGAAAGTGACAATTCTAAACACATGTTCAAAAAATACAACTGTGTTACCAACCATAAAAAGACCAAAACGATTAGCTGAAAATCTAGAGGAAGCAAGAGACCGATAAACTGAAAACCAGTTAGCAATGATTGAAATTTTAGGTACACATTATAATCAATATGTGGTTGTTTTATTTGATTCAGTAGTAAATTTTAAATTCTATCCGCCTCAAAATAGTGGAGAATGGTAGTTTGAAAACTAGAAAAATGTAAATATTCTTGCCTGGTATAGAAAAATTCAGGAACAAAATAGAAGGTTAATCATCAACTAACTAAATTATCTAACAAAGTAAGAGGAAAGGATATAAAATTCCAATATTATTTCTATAGAGTGGTATGATCTTCTAGTGGAAATGGAACCAAAAAAATAAATAGGGAATTGCTTGAAATTTAGGTACTTGAACTAAGTAAATAAGAAAATTTGTACTATAAAAGAAATTAATGACCATTAAACAAATTTTTACTTTTCAACAAGAACAGACAGCAGGGAAAAAGTTGTCAAATATGCTTCCCAAGTTGGGGAATTGGGACAACCAATAGGAATAAGTCGGTGGGAGACTTATCTAGAGTTAATTTAATTTAAAATTCAGAAAAGAAATTCTATAAAAAATTCAACGATGTATAGGGGAATACTCCTGAATAATAAGAACAAAAAGTCATATGACAAATTTCAGATATAGAATAATATATAAAAACCAAGCATGTCTCCAGGGGTGGAGCGCTAAATTTGGTTGCTAAAAAGAAGGATGAAACCTTCTGGATGTCTATATAATTAGACAGTTAAACTAGGTAAATATCAATAATTGGTTAAGGCTTACAAAAATAGATGAACGAATTGGCCAAATGGGAAGTAAATTTCTATAAGACATTCTTCTGAACTTGAAAAGTACATTATAAGGTTAAAAAGTTAACCTTTGGACATACAAAAATCATTTACAGTGCTACATATGGGTACTTAATGAACAATATGCTACTAAAATAATAGAAAAAGTAGCATTATTATTAAAATAATATGTTCTGATATACTCCTTTTAAAGAGGAGAATAATATCGTAACATAGTATTAAAAATAATTTGAGAGCTTTAACTACATGTAAAACTAAATCAATGTGAGTTTCACAAAAATCCAAGAGATAATAATTGGATATGAAAATTCTAAAGAGGGGTTGGCGATAAATCAGAAACAGGTAATATTGAATTGACCTAAACTGAATGAGAAACTAGTAAGACAATCAACAAGGATCATTGCCGAATAATGTCATAAAATTGAAAAAGGATTTCTGCATTGCAGAAAAAATAGAATGTAAACTTGAGTGGAAAGACTTAATGAAAAATTAGTTAACACAATTAAAATGGAAAATTAGTACTGCAATGAAAGTTACTTATTCAGTGGTGGTGTGTACTAAAAAAAATAGTATAGAGAGGTTGAGAGAAATATTGTTGCAAAATAATGCATAATTAGTGTATGAATATCGAAAGTTGAAATTTGAAAAACACATAGATAAAGTTCTGTAGTCTATGAAGTAATAAATACCTTAAAACATGGAGATAGTAACCAAGAGAAAGGTAAAGTTAGGGATAATATGTCATAAATTTTCCTTTTCACAAATAGAGTGAAATGCAAAATAAGCAAGGAGGAAAATTTCCTCAGAAAAATAGATAGAAGGAAAAGAGAACTGAATTATTGGTCTACAAGTAAAAATATTCATCAAATACTAACACATAAAAATAGTAGTGTAAAAATTGAAATGTGAGAATGAATGGAAGGAGTATGGTTGAAAAAACCCTCAAAAGGTAAGATTTCAGTAAGATGAAATTGTATGATTAATAACAAACCAACCCAAAACTAATTTTTAGAAGTAAATAGTACAAAATTTTAATATGTCAATGAAGAACCCTAAAATAATAGATGAATACCATCAGAATGTCATCAGAGACCTTATGCAGGTCATCTGGGTATATTAAGATAATAACCAATGTGAGGGAGATGATACTTTGATAAGGGATAAAGAAGGAGGTAACAAAAACATCTTGGCATAGGGTTGAAAAATTAAGAAGGTAAATTAGAACACCATTATCGTGTTGATACATTAAATTCATTCTTTAATTGAATAGAAGAAAAATATAGTAGAAAATGAATTTAATTCGGGACTACTAAGTAGTAAGTCCAAGTAACAACATGACAAAAAATTGTGGGAAGAATGGAGACTCCAAAGAAAAATATTACACTTTTGTTTTTACAAATACAACATCACATATGACCAAAATATTAAGGAATGAAATCTTTAACTCCATATAATCACACAATAGATCTCTTTGATAGAAATTCCAAAAGTACATATACTTTTGGGAACATCATGTATGAAGGAAGAGGGAGGGGAGGGGAGGGAAGGGGGGCGCCCGGGGGGGGGAAGTTGAATTGAAACACAATTTATTATCCACATACAGTTAGACAGAAAGAGAAATAAAAACAAAAACTAGCAGAAATATGATATAAGTATGAAACAAATACAATATAATTTTCAATGATACTTTTTTTTATTGCTAGAAACTGTATACAAATACAAGTATCAGATATCCAATGGTACAAGTTAGAAAAAAAAACCTTATATGAAAAAAACGAAAAAAGGGCCACATTCCACTTATGGGAAATTAACAGAAGAAAAAAATGGTTCTAATACTAGAAGTACGATAGTAGGTGGGAACATACTGTAGAAAGAGTCATCAAAGTAATAAGGTAAATTCAGCTCGTCAGAGGAGTTATGCAAGAATGCACTGAGAATTAAAAAATGTTTTGCTAAGAAATACCTCAAAATTTCAAGGCCAGGAGGATTGTAGTGAGAATATAAAATCACTCTACTTCGTTGTATAAAATTGGTTTCAAATTTAATTATTGAAAAAATTATGTACATGAACCTGCTCACTTGAGTGGATTGTGGTACAGTTGGAAAAAGAAAGGAACTTTCATCGAGATTAAACAGTAGCAGTTGATAGTGCAGTGGAAACACTTTGCAGCTGAAGAATCTACTTGCAAACATGAAGTTACAATGAAATAAATGGGGATATTGGCAAACACCGAGGATGGTGTTTTGTTATAGAGGGGGACTATGTAATATCCCTATTTTCGGCTTTCTATAAATATAGAATACACAAAAAAGGTCAGGAGGACCTCAAAAATAAGATATATAAATATATTAATTGTGGAAATTAATATATAAATGTGGAAATAGTACCATGATGTAAAGATAGAGTACATTGAGACCGGGAAGTCAAAATCCATGACGCTGGACTAGATTCCTAAGAATTAACCAAAATTATCCAAAACGCCTTAGAGAAAAATAAAATAAAATAAAATTTATTAAATGGGACAAAATGATCTAATAAAAGCCTCAGTAAAGTGGAAAGTTACTAAGAAGAGGTAAGAATAAATCTACAAAGTGGAAAATCTAGTTTTATATAATATTTTGTGGAAGAAAAAAAAGTAAAGCCTAGGCTAAGGGAAACAACATCCCAAATTAACTGGACATAGTTATGAAAACATGATGAGGGAAAATAAGCTTAAATAAGCTATTCCTAGTTAGACAAGAGGTTGTCTAGGCCTTCGAAGAATTAGTCTCTTCTCGCGGGGAGCTGTGGATTAAGCTCAAGGTTGGGTGGAAAATAGTCTTCACCAGATTGGTATACACATTTTGTGAATGTTTGTATTATGTTACTATTATCTTTTATGAAAGTCTGATGCATTTATATATGGTTATGTTTTATGAATTATAGTTGAAAGATCTATATATTTAATTATAAATGAACTGTAATAGTCTACTGTGTTCAGAAATGAGTATTTGTCATATGTATTGAACATAATTCTTAACATAGAGGGTATACTTAATTATTCTGTATGGTTACATATGCTGAATAAAATATTGTGACCAACACACATAATCTCTAAAACCTGGGAAAGGGTCTAAATTTGATGTTAGTTCCATCTTATAATTTTCATTTCAGGTACAGAGAACACAATTTAACTCAACCATAATCATAACAGTATATAAGTGAAAAGATATAAATATTTAAACAAAATATAGTTTAGAAATATAGTAGTCATAAGAACATATAATTTAATGATGTGTATACAATCTACAGATAAATTGTAAATAGAATAGTGAAACTTCAAATCTGAATAAGAAACATATACTTCAAATTTAAAATAAATAATCTCTATTTTATGTATATTCAGGCATACATGGATAGATATTTATTGAAAAGAAATATGTTTAAAGTTCATATAACCGTTCTTACATATAGGAACTTCCTCTTATAGAGGTGAGTAGAATAACATCTTACAATTCAGTTAAAAACATAAATTTCAATAGTTCAATTCCATTTTGATTTAAGTTCGTCCATCCTCTTATAGAGGTGAGTAGAATAACATCTTACAATTCAGTTAAAAACATAAATTTCAATAGTTCAATTCCATTTTGATTTAAGTTCGTCCATTAAATAGTTCAACTATAGAGTGTGGAGTTGAAATTGGTAAATAGTGTATATAGATGGTTGAAACCTCCATATTCGGATGACTACCCAGTAAGAAGGTGAAAGGTGTCATCCAATCTCTTGACGGTGGAATGTAAAGAGCTGAAATGGAAGAATAATAAATTCTGACCTACCTGCAATTAAGTATGTACAAAAGTGTTATAATAATATAAATAATTGATGAAAATAATTTGAAAAAAACAGAGAATTTAGAGATGTAACAATAATAAAAATTATACATGTCTAAGTACCAGCAAGGTGGAACTCCTCCTGTACATGATAGAAATAAAATATTCAGTTTAGAAAATTAAAAGAGACTTAATGAATGTGAACATTGTAATTAATTAAAAATCAAAGCTATTAAATTAATTACCTATGAGGATGGTTGTAGCCTAGCACAATGTATCCAGACATAGTTGGGAAAAACTATGCAATTCTGGAAAAAGGGGTTTTCCAGGATTTGAGTACAAAAAGGAAATTATATTCTGAGAATTAAAATAAATTAAATGAAATTAAGAATAATATCCTGTTATAAAAATTCCAAACTTGAGTATATCAACTTAATTGTATATACAAAAATGGAAAGTAGACTATGTATATTATATAGCTTTATGTAATACAAGTACTACAACTAAGATACTTTCAAAGCATTACTATAGCCATAGTGAAATTAGGAAATTTCATGAAATGAAGTTTCAATTAAAATCAATTTCATACCTCTGTTGAGGAACTGTAAAACAAACCCTTTGAATTAAATGAATAGACAGAGGCAGTACTACTAAATTAAATACGTCTTACCAATAAGAAAAAGAAAAAATTTGGGTGGAGCGTTAAGTACAATTATGCTCGGGTCATAAAACCCTCTCTGCCAACATAAAGAGAAATTTGAATATCAATTCATCAACAAAACTTTATAATGGAGAAATAACATTTTGTTGGAAGTTGAAATGATGCCTATTAAGAGTATAATACATAAAAATAAATTTATTGCAGAAAACATTAATTATGAAAGTGAGAATGTCCAAATGAAATGAAGAAAATAACTTTTTGTTGTTATAAAATTAAGGAATCGAAAATGGGGATCTGCGTATTCCTTTCAAAGTTGCTGAGAAGTACATGAAAAAGCTTCTGCAAAATAATTATCAACATTCACTGGAAATATTAAATAAAACAGGTATGATATCGAATTGAGTTAATTGGGGGCAGAAGTCCAATTTAATAACACGACTTAAAAACTAATACTAAAAATAAAATTTCTATAGTGGTTCTCAAAATTTGATATTATGAAAGGCGTAAACATAAATTTTACCAATAATTACTTAAAATAGAAATTATAATAGAGAAGTAGAATACGTTACAGTGATGAGACCCTATTAGTGTTTAATAAACCCAATTCCAAACATATCCATAGTCGTTGTAGAATATTACAAGCTATGAATAAAATCGATGTACAATAAATGGCAAAACTAGAATTAGGGAATTTGAAATTGGGTAAAATTTTGTATTGCAGTTCAAGTTAATGGGAAACGGTGTTGAACTTTAGAAAACCATTAATAATTTTATGGTGGAAACACTAGAAATGGGGAATTCCAAATTTGAAATCTATAGAAAACGTGGTGATAAAATTCACATAGAGAAAACACGATTTTTCAGGAGTTGAATTAAATAGAATTTAGGGAAAAATTATTTCCACCCACATAAATGAGGAATCAATAAACAAACAATAAGAATTGATAAACCAAGTTACCCTTAAAATCTCATAAACAAAATTATATGCATTGTCAATATGAAAGGACGAAAATGGCTTAGAGTTTCACTTCTTAGAAGATTTAAACCCTATACATTTTCAATATGCAGATAGGAATAGTGTATACAAGGTTAGTCGTACCTCTGTTCTGCATGTAAGAACTTGGTAAGAGTATAGGGAAATTTGCTACCATTCTAAATAGTGTAAAACCTAAACACAATGAGAAAATTCATAAATAAAGTGCCATAGGAATAATATATGCAAATCCAAACAAGTTACAAAAATTTACAACAAAAATTCAATTATGTCTACAGAGAAATTGACATCCATGAATTCAGAAATTAGAAAATGGTGTGAATTACCTGAGGATCTATGAGAAGTAGACTCAGCAAGGGTCTGGTATTCTTGGGGAAAGGAATACAAATCATCACCAAGACATTCTCCCTTGTTAGCAACAGAGAAATGGCAGAAATAGAGAAGGGGTTCTCTGAGTCCTTTTCACCCAAATGAATAACTAAGAAACAAAGAACCAATGGAGGAACGAACCCTAACCATAGTCAAGTCATGCTTGGGGGGTATACGAAGGCATTTTGGCCATTGTCAAAATTGTAGATCAATCATACACGTAGCTAAGTCCGTATAAAAACCATGTGACTTGCATGTGCAATGGTAAAACTCATCAATGAGTGCAATTTAGAAATGGCAAGGCTTTAATACAGATAACCATCCCCTCATTCGGATTTAATGCATAAAGATAAGAAAAAACTTAATTGAATGAAATTAAATACGACATTAATGCAAAAAAATTATACGTAAATTTTAATACAAACCACAGCTATCAATCACATATAATTCGAACGGATGTGATGTAGTTACAATTCATAATTATTAATGGATATGATATGTACATTGGGTGAATGAAGATATAGGTTGACATGTGTAAGAAAGGAAATGATAAATATATAGGGAGTAGCACCTCTATATATATATATATATATATAAATATATTTTAAGTAAAGTAAAATGAGGCAAATGTGTTAATATATATATGTTAATATATGTATATGGGTATTCAAATATCATATTCTAGAGGTATGAAATATAGCATAATAAAATTGGTATGGTAGCTTAAGATAACAAGACAATGTATATATATGTTATAGAATTTCCATTAAAGGAATGGAATTCTTATTATGGTTTAGAAAGCTATATATATATATATATATATATATATATATATAAATATAAATGGTTGCAAGTGGAAAATATATAAAGAGTTATATATTTAATAATGTTGGAAATATATATACAATGGACTACTATTTAAAGAGATGTATATATTTTTGGGGTAACTAACATATATATATATAAGTCTAAAGTAGATTTTCAATAAAATAAATAAAATCAACTCTAATCCTATGATGGTAGGAAATAAGAATAGTGATGGATACATTGATTAATATTTAAAATAATTAAAAATGTATACAAGTCAAATTAAGATTTGTTCTTTAGTGAATAAATGAAATATTTTTCCTTAAAACGTTAATGGTAACAAAGGTAGTTATTAAGAAATACATGATCAGGTAAAAAAAATGAAAGAAAATAAATTAAAAATTAAAAATATGTGACATTGTACTGTTACGACAATATTAAATGAAAAAAGTGTCAAAGAAAGAATTATGAGTATTACCAGAATCGCTATAAATATAATTTTTTTTTTTGAGTAAGTGGAGTTGTTACACTACAACATGCTTTAAATATGCACAATATTCAGTCATTAACACTCATAGAATAAAGGATATATGATCTACAAAAGGTATGAAGCATAAAAAATCTATACAACCTTGTCCAATACTCTCGTACATATCCAACCAATAATCAACTCCAAGCTCAAGTATATAAAACATGTAGGGTGAAATTGAGCTTGGGGCTAGGATCAAGGGTGCACAAACTTAACCAAATCAATCTACTAACACCCCAAATTTTATGCTAAATGCATTCAAATCCTTGGAGGACCTTTTCAAACCATTTTTGACCTTTTTCACCTTTTTTGGAAGCCTCTAGGAATTTTCAAGTTAATTTCCTTTTGAAAAACACGATGAATGGGGAGAAAATTTCGTGAAATCCCTCAGTCGCATGCATGACACTGGATCCATGTGAGTGATACCTATAACCACTCCCATAGGTTAGTCTGCCAGCGACTGGAGCCTTTCAACCACTCCCATAGGATTGGCTCCATGCAATAGATACATCTATACTAGCCTCCATACCTTTGACATAGCCTCTAACACATTTGCAAGTGGATAAAAAATGTCTCCCAGGTGTCATTTCCAAATTTCCCTAGAAGGGCCAACAATTTTTTTTGGAAAGATTGCCAACAAGTCCTCCACTCTCTATAAAACCTCTAAACAATCTGTAAAACATCTAATAGACCTGAAATACTCTGTAGAGCCATAAAAAATCCATCACATCACTACAACAAGTCATGCTCATAATCATAGACATGAAGACTTAATGAATACATAGATGACAGCTCAAATAGTGTGGCATGATCCATCTATATCACATGTACATATGTATGATAAACCTATAGTGGAATCCTCTACCTGTAGTAGCACCATCCAACTATCTTATAGCATCAACAAACCATCATGACATGACCATTAATGTGCATGCCAGCTCCCAATACCATTATGCTACCATCAAGCTCCATCAATGCCATCATCTGATCAACATCTATCCAAACACTTGGCAACACAAACCAACATGAGTGACATCATACTGTTGACATCAATGGCAACACAATCATCCTAATCTCAACTGAACTAGCTATTTGGAACCCAAACCATGCTAAAATAAATGTAAATACTACAATACCAATAATTTTCACACCGTTTGACTTCTTCAATACTTTCACTAAACAAAGTGGGCCAAAAATAACCAACACGGAGGATTTTTTTGGCAGTGGCCATTCTAGATAGGTGGTCATCACAAGACCCACTATGGAATTCATTTAGAACTTTCTCAACTTTCTCACAAGTAAGTAATCAACGAATAATGGTCTCTATTCCATGAAGTTAGGGGATGTTCCCCATAAGAAGGTAATGGGGGGCTTGGTGGAAAATGTGCCTTCAATCATTACAAGTGAGCTGAGGATTGTACTGAGTTCAAATAAAGATAAGGATATAATTGTACTAGGGGTCATCCGTAGATATGCCGAAAAAGTGTTCATCTGGTAATTAATCATTTATAGGAGTCCCTTGGGATTCTCTGGTGAGATCCATGATGAATTCCTCAAGAATAAGAGCTTTATTGCTTTTAGGGAAAGAAAAATGTAATTCAAACTCTTGCAAAATAAAAACCCATCGAGCATACTTATGGTTCATAATACGACTAGTGAGAAAACATATCATGGGGTGAATGGGTGCTATTATGGTTCAATAGGCACCTTTTCCAACGTGTGAATAAACATATGGAAACATTTAGGTCTTGCATCTACCCCCCATACCGGATTCCATCTTGCCAAATGTCTGCGTGCATCCTCTTTGCCAGAGTATACATCTTCCATTTTAATAATTGGAAATTGAAACTGTAACCTCATCATGTGCACACATTCCTCCCATTTGCCCATATTCTCCTTATGATTTCCCACCATATTGCTGGAGTGGTATGCAAACCAAGATGCATCGAATCTCCATACTTTAGGCACAGTCCTTTCAAGCTCTCCTATAAACATGTTTACATTAGTTGAGCCATCATAGTGCGACAAATCATGTAGCTCATATGTTATACATCACAGAGCTTGGGTCACACGATGACAAAAAATACCTCATGCGATCGTTTCTCCCAATTTTATAGTTCTTCATCAGAGTCTGAAAAAAGAGAGTTATCCTTCTCCCACTTAAGATTCACATCTGCCATCAGATTAATCTAATCTTCCTCATGCAAAGTTAGATTATATATTTGATCTATCTCATCCTTAGTGCACATTGGTTCAGTATACCTTTGGCCTTTTGTAGGATCTAGAGGAATGATTACCCTGACTCCATTACTTTCAAATTCCATCCTCTTTTTCTTCACGTTGATAACACCATCTATGTCAATGGCCCAATCCAATTATAGTAGCATAGGTTACTAGGATCAGTATCATCTACAATCTGGATAACTTCTAAGTATGCCATCACCTTAACACCCTCTATACTCACCACAACTTGTGACAACCTCCCTAAAGTAATGATCTTCTATTGATTGGCCATGCACAATTGAATGGTAGACCATTACAGATTTGGCTCTCCCATGCGCTACCATGTTTTCTTAGGTATAACATTAGCATATGATCCCATATCTAAAATAACTTGGTCCATTGCATAGGCACCAATCTGCTAGTCATACCCATCTCCCTACCCGTTCTCTTCATGTTCTTATATATTTTGTCAATTGGGCATTGTTCTACTAGTGGTTATCCTTTTCTATGCAAGTATCTATCAGAGGTTGGAGAATATCTACTGCATTTTTATTGCACAGGAGCTTCATACATGCTTGTAGAAATGGCTCGATCTCCTCATCTCTTCTTGCTTCCTTCATTTTTCTACTTGATGTTGATGCACTTCCTTATTCAAATTATTTTTGTGCTTCAATAAAGGTCTCCTTTGTGTGCTGAAGATTTAAGCCTCATTTATTTTAAGGTACTTTATGAATCCATACATCAGTGGCTGGTTGCTTTCCTTTATCCTCATTGGTAGCGACACCACTCCTAGTAACCACATTCACATTGGGATATTCTTCACGAGTTTCTGCACAAACCATCTAAAGATTTTATGTTTTGGTCTGCATCTTCTTTTCCTACATTTTAGCAATCAAGATAGGAAAATATTCTATGAAATGATCAAATTTTCTACAGTACCTGCGGGACTGTCCTACTAGATTCAGATAGTCACATGCATAATTACCAACATCACCACAGTTATATCAAATGACTTGTCCACGTCCTCGACCAACTAATCCACCTACTCAGCCTCTTCCTCTGCCTTGAAATCCTTTGCACCCAGAAGGAGATGATGTTCATGTAGTCTCAAACTGCATTCTATATATTTCATATTAATCTAACATCATATCAAAAGTGCGACAATTCTACTCATCATGCCCTAATGACAAAAAAAATTGCAAAACAGTTGCTTTAATTTAGTTTGATACTTTTCGATGCTTGGGCAGGAATCTGTGTCATGTAATCCTACGAGTGGATAGATCGTATACCATACTAGATTCTTCAATGGAATAGGACCTCTAACATTCAGATAAGTTTTAAAAACAAGACATTGATCTTTATGGTGCCTAGAAGGTTTACATTTTATACATGAAACCTCTGTGCAAACCTCTTTGCCTTTTCCTTGCACAAACTTTGAATTTATCGATGCATGACTTCCAACTGATTCTGAATTTGTTGAGTTCCCCTAGCAATAGGTGTCCGGGTAGCCTCCAATTTCATTGCAATTTCCACAGATTCAACTTTTCTAGCAATATTTTGTTGACCTAAGGGTTGCCGCATATTTAGAAGAAACATAGAAATGAACCATTCCTTATGGTGTGTATCATAAAAAAAAAATATAACATCTCTGAAGGTGCGCTTTAGCCTCTGATTGGCCTCCGATACAGATTCATTAGCCTCCTAAAGAATACCTTTCATTTCTATCATCAGCTGCGTGTATGACTTAGGCTTCTTAAACTTCTCCTTTAGGGCATCTTCTATTTCATTCAAGGTGGCATTAGGGTTTTCTTGAGCATACCTAATGTACCAATCTAATGTGTGATCTTGGAAAGCAGTAGCTAGTTTTCCCTTTCTAATATCAATATTGTAAATCTGTTGAGCCTGCCATACAGCCTCGGTGACAAACCAAAAATGTCTAGTATCATCATTGCCAATGCCTCTGATATTAGGTAACTTCGCTAGTGCAACCATATCTACTTCAGGTGGAGGTGGAGGTGGTGGTGGTGATGGACTGTGTAGCAGGGTGGGTGATTTATGATGTGAGTGTAGAAGTGGAGTGGATGGATTAGGGAAAATATTCAAGGGTTTCTCATTTTACGAACCTTCTTCAGAATCACTTGAGCTGTAAATCTCTGGTCCAGGTTCACTATCAAATATAGGATTGAGAGGGCTATAAATAATTTTTTCAGGGTCTTCACGGTAAATTCTTCCACTGCGCGTATTTGGATGTCTTTGATGCATTCAAGCAGTATGCTTGCACAAACAACCCTATTCACATAATAGCATTTTTGACAAAAAATTTCAATGAGCGTAGGAAGTTACCTCTGGGTCCTTTGAAAAACCTTATTTCTGCTTTAGAATATGACATGAATTGATCAATGGAAAATTTAGTCACAAATCCTCCCAAGAGGTGATCGATCCAATGGTCTACCACACAAGTGATCTTATTATCAATATTATCTACTTAATGGATCAATTCAGGAGTCCATTCAGTGACTACTTCGTCTTTTATGTAGTGATGGAAATCATCTAAGTGTGACAACCACTCCTGTAGTTCATGGGAAAAACAACAAAAGAATAATACATGCACTTCTGTATAAATATATTTCTGTACCCACTTTTCACCAGAAAACATAGTACTTCTATTCTCTTGGAGTGCAAATTCGAGGATCTTTCTATCCACCCAATATTGTAATTCATTTCGTGAAGAATGCCACAACATCAAATGCCCCTCAAAATGGTGATCCCAGTCTCGACAATCGAACCATTTTTTGGCTTGAGGGGTCCTGACCCAAGTTCAGAGTTTATGGATAAACCAACAAACCCTCCAATTAATGGCCATTTTAGAAATGATGTGCTTGTAGAGATAAAAGTGTCACCTGAAGCATTATGAGGGGGGTGATGGAACCAGGTTTCTACACCCTGAGGGAGAAAATAATGAAGTGGTCCTCAGTAACCCAAAGGAAAACTTATATAAATCATAAAAATATGTGCACAATAATATACAATATAATTGCATAGAATGCACAGTCTTTAATAGAATAACATAGAGTTGTTGTTTGCCTTAGCGCAAATAAACAAAACAAAACCTGATCCAGATCTTAAAAAATGAAAACTCTTAAACAGATATATCAACCGTCAATAAGCATTCATAATCATAATAGATATCTTTTGCGCGATGATCAATGAGCAATACAGACAATGCGATCTTAATAGAATATAACAGTAAAAAATTGAGATTCATAACATAAGAAGCTCGCCAAAATATGTCCTTTCTATTAGTTTCAGAACTGTTCAATACATTAGACTTTCAATACATCAAGCTTGCCTTACAAAACCCTTATGCACACACAACTAGCGAAGTCCGCACATAGCCAGGACTAGGTCTTCACACAGATAGCTAGTAGGAGCCTTTCAACCCAACCTAGACAAACACTTATGATGTATTACAAATGCATATAAATCACAATATCATGAGCTTATTTTTCTTCTACATTATATATGTTTAGACTAGATCTATCTATCTATTTATATTCACTTAGCATGAAGATAATATGGTCTCAAACCATAGTTTGAGGCCCACAGTTTTCCCTTATACCCATTCACAAACAAATTAGGTACTTTGACCCATTGCAAAGCCCCTCGACTCCATCGCGCAATGCGCACATACAAACATATACAAAATTATATCAAAATTGTGCATCAGGGGACCCCGCTCCAATGGTAACCGAGGACAAGGGGGACCTACCGAACAACCTGCGGTAATGAAGGAACCTTTTCCCCACCAAGGACTGGTTAATACTCCGCAACAAAAACCACCTCAAAATGAGACTAGAGGGAACAAGCACAAAATCTAAATAGTTGGATAATAATTGTTCTTCTAAACACAGAATAGGATCTATGAAACTCCATCGGATACCAACACATCAGGTACAAGTATGAGCACACCTACTATGTTGTAAACTATCTCCAAATTACCTATTCATCCCTTTCCAAAAATGGTCAAAGGACCAACCAGATGAGCAGGATATCATTCCAAAGCTCCTCATAACTATATTGTAGTGGATGACTTGGCTCAATGTCCAGCAACCATGTCATTATTTGAAGTCCTGCAATCATGCCCAACACAGTGAAAGACCTCACTTTCTGCCTTATACGTGATCAACCCCTATGATTCCCGCTTAATGGTTTTCGACCTAGACAAGGCAAGCCCTAGGCTTCCTTCTCTAGTCGCTTTCCAACTAACAGTTTCAGTTCATAATATCACCATAAACCAATAAGTTAAGGATGAAGGAGCATTCATGTGCATCAGGTCCAAATGAGTTTGGAAAAGGTTAGGATCACCTGAATTGAAACCAGCTCACATCATTCTTAGAGCATATGACAAGCGCCCATAAGCCCCCGTTGGTCTTTATCAAAATGTCCCAGCAAACCTAGCTGGAAAAATAGTTCTTATATACATTGAAGTCTTCTATGCAAAACTAGACTACAATATACTCCTCAGGCGGAGTTACATGTACATTATGACTGTAATCACATCCTCTATTTTTAGGGTGATGATGTTCTCTCACAACGATTGGATCATCACCATCAACCAGATCACATACTATGAAAAGAAACCTATGAGCACCCTAGATGTTGTACTACCATATGTAGATACCACCACAAAACCACTCACAAGGTATAGAAAATTTGGCTCCGACCAATTCAAACCATCATCTATCCTAGTCTTGTTCTTAGTAGATCCCCTTATTGGTCGAAGGGAAGCCCTGGAAAGCATGGAGTCACCGATGTGCATGATGATCTCATAAAACACCGAAACAAGCCTAGAAGCAGAAACCTATAGTACGGATGTCTAAGAAATGGGCATGAAATTCCCCTACCATATGCTATCTCATAGATCCCATTTTTGTATCCCCCACCTATTTTTCTATCAAAATATTTCATGTAAACTATGACATTTCCAAATATGGCTTTCGCAATACGAGTGTGGTATTTGGTCCCTACAACCATGATAGAAAGCCCAAGAATTACCTCTACAAGTATGATCCCTATTGCTCCAGAAGAGGTCGTAGTAGTTAAAGAAACACCTGTAGTGGTGCCAGTTGGCACTACCAAGAGGAATGAGAAAAAAGGAAAAAGATTCGAAACCCCCAAGCTACCTACGAAATTACAAACTTGTGCAATGTGCGATATTGTAGGACACATTACTAATATTTTCCCAGAAGTAGAATACTTAAAACCTCTTCTATATATTCAAAGAAATGCCACGACCTCATATACTCATAAAAATTAATAGGTACAACCAAGGGAAACCATAACACACCAATTATGGGTGCTTCATATGCGACCATTATGGGTATTACACCCATAATTTCCCCGAGATGCCTGAATATAGGGATCCATGGCAAGCCCTAGAGTAATCGAATCTTGAAAACCCCTATGCCGAATCCATACAAATGAAAGAAAATGGGTCCAAAACCATATTTTGTATACGAGAAGAACCTGCATCATGCTGGTACTCATTCAACCCAATGGCTCAAAGAAGGAAAACAAAGGCGACACCACATCTCCCAGTTTGTGCATTGTCCAATGAACCCAATCACTTGGTCATATAATGTGTTGAATTAAAGGCTTTCAGCTGTTGGTACATCATACCACACATTTCCCAAAGAAACTTATCATGAAATAGAAGACACACGAGTCACATTTGTTGGAGAAACCATCACATGCATTATTGTCCCAACCTTCATTGTCTCCAGTCAATGTTCGATTTAATGCGATGTTTCATTGCTGAAAATATTGATTTAGCAAACTCGAATATAGAATCCATGGATAACACTACAACTCAACGAAATGAAGAAAAAAAAAACATATTATATGTATCGGAACATCGGTGGTCTCCACAGAAACCACCTCTCCCCCATAACGATCCTCAACCTGAAGACCAACTTTATGCATTATGCAACAAACATGATCATTTGATCATGCAATGTGAAAATCTAGAGTTGTTTCAAAGATGCTACTGGGTTAACCTGGTGTACTTTATAGGGCTACGACCCAACCAATATTCTTGTTAGATATGCCAAGATAACCACCATATTCACCATTGTCCCTACATTCCCCATTTCCGTTTAGCATTAGAGTTGCTATGCTTGGCCATAACTAACCTTGCCAACTTAGACAAATCAGATTCGGAGTGCGTAGGAAGTTCAACAACATAGGAAAATGAATCGTCTAGCTTCATTCTCTACATATATTAAGAGAGGAATCCACCAAAAGGACAAGTTACCACCCCCAAACCCCCCACACGCCTAGTCCCAACCTGCATATTGTGCAATGAATGTGACCATTTAATCACTTAGTGCCGAGATTTAGTATCATTCCAAAAATGATACCTAATCACAACCATGGTCCAAAGGGATTCGAAAAAAATAGAGCATCATTATTGTCTAACATGCCAAGATAATCACCATGCTCGACGTTGCCTTTATGTCCCCCGATTTTAACTTAGGCTAGATATCATGTGCTCATTCCTTTCCAATAATCTTGATGTAGTCGGTTTTGAGTTACCACAACATAGGCAGCTGATAACAACAAGGCCTACCCCCTGTTGTTACTAGCCACCTAAGACCACGTAGTAAACTCCTCTCCCTAGTGAGGTAAGAAGAAAATCATACATATAATGTGCCTTATGTGCTAAGAACGACCACATGGTTAATAAATATTGGAAGATTAACAAGTTCACCTATAGTATTAGCATGGTCACACCCATACCTTACATTCATATTTATAATCAAGAGAATATCACGTGTTTTGATTTCCGAATTTTCTCGCAATTTCACCACACGATGAATTTCCATTACCTTCCAAGGTTAGGAGCGGCTAGAGCAGCATTAGAAGAAGAAATCCAGAAAGAGCCAAATCACACAAGATTTAAGACCAGGAGACAAAAAAAATGAAGAGATACTCATTCTCGTAACCATCCCCCATCATCATCCTCTAATATTATGAGTAGTACTTGATATCATACATTATACTCAGTGAGTACTTTTACTCCATGAAACATTTGCATGAGGCATGATCATGATACAAAGAAATGCCCTATGTTTCAAACATTTCAGCACCTTTGCATCCATCAAAATATTCACATAAAATAATATATATGTACCCTTTGTACACTGCCAAGAGAGCATGAATCTCCTCTCACTAAAAAACGAAAAAACATCATGGAAATTCTTCTTCCATGTAATACTGAAAACATAGAACACCATATATGATTCATCTCATCATGCATGGAAACCATTATTCGTGATGTCTACTCATTATTTCTTGGTGTCGAGACTACTGCAACTACCTCAATAGTAGTAGTACCTTCGACGGTGCAAACCCATCCCATCTGCACCCTGTCAACCTCATCTAGGTCCATGATATATCTAACACAATCATATTCATGTCTATCGACCAACATTTTTAGGCGCAAACCAATTCCTCACGGCCTCGCACAAAAATATTCCCCCTTAGACATCTTGTTTCACTATGATGAGGATATATTAGAGGCCATGATGAAACCAATTTTTCCATGGGATGCAATGCATCACCGCTCATTTTTTTTCCATAAAAATTGATTGTGCCTAGTAGCACAAAAACCCAGGATATTTATGCCATTGAATCCAAATAATTTTTCCATCGGGAAAGGTGTGTTGGCTCAAGAACCATATCCTAACACCTAATGCGTTAGAGGAAGTAAATATATCGAATATTTTTCCAACCATTAAGGTGAATATCTCGAAACTACGAGGCAAAACTGAAGAAATCTCGTTGGGGGAAGCATGCTCCATAGATGAGGTAGCCACGTATAAAAACATATTACAAGATTATAGGGATATATTTGCTTGATATTATTTGGAAATTATAGGGTTAAGCCCCACTATCATGGAGCATCACATTGAAACTTGCCCTGACGTATCACTCGTCCTCCGAAAATAGCGTCAATTAAACCCATCCAAAGAAGAAGTGATCAAACAAGAGATAGACAAGCTTCAAAAAGTTGGACTCCTCTACCTAATATCTTAAGAGTATTAGATTTCTAACGTTGTACTCCTCTTCAAAAAATAGGGCACCATTCGAGTTTGTACCAATTTTCGAGATTTAAAAAAAGCTTGTCCCAAAGAAAACTACCACGGTCCTTTCATAGAGAAAGTCATTTATTCTTGCTCTGGTCATGAGGCGTTATCCTTCATCGATGGATTCTCAGTGTACAATAAAATTCAGATCTAACATACAGATTGGTATAAGCTTGAATTCACCACACCTTAGGGCACATTTTCATATCAGGTTATTCCATTTGGTCTTAAAAACATTGGAGCCACGTTTCAATGGCCCATGAACTGTATCTTCCACGACTTAGCTCATCTTATATTAGCCTACTTGGATAACCTCACAGTATGATCCAAGAAACACGTTGACCATATGGAAGATTAAGTTTTGTATTTCAATGGTGCTAACACTACAACCTATGCTCAAACCCTCTCATGTGTATCTTATGTGTTAATCCACATAGACTATTAGGATTCATAGTATCCCAATAATGAATTAGAGTTGATGCTCTCAAGGTCTAGGCAATTAAAGAGGTACCACCACCCAAAATTCTAAAGCAACTTCAAAGTATGCAAGGAAAAGCTGACTTCTTACGACGCTTTGTCCCCGACTATGCTACTTGCACATGAGGCTTTCTATGCCTTCTCCATCAAGACATTCCTTTCAAATGGGATGATCATGGTTAAAATTTAGTTGAGGCACTGAAAGACACCTTTCCTTTAGCCCCCTTGATGAACCCACCCAATTACAACAAAGACTATACCTTATACCTATCTACATAAGATATAGCCATAGTTGGGGTGTTAGTCCAGAACAGACCTAAAAAAAAGACTGCGTAATTTATTACGTCAACAAGAACCTAGCCAATCTAGATTTCAGGTATGAGCTAGAAGAAAAAACTTCCCTAGACCTAGTACACACAATAAAAAATATTCGACATTACATCATCCTAAGAACTACAACAGTCATATCAACTATCAAACCCATGCGGTATTTTATAACCTCTTGTATGATGAACCATAATACAACCGATGGATAGTTATACTATAATAATTTTACCTACAGTTCAACTCCCAAAAGAGAAAGGAAGCACTAATCCTAGCCGAATTCATCACTGATATCCCAATTGCAACCCAAGGATCCCCAGTTAATGACTCACTACCCAATGAACAATTTTTCTTAGTGACAACCAAGGAAAAGTGGTACGATGACATTCTTCTATTTTTGTGAACCCAAAAATTCAAACCTGAGATCACCCGTGATGACCGAAGGTGCATATGCCATTATAGCCCTCAATACCTTCTAATTTGGGACATCCTTTATCGAAGAGGTGTTGAAACCATTTTGTGGTGATGCCTCACTCATGACCAAGTTGAGTAGGACCTAAATGACTACCACAGTGGGGCTTGCGGTGGCCATATCTCCCAGCTGGACACCGCTCAAAAATTCTTACATGCTAGTTATTATTGGCCCACCCTATTCCATGATTTCATAAAAGTAGTAAAAAGGTGTGAACGATGCCAACGCTTCACTCAAAAGGTAAGAGTGCCTCCAGCTCCCCCGCATCTGGTCATTATAGCAGGCCCCTTTTGCAAATGGGGCATCAACTTTATGACTTTCAAACCTACGTCATCTAGAAACCACAGATACATCATAGTAGTCATTTATTATTTCACCAAATGGGCAAAATCCAAGCAAACATTCGATAACACTACATAAATTGCAGCTCGTTTTCTATTCAGCCATGTCATCACATGGTTTAGTGTACCTAAGGAGTTATTCTTTGACTATGGAAACTATTTCGAGAATTAAATATTCTAGGAGCTATCCCATCCCATTTGGTTCACGCATGAGTTTGTGTCACCATACTACACCAAGTGCAACAACTAGGCATAATCTGTTAACAAAGTACTCAAAACAATGTTACAACATATGGTAACCAACCATAGAACTAACTAGAACCATATGGTGTTTTCATATTTATGGGAATACCACACAGTGGTGAAATTCTCAACAGGGTTCACACCTTTCCAGTTGGTATATGGAGTGGAGGTCGTGCTTCCCATTGAACACGAAATCCCCAACTTACATGTAACCATCGAACTCCTCACTCATACTCAGCCTCTAGAACAATAGTTTGTACAATTATATCTCATTGACAAAATCATACGAGAGTCTCTCCAACTCAATGAGGCTCACAAGGAAAGAGTAAAAGCATCATTTGACTGCAACATCACCCCTCGCTCATTTTTTGAGAGGGAGCTACTCCTCCGCTACGATGTTCCAAAAGAAGCTTTAGGACCTGTGAAGTTCAAAAAATTATGGAAGGGTTCTTACATCATCAAACATTTTCTCCTCAAAGGAGCATACATTTTGTCTGAACCTGACAGTACATGCCTAGCCAATCCCATCAATGGGCTCTACCTGAAGAAATTACACCCATAAGGTGGGAAGCCTCAATACCCTAGAGATAAAATAAATGTAACATAAATTTTTATGATGATCACAATCATCGTGGAATTGTTCTAAGAAAAATTCTCTTGTGTCACAGATGGATCTTCTGCCCATCTACTATTTTTGATTTTCTAATGGAGCCTCTCGATGGTCACAACATTTATCTACAACCAACTGGGCCATATATTCTCCTAACTAGTCACCATTCCTCACCAATAGAGTATTTATCGTGTCAGCTACAAATAATCAAGAAGAATATGATGCAGTCATCAAGCTATTGAGAAATGCCTCCAACCAGGGCATTAGCCATCTACATGTCTTTCTTGGTTCCCATTTAGTGGTATTGCAGTTAAACTGACCCTTTCAAATACATGATTCACACTTATTCAGGAAATGCATTCATACACGACAATTACTTCGCCAAATTGAGCACATTACATTTACACATATACCAATAAATCAAAATCAGGTAGTCAATCACATAGGTAACCATATCCTAGACTGGAATGCATCTCATATAAACCATCATCCATAAAAAAAAAATCATAAGCATAACATCCATAATAAGTACATAATGTCTGTAATAAACATATAAAAAAATATAAAAAATACCATAGTCACATCATAAGAGCCACCGAAAATACATCTTGAATATATACATCAAAAAATATGTGTCTCAGTACACAAACGCAGGTCACTGATGATCACATCAATAAAAAAATATACATATCATCAACACAGGAAACATACTCATAATGCGTTATTTCCCTGATACAAATATCTCTAGGGTTGAGCCCCGCTTGGTGAGTCATTCAGACACACGTGAGCACTCGGTGCCAATATAGCAGCAACAATTGCAACGAAAAGTGTTTCTCAACACAAATTCAGGTGATGTGCCCTCTTTTGGACCATCATTGTCTCCAACCATATGTTGTCCAGGTCATCGAATCCCTTGGTTGGTAAACCCTGAGTCAACCTGTCTAGCCGAATCCATGAATCTACCAAGTACACAGTATGAGCATCTTCCACTTCATCTCGAGCCTAAGCTCCCCAATCAACCCTCAACATCAGTAGCTCGGGCCTCTACTGCCAATACTCAGATCTGAGTAGTAGCCAGTAGCTGCTAGACCGCAGCCACCCATGCCTCGGCAGCCTCAGCACATTCTATGAGGGAAACATCCCCACCAGCTGCTGCAACGATTTTACCCTCTCCTGAGGGACCTCCAACACCGATCTCACCCCCAAGATGGGCCCGACCCGCCCCAGGTGGATCCCTCCTCCTATGCTGGTGGCCTATGAAGTGAGAAATAGGATGTGCTGCTAATCCCAAATCTGAAAAAGAAGCCAAAAAAAATATCAGTGTAACCATCAAAGACATATAGGTATATATACGAAAATAGAACTCTCAAAATGTAGAAAACATAAGGTCATACCTGCTAGTCCCCATGCATAGCTATAAGGGAGACTCAACTTCGGATCTGCCTGGAAGTCCATCTCTGAATACATAAACTCGAGGATACCTGTGGTTTGACTCAAACCAAGCCTTGACTGTCACATACCAGTAACAACACACCTCTTCCCCACTCCACGGGTCATCACAGGTGCCCATCAATGCATCCGAGGATCCCTCAGAGGACCAAGAGGCATCGCCACAAAGGGACGTAACATCACAAACCCACTCATACATGATACTGCAAAGAATTATCACATATGAAAAGGTCTTATAAACACCCCTATGTGCTTTATCTGGTTGAGTGACCATATTATGATAGACTTAGTGGGCCAAATCAAAAAAGTGACCAGCCTGGAGTCAGAGTGGAAACACAATATGCAGAGGTGACACTGGGTGGGGCGCCATCAACCTAGATAAGTGAAATATCATCACTAAATCATATTTCTCAGCATAATCCATGATAGAGCTCACTTGGATGTAGCCTAGGGTGATAGTGTTAGGACCGCAGTGCCTCTCCTCCTCAGCCTAGTGATGGATGTTCACTCCCCTAGGAGGGAGTGGATAGGGAAGTGCCTCCCCCTGAGGCAAGATAATGCTCACAAAATGAACATCGGTCTTAGATTGGAGCACTACATCTCTTTGGCATAGGACCATAACACACCATTTCTTGTTCCAGCATCGGACCAGGTAGCGCAGAAACCCAACCTAAGATATTAGTATGTTTTCTTCCAAGAACTTCATAAAACCATACTGAATCAGTGTCTCTTGAGTAGGGGGATTTTGGGCCATCGCCGCATAGAAATCAGGCCAGCCCCACTCTCGCCACAACATCCTTCCACCAAGGAAAGCACCAAAAAGTCATTTTTTGAATAAAAACAATCAAATTTGTTTTAAAAAAGACTTCCCTTCGCTTGTCAAAAATATATGTGTTGACCGTGCGTCTGTACTTGCGTGTTGGCAGCGCACTAAAAATTCACCACATGAAGGGCCTTCATGCAAAATTAAACCTTTATGCGAGGACCATACACACTAACTTCAATCGCCGACACGTTCCCGCCAAAAAATGGGCATAAAATTTGAACAAATTGACATTTACACAGACTAGAGACACATGAAAATGACAAAAATAAAAAGCTGAACGTTTTAGCTCCTACATGATAGTGAAAGCACGAATATCGGGTGCTTTGGATGACCACAATGATAAGAAAAGCATGGGAAAGTAGCTTTTCTCTTACCTTAGACCCTCGAAAAGCAAAAATGATTTGAAAATGCACGATATTGGCCTATATAGAACCCTTTTTCTAGTTTCAACCGCCCATAACTAGAGCTCAGAGTACCCAATCACAAAACTGCGAGAAAAATAATGATCAACAACTCATCATGTTCAATACAAGCCCCATAAATCCAAGTTTCAGAAAAAGTCATTTTCAGGCCCAACAACGACCATATTTCAGTTCAGGTACGCCCTCTCTTATCACTTCGAAATTCAAGTTATTTCAAAAAATATGTGTATGAAAAATATTATTTTACTTGGGTTATTGGTTGTAGGTATTGGAAACATGCCAAATTACCATATGTCCTAGACAACAAAAGTACAAGAGGAGGTATCATTCTGCCCTCAACATGAGAGGCTTCCCTAAAAAGCTTTGCATATCCTACCATTGTTTCTTTAGAAGAATAAAACCATAGGTTCCATTCACCTGACCATGTTTATAATCACCCCATATTACACATGATAAACACCCTTGCAGGTCGGTAGAGCCTCACCATCCATGGAAATTATCACTCATGTAGGCCATATGTCAAAGTTTGGAGCCATGGTCATAGACTTCACCCCGAGAACCACTTCATTTTTTTTACACCCATAAAAATACATCAAGTCAATTTTTACCCATGGAATTTTAAAACCCCTTTCTCAGGCTACTATTCTATAAAAAGTGGATCAACAAAAATGCATCACTATGTGTCACATTTGGCCTATCAAACCCTTATAAGCATAACCCATATGTGACATTTCATCTGCCTCACCATCCTAGCACCGAGACCAACCAACGGACCCCCCAACCTCAGCAAAAGGCACTCCTCACATCACCTTGTAGGATTATTCATGTTAATGGGGCACCCATCTTCATTCTTGTACATCCAAACAAATTTCATATTATTTTTTCAAGTGTACAAATATTTTTTTAGCAGAAGGATCCCACCCATCCATTTACATTTATTACCTTGCAGCAGTCCCTAATCACCATTGGTCATAGATTCATATTATTTACTACACCCACCCTGGATGTCCTATCGACCACAAGGATTTCCCCATCAGAAATTCTTATGACTTCTACCAGACGCATTTACAACTCTGACCTTGAGCCACTTAACCATCATCATTAGTTATATCCATCTCTCATCATCATGTCTTGTTAACTGGCTATCACATTATCCTCTACTAAATCAGAAACCTTGGTCTCTTGCATCAGTACTTGGTTTGATCGGTTGATGCCTCCTTCTTGTTGAATTCATCAACTATTTTATAGGAAGCAGGTAGTACCTTGGATGAGTCCTCACCACAATAGGGGCATACTCGAATGGTACAACGAGATTTAACATTTCCCATTTATGTCATCCATCCACTTGACATTCGTTATCAACAAAATTTTTCATGTTAAGGAGGCTATCATAGTTTATAATAGTTGCATTATGTTTGAATTCGTCGAAAACCTATATATCAATAAGAATCTCTTTCATAAATTCTTACATGGGAAGGTCCCCAACTGTAAAATACCCATGCATCCATTGAGCACTTTCTCCAAACGTGCCATACGGGTGGGTACCACATTAACAATTGTTTGGTTCAAAGAAAAAACACCCCGAGGGCAAAAACAATCGTTGTCATCAAGTACGAGTAGGTAAAAAACCACAAATGTGAGATGAAAAAACCAATATCTGTTAGATTATCTTAAATTTTCAAACATCATGAGTGTTACACCATTTTTTTGGTCATCTAACTCATTATCATTAGATGAACCCAAGTACACCATGTAAGACCAATTTTACCCTAAGTAAAATTGCTTTCACCATGTAAAATAATATTTGTCTATATTTCCTGGTCATATTTAACCCAAAACAATGAAATTAATTAAATAAACCATTATTTATTTAATTATTTCCTAGGAATAAGTTATTCAAATCATTATTTAAATAATATTCCTAGTTAAATTTGACTAAATCATTTTTAAATAATTAAATAAATCATTATTTATTTAATTATATTCCCACCATCTCCCTAAAATAATAAATAAATCATTTATTTATTTTTGGTTTATAAATAAAGGAATTGGCCGAAGTCAAAATACCTTTTCCCTCCAACAAATATAATAAAATATTCCTAAAGGGTGATTCTAGAATTTGATTAATAATATTTTATTCATGCACTGAGTTCTAGAAAACCCCAATATTTTGTTATAAATAGAAGGGTTTTCCCCATTCATTTGTCACCTTCATTGCATTAGATCACACTAGATCTACTCTTGGTCACCATTTTCCATTTTTGCCTTGTGAGCTCCCATTGAGTTTTATGTTTGTCTGGGTTTTCTACCACAATAAGAGAGAGGAATTTTAGATTTGAAACACTGAGGACTTTCAAGAACCCATCCCCTTGAGGAGAACCAGAAAACACCTTTCTTGTTTTCCTCTCAGGTGCCCCCTTTTTAATATAATATAAAAATTCTTTCAAAATACATCGTTCTTGTCTTGTCTATTGGATACATGGAGCCATATTTTATTTTATCCGCTTAATATCTTTTATGCTTAGATCTGTATTTGTGCAGCATTATTTGGATCACCTAATCGCAGATTTAAAGATGTTTGGAAGCCATAATCGATGTTAGGGCTATTTGTTATGCATAGCTAAAGTGATATTTTACGACGAAAGATTCATACTAACAATTGGCGACTCCACACAGGTTTTATTTTACGACCACTGTCGTTTTATATATTCCAACATATCCAGCTATTTCGGACCCTAGGGTTTCTCTTCAGATTTCTGTTTTTCCTATTTTTATGGTGCTTTTCACCTTTAAAACCCTCAAACATCCAAATTTTTAACTTCCATGTGTTTCTGGCCTTATTCCGCACGTGACAGACATTAGTCGCACCTGAGACGACAAATTTTTCTGAAATCTGGCGTCGAGAGACCTGGATCTACAGGTCACACTTATTGGCCCAGAAGGTGCGACCTACCCTTGGGGTCGCACTTTTCTGCCCCAAATCTATGACCTGGACTGCAAATAGGTCGGAACCTGCAACCTGCACTTTTTTCTACAATTTTCCAGCACTTTTTCTAGGTTTGTTTGAAGCTTCTGTCAGGGTTTTCCAGCTCTGTCTCCACCCGTTTAGACTTGTTTCTGATTTTTTTCACTCAAATAAGTGGGAATCTTGTCCCTTAGGGCTCTAGTACCCTCCACTTTTTGTGGGAGATTTTTTCTATTTCAGAAGTCTGCATTTCCAGGGTTTCAGCCTTTTTTCTTCCAGATTTGATACCTCATTTTCAGATCCCTTTAGATCAGCTCTTCTCCCTTTCAAATCACCTCATATAGTTTTGTTTGGGTTCATTTCTAGGGCCGCCTCCTTGTCCCTTCTTTTCTTAGCTGATCTCCTCCTTTTTAACAGCAACCTTGCCTCTGCCTTTTTACTGTTCTCTGCTCCTCTTTTCAGTAGATTTCTCCTTTCGATCCCCGTCCCTCCTGACCTTAGACCTATTGGCCTCTTTTCAGCGTGCTTTGTTTAGTTTTTTCCCTCTTATAGACTAGTTTTGAGAGACCCGCCTTCTTGGGTTAGATTGATGCATTGGTAGCTGCTAATTTTCTGTTCTTTCAGTTTTATTTACTACAGATTTATTTTCAGTTACAAATCACACTTTTTATTTTACTCTTAAAACGTCTGGGTTTAAACAATTAAAATTAACGCACACCACACACTGACCCTAAGTGAAGAAGAGCCTGGTTAACACCACCTAGAAAATACTTTAAAATCAATTGTCAAGGCACCTCTCCACCCTTGACCTCACTTGATTTTGTCCCTCCTTGCCCTTGTCAGTTTTTCTTTTTCCCGTCATCATTGCGCCCCCAAGGCGCTTCTCCCGGAGACTTCTTGGCCTTCACCCTCAGTTTCCAATCGGTCGACTTCCTCCTTGCCGTCGTCATCGAGTAAGTCCTCCCCTAAGTCCGCACTCCGACTCTTCCTCTAATTTTTCGGGTTCTCCCCCTACTTCTGGTTCTCCCTCTCTTACCTTCACCATGTCTAGTTCAGGACCTAGCCCTAACCCCAGTTCTACCGCTGGGTCCGTTTCTAGTGGAACCACTACGGGACCTACCTCAACTGCCCCGTTGCTCCCTTATATGACCGGTCTCAGTCTCCCCAACTTCAATCAGCTGATTAATGATCCTATTCGCCACGATGTCAATTGTCCTGCTATGCCAACCAAGCTCCCCTCCGACATTCCCAGGTTTGAAGTCCTTACTAGTGAAGATCCATCCAACCATATCCAATCTTTCCACATGTGGTGTTCCTCCAATTCCATCATAGATGACTCCATCTGTCTTCATTTCTTCCAACGCATGCTTAACGGCGAAGCTTCTAAATGGTATGTCGATCAAGCCACCTCTTCCCATACCACCTTTGTGACCATTTCCCAAGCCTTCTTATCTTATTTCCAGCTCCCCCTCCAATATGACACTGGTACTGAACTCTTGCCTTCTTTTCATCAATCCTCTTTGACCCGCCTTTCCGCTCATGTTCAGGAATGGCAACGAAGATGGAGCTTGTGTCGTGCTCCCCCCTTTGAAGATCAGGTTTACATGGACTGTTTCCTTCGCTCTCTCTTACCCCCCATTGGCAAAGATGTCGCATCCCATTTTCCCCAAACCGAAGAAGTTGCCCTCCAAATAGCCTTGAAATATGATCTTATCTATGTCCAATCTGGTTATGTTTATACCATCCTTCCTGACCTCCCTAAGCCCGGTGACCCTAATGCCTCAGGGGCATCTCACTCTGCCGACGGTATCGTTGGAGCCCTGTCACATACCTCTGCTCAACCTCTTCTGGGCTATGGTTTCCCTCTAGGAGGGGCCAGCCCCTCCGGCACTTTTCCCCCTCCAGGTAGCATGTATCCAAGATATGACATGCCTCCTCTTTTTTCCCACACTCCTGCTTACCTCAATGCTGCCCATCCTACCCCTTATCTGTATCCACAACTTGTTGTCCCAGTTGCTCCAGCATTTGGACCTCCCACTCATTTGCCTTCTCTACCCCCACAACCGCACTTACTACCCCCTCCAGGGCAAGTATTTGCACAACAGAGGGCAAATAATTTTCTCCAATTTTCTCCCTTCTCAAAGAAAGAGAAAAGGGAATCAATCCGCTTCTGGTAATCGTGGATCCAATCCTTCCAGTATTGAGTCTACCACTACCAACCAGCCACAAGGCTGTCAGCGCAAGCTGGACAGGCCGCTTCACACCAATAAGCCATGTTCGTGTTGCGGTGTTTATGGTTATTACACTCACGATTGTCCCTTATTACCACAAATGTGGCAGATGTGGGAGTCGCAGGCCACCGTTCAGGGACAACACTCCTCCCCTACTATCCCTCCAACCCCAGCTACTTCTCAACCCACTGTGTTTACCGATCCCTTCCCTCAACAAGGATTCGTGGCCACTCAACCCACTCATGCCCCGGTAACCACTCAACCTTCCCCTTCTGGTTCCTCTGATTACCAGATTCTCATGATGACCTCTGACCCACCTCTCACCATCGACCTTAACCTTCAAACTCGGTCTCGTCAGTATTCCACGCCTACCGTTCTATCTCTCTCTAAGTCTCCATCTTCAGGTCCTACAGAGCCTCTTTCGACACCCAATGGTCCTTTGCAACTCCCTCAGCCCAAAGCTGAGGTTCATCCTAGGACTCCTAAGGGAACATTACGCTGAAATGCTACCTCTGGTCGGGCTACCCATTCATACAGCATAGTAGATGATCTGGCATAGTCTCCGGCTACCATTTCAACATTGGAACTCCTCCAGTCATGTCCTTCTCAAAAGAAGGCTCTACTATCTGCTGTGGGTGCTGTAGATCCTGATGATGACCAATTGATTGTTTTCAACGCCCGTCAGTCAGACCATCCCCCTCTTCCTCCTTCGGTTGCTTTCCAAATCCCAGTCAAAATCCGAAATGCCAATGTCACTCGGTGTATTATTGATGAGGGGGCATCTACCTATGTAATGTCCGCTTCAGTTTGGAAAAAACTTGGATCCCCTGAGCTAGCCCCTTCCACAATCACCCTTCGTGCATGGGATGGCCATGCCTCCCAGCCCATTGGCCTATTCCATAATTGTCCTATCACACTTGCAGGCAAGACTGTTTGTGTCGACATTGAAGTTATCGACGCCCCTCTTGACTACAACATTATTTTGGGGCGTAGTTACACCTATGCCATGTCTTCCGTCCCATCCGCAGTCCACCACAAGATGTTCTTTCCTCATAATGGAAATATTGTCACCATTGACCAGCTGACCTACCATGAACCAAAATCTCAGACCTCCCCTGAGTCCACCATCTCTACTGTCACCAATAAACCAACTGTTCATTCTTTGACCAGTGTTTTCCCTGGCATCTACAAAGACTCCTATTTTCTTGGAGCTTTTCCTAGTCCTCCCCCTCCTCCTGTCTTTGACCTCAACTTAGCGAATGTTTGCATGATGCAATCGTCTTAGGTTGGCCTTTCACAGCCTGATTCGGCTAGTCAGCAACCTCAATCTCACCCACTGCAACCTGCTCCTAGTCCTTCGCTTCAGTCGACCGAACCTTCTTCGCCTAGACCTTCCCATCCACCTCACACTCAGGAATCTCCCTACCCTCCTAAGTCGGTTCCCTCAGGTCTCCACCATGGAGCCGTCCCTCCTAGTCATTACCCCGCTAGTCAGATACCTTTCCTTGCCCCCCCGGCATCTATTCAGTTCCCGTCATGGCCACCCTTTCCCTCCCTAATTTAACCTTGGGAATACTAGTATGGTATCTTACCCCTCCAGCTGAGACCCCACCAGGCCACCCCAAACCTTACATTGTTGTGACACCCGTGCAACCGATTCCCTTCGCTCCTTCCACCGCTACAGTACCCCTAGCCCCTCCGCAGGACCCTCCTCATGCTGCGACACCTACAGGCAAGAAAATAAAAACTCGAAAGGGGGCATCCAAAGACAAGGCCACCGCACCCGACCCTACCCCTCCCCCACCCGCCAAGCCTTGTGCCTTGTGTGATGGTATCGGTCATACCACCCATACTTGTCCTGAGTTACCCCGTATCCAACCAATGGTTAAATTCGCGTTCCCTGAATCTATGGTCCCTAAAACCCCTGTTTCTTCCTCCTCCGTAGCCAAGAACCCCAAAACTATTCGCACCAACAAAGCTTGTGCTCTATGTGGTGTCCATGGGCATTATTATCACCATTTTCCTCACCTCACGCATTATCGAGCCTCTTTAGAGGTCATTCGCAAATACCAAGTTGAAAAAAATCAATCCGCCTCTCCCATCCTTGCCCAATATGCGTCAACTCTCCTCATGGATCAACTACTACCATTGACATTCCTCCCCCTGATGTTGAAATGTTGGAATCTGCTACTCCCCTCCTATACCTATCATCATCCGCATGACCCGCGGAGTACATTCCCTCTGAATCCACTCCATCTGTTCTGCCTGATCCTCCTTTAGACACAATTTCGGGCCCTTCATGTTTTGACCATATTTTTACCTGTTCTTATGTCATTCCTCGTGATGACTCGTATCTGTGCATCTCTTCCCATACTGATGATTTAGGTAGCTTTGCAGCGTCGTATGGTCTCCTTGGCTCTTCCATTTCCTCCCATAATCACGATCATCCCATCCGTATCTTCGATGTTCTTCGCAGCCTGAGTTCCCGCCCTTCATCCCATCATTCTCATTCATCTCCCTCTTATCGATCTATGAGTCCTAGACTTCCTACCTAGACTGCTCCCTCCCATAGCCGTCAATGGATGTCTATCCCCTACTCACGCTACCCTCCTTTTTCTCATCCCTCCCATTTCTTGTCTTGTGACACATTACATCGACCCTCTCGTCCACACATTATCTTGGCTATGCCGATGGGGCAAGTTGCTATTCCCGGAATCTCGCTTCGGCAGCATGGGTCATCTTTACCCCCTTGCATACCCTGGTTCTTGCACATGGGGTCTGCATTGGTAACGCCACCAATAATCAGGCCGAATATGATGCAGTACGTGGTCTCTTAGTCGATGCCCTCTCTCATCACATCCTCCATCTACATGTTCATTTATATTCCCTACTTCTTGTCTTACAACTTAATGGTGTTTATCGTGTGCATAACCCTATCATGTTTAGACAATATTTACGAGTGAAACTTTTAATACGTGAATTTAGATTCATTACTTTCAACCATATCCCTCAACGTCAAAATCACTACGTAGATTAAATCGCAAATCATGTTCTAGACTGGCATTTATCACACACAAGACAATAACATTTCATATCATCAAAAAAATGTACATAAATCATATATATCATATAACATGTGTTTTTAGAGTCCATCCGCTCTGAAACATATGACATGCCCATAGCATGGTACAAAAAACAAAACTACAAAAGTGGGGGGCACCACTTGCCCCTACATAAACGCTGGGGGCACCACCTGCCCTACATATAATCACTCTCTGGAGGATCCCGAGCCAGTGGCTCTGCTCTCGCAGCTAGTAGATCACACACAGTCTGCCCGGCCATTGCCATGCGTCGCATGATACCTCGCCATTCCGAGGGTAGCCCAATACATAACTCTATGTACTGGTCATCTAAATCTTGCCAACCATGCTCCGACACACCGATCAGCAGCCCCTCACATCTACGACGGATGTCCTCCAATAGAGCGGCCATATCCTCATTCTGTGTTCTCCTTGATCCACTTGCACCTGTAGCTCCTGCTGCTGCCGGTCGTCCTATATATCCAGCTAGTTTTACCGGAGCTATATCTGCATTCCAAAAAATATCAAGCTTAGTACCATGAATACTAGTCACAAACTATAAAATGCACATAACAGATTAGTTGCTTGTCACTTACCATCGGGCCCCCACACTTGACCAGGCGGAAGCGGCAAGTCTGGATCTCCCCAATAGCTCATCCCACTATAGGGATAGTCATCTATGTATAATGGACTCTGATCCCAATGGGTGAAGAACTCTGGTCGGAACACCCATCCGACCGCCCCTCCCCCTCCTCTACACAGTAATCATCCCCACCGACGCATCCGGGGGTCTCTCGGCCCTCCATCAGGTAACTCTATACGAGGTCGCAAGGTCGGGATCTTCTCAAAGAAGAAAGCACACAACACCATCCCATAGGCACAATCATGATTCACTTGCCGCTTGCATAGCGACAGTTGTAGTTTCACCGACACCAACATCATCTGGGCCCACCCATAGTATGTCCCCCCAAACACACTCTCTACAATCATCATCTGCCCCCCCAGTGATGTGATGGAATGCCTGGCTGCCCAAGATTCGCAACACTGCTGCAGCCACTGCCTGGGTCTCCAACCTCTCTAGATCCCCAATGGATATCCGAGTCCCTTTGACTCGGACACCTGGTCGACAATCTCTCTCAACAAACTCCATAATGTTACGCCCCTGTGGTAACACTGGCTGCGTATTTTCCACCATCCCTAATGGTGGGATACCAGTCAAGAAATATAGATCCTGGATCGTCAACTTGATCCTATGCCCCTGCACTATAAATGCCTCATGATCTGGATCCCAATAACTAATAATTTGGGCCAACAAGGGCTCTCCAGCCCTCATCAAAGGGTTCTCCAAAAATTTCAGAACCCCATACCTAGCCAATGCACGACGGACACCCTGATCCGCTTGGATTTACGTCCGTAATGTACCTAAGTCTCTCTCTCTCCACTTGATCCGTATCTCTGCTATATCTGCACAAAACCATCATTTTTATGAGTCTAAAGATCAGCAAAACTGCATTAACATACACCAAAACTGAATCTCAGCCCATATCAACACTGAAACCTCCCACATCTAATAGGTCGCACTTTTTGGAAAAATCATAGGCCAGGTCACACTTTTCAGGCAAAAACCTGCGTCCCAGGTCACAGATTTTGCCCCAAAAAGTGCGACCCGACCGTAATGATGAAGTAGGGGAAGTTACTAAGATTTAAAACCCTAATCTGCAATTTGAATCCATAAAAAACAAATAGTAGGATTAGGCCTCTTACCTGCAACTGACAGATCACGATTCCAATGGTCGGTTTGTCTGCTACGATCGCCGCAAGATTTAGGGCCTTCTCTCCTCTCCACATTCACCACAGCTACATAATAAAATGAATGATTTTGGAGGGAAAACGCCTTATTAGAAGAAAACCCCTGTTTTTTCTTTCGCCCGTTGTGACCAAACCGTAGCCTTGTTTGACACATCGTCCACACCGTTGGAAATCTTTCACCGAGCACTCAAATCGGTATCTGTTAGTTTTTCATGTTTTGATACTTCACCGGGACACATTTTGTCCATGAAGGGTCTATTCACCTCTTCTCAAAATCGAATTTCTTCACTTACGACACTTGTACTTGGGGCACCACTTTGCGTCCTTACTCGTCTTTGTTCGTGTTGATTTTCATCATGAGCTACCCTATTGTACTCATGCTTTTATGGTTCCCCATTGGACCCTTACTATGAGGCAGCACCATCGAGTCGCCCTTGTTTAGAGCCTCCTAGTTGAGTTATCATCGCATTCATGGAGTCCATTCTGAGTCCCTTTGTACCCCGCTATAGTCCTCCATCCTTTCTTGCTTGGTCCCTCTCTCGTGTCACACATTATGGCCTTCAGTACCCTTATCCCCTATCCCTCCTGATATTGTGTCAGTCACTGCCAAGCCATTCATGCCCTTTATGCTCTAACAAGGGAAGTCATCCAACCACTCCTCCGTATCCCTCATTCCATCATCATCATTAGTGTCTATCTGTTCGTCGCTCTACTATTTTCCCTCATGCCTTAGTTGGGGTTCCGTTATTGCCTCACCTATGGTGGACCTACTTCTGTCGACATCAGCTCATTTACTCCAGAAGCCAGGTCTAGGGGGCAATGTAGCTTGGTTCGAGCTCTTCTCAACATGATCGTCATCTATACACTTAATGTTCCAGTGATGCAGCAGCAGCTATTGGTGATTCCCGGGCATGTGTGAGATGTCTCAACCCTCATGAGGGGGTGGCCCTGCAGGTAGCCCCTCACATTCCCATATGACTTCTTCATTTCCGCCCTTGCTGCAGCTCCTCTGATTTGATGATATTTGCCTCAACCGCTTGCAGCGCCTCTTCGATTTGCATGTATCACTCAGATTTTGTGATCCCTTCCCCGAGTGTAGGGGGCATTTGGGTGTATTTGTATCTCATGTACTAAAATCTTCTTGTATAAGTCCTGAAGGTTATTCCAGGCATCGCATGTATGTGGGATTCATCATTTTATTTATCTGGCTCATGTTTAGGCCAGCACATGCTTCATTATTGCGTTCTGTGGTTTTCGGGGCGGCTTATTCTTTGTAATATTGTATCGGCAGGCATAGGTATGCCTCCCTCGCCGCCTTTAACACTGGTACTACTTCATCACCTAGAGACTTGTTGCACCTGTAAGTCTCATCTCCTTTGGGTCTAGTCCTTTAGCACATTAGACTACCTTACATTTCTCTCTCTCACTTCCCTCTTGATGCCCAGTGATTGAGTTCTTACAACATACTTCGGTCATACAATTTTCTCCTAACAATCGTACGTTGGGGGGCAATCTGTTACACCATTTTTTTGGTCATCTAACTCATTATCATTAGATGAACCCAAGTACACCATGTCAGACCAATTTTACCCTAAGTAAAATTGCTTTCACCATGTAAAATAATATTTGTCTATATTTCTTGGTCATATTTAACCCAAAACAAGGAAATTAATTAAATAAACCATTATTTATTTAATTATTTCCTAGGAATAAGTTATTCAAATCATTATTTAAATAATATTCCTAGTTAAATTTGACTAAATCATTTTTAAATAATTAAATAAATCATTATTTATTTAATTATATTCCCACCATCTCCCTAAAATAATAAATAAATCATTTACTTATTTATGGTTTATAAATAAAGGAATTGACCCAAGTCAAAAGACCTTTTCCCTCCAACAAATATAATAAAATCTTCATAAAGGGTGATTCTAGAATTTGATTAATAATATTTTATTCATGCACCGAGTTCTAGAACATCCCAATATTTTTTTATAAATAGAAGGGTTTTCCCCATTCATTAGTCACCTTCATTGCATTAGATCACACTGGATCTACTCTTGGTCACCATTTTGTATTTTTGCCTTGTGCGCTCCCATTGAGTTCTATGTTTGTCTGGGTTTTCTACCACAATAAGAGAGAGGAATTTTAGATCTGAAACGCTGAGGACTTTCAAGAACCCATCCCATTGAGGAGAACTGCAAAACACCTTTCTTGTTTTCCTCTCAGGTGCCCCCTTTTTAATATAATATAAAAATTCTTTCAAAATACATCATTCTTGTCTTGTCTATTGGATGCATGGAGCCATATTTTATTTTATCTTCTTAATATCTTTTATGCTTGGATCTGTATTTGTGCAGCATTATTTGGATCACCTAATCACATATTTAAAGATGTTTGGAAGCCATAATCAATGTTAGGGATATTTGTTATGCGTAGCTAAAGTGATCTTTTACGATGAAATATTCATACTAACAATGAGCATGGGACATGCCTGCTTCATAGAAATATTGACTACTTTATCTCTTGCAGGTTTCCTACAGAGCACGATATTTATTTTACTTGCTATGAAACTAGCTCCAAAAATAGAGGAAAACACATATCAATGCCTTATAAATAAGCCACTTCGAGGGGGAAACCTCATTTACATTACATAAATGAAAAATTATTGGATGATACAAATGACAAAACCTCCTTCTATATATAAGAGTCCATGGGGTCACAATATAATCCTAGCCAACCTAACAATAATAATGTAAGGGCACAATAACACCAATATGGGGGTTACAGGGGTACAACAATAACAATAAGGTACTGCACTAGTAATAAAGGGACCTAACATGCCTCTCTCCTTCAAAAAAGTGTTGTCCTCAATGCTTGAGTAGCTCTTGATGCTTCTGTATAAAATTCTCATCCTCCCATGTAGAGTCTTCAGAGGGTAAGCTCTTCCACTTGATGAGATATTCTGAAATTGATCAATTTCGTAGCTATCGAGTTCTTGTTTCTGTGACTGCTTCAGGTTCCAATATGATTTTTCCTTCCTCATAAAGTTCTTGAAATATTGTTTGAACTAGAATTTTGTCATCTATAACCTTCTTTAAGCATGAAACATGCAAAACTGGATGCACTCATGAAGAAGCAGAAAGCTCCAATTTGTATGCCATAGTACCAATCTTTTGCAACACCTTGTAAGGACATAGTAGTTTGGGGATAATTTATTATCCTTCCTAGCTTGCTTGAGGGACACTTGTTTATATGGTTGTAGCCATAAAAATACCCAGTCTCCTACATCAAAAATGATCTCGCTATGATGTTAATCTGCCTATTGTTTCAGTCAATTTTGTGCCAAATTTGGGTTATCCGTTATGAGCTGGAGAACTTGTTATTAATGCTCAATGTGATATTCCACTGCTTGAACCTTAAAATTTTCTCTTAAAGATGATGTGATGGACAGTGGATGATATCCATAAAGTGCCATAAATGGGGTTATTTTTGCTGCAGTATGGAAGGAAGTGTTATACCACCATTAAACTAGAGGTAACCACTTGACCCATTCTGTTTTTTTATCAGATACACAACAACAAAGATATCCTTCCAAAAATTTGACGACTATCTCAGTTTGAACATCATATTGAGGATGATAGGATGAGCTATGAGCTAGTTGAGTACCCAAACAAGAAAATAATTCTATCCAAACATTTCCAGTGAAAATGTGATCTATGTCACATAGAATAATCTTTGTGTTTTCATGTTGCTTTTGAATTGTTTCCATAAATGCAATAGAAACTGTAATTGATTTAAATGGATGAGGTAATGCAAAAAAGTGTGCATACTTGGTAAGTATATCAACTACCACCATGATGACACTCTTTCCTTCAGACTTAGGTAAAACTATGATAAAATCCATTGATATATCCTCCGAACGTTGACTTGAATGGATAAAGGTTGTAGAAGACCCGGGGTCTTAATTGTCTCAACTTTAATTTGCTGGCTAACCAAACATTCCACTACAAACTTTTGAATGTCAAATTTAAGGTCATCCCCAAAAGGTTCTTTCTTCACCCTGTGGTAAGTTTTTAAAAATACTGAGTGTCCTCCTAAAGGAGAAGTGTGAAATTCCAAAATAATATTTTGTTTTAGTTGGGAATTCTTACACAGATATAACCAATCTTTGTACCATAAGGAATAATTTTTCCAACTAAATGTATAATATGTACTAGAATATTGCTGTAAATTTTGAATGAGTGTCCACACTTCTTCGTTCTTCTTCCATTCATCCCTTTCTTTGGTTATCCAATCTATTTGGATAATACAAATAGAATAAAGCAATGCTTCCACCTCTTCATCCTTTCTTGAGAATATTTAGCTTCCCTATTTTTAGATGATTTCAAAGTCATAACACAACATCTCTGTGAGCCATTTTTGCTGCTCTTTTGAAGATAGTCTTTGGTCCAAAAAGTATTTAAGAATATCATGAATAGTTTTTACCTTGAAGTTTCTTCCCATTAGGTAAGGTCGCCATTTCTTTAGGGCATGTAGTATTTCCAACATTTCCTTCTCATAAGTGATCAAAGAGGTACCACCACCCAAAATACTAAAGCAACTTCAAATTCTGCAAGGAAAAGCTAACTTCTTATGAAAATTTGTCCCTGAATATGCCACTTGTGCATAGGGCTTCCTATGCTTGCTCTGTCTGGACATTCCATTCAAATGGGATGATCACGCTTAAAAGTTAGTTGAGGCACTGAAAGACACGTTGCCTTCAGACCCCTTGATCAACCCACCCAATTATGAAAAGGACTATACCTTATACCTATCTGCATTAGATATAGCCATGGCTGGGGTGTTAGTCTAGAATGAACCTAACAACAAAGAGAACGCAATTTATTACGTCAGCAAGAACCTAGTCAGCCCTGATTTGAGGTATGAGCTAGAAGAGAAAACTTTTGTAGCCCTAGTACATGTAGTTAAAATGATTTTGCATTGCATCATCCTAAGGACTTCAACAGTGATATCAACCATCAACCACATGTGATATTTTCTAACCTACTTTATGATGAACCATAGTATGGATGATGGATATTTATACTGCAGGAATTCAACCTACAATTCAGCTCCCACAAGAGAAAGGAAGCACTAATCCTAGCCGAATTCATCACTGATCTCCCAAGTGTAACACAAGGATCCCCAATTAATGAATCACTACCTGATGGATATTTTTTCTTAGTGAAAACTGAGGAACCTTTGTATGGTGACATTCTTCTATTTCTACGAACCAAAAAATTCAAACCTTAGATCACCCGTGACAACCGAAGTCACATACGCCATTATACCCCCCGATACCCTGTAATTTGGGACGTCCTTTATCGAAGAGGCGTTGAATCCATTTTATGGCGATGCCTCACTCACGAACAAGTTGAGCATGACCTAAATTACTACCACAGTGGGGCTTATGGTGGCCATATCTCTTAAATGTCCACTGCCCAAAAATTATTACATGTTGGTTATTGTTATCCCACCCTATTCCACGATTGCATACAAGCAAAAGGTGTGAACAACGCTAATGCTTTGCTCACAAGGTAAGAGCACCTCCATCTCCCCTTCACCCAGTCATTGTAGTGGCACCCTTTTGAAAATGGGGCATCAACTTTATGACTTTCCAACTTACGTTTATTGGAAACCACAAATACATCATAATAGTCATTGAATATTTCACCAAATGGACAGAATCCATGCCAACATACGATAACACTATAGAAACAATAGCTGGGTTTCTATTCTTCCATGTCATCGCATGGTTTAGTGTGCCTAAGGAGTTAATCTTCGACTATAGAAGAATTTCGAGAATGAAATATTCCAGGAGCTATCCCATCCCATTTGGTTCACACATGAGTTTTCATCACCATGCTACACCAAGAGAAATGACTAGGTAGAATCTATTAACAAAGAACTTAAAACAATGTTACAGTAGATGGTAAAGAACCATAAAACCAAATGGAACCATATGGTGTTTTCATCCTTATGGGAATACTGCACAGTGGTCAAATCCTCAACAGGGTTCACACCTTTCCAGTTGGTATATGGAGTGGAGGTTGTGCTTCCCATTGAGCGCAAAATCCCCAACTTACATGAAGCCATCGAACTCCTCACTCATTCTCAGCATCTAAAACAACAGTTTGTACAATAAACATCTCTTTGATGAAACTAGACGAGAGTGTCTCCAACACAATGAGGATCACAAGAAAAGAGTAAAATAATTATTTGATTGCAACATCACCCTTCGCTCATTTTCCGAGGGGGAGCAATTCCTATGCTACGAAGTTGCAAAAGAATCCTTAGGACCTGTGAAGTTTGAAACATTATGGAAGGGTCCTTATAGCATCAAACATTGTCTCCTCAAAGGAGCATACATTTTTTTTGAACCTGATGGTACATGCCTAGCCAATCCTATCAATGGGCTATACCTCAAGAAATTCCACCCATAAGGCAGGATGCCTCAATAACCTAGAGATAAAATAAATGTAACATAAATTTTTATGATGATTACAATCATCATGGACTTGTTCTAAAAAAACACCCTTGTGTCACACATGGATCGACTGCCCATCTACTATTTTGGATTTTCTGATGGAGCCTCTCGATGGTCACAAAATTTAGCCGCAACCACCTAGGCCATATACTCTCCTAACCGGTCACCATACCTCACCAAAAGAGTATGTATCATGTCAGCCACAAATAATCAAGAAGAATATGATGCAGTCATCAAGCTATTGAGAAATGCCTCCAACCAGGGCATTAGCCATCTACATGTCTTTCTTGGTTCCCATTTAGTGGTATTGCAGTTAAAATAACACTTCCAAATACATGATTCACACCTATTTAGTAAATACATGCATGTACGATGGTTAGTCTACCACATTGATCACATTACATTTACACATATACCAATAAATAAAAATTAGGTAGTCGATCACATAGCTAACGATCTCCTAGACTGGAATTCATCTCATATAAACCATCATCCATAAAAAAAAATCATAAGCATAACATCCATAATAAGTACATAACGTCCATCATAAACATAAAAAAATACAAAAAATACCATAGACACATCATAAGAGCCACCGAAAATACATATCGCATATATAACTCAAAAATTATGTGTCCCGGTACACAAACACAGGTCACTGACTATCATATAAATAGAAAAATATACATATCATCAACGCAGGGAAGAATACTCATAATGGGTGCTTTCCCTGATCATACAAATATCTCTAGGGATGAGCCTCGCTTGGTGGGTCCTTTTGACCCACGTGAGCACCTGGTGCCAGTATAGTAGCAACATTCGCAATAACAAATGTTTCTTGGCACAAAGCCAGGCGATGTGCCCTCTTCCGAGCTGTCATTTTCTCCAACCATATGTCGTCCAAGTCATCGAATCCCTTTTTCGTAAGCCCTGAGTCAGCCTCTCTAGCCGACTCCATGAATCTACCAAGTACACAGTACGAGCATATGCCACCTTAGCCCCCCAATCGACCCTCAGCATTAGTATCTCAGGCCTCTACTACTAATACTCAGATATCAACAACAACAAGTAACTTCTCTACCCTGGACACCCGTGCCTCAACCACCTCAGCACATGCCAAGAGGGAAACATCCTCACAAGTAGTTGAAATGCTACTACCCTCCCCTCAGGTACCTCCAACACCGACCTAAACCCTAAGCGGGGCCTGATCGTCCCCAGGCGAATCCCTCCTCCTAGGCTGGTGGCCTACCAAGTGACCAATAGGATTCCCTACTAACCCCACATCTGAAAAACAAGAAAAAAAATATATCAGTGTAACCATCAAAGACATATAGATATATATACGAAAATAAAACTCTCAAAATGAAAAAAACACAAGGTCATACCTGCCAGTCCCCATGCATAGCTATGAGGGAGACCCATGTCTCGATCCCCTTGGAAATCCATCCATGAATACAAAAACTCTAGGATACCTGTGGGTTCAACTCGAACCATGCGTTGACCGTCACATCCCAGTACCAACCCACCTCTTCACCACACCACGGGGCATCAAAGGTGCCCATTGATGCATCTGAGGATCCCTCAGAGGACCTAGAGGTACCACCACAAAGGGGCGTAACATAGAAAACACACTCATACATAATACTGTAGAGAATTCTCACATATAAAAGGGTCTTGGAAACACCCCTTTATGCATTGGCTAGCTGAGTGACCATACTCTGATAGAATTAGTGGGCCAGATAAAAAAATTTACCAGTCTGCAGTCAGAGTGGCACCACAATATGTAGACGTGACTCTGGGTGGGGCGTCATCGACCCAGATAAGCGAATTGTTAGTCATCAGTAATTTTTGTTGATATCAAAAGATGACTAAGTTATAATCCTATATTTCTAAAAACAAAATTTGAGAAATATTGTGAGTTTTAGAAATCTCACTGCCTTCATTATCCTAAGCCTAACTATTTCACTAAATTTCTCTATCTTCGCCTTCTCAAGTTTACCCCACTGCTCCAAGGAAACTCCATTTTCTGGGCCTATTGATTTCATTTTATTCCCCACATCCCACTCTCATTTACTCCCTCTTTTCCCTCTACAAAACCTATTTTTCCCTTCCCCTAAACCCTCTTAAAAACACCCTCATTCATCATTTTCCTCAAAACATATCAAACAATGTAAAAACTCCCTTTTTACATTGTTTAAGGTTAATATTTAGCCTATCGTGCATTTTTGAAATTATGCATTTAACCTTTTTTTTTTTTATAAAAATAACCTTTTGCTGTAACAAGCCTTAAGCCCTTCTTGGCTTTAGCCCCGTCCCATTTTTGGCCGCATAGAAACCTCAGCCTCTGCTTATTCTTAGCTCCCCCCATCTACACTACCCTTCCACCCCTTTCATTTTATTAAACCCTTTTTAAACCTTATGAAACCCCCTTTTAAACTTCGAAATATTAAAGGGCAGGCCCTCTTTCCCTCACTGCCTTTCATTTCATCAAGCCATCCCCACCATTGACCGGGAACCCATTCTCCCGATCCAACGACTGTCACTTTCCCAACCTTGCCCACATATGTTATAACCTTGCACTACACGACAATCATTTGCCACGTCACCTTGTGCCCAGGCCTTGCCTCCACTATAACCCGACTCCATTCATATTACACCACTTGTCCCCGGGCTCCACTCATGAAACCTGCTTTCCACTCCCTTAAACAATTCTACGTCATTGATCTCCAAACCCAAGGTTTGATGGCCCAAAACTCATATCGCGTAAAACTTTGCGATGGGTTTGATGATTCACAACCCATGTGAAATAGGTGGTTTTTTTCCTACCATGCGTCGATCACCCAATGGTATCGCGCGCCCATCACCCTAAACCACTTACGATTGATTTCGCGCCTGACAAATCACTTGTGGTTTTGACAAACCACTTTTCCTCGTTGCGCCAAATTTCAAAATTCCACCTGGTTCTACCTTTGGAACCCTACCTCCTGCTCCATTTCTCCCTCTGTAAACACCTTTCGATCACCTGAAACCCCTAAAAATGCAGTCAAGCCTACTCCTGCGTGGTTTTAATGAAAGGTTTGTGTTTTGTGCAGGTTTGAAATGGCGGAATGGGTCCAAAATTCCCTCCCACAGTCCATGAATGATGGATGAAACCCTGGGTAATGATCCAGGGTTCCTAATCCAAAATTGGGGAGATTAGAGGCCTTTTCATGGTTAATCGATGATGAAGCATGCTCATCGATGGATCATAAACCCTCCAGCACACAAAAAACACATCCTTGCAGAAAGGACAAACACAAACAGTAAGGAAAGATGAAAAGGTAAAGACAGTCAGAGGACTGTAATGAAGCTAAAGGGATTAAAATGATAATCCTAATCAAAGGATAAAAAACAGAGGGATGGCCTGTCAAAACATAAGTCAAAGAAGAAAGAAGATAGTAGAAATATGAAAGGATAAAAGCAAAGGATCAAAAGAAGTAAATCAGAAAATCAAAGGAACATAACAGAAAGATCAAAACAAATTAAGGAAAACATGATCAAAAGCAGACAATAAAGCATAAAGACAGATTTTAAGGCTTAAAAATAGAGATCAAAGATAAAACAAAGGACAGATTAACCCAAACAAATTCGAATGACTCAGCTCACAATAGTTATTCCTCTCAAAGATATTTTTTCCACCCAGGTGCTTTGTTTCCTTCCAAAAAGCATTAGGAAGTTATTGGGCTGATTCAGAGATCTTTTTATCTGTCAATCAATTACTGTAAAAGTTATGAATAGGCCTTAAAGTCAACAAATTCACCTATTTTTCCTTAGAAGTGAAGATAGAAGTTATTAAAACAAAAAAGTAGTTGTAGATATTCTTTCCTTGAGCCTTGCATGGTCTTCAAGGTTAGGAATGCATTAACTCTGCAATAAATGATGCCCAAACCCTAGCTTAACTTCACCAGCTCATTTGTAGCATAAATACTGCATTTGAACTCATTGTTTTTGTTGGAATTTTTTGACCCTTTGAAGTAATACATAGTATTTTGGAAGTTGAAAGGAAATTGATGTCTTCGAACTTGTGGATGCCCTAATTTGTTTGTTGATGGAGGAGGCTAGATCACTGGATCCCTGAGCTTGGTTGTTGGTGAAGTGTTTAAAATCTATTATTGTTATTTCCTGTTTCATTATGTTTCCATATTTATTTGTTGCAGTAGAGCAAAAGTTTTATGCTAAGAAATATATTTTTAAAGCACCTTAGTTCTGTTTGTTCTTCACTACCTTAATGTTCTCTTCTACTAGGACATTTTAGAGAATTCGTAATTGCTCTCTAGACCCCCTAAGCTTGTTTATTTCATAAATAGTTAAATAGAGTTAGTATCAAGCATTATTTATTGTTTTCCCTGCTTACTTTCTGCCACTTAAACACTGTTTTTTGAAGTCTCTCTCTAAATTACCATTCTTTAAAGTCTGCCAAAGAGGTTTTGTTTCGATCATACCCTTTGTACTTGCTTAAATAAATGTTTTAGAGATCTTCTTAACTATAATCAAGGATGTTTAGCAGTTCCCTCTTCCCTAATTACAGTTATATGTGTGTCTTTAGTGTTTTCTGTCCTTGAAGGTGAAATCAATAGAAGTTAAATGAGTTTCTCTCCTTCTATATTTCATTGGAAAAAGTTTGACTTGAACAATTATCAGCTGATGTGTGGATTTTAGAGTTTATGGTTTTCCCTATCTATTTATTGCCTCTTCATGTTTTGTGATTTAATTAAGTCCCTTTTTTGAGAATTACATATCATAAAGGATTCCTAATTTCCCTTTATCCTACTTTTCATTCTTACAGTTAATGTCCATCTCATTACTCTAAAAAATGTTAAGATCCATTGGCCAAGTTAGATTTTCCCTATGATACTCCTCGATCCATTAATGAAATTATCTTAACTTTCATTTGAATCCATTTCCCAATGGCTTATAGATTTCCTCATTCTACCTATGTTGCCTTAATCATCATACCAAACCCAAACAAACAACAAAACACCATACTTATAACTAACCTAAAATTAACCCTTAAAAACAAAAAAGTACATATCCTTTGCAAAAAAATAGAGAGATCCCTCTCTGAGTCTAGGAAGGTTAGGTCCTAGGACTCTAAAGACTGGTTCTGATTTTTCCTTGTAATTTGGTTTACCAATCTTCCAAATCACAAGACCACAACATAATGGCGATCACGGTGGGACTATTTTGAGTAAAGTCCCAAGATAAATCACTCAGTATCCATCCAGTGAATCATAGCCACCTCAACCATTACCAACAAAATGGTTATCATGATGAGAACTTCTGAGTCAGTGTTGTGAAGCCTGCTCCAAAAATATAAGAAAAGAGATATCAACGCCTTATAAATAAGCCACTTCGAGGGGGCAACCTCGAATACATTACATGAATGAAAAATTCTTGGATGATACAAATTAAAAAACCTCCTTTCTATATATAGGAGTCCATGGGTCCACAATGTAATCCTAGTGGGGCCATAGTGTAATCCTAGCCGCCCTAACAATAATAATTTAAGGGCACAATAATAACAATATGGGGGTTACAGGGGTACAATAATAACAATAAGGGGGTTACACTAACAAAAATGAGGGACTATACTAGTAATATAGGGACCTAACATGCCCCTCTCCTTCAAAAAAGTGTTGTCCTCAACGGTTAAATAGATCTGGGTGCTTCTGTATAAAATTCTCATCCTCCCATGTAGAATCTCCAGTGGGTAAGTTCTTCCAATTGATGAGATACTCTTAAATTGATCGATTTCGTAGTTGTTGAGTTCTTGTTTCTGTGACTGCTTTAGGTTCCAATATGATTTTTCCTTCCTCATCAAGTTCTGGCAATATTGTTTTAACTGGAATATTTTCACCTATAACCTTCTTTAAGCATGAAACATGGAAAACTAGATGCACTTGTGAAGAAGCAGGAAGCTCCAATTGGTATGCCATAGTACTAATCTTTTGAAAAACCTTGTAAGGACCATAGTAGTTTCGCGATACTTTATTACCCTTCTTAGCTTGCTTGAGGGACAGTTGTTTTTATGGTTGTAGCCATAAAAATACCCAGTCTCCTACATCAAAAATTCTCCCGCTGCGACATAGATCTTCCTGTTGTTTCATTTGATTTTGTGCCAAATTCAGGTTATCGTTTAAGAGTTGGAGAACTTCTTGTTGATGCTCGATGTGATCTTCCACTGCTTGAACCTTCGAATTCTCTACTAAAGATGATGTGATGGATGGTGGATGATATCCATAAAGTTCCATAAATGGGGTCATTTTTACTACAGTATGGAAGGAAGTGTTATACCACCATTCAGCGAGAGGTAACCACTTGACCCATTGTATCTGTTTATCAGATACAAAACAACGAATATATCCTTCCAATCATTTATTTACTATCTCAGTTTGACCATCAGATTGAGGATGATAAGATGAGCTATGAGCTAATTGAGTACCCAAACAAGAAAATAAATCCGTCCAAAAATTTCCAGTAAAAATGGGATATCTTTCACTCACAATAACCCTTGGGTTTCCATGTAGATTTTGAATTGTGTCCATAAATGTAGTAGCAACTGTACTTGCTTTAAATGGATGATATATTGCAAAAAAGTGTGCATACTTGGTAAGTATATCAACTACCACCATGATGACACTCTTTCCTTCAGACTTAGGTAAACCCATGATAAAATCCATTGAAATATCCTCCTAATATTGAATTGGAATGGATAAAGGTTGTAGAAGTCATAGGGTCTTAATTGTCTCAACTTTATTCTACTACAAAACCAAACATTCCACCACAAACTTTTGAATATCAGATTTAAGGCCATCCCAAAAAATTCTTTCTTCACCCTTTGGTAAGTTTTGAAAAATCCTGTGTGTCCTCCTAAAGGAGAAGTGTGCAATTCCAAAAGAATCTTTTATTTTAGTTGGGAATTCTTACAAAGATATAAGCAATCTTTGTACCATAAAGAATCATTTTTCCAACTAAATGTATCATATGTACTAGGATCTTGGTGCAAATTTTGAATGAATGTCCATACTCTTTTTCCTTCTTCCATTCATCTCTTGCTTTGGTTATCCAATCTGGTTGGATAATAGAAATGGCACAAAGAAATGCTTCCACCTCTTCGTTCTTTCTTGAGAGTGCATCTGCAACAACATCAAGCTTCCCTTTTTTGTAGATTATTTCAAAGTCATAACCCAAAATCTTTGTGACCCATTTTTGCTGCTTTTCTGAAGATATTCTTTGTTCCAAAAAGTGTTTAAGACTATCATGATTAGTTTTTACCTTGAAATGTCTTCCCATTAGGTAAGTTCTCCATTTCTTTAGTGCATGTAGTATTGCTAACATTTCCTTCTCATAAATAGGTTTCTGTAAATACTTTCCTTTGATTGGATGACTTTCAAAAGAAATGGGTCTTCCTTCCTACATTAAAACAACACCAATTCCATTTCTTGAGGAACCACATGCCACAATAAAGGTTTTTGTGAAGTCTGGCGTAGCTAAGACTGGTGCTAGGCACATTGCCTCTTTAAGATTTTCAAAGGCCTTAGTTGCTTCAGGAGTCCATGAACATGCATCTTTCTTCAATAATGTTGTTAGAGGTGCTAATATTCTCCCATAATTCTTAACAAACTTGTGATAATACCCTCTTAAACCGAGAAATCCTCACAATTGCTTTATGGTTCTGGGGACTTTCCATTCCTTAATGGCTTTAATTTTTTTAGGGTCTACCTTAACACCCTCGTGAGTTACAATATGACCCAAATATTCCACCTCTTGTACTCCAAATAAACATTTGGATGTTTTTGCATATAATTGTTTCTCCTGCAATAGTTTGAGCACCCTGTCAACATGTTCAACATGATCCTTCCAAGACCTACTATAGATTAGTATATCATCAAAGAATACTAGGAAAAATCTTCTAAGGAAGGGTTTGAAAATGGAATTCATCAGTCTTAATTCTAATTTGATGATATCCTGAACGAAGATCCAACTTGGTAAAATAAATTGCTCCATGTAATTCATCCAATAATTCATCAATCACAGGAATGGGAAATTTATCTTTAATGGTGAGCTTATTGAGCTCCCTATAATCTGGACACATGTGCCATGATCCATCCTTCTTGTGTACCAATACTATAGGAGCACAGAAATAACTTTGACTAGGTTGAATTATACCCGCCTCTAACATTTCTGCAATCATACGTTCAATTTCACTCTTTTGGACATAAGGATATCTATAAGGTCTGATGTTTGGAGGAACACTTCATGGAATCAAAATAATAGCATGATCATGATCACGAATAGGTGGGAGTCCTTTGGGAGTTTCAAACATCTTGGAATGATTGTCCAAGACTTGTTGGAGATCTGCAGAAATAGATGATTTTGATGTTGGAACTTCTAGTGAGCATAATTTTGAAATTACGCCTCGTTGTTCATCCTTTAGAAGATTTTTCATGACATTAGAGAATATTATCTTTCCTGGCTTCCCTGTAATACCCCGTAATTCGACTTCCTTCCCTTCTGAAAAAAAATTCAAGAAAATTTCTTGAAAATTAAAAACTACCGTTCCCAAAGATTGTAACCATTGTACTCCTAGTACAACATTAGCACCTCCCATAGGAATGGAAAGCATTGGAATATTCAATACATATTCCCCCATGGTTAGCTTGATATTATGGCATTTTACAGAGAAATTTATAGTTCCTCCATTTGCAACTATCACTTGACATTTTGGTGCTGGGTATATGAAACAATTCAATTCCTTGGCTACCTTACAATGAATAAAATTATGGGTGCTACCTGAATCAATCAACACTATTACCTTTTTCTTCTTGATATGTCCTTCTATCTTGAGAGTTTGAGGAGTGGTAACTCCTACCAATGCATTACATGATATGGTCGGACTCGTTTCTTCCTCTTCTAGGGCTGGTTCCTCGTGTATATCCTCTTCTTTTTCATTTTATTCTTCCTCTTCACAATCTATTTAAAATAATTTCTTCTCAGCACACTTATGACCTTTAGTGTATTTTATATCACAACTATAGCAAAGCCCTTTTGCTCTTTCTTCTTCCAATTATTGTGGTGTCAACCTTGTAGGTTGGGGAAATCTAGGTGTAGAAACACTTCCTTCTTTATAGAAGTGAGTGGTAGGCTTCCTTGTCACCAGAATTTTACATTCAATTTTTCTTGACAACCTGAATGCCTTCTCCAATGAATCAAGTTCCAAAATGTGAACTTCATGTTGGATGTTATCCTTTAAAGTACCTATGAAGAGATCAATCCTGTGTTCCTCTGAAATTTCAGTTACCCTTATATTCAAATTTTGGAAGTCCTCAATGTGCTCACCCACTAAACCCTTTTGCTTGAGATTTATCAATTTGCTAAAGAAGGTGTAGCTCTTTGTATCTTCATAATGTGCTATCAATTCCTCTGTAAAAATTGACCAAGTGACAATTTTTTTACGGGAGCAAAGCCATCGATACCATACAAATGTATTTTGTTCTAAATGTAAAGTTGAAATGTGTACCTTTTGTGTGTTTTGCACATTATGGAGATCAAAATATTGCTCCATATGTAGTATCCATGTTACAGGATCCTTTCCATCAAACTTCCTCATATTCATTTTTGGAATATGGTGGTTCTTCCCACCAAAATTAGAGTTTATGAAGTCACGATTAACATTTATTTTGTTCTCATCATGAGTTTCCTCACCATTAGGAAACATTTCTTGTATCAACTTTGTCAAACCTTCCATGTCTGCTTTTAGATCATTCTTCATGTTTTCCATGTTGTCTTTCATTTTTTCATCGATCTTAGCTTCCATGTCATCCATCTTAGATTCCATGCCAGCTTCCATGCCATCTATCTTAGATTCCATGCCTTTCTTCAAACCATCCATATTATTCTTCAAAACATCAATCTTCATTTCCACACCTTTCTTCAAAACTTCCATTTCATTGTTTTTTTCTCTTTGTGAGAGCGGAATTTGGTGCACTTGCTCTTGTAATTTTGATAGATCATGTTGCAATTCTTCATCTTCATGAGTCATAGTAGAGCCTTTTGAAGGCTTAATGGGTGTTGAATTATTTTTAAAGGGAATTTTTTAGAACCCAATACTGATATCTATTCTACAATATGCCCTTGGAATCAATTCAAATTGATTCTTCAAACAAGACTTGTGAAATTCGGAAAAAAAAATACACACCTTTTTCTTTCTTTTGAGGAGCTCAATATTGAAATTGGATTATCTCTGTGATTACAACTCTTCAATATATGAAATTTGTCACTAAGGTATCCTTCCGCATTATCTTTCAAATGCCATAGGTCTGACTTTATTTGAATTCTCCAAGGAAACGTTATGTCCAATCTCCCACAATGACCTAATTATGGACTGGTTCAGTAGAGTGAACTTTTACTACTTGCCACATGTCATTGTTTCATATTTTAGCTCTGAAATTGATAGCAACGAAACTAGAGTCTGTGTAATTGTGACCAATTTTTACAGCACTCCAATCTGATGCTCATAGAGAAAGTTATGAATATTTTCCCACGATCACCTCTTTGAGATGAAATTGAGGAGCCTGCAAAAGAACTACCTTTCACAGATCATATCTCCCAAAATATTATGAATCAAGCTCTAAAATTTTGCGACAATGTTCCTCAGGATTTTAGCTTCGCACCCTAAAACTTTCAACTTCTGAAACTTCGTAGAATAAACGTTATAGCGAAAATGCCACGATGACCTGTTTGCAGCAGCGAAACCCTAGAATCCAAAGCTCTGATAGTAAATTTTGTGAAGCCAGCTCCAAAAATAGAAGAAAAGAGATATCAACACCTTAGAAATAAGCCACTTTGAGGGCGCAACCTCCAATACATTACATGAACGAACAATTATTGGATGATACAAATTACGAAACCTCCTTTCTATATATAGGAGTCCATGGGGCCACAATGTAATCCTAGCCGACCTAACAATAATAATTTAAGGGCACAATAATAACAATATGGGGGTTACAGGGGTACAATAATAAAAATAAGGGCGTTACAGTAACAACAATAAGGGACTATACTAGTAATATATGGACCTAACATTCAGTGAAAATCTAAGTACACCTTAGGAGTCTAGAAAACCTTATCAAACCAAAGAGGATTCAAGTTATCAGGCATAGAGTAGACTCTTTTTATTTCACCATCTTAGGTAAATGATGATTCAGGTATAGGACACTCTTAAAAAACCTTAGGGCTACATAAAACTCAGAAAAACCCAAAAAACATCCCCAAATTGGTTTTATTACTTATTGGTGGTGGACCATAACACATTTTACCTTCAAAAAAGCTAAAAATTTCCACCTGGAAACTCCACTAGCCCTAGTAGGCCTATTAATCCACTAGTAATCCCAGATTTCTTTAGGAATGTATCAAATAAGTCCCAAGAAGTCTAGAATCCTAGTCCCATATTTTAGAAGTATACTAAACACTAAGAGAGGTTAAAATTCTAAAAACAGTCCTTAAACTTTCAGCCTCTCAAAATTTTGAATTTGAAATCTAGCTTCACATAGGATCAATACCAGATCTCATCCAGACCCTAATCCTCCAACAATAGTTTATGATCCAGAAAATATTTTGTGGCAAACTTCTAGAGCTGGAAATTTAACTACTAATAGGACTATCCAAAGAACAAGATCTATCCATGAAAACCTCACAGTCTTGAAAGATCCTCACTTTGAATTGTATCATTCAAAGAACCTCTTTAGAACCAAGTCACATAGTGATATAGACCAAACTGGCCTTGAGCCCACAGATTTGGACCAGATTTCTAGTAGAGAAGCCTCTCCTTCTACTCCTCCTGATTTTCAGCTTCTCCATCGCTTTAGCTCCTTCCATAAGAAATATGCTCAAAATCAATTTTCTGGTCCAAGTACTTCCAACACACCCATCCATACTTCCACTTTTCAAAATATTCCATTTCATCCCACTTTCCATTTCACAAATCCACCTCTTGTAAATCCCTCATTTTCTCCCACCATGGCAGTAGAGTATGCCCCACTAGTGTTACCACAACCTCTGGTTCCTTTACCAAATGATTATCAATCCTGAATTCCCCATTTCACTGGATGATGCCTTTGATTACATGGAAATAGAAGAAGAGACCATTAAGATGAGAATCTTTGACCAAATTTTAGGAGGAGAAGCCAAAAAATGGTTCAAAATCTTAACTCCTAATAGCATAAATGATCTCCCATATTTATACCAAACATTCATAAACAAATGGGAAATTAAAAATAACCCTCTCCAAATCCTTTTAGAATATAGCAACCTTAAAAGAAGTTTGAGGGAAAGTGTCCAAGATTATTGCACTAGATTCAATAGTGTTTACAATGCACTTCCCCCAAACATGAAACCTCCACTAGGCTTAGCCTTATCTAAATTTCCTAAAGGATTTGACCCAGACATGGCCTATCAGCTAAGAGAAAGAGACCCCTTAACTTTAGAAGATATGTAGAGGGGAGCTATAAGTGTAGAAGAAAATCTGATTGAGAAAAGAGCCAGGTTGAAATCAGAAAAAAGAGTTATATGCAAAGATGAAACAATGGCATCAACCTCATCATCTGATGCCAAAATTGAAAACTTAGTGAGGGTAATGGAAATAATTTTGGAAAAGATAAACTTAAATGATAGAGTGCCTCCTAGAGAGAACCAAATCAATCCCCAAAATAGAAATAGAAATCCCAATTTCGAAAGAGACCCTATTCAAAATAGACAAGGAGATAATGACCAACAAATTAGGCCTCCTTTTCAAGAAAAGTATGTAGATCAAGAAGAAGAAAGGGAGACTGAAAGGTTGGAAGCAAAGCATGTAAACCTGATAGGATCCGACAGTGAGGGTGATGATTTTCTCATTGAAAAATAACAAGGATTATTCTTCGGAGAACAAATTGAAAACAACCATGAGGATTCTGAAGATTACCAATTGGGGTTTGAAAATGATATAACGGAGGTCCACAGACAACATGATCTTAGAAGAAAAAGGAACCAAGAGACTTCGAATAATAAAAACACAAACACTGTTGTTAGGAAAACTTCGGAAAAACTTCCTAAAAAAAGCAAACAATAATAACACTTTGACTAAGAAAACTGACTCAAAAAAGGACAAAACCATTCCGCAAAGTGTTGACCCAAGTTGGCCTAGTACCTTTGCTAGTGACCCTGAGAAATCTATCCAAAATAACATTCTTAATAAAAATCAGCAAATCAGAATTGCTGAAAAGACTATGTTTGACAAAACAGATGTAAATATGTCAAAAACATTAGTCCTTTTCATTATTGAGCGTGAAATTTCCAAGATCAAAATTAGCATACCCTTAGCTGAACTAGTAACCTAGGATGTATATAAAAATCAATTTTTGAAAGCTTTAAATATAGGCAATGATACTAATACTTTGAACTTGATAGATGATACACCTGAATTGTTGTATGGTCCTGAAGTGGAAGGAAAATACCAAGAAGGAACCATTCCTCCATTTTATGTCAGCTTAAATATACATGATAAGATCTTACACAATGTGATGCTAGACTCTAGTGCCTCTCACAACCTTATGCCAAAGGTGGTGATGGAGAGATTAGGCCTAGAAATTACTAAACCTTACAAATATATTTATTCTTTTGATTCTAGCAGAGTCAAATTCTTAGGTCTGATCAAGGATTTATGTGTCAATCAGGCACAAATTCCTGCTAAAGGTCTAGTTATGGACATAGTGGTTGGTGACATTCCCCCCAACTATGGTATGCTTCTATCCAGATCATGGGGAGCCAAACTTTAGGGAAGCCTTCAAATGGACATGTCTTATGCTACCATTCCAATTTTTAACCAAACTAGAAGATTACACAGAGAATATCATATGAAATATATGATAAGCAACATAGATAGACCAAAAAACACTCTTGTTTATTCTATTCATTTAGATGTAGATTCCTTTATCTTGTACAATGAAGATGAAATCAACAAACAAGTAAAGGAAAATGAGACAGAATTAAGTCCCCTAGAACAGTCAAAACAATCCCCAAAAGAAGAATATAATAGCCCTAACTTTAGCATCCTTGAACAACAAAATGATAATGAGCATGAGATAGAAACAATTTGGGAAATGAGCTTTGATGGCTCTTGTAGAAAAACAGGTTATGGAGCTGGTGTATGGATACATAATATTAATAAAGTACATTACTGCAAACTTGATTTCCAATGCACCAATAATATTGTAGAATATGAAGCTCTCCTCCTTGGCCTACATTTGTTCAATAAATGGAAGGAGCCAAGAAAATATCAGTCCAAGGAGATTCAGAACTGATCAATAGGAAAATAAAAGGGGAGTGTTCAGCAAAAAACCCAAGGTTAAGAGAATATAGGAATGCTTCCCTAGATCTCTTGAAAGCCTTTGAAAAATATGAACTCACTTTCATCCGTAGAGCTCAAAATAACCTTGCAAATGAACTTGCCTTTGCTGCCAGCAACTGCCAAATACCCCAGGTAAATGAACAATTTAGTGTCAAAGTAAAAATTCATCCTAGAATCCCTGACAATGAACACTATTAGCAAGTTTTTGAGGGTGATAAACAAATTCATGACTTTCTGCAATCAAGAAATGATTTTTCTGAACCAAAACCTAGCTCAAGCCATGAATAAGACTATTTTGATGAAAAATAGGTCCATAAAATAGAGTTGTCCTCTACTGTTGATATAAACCAATTTGAATATATTTATAAAGCAAAATTACTAAACAAACTAGACCGAAAGGACCTTGAAGTTTTACAATGTAAAAATGATTCAATACCAAGGGGCCTTACACCATTAGAGGAGCTTTTTGACTTCAATGATGTAGCTAAAAAACCAAAGATGGAGCCTACATAAACTAATGTAGAAGAACACAATATAGGCAGCATGAACAAACCCAAAATGATCAAATTATCTAGCACTCTTCCTACTCATATCAAACAGGAGTATATTGAACTTTTCAAGGATTTTAGAGATGTGTTTGCATGGGGGTACACAGATCTGAAATCATATAATACCAACATTATTCAACACAAAATTCCTCTTAAGGAAAATCAGAAACCTTTCAAACAAAAATTAAGAAGGATAAACCATGTTTTATTACCTTTAGTTGAGAAAGATCAAAAATATGTATGATTCTAGGATCACAGTTCCCTTAGATACTCATAGTGGGTTTCCAACCTTTTTTCTATTAGGAAGAAGACCGGGGAAATTAGGCTTTGCATTGACTTTAGAAATTTGAACAGAGCCTCCCTGAAAGATAATTATCCCTTGCCTAAAATGGATCACATACTTCAAAATGTGGTTGGATCTAAGAAAATATCATTGTTGGATAGTTTTTCTGGCTACAACCAAGTGCTAGTACTCCCAAGTGATCAACACAAAACTGCTTTCACCACACCTTGGGGTAAATTCATGTATGTTAAAATGCAATTTGGTTTGATGAATGTAGGAGCCACATTCCAAAGGGCCATGGACATAGATTTTTCAGAAGACATAGGCTATTTCATAATCATTTACCTTGATTACATCATTGTTTTCTCCAAAACTGATAAATAACACTTGATTTATTTGAGAAACGTTTTTGAGAAATGTAGACAATATGGCTTATCTTTGAATCCCAAGAAGAAAATCTTTGGTCTCCAAGAAGGAAAACTTCTTGGCCACATAATCTCTGAAGAAGAAATGAAATTAGACCCTAAAAGGATTGAAGGCATATTGAAAATCATCCATCCTAGAAACCTCAAGGAATTACAATCTTTCATTGGGAAGATCAATTTTTTGAGAACGTTCATCCCCAACCTTGTTGAACTTTTGAGAAATTTCACAAACATGCTTGAAAAGGAAACAAGGGTTAAATGGACCTTAGAAGCCAAATAGTCATTTGAACTGGTGAAAAAATCTCTCACTCAAGCACTAGTTCTTATCAGTCCTGATTTCACTAAGGACATCTACATTTTCTCATTTGGCTCTAAACACACCATTGCTACAGTGTTGTTGCAAAAGAATAATACAGGGCAAGAACAACCAATATTATTTTTCAGTCAAGCCTTAAGAGATGCTCCACTCAAATTTAATATCACGGAGAAACATGCCTTAGCCTTGATAATAGCATTGAAATATTTCTGAGTATACATTTTACACTCGCATATCATTGCTTTTGTCCCACATACAGTTTTCAAGGACATTCTAAATCAAGACCCTGATGGTAAAAGGGGAAAATGGATTGCTATTTTATTAGAATATGATTTAGAAATTAGCCCTACCAAGATGATTAAAGGAAGGGATTGGAAAAACTCATGGAAGAATCAAATTTCCAAGAATTAGATATAAATATGGTTGATGTTTTAGAAGAAATAGAAGAATTCACAGCTCCATACATTGAAGAAATATTTTTGAATTCATCTTGGTATGCTAATATCATTTATTTTCTTCTCTATCTTAATAGTCCTCCTTCTTTATCAAAGACTAAAGCTAGATTCTTGAAACAGAAAGCTTTAAATTACTGCATTTTAGATGGAGTGTTATATGGGAAAGATGTTGTTGACATATTGCTTAGATGTTTTCTTGAGAATGATGCAGGAAAAATCATGCAAGAGCTGCATGAGGGAGAATGTGGAGGTCACCTTTACTGGAATACCACAACAAACAAGATTCTTAGAGCTAGTTATTATTGGCCCACCCTTTTCCCTGATACTCAAAAACTAGTCATGACTTTCCATAAGTGTCAATTTTTTTATGGCAAGAGGAAACTCCTACCTTTACCTTTACATCCCATCATTATTGAGGCTCCCTTTCAACAATGGTTTTTTTACTTTATTGGAGAAATTTACCCAACCTCATCTGCCCAGCATAAGTGGATCCTTACAGTCACTGATTATTTTACCAAATGGATAGAGGCTATCCCTTCTAGGAATGCTACTGACTCAGTCATTATTAAGTTCCTTGAAACCAACATACTATCCTGATTTGGTTGTCCTAGAAATATCATTACAGACAATGTTGTTGTCTTCAAATCCAAAAGAATGGTTGACTTATGCTATAAATATCATATCACATTATGACATTCCACAGCTTACTACCCCCAAGGAAATGACCTAGCTGAATCCTCCAATAAAAGCCTGATCAATATTATCAAAATGTTGTTGGATCGAAATCAGAAATCATGGCATAGTAAGCTAGTTCATGTATTATGGGTTGATAGTCTAACCACCAAGAAATCAACAAATATGTCCCCCTATTAGCTGGTATATGGCCAAGATGCAGTCTCCCCAACATGCTTAGGAGTTCTAGTCATGAAACTCCTTCAAGAAGTGCATTCAGAAGAAAATGACATGTAGAGAAGGTTGAATCAAACCATTCATTTACAGTAGTCAAGGGAGGAAGTGTACAAAAGGAAACAAGCAGTTTAAGATAACATCAAGAAGATATTTGAAATAAGGACTAAATCAAATAGTTTCCAAGTTGGAGATACAGTTTTAAAATGGGATTCTAGGAGGGAAGACAAAGGTAAACATGGTAAATTTGAGAATTTGTGGAAAGGGCCTTATATCATTTATTCCATTAGGGGTCATAATGCTTTGTTGTTAGAAGGGATGAATGGAGAAGAATTATTTGGAGGTCCTATCAATGGCAGATGCTCAAACATTATGTTTTTCAAGAGTCCTAGCTTCAAATTTTTCACTCATTATACATAACATTGCATAAGAAAAATCAGAGAAAATACAAAAACAATGAAAGAAAAGGAAAAAGAGGGAAAATTCGAAAGAGGTATAGCCCCACACCCAAAAAATAGTACTGCTGAAAGTGTTCGAGCCTCAATTCCACAATTGATTCAAAATGATATCTTGTTCAGTCATCTAGCCTAATCATGGCTAAACATGCTCTAAGTTTATGTTGATAAGTTAGTAAAAACAATGGTTGTCAAGATTATTTCAAACTCGACTAATCAAAAAAGATAGATTAGGGAATATAAGATACTGGTTCCACATGCTCAAAACATAACCAAAGAGGAAGATAAGAATGCATTACAAATGATAGATCACATCCTTATCTTTATAAATTTACTTTTATGCTAAATAATGTTTGTGTGTAGCTTGCTCGAAATGCCACAACCATGGTGAATCAGACTACCTAATCCTAATTTGAACCATGCTTTAAATTTTATGTTAATAGTTTAGAGAATCAAGACTGCCAAATAGCTTAATCTTGACAATCAAATAGTTTAGGTAGAGAATAAAAAGAGTTCACCGATTTAATCTGAGCTCTTGGAAGCAATAAGTATATAATTAGATAGTTTATTTCTGTTTTCAAAAATAAAATCTCAAGAGTTTTCCAATTCAAATGCACTCAAAGAAGAAAAAATGTTAGGACAAGTAGGATTGGGTAGGTAGAAGTGTTGTTAAAATAAATCATATGTTGCAGATTTTTAAGATTTTCACTTCAAAGAAATGTCAGCAAGTGAAAAATAAGGGAAATCTGCCCAATGGAAAAGACACTGGTCTGCTAAAACTCAGAGATTTGATAAACTGGATGTTCTGGACACATTGAAAGGAAAGTTTCCCTCCCAAAATGGAGCCATTGTTAGTCATCAGTAATTTTTTCTAATATCAAAAGATGACTAAGTTATAATCCCAAATTTCTAAAAAAAAATTAGGAAATATTGTGAGTTTTAGAAATATCACTGCCTTCATTATCCTAAGCCTAACTGTTTCACTAAATTTCTCTATCTTCACCTTCTCAAGTTTACCCCACTGCTCCAAGGAAACTCCATTTTCTGGGCCTACTAATTTCATTTTATTCCCCACATCCCATTCTCATTTACTCCCTCTTTTCCCTCTACAAAACCCATTTTTCCCTTCCCCTAAACCCTCTTAAAAACCCCCTCTTTCATCATTTTCCTCAAAACATATCAAACAATGTAAAAAATCCCTTTTTACATTGTTTAAGGTTAAATTTTAGCCTATTGGGCCATTTTGAAATTATGCATTTAATCTTTTTTTTTGTATAAAAATAGCCTTTTTCTATAACAGGCTTTAAGCCCTTCTTCTCTTTAGCCCCAAACCCTTTTTGGCCACATAAAAACCTCGGCCTCCGCCTATTCTTAGCCCCCCCCCCCGGTCTAAACTACCCTTCCCCCCCTTTCATTTTATTAAACCATTTTTAAACTTTATGAAACCCCCCTTTAACCTTAGAAATATTAAAAGGAGGGCTCGCTTTCCCTTACCCTGCCTTTCATTTCATCAACCCATCCCCACCATTGATCGGGAACCCATTCTTCCTATCCAATAGTTGTCGCTTTCCCAACCTTGCCTGCATATGTTATAACCCTACGCTACACGACAATCGTCTGCCACATCACCTCGTGCCTGGGCCCCGCCTTCCACTACACCCCAACTCCATTCATATTATGCCACCTATCCCTGGGCTCCACTCACGAAACCTACTCGCCACTCCCTTGAGCCGTTCCGCTTCATTGATCTCTGAACCCAAGATCTGACGTCCCAAAATGCATATCGCATAAAAAGTTGCAATGGGTTTGATGATTCACAACCCACATGAAATAGGTGGTTTTCTGCCTGCCACATGTCGATCACCCAATGGTACTGTGTGCCCACCGCCCTAAACCACTTACCACCCATTTCACGTGCGATAAACCACTTGTGGTTTCTCAAAACCACTTTTCCTCTCTGCGCCAAATTTCAAAATTTCATCTGGTTCTACCTTCAAAACCCTCCCTCTTCCTCCATTTATCCCTCTGTAAACACCATCTAACCACACAAAACCCCTAAAAATGTAGTCAAGCTCGCTCCCGCATGGTTTTAACTTAAGTTTTGTATTTTTTGTAGGTTTTAAATGGTGGAAAGTGTCCAAAATGCCTTCCCATAGTCCATGAATGATGGATGAAACCCTGGGTGATGATCCAAGGGTATTAATCCAATATTGGGGAGATCAGAGGCCTTTTCAGGGTTACTCCATGATGAAGCGTGCTCATCGAGTAATTATAAACTCTCCAACACATAAGAAATGTATCCCTACACAAAAGACAAACATAGACAGTAAGGAAAGATGAAAAGGTAAAGATAATAAGAGGACTGTAATAAAGCCAAAGGGATTAAAAGGCTAATCCCAATCAAAGAATAAAAAACAGAGGGTTAGCCAGTGAAAGCAGAAGTCAAAGAAGAAAGAAGACAGTAGAAATATGAAAGGATAAAAGAAAAGGATCAAAAGAAGTAAATTAGAAAATGAAAGAAACAGAACATAAAGATCAAAACAAATTAAGGAAAACATGATGAAAAGCAGATAATAAAGCATAAAGACAGAGTTTAAGGCTTAAAAACAGATATCAAAGATAAAACAAAGGAAAGATTAACCCAAACAAATTTGAATGACTCAGGTCACAACAATTATTCTTCTCAAAGATATTTTTTCCACCTAGGTGCTTTGTTTCCTTCAAAAAAGCATTAGGGGGTTATTGGGCTAAGTCAGAGATATTTTTATCTGTCAAACATTTATTGTAAAAGTTATGAATATGCCTTAAAGTCAACAAATTCACCTATTCTTCCTTAGAAGTTAAGATAGAATTTATTAAAATAGAGAATTCGCTGGAGATATTCCTCCCCTGAGCGTTGCATGGTCTTCAAGGTTAGGAATGCATTAAATTTGTAATAAATGATACTCAAACCCTATCTTAACTTCACCTCCTCATTTGTAGCATAAATACTGCATTTGAACTCATTATTTTGGTTAGCATTTGATGGCTCTTTGAAGTAATAGATAGTATTTTAGAAGTTGAAAGGAAATTGATGTCTTGGAACTTGTGGATGCCCTGATTTGTTTGTTGATGGAGGAGGCTAGGTAACTGGATCCCTGAGCTTGGTTTTTGGTGAAGTGTTTCTAATCTATTATTGTTATTTCCTGTTTCATTATGTTTCTATTTTTTTTGTCGCAGTAGAGAAAAATTTGCAGGCTAAGAAATGTCTTTTGAAAGCACCTTAGTTTTGTTTTTTCTTCACTACCTTAAAGTTTTCTTCTGCTAGGACATTTTAGAGAATTCTTAATTTCTCTATAAACCCCCTAATTTTGTTTTCTTCTTCTAGAGCAGTTGGTATCAATCATGATTTATGGTTTTCCTGGATTACTTGCTGCCACTTAAACACTGTTTTTTGAAGTCTCTCTCTAAATTACCATTCTTTAAAGTCTACCAAAGAGGTTTTGTTTCAATCATACCCTTTGTACTTTCTTAACTAATTTTTTTAGAGACCTTTTTAACTATAATCAAGGATTTTTAGGAGTTCCCTCTTCCCTGATTACAATTATATGTTTGTTTTAAGTGTTTTCTGTCCTTGAAGGTGAAATCACTAGAAGTTAAATGAGTTTTCGCCTTCTATATTTCTTTGGAAAAGTTTGTCTTGAATAATTATCAGCTGAAGTGTGGATTGTAGAGTTTATGCTTTTCCCTGTCTATTAATTACCTCTTCATGTTTTGTGATTTATTTAAGTTCCTTTGTTCAGAAGTACATATGATAAAGGATTCTTAATTGCCCTTTATCCTACTTTTCATTCTTATAATTAATGTCCATCTCATTACTCTAAAAACTTTCAAGATCCACTGGCCAAGTTAGATTTTCCCTATGATACTCCCCGAACCATTGATGAAATTATCTTGACTTTATTTTGACTCCATTTCCCAATGATTTAGATATTTCCTCATTCTACCTACACTGCCTTAATCATCATACCCAACCAAAACAACAACAAAACCCCATATTTATAACTAGCCTACAATCAACCCTTAAAAAGAAACAAGTACATATCCTTTGCAAACAAATAGAGAAATCCCTCTTTGAGTCTAGGAAGGCTAGGTCTTAGGACTCTAAAGATTGGTTATGATGTTTCCTTGTCATTTGGTTTACCAATCTTCCAAATCACAGGACCACAACACAAACTATCATCGCTAAAGTAGATTACTCACCGAAATCCATGATAGTGCTCACTTGGATGTATCCTAGGGTGATATGGTTAGGACCGCAGTGCCTCTCCTCCTCAACCTAGTCATGGATGTTCACTCCCCTGGGAGGGAGTGGATAGGGAAGTGCCTCCCCCTGAGGTAAGAGAACCCTCACAAAATATACACCAGTCTTGGGCCAGAGAACTACATCTCTCCGGCACAAGACCAAAACACATCGTCGCCTGTTCCAACATCGGACCAAGTAGCATAGGAACCCATCCTAAGGTATTAGTATGTTTTCCTCCAAGAAATTTAGAAAAAAATAATCAGCCAGCATCTCTTGAGTAGGGGGGTTTTGGGCCACCGCTGTACAGAGATTAGGTCAGTTCTGCTCTTGCCACAACATCCTGCCACCAAGGAAAACACCAAAAAGTCAGTTTTTGAACAAAAACCATCAAATTTCCTTAAAAATTGACCTCCCTACGCTTGTCAAAAATATTTGCATGCTAATCGCGCACATGTACGAAACATAGGTGCATGACGCAATGCGTTGAAAATTCACCACACGCAAGACATTCATGCAAAAGGAAACCTTTGCATGGGGACTTTGCACATTATCTTCGATTGCCTATGTGGTCCTGCCAAAAAATGGGCATAAAATTCATACAAATTGACATTTTCATGTACCAGCCGCACATGAAAATGACAAAAATAAAAAGCAGGACATTTTAGCTCCTACCCAACACTGAAATCATGAATTCTAGGTGCTTTGGATGGCCGCAATTACAAGAAAAACATGGGAAAGTAGCTTTTCTCTGACCTAAAACCCTCAAAAAGTAAAAATGAATTGAAAATGGGTGATATTGGCCTATATATCGATATTTTTCCATTTTCAACCACCCATAACTAGAGCTCAGAGTACCCAATTAGAAAACCATGAGAAAAACAATGATAAACACCTCATCATCTTCAATCCAGGTCCCATAAATCCAAGTTTCAGAAAAAATCATTTTCAGGCCTAACGACCACCATATTTCAGTCCAGTCATGCCGTCTCTTATCACTTCAAAATTCAAGTTATTTCAAAAAATATTTGTATGAAAAATATTCTTTTACTTGGATTATTGGTTGTAGGTATTGGAAACATGCCAAAGTACTAGATGTCCTAGACAAAAAAGGTACAAGAGGAGGTACCATTCTACCCTCAGCATGATAGACTTCCCTAAAAAGCTTTGCATATCCTAACATCATTTCTTCTAAATAATAAAACCATAGGTTCCATTCTCCTGGCCATGTTTATAATCACCCCATCTTGCACATGATAAACACCCTTGCAGGTCAGTAGAGCCTCACCATCCATGGCATCCATCACTCATGTAGACCATACATCAAAGTCTGGAGCCATGGGCATAAAAGTCACCCTGGGAACCACTTCATGTTCATACACCCATAAAAAAAATCAAGTCAAGTTTTACCCATGACATGTTAAAACCCGTTTCTTTGGCTACTATTCTATACAAAGTGGATCAACAAAAATGCATCACCACGTGTCACATTTGGCCTGTCACACCCTTATAAGCATAGCCCATCTTTGACATTTCATCTGCCTCACCACCCTGGCACCAAGACCAACCAATGGACCCCCCAACCTCAAAAAAACACACTCTTCACATCATTGTGTAGGATTATTCATTTAATGGGCACACATCTTCGTGCTTGTACATCCAAACCAATTTCATATTGTTTTGTCAAGTGCACAAAGATTTTTTTAGCAGAAGACTCCCACCCATCCATTTACATTTATTACCTTGCAGCAGTCCTTAATCACCATTGGTTGGAGTTTCATATTCTTTACCACACCCAACCATGACATATCATAGCAAACATACACCCACACTGAATGTCCTACCGACCCTAGGGATTTCCCCATCATAAACTGTTATGACTTCCGCCACTCATATTTACAACTCTGACCTCGACCCACTTAACCATCATAATTATTTATATCCATATCTCATCATAATTTCCTGTTACCCTATCACATTATACCCTGCTACATCAGAAACCTTGTCCCTTGCATCACTACTTGTTTCGATTGGTTGACACCTCCTTCTTCTTGACTTCATCAACCATTTTCTAGGAAGGAGGTAGTACCTTGGATGAGTCCTCGCCACAATATGGGAATCCTTGGATGGTACAATAGGAATTAAAATTGTCCATTTATGTCATCAATATGCTTGACATTCAACATCAACACAAGTTTTCATGTCAAGGAGGGTATCATACTTCATAACTGTTGCACTGTGTCCTAGTTTGTCGAAAATCTGTATATCAGTAAGAATCACTTTCATAAATTCTTACATGGGAAGGCTTTCAATAGTAAAATACCCATGCATCCATTGATCACTTTCTCCAAACGTTCCATACAGGTGGGTACAAGATTAAGAATTTTTTGGTTCAAAGAAAAAACACCCCCGAGGGCATCAACAATCGTCCTCATCAAGTAGCTGTAGGTCAAAAACCACAAATGTGACACGAAAAAACCAATATATGATAGATTATCTTAAATTTTCAAACATCACGAGCATGGGACATGACCACCTTGTATAAATATTGCTTACTTGATCTCTCGTAGGTTTCCTACAGAGCACGATATTTTTTTTACTTGTTATGAAAACATCTCCAAAAATATAAGAAAAGAGAGATCACCGCCTTCGAAATAGGCCACTTCGAGGGGGAAACCTCCTTTACATTACATCAATGAACAATTCTTGGATGATAAAAATGAAAAAACCTCCTTCTATATATAAGATTCCATGGGGTCACAATATAATCCTAGCCGACCTAACTATAATAATATAAGGGCACAATAACACCAATATGGGGGTTACAGGGGTACAACAATAACAATAAAGGACTACACTAGTAATATAGGGACCTAACATCCCCCTCTCCTTCAAAAACGTTTTGTCCTCAACGCTTGAGTATCTCTGGATGCTTCTGTATAAAATTCTCATCCTCGCATGTAGAATCTTCAGAGGGTAAGTTCTTCCACTTGATGAGATATTTTGAAATTGATCGATTTCGTAGCTTTCAAGTTTTTGTTTCTGTGAGTGCTTCAGGTTCCAATATGATTTTTCCTTCCTCATCAAGTTCTAGAAATATTGTTTGAACTATAAGTTTGTCAACTATAACCTTCTTTAAGCATGAAACATGGAAAAACTAGATGTACTCATGAAGAAGCAAGAAGCTCCAAATTGTATGCCATAGTACCAATATTTCGCAACACCTTGTAAGGACCATATTACCTTGGGGATACTTTGTTATCCTTCTTAGCTTGCTTGAGGGAAATTTTTTTGTATGGTTGTAGCCATAAAAATACCCAGTCTCCTACATCAAAACTTATCTTGCTGTGATGTTGATCTGCCTGTTGTTTCATTCGATTTTGTGCCAAATTTAGGTTATCCTTTAAGAGTTGGAGAACTTATTGTTGATGCTCGATGTGATATTGCACTACTTGAACCTTATAATTTTCTCTTAAATATGATGTGATGGATAGTGGATGATATCCATAAAGTGCCATAAATGGGGTAATTTTTTCTGCAGAATGGAAGGAAGTGTTATACCACCATTCAACCAGAGGTAACCACTTGACCCACTATGTTTGTCTATTAGATACAAAACAAAGAATACATCCTTCCAAAAATTTGTTGACTATCTCTGTTTGACCATCGGATTGAGGATGGTAGGATGAGCTATGAGCTAGTTGAGTTCCCAAACAAGAAAATAATTATGTCCAAACATTTCCAGTAAAATTGTGATCTCTTTTGCTTAGAATAATCTTTGGGTTTCCATGTATCTTTTCAATTTTCCCATAAATGTAGTAGAAATTGTACTTGATTTAAATGGATGAGATAATTCAGGAAAGTGTGCATACCTGGTAAGTATATCAACTATCACCATGATGACACTCTTTCCTTCGGACTTAGGTAAAACTATAATAAAATCCATTGAAATCTCCTCCCAATGTTGAGTTGGAATGGATAAAGGTTGTAGAAGTCTGGGTGTCTTAATTGTCTCAACTTGATTTTTTTGGCAAACCAAACATCCCACCAAAAAATTTGGAATATCAAATTTAAGGCCATCCCAAAAAAATTCTTTCTTTTCCCTGTGGTAAGTTTTTAAAAATCCTTAGTGTCCTCCTAAAGGAGAAGTGTGCAATTCCAAAATAATATTTTATTTAAGTTGGGAATTCGTACACAGATATAAGCGATCTTTGTAACATAAGGGCTCATTTTTCCAAATAAATTTATTAGATGTACTAATATCTGCTACAACTTTTGAATGAGTGTCCACATTTCTTTGTCCTTCTTCCATTCATTCCTTTCTTCAGTTATCCAATTTGGTTGGATAATAGAAACGGCACAAATAAATGCTTCCACCTCTTCATACTTTCTTGAGAGTTCATCTACAACAACATTTTGTTATGAAACCAGCTCCAGAAATAGAAGAAAATAGAGATCAACACCTTAGAAATAAGCCACTTCGAGGGGGAAACCTACTTTACATTACATAAATAAACAATTATTGGATGATACAAATGACGAAACCTCCTTCTATATATAGGAGTCCATGGGGCCACAATATAATCCTAGCCGACCTAACAATAATAATATAAGGGCACAATAATAACAATATTGGGGTTACATGGGTACACCAATAACAATAAGGGGGCTACACTAATAACAATAAGGTACTAAACTTGTAATATAGGGACCTAACATGCCCCTCTCCTTCAAAAAAGTGTTGTCCTCAATGCTTGAGTAGCTTTGGGTGCTTCTGTATAAAATTATCATCCTCCCATGTAGAATCTTTAGTGTGTAAGTTCTTCCATTTGATGAGATACTCTGAAATTGATATATTTTGTAGTTGTCGAGTTCTTGTTTCCGTGATTGCTTCATGTTCCAATATGATTTTTCCTTCCTCATCAACTTCTATAAATATTATTTGAACTAGAAGTTTTTCCCCTATAACCTTATTTAAGCATGAAACATGGAAAAATGGATGCACTCGCGAAGAAGAAGGAAGCTCCAATTTGTATGCCATAGCATCAATATTTTGCAACACCTTGTAAGGACCATAGTACTTTGGTGATAATTTATTATCCTTCTTAGCTTTCTTGAGGGACATTTTTTTGTATGGTTGTAGCCGTACAAATACCCAGTTTCCTAAATCAAAACATCTCTCATTGCGATGTTGATCTACTTGTTGTTTCATTCGATTTTGTGCCAAATTTAGGTTATCCTTTAAGAGTTGGAGAACTTCTTGTTGACGCTCGATGTGATCTTCCACTGCTTGAACCTTAGAATTTTATCTTAAAGAAGATGCGATGGACGATGGATGATATCCATAAAGTGACATAAATGGGGTCATTTTTGCTGCGGTATGGAAGGAAATATTATACCACCATTCAACGAGAGGTAACCACTTGACCCATTGTGTCTACTTATTAGATACAAAAAAACAAATATATCCTTCCAAAAATTTATTCACTATCTCAGTTTGACCATAAGATTGAAGATGATAAGATGAGCTATGAGCTAATTGAGTACCAAAACAACAAAATAATTTTGTCCAAAAATTTCCAGTAAAAATGGGATCTCTGTCGTTTACAATAATCTTTGGGTTACCATGTAGCTTTTAAATTGTTTCCATAAATGCAGTAGCAACTATACTTGCTTTAAATGGATGAGATAATGCACAAAAGTGTGCATACTTGGTAATTCTATCAACTACCACGATGATGACACTCTTTCCTTCGGACTTAGGTAAACCTGTGATAAAATCATGGAAAATTTTAGGGGATAATATGCGTAAATGGGCTAATTGTCTATGCTTTTTCCAAAAAAAATATTCACCAATTTCCATTTTTTTCTAAAACTTATTCACCCAAATTTTATAGTATAACTTTTTTTTACCTTAAAAATCACCAAAATTTTATATAGATACTACATAAAATTATCAGATATTTGAATATTTTTACAAAAATATTTCCAAACATTTTATAAATTACATATTATGGACTACTTAGATTCACCAAGGTTTCTAAAATTTAAAATAAATGTCCATCCTTCAAATTTTCCTTGGATAAAATCCATTGAAATCTCCTCCCAATGTTGACTTGGAATGGATAAATGTTGTGGAAGACCTGAGGTCTTAATTGTCTCAACTTTATTTTTCTTGCAAACCAAACATTCTTCCACAAACCTTTTAATACAAAATTTAAGTCCATCTGAGAAAAAATATTTCTTCACCCTGTGGTAAGTTTTTAAAAATCATGAGTTTCCTCCTAAAGGAGATGTGTGCAATTCCAAAAGAACATTTTATTTTAGTTGGGAATTCTTGCAAATATATAAGAAATATTTGTACCATAAGGAATAATTTTTCCAAATAAATGTATCATATGTACTAGGATCTTGCTGCAACTTTTGAATGAGTGTCCACACTTCTTCATCCTTCTTTCATTCATCCTTTTCTTTAGTTATCCAATCTGGTTGGATAATATAAATGGCACAAAGCAATGCTTCCACCTCTTCATCCTTTCATGAGACTGCATCCGCAACAACATTTAGCTTCCCCTTTTTGTAGATGGTTTCAAAGTCATAACCCAACATATTTGTGACCAATTTCTTCTGCTCTTCTGAAGATAGTGTTTTTTCCAAAAGGTGTTTAAGAATACCATAATCAGTTTTTACCTTGTTCCAAAAAGTGTTTAAGACTATCTTCCCATAGGTAAGGTCTCCATTTCTTTAGTGTGTGTAGTATTTCCAACATTTCCTTCTCATAAATAGATTTCTGTAAGTACTTTACTTTGATTGGACGATTTTCAAAAGAAATGGGGCTTCCTTATTGCATTAAAACATCACCAATTCGATTTCCTGAGGTATCACATTCCACAATAAAGGTTTTAGTGAATTTTGGCATAGCTAACACTGGTGCTAGGCACATTGCCTCTTTAAGATGTTCAAAGGCCTTAGTAGCTTCAGGAGTCCATGAAAATGCATCTTTCTTCAATAATGTTGTTAGAGGTGCCGCTATTCTCCCATAATTCTTTACAAAATTGCGATAATACCCCGTTAACCCGAGAAATCCTCGCAATAGATTTATGGTTGTGGGGATTTTCCATTCCTTAATGGCTATAATTTTGTTAGGGTCTACCTTAACACCCTCGTGAGATACAATATAACCCAGATATTCCACCTCTTCTACTCCAAAGAAACATTTGGATGTTTTTGCATATAATTGTTTCTCCTCCAATAGTTTGAGCACTCTGTCAACATGTTGAATGTGATCCTTCCAAGACCTGCTGTAGAATAGTATGTCATCAAAAAATACTAGCAAAAATTTTCTAAGGAAGGGTTTGAAAATGGAATTCATCAACCCTTGAAATGTAGAAGGTGCATTGGTAAGGCAAAACGACATGACCAAAAATTCATACTGACCCTCATGAGTTTGAAATGATGTTTTCGCAATATATTCAATCTTCGTTCTAATTTGATGATAAGCTGAACAAAGATCCAACTTGGTAAAATAAATTGCTCCATGTAATTGATCCAATAATTCATTAATAACAAGAATGGGAAATTTATCTTTAATAGTGAGCTTATTGAGCTCCCTATAGTTTGGACACATGCGCCATAATCCATCCTTCTTGTGCACCAATACTGCGGTAGCAGAGAAAGAACTTTGACTAGGTTGAAATATACCAGCCTCTAACATTTCTACAATCATACATTCAATTTCGCTGTTTTGGACATAAGGATATTTGTAAGGCCTAATGTTTGGAGGAACACTTCCTAGGATCAAATGAATAGCATGATCATGATCATGAATAGGTGGGAGTCCTTTGGGAGTTTTAAACACCATGGAATGATTGTCCAAGTTTTTTTGGAGATCTGGAGAAATAGATTATTTTGATGTTGGAACTTCTAGTGAGCACAATTATGCAATTACATTTCATTGTTCTTTCTTCAGAATATTTTTCATGACATTAGAGCTTATTATCTTTCATGGCTTCCCTGCGATACCTGCTAATTCGATTTCCTTTCATTCCGAAAAAAAATTCAAGAAAATTTCTTGAAAATTAAAAGCTACCATCCCCACAGATTGTAACCATTATACTCCTTGTACAACATCAACACCTCCGATTGGAATTGAAAGCATTGGACTATTCCATACATATTCCCCCATGGTTAGCTTGATATTATCGTATTTTCCTGAGCAATTTATAGTTCCTCCATTTTCAACCATCACTTGACATTCTGGTGCTGGGTATAGGAAGAAATTCAATTCCTTGGCTACCTTACAATGAATAAAATTATGGGTACTATCCGAATGAATCAACACTATTACCTTTTTATTCTTGATATGTACTTCTATCTTGAGAGTTTGAGGAGTGGTAATTCCTGCCAATGCATTACACGATATGGTAGGACTAATTTATTCTTCTTCTAGGATTATTTCCAGGTGTATATCCTCTTCTTTTGAAGTTTCTTGTTCATTTTCTTCCTGCTCTTCACAATCCATGTAAAATAATTTGTTCTCAAGACACTTATGACCTTTAGTGTATTTTCTATCATAAATGTAGCAAAGCCCTTTTGTTCTTTTTTCTTCCAATTGTTGTGGTGTCAACCTTGTAGGTTGTGAAAGTCTAGGAGTAACAACACTTCCATATTTATAGATGTGAGTGGTAGGCTTCCTTTTCCCCATAATTTTACATTAAAGTTTTCTTTCCAACCTGAATGCCTTCTCCAATGAATCAGGTTCCCAAACGCGAACTTCATGTTGGATGTTATCCTTTAAAGTCCCTATGAAGATATCAATGTTGTGTTCCTCTGGAATATGAGTTACCCTTATATTCAATTTTTGGAAGTCCTTAATGTGCTCCACCACTGAACCCTTTCGTTTGAGATTTATCAATTGGCTAAATAAGGTGTTTCTCTTTGTATCGTCATAATGTGCTATCATTTCCTCTGTAAAAAGTGACCAAGTGACAATTTTTTTATGGGAGAAAAGACATCAATACCATACAAATGTATTTTGTTCTAAATGTAAAGTTGCAATGCGTATCTTTTGTGTGTTTTCCACATTATTGAGATCAAAATATTGCTCCATCTGTAGTATCCATGTTATAGGATCCTTTAAATTAAATTCCTCATATCCATATTTGGAATATAGTGGTTCTTCAATCCAACATTAGAGTTTATCAGATCATGATTAACATTTTTTTGTCTCATCATGAGTTTCCTCTACTATCTTTTCACCATTAGGAAATATTTCTTGTATCAAATTTGTTAACCTTGCCATGTCTTCTTTTAGATCATTCTTCATATTTTCCATTTTCTCATCGATATTAGCTTTTGTGTCATCCATCTTAGCTTCGATGCCAGCTTCCATGCCATTCATCTTAGCTTCCATGCCATTCTTAAAAAATTCCATGTCTTTCTTCAAACCATCCATCTTAGCTTCCACGCCTTTCTTAAAAAATTACGAACCAAGATCTGAAACTTTTACACGATGTTCCTTAGGATTTAGGCTTCTCTTTGTATATATTTTAGCATTTGAAAATTTGTATAAAAAATGTTATAGAGAAAATTCCACAATGACCTGTTTGAAGCAGCGAAACCCTAGAATCCAAAGCTCTGATACCAAATGCTATGAAACCAGCTCCAGAAATAGAAGAAAAGAGAGATCAATGCCTTAGAAATACGTCACTTCGAGCGGGACAACCTCCTTTACATTACATGAATGAACAATTCTTGTATGATATAGATGAAAAAACCTCCTTTCTATATATAGGGGTCCATGGGGCCACAATATAGTCCTTTCCAACCTAAAAATAATAATGTAAGGGTACAATAATAACAATATTGGGGTTATAGGGGTACAACAATAACAATAAGGTGGTTACACTAATAACAATAAGGGACTAAACTAGTAATATAGGGACTGTTAGGTTCCTGTGATTTGATAGATTAGTAAGACCAAATGCATAGGGTAACATCATAGCAATATTTGGAGTCCTATGACCTAGCCTTCCTAGACTCATAGATGGCTCTCCGTATTTGTGCAAAGGAAGTGAACTTGTTTTCTTTAGGGTTTGATTTTAGGCTAGTTGTTAAGTGTAGGTTTCGTTTGTTTGTTTTGGTTGGGTAATATGGTCAAGTAGAATATATGGAGTGAAGAAATATTCAAGTCATTGGGCTATGGAGTCTATAAAAAGTCTTGGAAAGTTGAACAGTGGATCAGGCAGCATCACAGGGAAAATATAGCATGGTCAAATGGATTTTCAATGTTTGTGTGAAATGAAATGAACATCAAGTTTGTGAACAAAGTAGGGCAAAGGGAAATCAAGAGTCATTTGTCAAATACTTAAAACAAGAAGGGAATTCAACACTATTTAACATAAAGAAGTAATCAATAGACAGGGAAAACCAATAACTCCCTGATTCAACTCAAGAAAATAAGCATTTCAGACAAACAATCCAATGAAATATAGAAGGCGAGAAACTCATTTAACTTCTAGTGATTTCACCCTCAAGGTTAGAAAACATTTAAGATAAACATATAAATTTAATCAAAGAAGAGGGAACTCCTAAACATCATTGATCATAGCCATAAAGATCTTTTAAACAACTCTTCAAGCATGGACAAAGGGTATGATCGAAACATAGCCTCTTTGGCAGACCTAATCAGTGGTATTTCAAAGAGAGACCTCAAGAACAATTTTTTAGTGATATCAAACAAGCAGGGATAACCATAAAACATCTATGATATATTATGAAGAAATCTTTTGGTAATAATCACATTACAATGAACAATGTCGACGCGTTTCGAACCAACCAGTGCGGTTCATCACCAGGACTAGGTCACCTAGTCCTGGTGATGAACCGCACTGGTTGGTTCGAAACGCGTCGACATTGTTCATTGTGATGTGATTATTACATAAATATTTCTTCATAGTTTAAATATGGACCTAGTCCTGATGATGAACCACACTAGTTGGTTTGAAACGCGTCTACATTTTTCATTGTAATGTGATTATTACTAAAAGATTTCTTCATAGTTTAAATATGGATCACAGAAGCCAAAAATCTATAGATCTATGATATCTACTGTATTAAACCATTCATAATATAAAAAATCTTGGGTGGGTCTAGAGAGAAACTAAGGATTCCCTAAACTGACCTAGAAGAGGAAAACATAGAGGCAGTGAAGAAAAAATAGAGCTAAGGTGCCTTTCAAAAAAAATTCTTACTCTAAAACCTTTTTCCTACTGCAATATAGAAGGATGAAACAACATGATACATAAGAAAAAATGGAATGAATATAAGAACATAACCATTAACCATGCTTAGGGATCTTGCAAGCAAGCCTCCTCCATCAATAAGCAACACAAGCCATTCACAAGCTCCACAACACCAATTTCCTCTTCAATCTCCAAAAAACCATATATTACTCTCAAGAGTCATCAAATGCAAACCTTTTACAATAAGTCCCTAATGCTCTATTTATCTAGCAAAGGATGGAAAAAATCCTAACTAGGATTTGAAAATGTCAAAATCATCCATAAATGTCATTAATTCCCAAGAGACCATGCAATGCCCAATTGCACAAAATATCTCATGAAATAAATGAAAAAATAACACCTAGCACCTAATTTTGGATTTATTTTCCTCAAAAAACATTAAAATATCATTTTGCAATAAATGAGTGTATTTTGTTGACTATTGGCCAAGAATGCATAGCAAGGTTGGAATGCGCAGCACCTTCTTGGGTAGAAAATGGGTCCACTTGCAGCCAAGTTTTGGTGACCTTCCCAATGTTAGAATTTGCTTCGTGATGGCCTGTTGGAAATATTTCTTAGTCCAATTTCCAAAAATTCCCTTGGTTTTATGAATGATCTTCATTAACCTATCCAAAAGGAAAATTTCCCAACACTTCTCTAGGCGCAGTGCCAGGCCTGAAAATTAGGCAGAAATGTGAAAAACGAGGTGTTTTTTGGCCTTTTGAGGGGTAAAAAGTGCTCCAAATGCTTTGAAATTTGGTGAGCATATTATAATAGACATGATGATTCCACAAATGCAAATTTCTCCCTTTGAATGTGCTTGAGATGAAAGCGTAGTGCCAGAGGTGTTGCGCTTAGAGGCCTCCAAATTCACAAAAAACCAAAATTTGTCAAAAATTCCCAAAAATTGGTGGATGTCTCCCTCATGTGGTTTGAGAAGTATGTTGAGAAGCTTCAGCCAATATTCCAAGGTTTTCTTGGTCTTTTCCCCTTTGATTTTTTGAATTTCAGTGATGGCATCTTTTATCTTTGCACAAGCTAGTTTGTTTTTGAAGACATAGTGCTTGCCCATCATTTTCTGTAGGCCAAGGTCCCTTTTCATATTCTTCATATGTTTGAGCTCATCCTTATAATAATCAATAATGTATTGTGCCATGCAAGGGCTCCTTTGTATATCTTTAATATCTACATTCTTGCTTTTAAGTAGTAGTCTATTGGCCCTCTTTTTATCCTCTTTATCACTGTCAAGTTCAATGAGGTCAAATTCATGTTCTACATCATGGTGGTATTTTTATTTTATCTTTACTTTTCCTTTATATTTGCTTTTAGCCTTTCCTTTGTCTTATCTTTTGTCCTTTGGCCTAATAGGAGTAGGAGACATGGCCCCTTGCCTTTTAGAGGTAGCAAACACATGTCTTTCTCCTATGTGGTATGCCAAGGGAAAAGGTTCAATTTGGCTCATTTTGGTGTCCTCCTCATGACCTTCATCATTTGTCTCTATGTTTTCTTTTCCATATCATGGACTACTGCCTACCTCTTTACCTTCATCATTAGTCTCACTGTTGGTTTCTTCACTGATATGTGCACTCTCATCTTGTTCTTCATTGTAGCTGCCTTCATCATTGTTGTGACCTTCATTTTGGCTGTCAGCCTCTTGTTTTTCTTTACTGTCTTCATGACTGTCATGATTGTTATCATGACATTCATGACTATCTTCAGCCTCTTCTTCATTTTCTGCATAGTCATCATTTTCATTTTTTTTGTCCTCTTTAACTTTTCCCTCATCTCTGTTTTGACTAAGAGCCTCACTGTTTTGACTATCTCTAGGGCTCTTAGTTTCATTGATGTACTTAGGATTATCTTCTGCTTCTTGGTTACTTGCCTCATTTGTGTCCATGTTGTCCTTCTCATCCTCATAACCAATATCTTCAGTTTGACTACTTATTTCTTCATCACTTACCTCTTTTTCATTATCATCCACCTCCATGGTCTCTGATTCATTGCTGATTTCTTGTTCATCTTTGATTGATCCATTCCCACTATCAACTTCCTCACTTTTTGCACTGTCATCATCCCCTTCTATTTCCATGTTCTCTGCCTCTTATGGGATTAACTCATCATCACCCTTATCCTCATTTTGGCTTGACTATTCACTGCCACTTCCTTCTTGATTTGATGTATCAAGAGAAGATGGGGAAGGAAGGTTTTCTTGAGGTGAGGATACTTGTGTAGATGATGAAGCATGGTCAGTAGGAAGTGATGGAGGAGTAGAGGGAGGAGGATGAGATGATGAGGGTAAATTTGGTTGATGATGGGGCTGAGGGCTTGTGAATACTTCATGAGCTATGAACACCTCCCAAGGTATGAATTTTTGCTCCGGCTGATGTAGTACCACCATCTTGATCAAGGAGTAGTGGAAAAAACTATGCATTTGCTGGGAATAGTTGCTCCTCCGGACACCAAAAGACATATTTTCAATACTTCTGTAGAGGTATTAGGGAAAATGAAGAATCTTGACCCTAGTGAAATGCGTGAGCAGTCTAACATGGTAGGAATATAGCCTAGAGTATCTCCCCTCACATGTAAAATATTTCATGATGACCTTCATTAAGGGTGCATACCAATCCAGCAAGTGTGAGAAACGAAAAATGGTTTTGTAGCTCTCTTTGTACCTAGGTTTGATAAATGGCTCCTAATAGTTCATTTCCAAATTTTCCCTCTCGAACGACTTTTCACCAAGATCAGGTATACCTTTAGCACTAGAGATGGAATCTGTTGATAATTCAAAATCTACGCCTTCAAGGCTTGATTATTTTTTACGCAGGTTAAAATGAATAACCTTGTGAGCTCTGGGTGATTTTGCACTTGTTTGAATTTCTCACAAAACTGGAAACACCCCACATTTTGAAAGCATGTGAGAATCATGGGGGAGGAAGTAAAGTCCACAGTGTTTTAGCATCAAATCTGTTAACCTTCCCACCCTTGTGCTTTTTTTTCATAGGCACTTGGCCTCCTTCACTGTTGACACTCCCTTCTTCTCCTGACATGGTGATTGGTATGGAATTTAGAAAAATTTAGGCTTTCTTGTAAAACTTGGTAGGAGGAGTGAAATGAAAGATGGTGAGGCCAACACCTGTAAATGAGTGAGATGGAGGTGTGGGTTTATCACTGAATTTCTTTGATCTTGGAGGCGGGTGAACTTGAACTGACTGCAATTACTCTAATTAGAAACCCCTTTAACTGATAATTTCTTATTTTAAGGTCAAAAAAGGTTGTTTACCATGAGGACCTAGGGTTTTCAATGACTGGGTTTTGATTAATTTTCTTTAACCATTAAATTAAAAAAACCACTTGAGGGATAAGGAAAAGATGCACCTACAAATTTTTGACTTGTTTGCAAGATCTTGAAGGTAGTTTGGAGGGTGTTCCTTTGTGTTTTGGAAACTTTTGTCAATTGAGAGGGTTTTAGGCCTAAGCACAACGCTTGCTATCATCGAGGCCTACTAGTCTCCTAGGTGCAGCACTGCACAATTCGTGCAGGATTGTCGGTCTCATGGGCACAGCGCCAGGCAGAAATGGGCTTGTCAGCTCTCCTCCTGAGCACAGAACCAAAATTTCTCTGGGCAGGTTGGGTCCTCCTGGGTGCATCACTGGCCGCGTGTAGGCTTGCCAAGCTCCCTGAGTGTAGCGCTGCATGCCATTTGTGCTTGTTGGGCCATTTTTGGGTGAACAGGTAGCACCCAACTGTAAGTGCAGCGTGCTCCCATGTACGCATAGTGAAGTGTATTTTTACAATGTAGAAACTCTCATACGCACAACGATGGGTCTTGTAAGTGCAGCGCTGGCTCCAAAGCGTAGTGCCAAGTAACCTTGCCCGATTTTCCTTGAAACTCAGAAAAATTCTCCCTTGAATTTTTTTTGCTCCTTTCAACTATAAGATGAGATGGGAGGAAAGCGAAATGGCCCTTTATACCTTTAGGAAAATAAATTAAACTAAAAAATCCCATTTTTCTAAGGTTCAAGTCTCTGTTTCACTTTTATTTATTTATCATTTTGAGTTTTTTCAGTAGGTGGCTAAAAAGCATTCAAGTGACCCTTTTCCTTTCTAACCATTTTCTTTGTTGCTTTTCAGGTAGCTGACATGGTGTACTTTGACCTCCTTTGACCCATTTGAGGGAAAATGACTTAAAACAAAGGCTTTACCTTCCTTATATTGATACTTTTTCATGCTTTCCCTTTGAGGTAGTAAAATAGTTTACCTTGGCAAACCCTATAAGTCATCTTCAACAGCCTCTTCGAACTCTTTTTTCTACTGTCATCATGGAGGCTCATTATCTTCATTTCACCCTCTTTGCCTATTGTTTCAAAACCTTAGGTTTTTGGGATGTTAGAGAAAAATCATTAGTGTTGTCTTCTAAGTTCTCTATAGCCCTTTCAAGTTCATTCTTTTTTGCTCAGTTCACCTCACCTTTTTCCCTTCTTCATTCATAATTTCTCAAAAATCTTCAATTCATGCTTAGTTGTACTGGTGTGCTTCTAACCTTGTGATTTGATGCATTGATCTTTGATTGGCATGATGCTAGCCCAATTAGTGTTAGGAACCTTGATTTTTGCTGAACATAGGCCGCTTCGTTTTCCACATGCTTGTGTGTATCTTCTAATGAGGAGAAGACCTCTTACCTTACCAATTTTTTCTGCTGATATCCATCTTGACATTCCTACAGAAATGCCAAAATGAACAGTTGTCCTTCGCAGAATTTGAACTAGATAAGGAGGTCTTCCTTGAAGGTTTTTATGATCTATCCTGGACCAACATATGTTGACCCTTTTCGCATTTGATTCAGCTTCTTAGTATATGAAAAATTGTGATTTAGAACACCAAAGACAACCCTACAACCTATGAAGCCCTAATGACCTAGTGGGAGGCCCTTTTGACTTGGTCTTTGACTGAAAACTTGGCTTTGGGTCTTCGATTATGAAAAAGAGAGGTTTTAACAATTTGATGTATTGAATATCCAAAATCAAATATACTTGATTTATCTAAAGAGCATACAGAGATAGTTTTGAGACCATCAATGCTTGAGGCATCTGAGAAACATAAGAAGGAGTAAGCTAGTTGGTGATCATAGTTGGCAAGTGGAGGGGTGAGGCAAAGGCAAAATCGAGTGTTGTGGTCATGGGTGGAAAAAAGGGATGAAGATGAGTGACATGAGCCCATGAGGGGTCCTTTAGGAGTGGTAGGCTAACGAGGGAATGACAGAGTAGTGAAATAGTGAAAAATTTATCCTAAGGATAATGAAGGCAGTGAGATTTCTAAAACTCACAATATTCATCAATTCTGCTTTTAGAAATCTAGGACAAGAATTTAGTCATCTATTAAATAGAAAAAATTTCTGATGACTAATAGTGGCTCCACTTGGGGAGGGTAGCTCCTTTTTCAAAAGGTGTCTATAACTTCATATATCGAATCTTTGAGTTTATGAAGACCTTCGTTATGAGAAATGTTAGTATGAATCTTTCATTGTAAAATATCACTTTAGCTACGCATAAAAAATAGCCCTAACATCGATTATGGCTGTAAAATATCTTTAAGTTTGCTGCACAAATTTAGATCTAAGCATAAAAGATATTAAGCAGATAAAATATAATATGGCTCCATGCATTCAATGGACAAGACAAGAAATAATAAAATAATTTTATATTATATTAAAGAATGGGGCACCTAAGAGGAAAACAAGAAAGGTGTTTTCTGGTTCTCCTCAGTGGGATGGGTTCTTGAAAGTCCTCAGTGTTTCAGATCTAACATTCCTCTCTCTTAGTGGTGTAGAAAAACAAACATAGAACTCAATGGGAGTTCACAAAGCAAAATGGAAAATGGTGACCAAGAGTAGATCCAGAGTGATCTAATGCAATGAAGGTAACTAATGAATGGGGAAAACCCCCCTATTTATAACAAAATATTGGGGCGGTCTAGAACTCGGTGCATGAATAAAATATTATTAATCGAATTCTAGAAGCACATTTTAGGAATATTTTATTATATTTGTTGGAGGGAAAAGGATTCTTGACTTGGGTCAATTCCTTTATTTATAAATAATAAATAAATAAATGATTTATTTATCATTTTAGGGGAATGATGGGAATATAATTAAATAAATAATGGTTTACTTAATTATTTATGGATGATTTAGTCAAATTTAACTAAGAATATTATTTAAATAATGATTTAAATAACTTGTTCTTAGGAAATAATTAAATAAATAAGGATTTATTTAATTAATTTCTTTATTTTGGGTTAAATATGACCAAATAAGTTATTTTTTATGGTGAAAGAAATTTTACTTAGAGTAAAATTGGTCTTACATGGTGTACTTGGGTTCATCTAATAATGATAGATTAGATGACCAAAAATATGGTGTAACAGATTGCCCCCCAACGTACGAGTGTTAGGAGAAAATTGTATGACTGAAGTACGTTGTAAGAACTCAATCACTAGATATCAAAAGGGAAGTGAGAGAGAGAGAAGTGTAATGTTGGCTGATGTACAAAAGGACTAGACCCTGAGGAGATGAGACTTACAGGTGCAACAAGTGTCTAGTGTATGAAGTGGTACCTGTGCTAAAGGCGGCAGGGGAGGCATACCTATGCCTGCCGAGACAAAGTACAAAGAATAAAGCACCCGAAAAACCACAGAACGCAATAATGAAGCATGTGCTGGCCTAAACATGAGCCAGATAAATAACATGATGAATCCCACATACATGTGATGTCTGGAATAATTGTTAGGACTTATACAATAATATGGTAGTACATGAGATACAAGTACACCCAAATGCCCCCTACACACGGGGAAGGGCTCGCAAACTCTGACGGATACGTGCAAATCGAAGAGGCGCCGCAAGCGGTTGAGGCTGATATCATCAAATGGGAGGAGCTGCATCAAGGGCGGAAATGAAGTCATCCGGGCATGTGGGGGGCTACCTGTAGGGCCACCCCCGCATGAGGGTTGAGACATCTCACACATGCCCCAGGAATCACCAATAACTACTACTGCGTCAATGGACCATCAAGTGTATAGATCACGATCATGCTGGGAAGAGCTCGAACCAATGGTACACTGCCCCCTAGACCTGCCTTCTGGAATAAATGAGTTGATGTCGACAGAAGTAGGTCTGCCATAGGTGAGGCAATAAGGGAACCCCAACTAAGGCACGAGGGAAAATAGTGGAGCGACGGTCAAGTAGATACTGATGATGATGATGGAATGAGAGGAACAGAGGAGCGGTTGGGCGACTTCCCTTGTTAGAGCATAAAGTGTATGAATGGCTTGGCAGCGACTGACACAATATCATGATGGATGATGGACAAGGGTACGAATGGCGATAATGTGTGACACGAGAGAGGGACCAAGCAGGAAAGGATGGAGGACTATGGCGAGGTACAAAAGGATTCAGGATAAACTCCATGAGTGTGATGGTGACTCGACTCAGATGCTCTAAGCAAGGGCGACTTGATGGTGCTGCCTCATAGTATGAGTCCAATGGGGGACCATAAAAGCATGAGTACAATAGGGTGACTCATGACGAAAATCAACACGAACGAAGACGAGTAAGGAGGCAAAGTGGTGCCCCAAGTACAAGTGTCGTAAGTGAAGAAATTCAATTTTGAGAAGAGGTGAATAGACCCTTCGTGGACAAAATGGGTCTTGGTGAAGTATCAAAACATAAAAAATTGACAAATACCCATTTGAGTGCTCGGTGAGAGCTTTCCAACGGTGTGGACGGTGTGTCAAACGGGGCTACGGTTTGGTCGCAGCGGGCGAAAGAAAAAATAGGGGTTTTCTTCTAATAAGGCATTTTCCCTCCAAAATCATTCATTTGCTTGTGTAGCTGTGGTGAATGTGGAGAGGAGAGAAGGCCCTAAATCTTGCGACGATTGTAGCGGACAAACCGACCGTTGGAATTGTGATCCGTCAGTTGCAGGTAAGAGGCCTAATCCTAAGCTTTGTTTTTGATGGATTCAAATTGCAGATTAGGGCTTTAATTCTCGGTAACTACCCCTACTTCATCTTGACGGTTGGGTCGCACTTTTTGGGGCAAAAGCTGCGACTTGGGACGCAGGTTTTGGCCTAAAAAGTGCAACCTGGCCCAGGTTTTGCCCAAAAAGTGCGACCTGTTAGATGTGGGGGGTTTCAGTGCTGTTATGGGCTGAGATGTTGTTTTGGTGGAAGTTAATGCAGTTTTGCTGATCTAGAGGCTGACAAAAATGATGTTTTTGTGCAGATATGGCAGATGAACGGATCAAGTGGAGAGAGAGAGACTTAGGTACATTGCAGACGGAGATCCAAGCAGATCAGGGTGTCCGTCGTGCACTGGCTAGGTATGGGGTGTTGAAGTTTTTGGAGAACCCTTTGATGAGGGCTGGAGAGCCCTTGTTGGCCCGTATTATCAGTTACTGGGATCCAGATCATGAGGCGTTTGTAGTGCAGGGGCACAGGATCGAGCTGACGGTCCAGGATTTGTATTTCTTGACTAGTCTCCCACCATTAGGGATGGTGGGAAATACGCAACCAGTGTTACCACGTGGGCATAACATTATGGAGTTTGTTGAGCGACATTGTCGCCTAGGTGTCCGAGTCAAAGGGACTCGAATATCCATTGGTGATCTAGAGAGGTTGGAGACCCGGGCAGTGGCCACAGTAGTGTTGCGGGTCTTGGGTAGCCAGGCATTCCATCACATCACTAGAGGGTAGATGATGATCGTGGAGAGTGTGCTGAGTGGGACCTACTATGGGTGGGCCCAGATGATGTTGGTGTCGGTGAAACGACAGCTGTCGCTATGCAAGCGGCAAGTGAATCATGATTGCGCCTACGGGACGATGTTGTGCTCTTTCTTCTTTGAGAAGATCCCGACATTACGACCTCGTGTATAGTTGCCTGATGGAGGTCCGAGAGAGCCCCGAATGCGTCGGTGGGGACAACTACTGTGTAGAGGAGGGGGAGGGGCGGTCGGACGGGTGTTCCGACCAGAGTTCTTCGCGCATTGGGATCAAATGCCATTATACATAGACAACTATCCCTATAGTGGGATGAGTTATTGGGGAGATCCGGACTTGTCGCTCCCGCCTGGTCGAGTGTGGGGGCCCGATGGTAAGTGACAAGCAACTAATCTGTTATGTTTATTTTAGAGTTTTGTGACTAGTATACATGATGCTAATCGTGATGTTTTGTGAAATGCAGATATAGCTCCGGTAAAACCAGCCAGATATATGGGACGACCTGCAGCGACAGGAGCTACAAGTGCCAGTGGATCAAGGACGGCGCAGAGTGAGGATATGGCTGCTCTGGTGGAGGACATTCGTCGTAGATGTGAGGGGCTGCTGACTGGTGTATCTGAGCGTGGTTGGGAGGATTTAGATGACTGGTACATAGAGTTATGTATTGGGCTACCCTCGGAGTGGTGAGGTATCATGCGACGCATGGCGATGGCCGGTCAGGCTGTGTGTGATCTACAAGCTGCGGGAGTAGAGCCATTTGCTCGGGATCCTCCAGAGAGTGATTAGATGTAGGGCATGTGGTGCCCCCCAGTGTCTATGCAGGGGCAAGTGGTGCCCCCCATTTTTGTAGTTTTGTTATTGTGACATGTTATGGGCATGTGGTATGTTTCAGAGTAGATGGACTCTAAAAACACATGTTATATAATATATATGATGGATATGCATTTGATTGATGGTGTTAAATTTTATTGTGTTGTGTGTGATAAATGCCAGTCTAGAACATGATTTGAAATTTGATCTACGTAGTGATTTTGATCTCTAGGTATATGGTGAAATGTAATGAATCTAAATTCATGTATCAAAATTTTCACTCGTAAATATTGTCTAAACAGGTGGGGGTTATGCACACGATAGACACCATTAAGTTGTAAGACAACAAGTAGGGAATCTAAATGAACATGCAGATGGAGGATGCGGTGAGAGAGGGCATTGGCTAAGAGACCACGAACTGCATCATATTCGGCCTTATTATTGGTGGCCGTACCAATGCAAACCCCATTTGCAAGGACCAGGGTATGCAAGGGGGTAAAGATGGCCCATGCTGCTGAAGCAAGATGGCGGGAATAGTGACTTGATCCATCGGCATAGCCCAGATAAGGTCCGGACGAAAGGGCCGATGTAATAGTCTCATAAGACAAGAAATAGGAAGGAGGAGACAAAGGAGGGCAGCGTGAGTAGAGGATAGACCTCCAATGACGGCTACGGGAGGGAGCAGTTCAGGTAGGAAGTCTAGGACTCATGGATTGATGAGAGGGAGAAGAATGAGCATGATGGGATGGAGGGCGGGCACTCAGGCTGCGAAGAACATCGAAGATACAAATGGTATGGTCGTGATTAGGAGAGGGAATGGAAGGGTCAAAGAGACCAGACGATGCTGCAAAGGTACTGAAATCATCAGTATGGGAAGAGATGCGCAGATACGGGTCATCGCGGGGAATGATAGAAGAACAAGTAAAAAGATGGTCAAAATATGAAGAACCCGTGTCTGGAGGAGAATCAAGCAGAATAGGTGGAGTGGGTTTAGAAAGAATGTACTCCAGGGAGCATGCGGATGATGATAGGTATAGTAGAGAAGCAGTAGGGTCCGACATTTCAACATCAGGGGGAGGAATGTCAATGGTAGCAGGGGGATCCTCAAGTAGACTGGACGCATATTGAGCAAGGATGGGAGAGGCGGATTAATTTTTTTCAACCTCGTACTCGTGGATGACTCTCAGTAATGCGTGAGGTGAGGACAATGGTGGGAATAATGGCCATGGACCCCACACAGAGCGTAGGGTTTGTTGGTGCGAAGAGTCTTGGGGTTTTTGGCTACGGATGAGGAAGAAACAGAGGTTTCAGGGACCGTAGATTCAGGGAACGCGACTTTAACCATGGGTTGGATACGAGGCAACTCAGGACAAGTATGGGTGGGATGACCGATACCATCACACAAGGCACAAGGCTTGGCGGGTGGGGGAGGGGTAGGGTCAGGGGCGGTGGCCTTGTCAGTGGATGCCCCCTTGCGAGTTTTTCATTTCTTGCCTGTAGCTGTCACAGCATTAGGAGGGTTCTGCGAAGGGGCTAGGGGCACTGTGGTGGTGGAAGGAGCGAAGGGAATCGGTTGCACTGGTGTCATGGCTATGTATGGTTTGGGGTGGCCTGGTGGGGTCTCGGTTGGAGGAGTAAGATACCATACTATAATTCCGAAGGTTAAATTATGGAGGGAAAGGGTGGCCATGATAAGAATCGAATAGACGTAGGGGGGGCCAAGGAAAGGTATTTGACCGACGAGGTAATGACCAGGGGGGATGGCTCCCATATGTTGGAGACCTGGGGGAACCGACTCAGGAGGGTATGGAGGTTCCTGAGTGTGAGGTGGATGGAAAGGTCTAGGCGGGAGAGGTTCAGTCGGCTGAGGCGAAGGGCTAGGATCAGGGTGCGGCAGACGAGGGTGAGGTTGCTGACTAGCCGAAGTAGGCTGCGGAAGGTAAACTTGAGACGATTGCACCATGCAAACATTCGCCAAGCTGGGATCAGAGACAGGAGGAGGAGGAGGACCTAGGAAATTTCCAAGCAATGAGGAGTCTTTGTAGACGCCAAGGGAAAAATTGGTCAAAGAATAAACCGTTTGCTTGTTGGTGACAGTAGAGATGGTGGACTCAAGGGAGGTCTGAGATTTGGGTTCATGGTAGGTCAATTGGTCAATGGTGACAATCTTTCCATTATGAGGGAAGAACATCTTGCGGTGGACTGTGGATGGGACGGAAGACATGGCATAGGTGTAACTACGCCCCAAAAGGATGTTGTAGTCAAGAGGGGCGTTGATAACTTCAACGTCAACACAAACCGTCTTGTCGGCAAGGGTGATAGGACAGTTACGGAATAGGCCAATGGGCTGGGAGGCATGGCCATCCCATGCACGAAGGGTGATGGTGGAAGGGGCAAGTTCAGGGGATCCGAGTTGTTTCCAAACCGAAGTGGACATTACGCAAGTAGATGCCCCCTCATCAATAATACACCGAGCAACATTGGCGTTTCGGATTTTGACTGGGATTTGGAAAGCAACCGAAGGAGGGAGAGTGGGATGGTCTGACTGACGGGCGTCAAAAACAATCAATTGGTCATTAGAACGATCTACAACGCCCACGGCAGATAGTAGAGCCCTCTTTTGAGAAGGACACGACTGGAGGAGTTCCAGTGTTGAAATGGCAGCAGGAGATTGGGCCAGATCATCTACTATGTTTTATGAATGCGCAGCCCGACCAGAGGCAACATTTCGGCGTAATGGTCCCTTAGGAATCTTGGGATGTACCTTGGCTTTGGGTGGAGGGAGTTGCAAGGGACCATTGGGTGTCGATAGAGGCTCTGTAGGACCTGACGAGGGAGACTCAGAGACAGACGGGACAGGAGGTGTGGAATACTGATGAGACTGAGATTGAAGGTTGAGGTCGACAGTGAGAGGTGGATCAGAGGCCATCAGGAGAATCTGGTAATCATAGGAACCACAAGGGGAAGGTTGAGTGGTTACCGGAGCGTGAGGTGGTTGAGTGGCCATGAATCCTTGTTGCGGGAAAGGATCGGTAAACACAGCAGGTTGAGAAGTAATGGGGGTGGGAGGGGTAGTAGGGGAGGAGTGTTGTCCCCGTATGGTGGCTTGAGAATCCCACAACTGTCACATTTGTGGTAATAAGGGACAATCGTGAGTGTAGTGACCATCAACACCGCAACATGAACAGGGCTTATTGGTGCGAAGTGGCCTGTCCGGCTTGGGCTGAGAGCCCCGTGGCTGGTTGGAAGTGGTAGAGTCATTATTGGAAGGATTGGGTCCACGATTACCAGAAGCGGATTGGTTGCCTTTTCTCTTTCTTTGAGAAGGAAGAAAATTAGGTGCCCCCTGTTGTGCAAATACTTGCCCTGGAGGGGGTAGCAGGTGCGGTTGCAGGGGTGGAGAAGGAAAGGGGGTCAAAGGTCCAAATGTTGGAGGAGCTAGGACACTAGGTTGAGAGTAAGGATAAGGATGAGGATGGGCAGCATTGAGGTAAGCAGGGGTAGGGGCAAAAGGAGGAGGTATTACGGATCCTGGATACATGCTACCTGGAGGGGTAAAGGTGTTGAAGGTGCTGGCCCCTCCTGGAGGGAGACCATAGCCCGTAGGAGGTGGGGTATAGTTATGGGAAAGAGCTCCAACGATACCGTCGACGGAGTGAGATGCCCCCGAGGCATTAGTGCCGCTGGGCTTGGGAAGGTTAGGAAGGACAGTATAAACATAACCAGATTGAGCATAAATAAGGTCATATTTCAAGGCTATTTGGAGGGCGGCTTCTTCGGTTTGAGGGAAATAGGAGGCAACATCTTTGCCAATGGGAGGTAAGAGAGAGCGAAGGACCCAGTCCATATAAACCTGATCTTCAAAGGGAGGAGCTCAACATAAGCTTCTTCTGCGCCGCCATTCCTGGACATGAGCGGAAAGGCGGGTTGAGGAGGATTGACGGAAGGAGGTTAAAATCTCGGTACTAGTGTCGTATAAGAGAGGGAGCTGGAAATAAGATAAAAATGCTTGGGCAATGGTCGCAAAAGTGGTATGGGAGGAGATGGCCTGTTCAACATACCATTTAGAAGCTTCACCTATAAGCATGTGTTGGAACAATCTAAGACGAATAGAGTCATCAGTAATGGAATTGGAGGAACACCACATATGGAAGGATCAGATATGGTTGGAGGGATCCTCACTAGCAAGGCCTTCGAACTTGGGAGTGTCGGAGGGGAGCTTGGTTGGCATAGCAGGCCAACTAACATCGTGGCGGATAGGATCATTAATCAGCTGATTGAAGTCGGGGAGACTAAGGCCGACCATAAAAGGGAGTAATGGGGCAGTCGAGGTAGGTCCCGAGGTGGTTCCACTGGAAACAGACCCAGCAGTAGTACTGGGGTTACTGCTGGTGGTAGGCCCTGAGGTAGACATGGGCAAAGTGACAGGGGGAGAACCAGGAGTAGGGGGAGAACCCGAACAATCAGAGGAAGAGTTGGAGTGCGGACTCAGGGAAAGACTTACTCGATGACAACGAGAAGGAGGAAGTCGACCAAGTGGAAACTGAGGATGAAGGCCAAGAAGTCTCCGGGAGAGGCGCCTTGGGGGCGCAATGATGACAGGAAGAAGAGAAACCGACAAGGGTAGGGGGGGACAAAATCAAGTGAGGTCAAGGGCAGAGAGGTACAATGACAATTGATTTTAAATTCTTTGCTAGGCGGTGTTAACCAAGCGCTTATTCGCTTAGGGTTAGTGTGTGGCGTGCATTAATTTTAATTGTTTAAACCCAGACGTTTTGAGATTAAAAGAAAAAGTGTGCTGCGTAATGGAAAAGAAATCTGCAGTAAATAAGACTGAAAGAACAGAAAATTAACAACTAACGATGTAGCAATCTAACCCAAAAAGGCGGGTCTCTCAAAACTAGTCTACAAGAGGGAAAAAACTAGGCAAAGCACGTTGAAAAGATGCCAATAGATCTAAGGTCCGAAGGGATTGGGATCTAAAGGGTCAATCTGCTGAAAAGTGGTGTAGAGAACAGCAAAGAGGCAAAGGCAAGGTTGCTGCTAAAAAGGATGAGATCAGCTAAAGATAGAAGAGACAAGGCAGTGGCCTCAGAAATGAACCCAAGCAATATGATATGAGGTGGTTTTGAGAGGGAGAAGAGCTGATCTAAAGGGATCTGAAAAGGAGGTATCATATCGGAGAAAAAGAGGGCTGAAACTCTGGAAATTTAGACTTCTGAAACAGTAAAGACTCGTCCACAAAAACTGGAGGGTACTAGAGCCCTAAGGGGAAATATTCCCTCTTAGTTGAGTGAAGCAGATCAGAAATAGGTCCAAACGGGCAGAGACAGAGGTTGGAAAACCTTGACAGAAGCTTCAGAAAAAACCCAGAAAAAGTGCTGAAAATTTTGCAGAAAAAGTGTAGGTCGCATGTTCTGACCTGTTTTCAGTCTAGGTCGCAAGTTTGGGGCAGAAAAGTGCGTCCTGAGGCTCAGGTTGAACTTTTTGGGCCGATAAGTACGACCTGCAGATCCGGCTCTCTCGGTGGCAGATTTTAGAAAAATTTGTCGTCTCAGCTGCGGCTGATGTCTGTCACCTGCACAATAAGGCCAGAAACACACGAAAGTTAAAAATTTGACTGTTTAAGGGTTTTAGGGGTGAAAATCACCACAAAAATAGGAAAAAAAAATGGAAGAGAAACCATAGGGTCTGAAACAGCTGGATATGCAGGAATAGATAAAATGACAGCGGTCGCAAAAGAAATCCCCAGTGGAGTCACCAATTGTTAGTATGAATCTTTCGTCATAAAAGATCACTTTAGCTACACATAACAAATAGCCCTAACATCGATTATGGCTAGGAAGCCTCTTTAAGTTTTCTACGAAATTCAGATCTAAGCATGAATATTGTGGGATAAAATATAAATATGGCTCCACATGCATTCAATGGACAAGATAGAAATAATAAAATAATTTTATATTATATTATTAAAAGAGTGGGCACCTGAGAGGAAAACAGAAAGGTGTTTTAGGATGTTTTAGGTTCTCCTCAGTGGGATGGGTTCTTGAAAGTCTCAGTGTTTCGTCTGGCTGTTCCTCTCTCTTAGTGGTGTAGAAAAAAAAACATAGAACTCAGTAGTGAGTTCACAAAGCAAAAATGGAAAATGGTCACCAAGAGTAGATCGGAGTATACTTGCCTACACCCCACTAATGAATGAGAAAACCTCCTATTTATAACAAAATATTGAGGCGATCTAGAACTCGGTGCATGAATAAAATATTATTAATCAAATTCTAGAAGCACCTTTAGGAATATTTTATTATATTTATTGGACGGAAAAGGATTCTTGACTTGGGTCAATTCCTTTATTTATAAATAAGTAATAAATAAATAAATGATTTATTTATCATTTTAGGGGAATAGTGAATACAATTAAATAGTAATGAGTTGCCAATTATTTATGGATGATTTAGTCAAATTTAACTAAGAATTATTATTTAAATAATGATTTAAATAACTTGTTCTTAGGAAATAATTAAATAAGAAAGTTTATTTAATTAATTTATTTGTTTTAGGTTAGATATGACGAATAAAGTTACTTTATATGGTGAGAGCAATTTTACTTAGAGTAAAATTGGTCTTACATAGTGTACTGGGGTCATCCCCAACTAATAATAGGTTAGATGACCAAAAATGGTGTAACAAAGACCCAATGCCTCATCCATTGGGAAGATTTGTCTTATTTAATTTGTCGATGTTTCTCTTGAAGGTATGATCTCAAGAATGTGAAAAACATGTTTACTTCCACCTCATCTCTACCTACCCAGCCTACTTTGTCTAGAATTTTTTTGTTCCTTGGGTGCACTTAAACTGGCAAACCCTTAACATTATTTTCTTTCGAAAGGAAAAAGAAACTATCTACTTGTACCCTTATTGCTTCCAAGAGTTTAGATTATGCTAGTGAACTCTTTTATTCTCTACCTAGACTATCAATCTGCCAAGATTAAGTTGTATGACAAAATTCATTCTCTAAGCTATTGAAATGAAATTGAAAACACGATTTGAACTAGGATTAAGAAATCTGATTCACCATGGGTTGTGGCATTTGGAACAAGCTGAACACAGGTATTTTTTTGTACAAGAAAAACTAGAAAGTATGAGGGTTGGGTTTCATCATTTGTAAGTCATCCCTATCTTTCTCCTTGGTTCAGATTTGAGCATGGAGAACTAGTATCTTTTCTTCCCAATCTATTCCTACTAACAAGTCAAGTTTAGATGTTTTGACAAGTTCTCTTTCACTAACCTATTAGTAATAAATTGAAAACATGTTCAGCCATGATTAAGATAGATGACTGAAAAAGACTCCTTTTGAACAAGTAGTGGTATTTAGCCTTACACACTTTTAGCAGTACTATTTTTTTTGGGTATGGAACTATACCTCTTTTTCGAATCTGCCCTCTTTTTCCTTCTTTCTATGTTTTTGTGTTTTTAATGATTTTCCTCATGCAATGTTATGTACAATTAATGAAGGTTTAAACTTAGGAATTCCGACAATAGTAGTGCTTGGGTATCCTTTCATTGACAGGGTCCCCAAATGACTCTTTCTCATCTCGCTCTTGCAAAAAGAAACCATTGTTATCCCTTCTTGAATGGATGATGGAATGATATTTCCAAAAATTATGAAACTTGCCATGCTTTCCTTTGTACCTTCTCATTCATTCTTGCTCCAAAAATTTGTTTCTGTTAAAGATCCTTCTCATGTGAAAAAGGTATTCTTCATGAGTTTAAAAAAAAACAATGATGTCATCAATGTATGTCATGGTGAAGTAACCCAAATTAGGAACCATGGCCCCTTGCAAAGAAGCTTCCACACCCTTTAACCCATAAGAAATTTGATCATGGATGTAGATGCCCCTAGGTGCTTTGAAAGTAGCTTTATACTGATCAGTTGGAAGTATTATCCCCTAATTTTAATATGGAAAACTATTAAACAATGACATATTGTTAGAAACTTCTACCCCTTGCAGCATATGATTTGCGTTAGGAAAATGGTGTTTGTTTTTCAGGGTGTTTTGATCTAGGCCTCTAAAGTCTACATATAGCCTATATCCCTTTTCTTTCTTTCCTAGTGACAGAATCTACTTCAAAGATTTTTGGTTTTTCTTGAAAGGGATCATACTCTAAAAAATGTTTGTGTCGCAAGGCTTTAAGCTCACATCACCATATGTAAAAGCATATTCCAACTCTTTGCACAGTCTTATGTAATTCTTTTTTGTGTGAGGTGACAAAGTCTTGGATAACCTGATCATTTTAGGTTTTTCTAGGCTGCCTATGTTGTATTCTTCTATGTCAGCCTCGGTAGATGCCACTTTAGGCTTTTCAACACCATTTTTGGGATCTAAATATTCTTCCAAAGTGACAGAAACTTTTGGTGATGAGTTATATTTGTATTGCAAGACCTTAAGTTTCTTTTGATCTAGGTTCCTAAAAAGTTCTGCTATATGAAAGTGTTCCATCATTTTTACATAGGTAGGAGGGAATGGTTCTATTTCTGATGTTTTGTTCTTCATTTGAGCAACCTTGTTTAGACTCTGAGCTTGATTTTGGTTATGTAATTTTATTTTCAATTTGCAGAAAATTAAGTCTAGCTTTTCCATCATGTTGTTTCTTTAGGCTGCTAGATCTTTGGTTGTTGAGTTTTTCATGCATTTTTTGGTTTGACTATGGTGGTATGTTTATATTTGTCTCATTTTCACTTACCTTCTCATCAATCTCTTCTTCAGTACATAAAATGATTGATTCAAGATCTGAAAGGATGGAATAAAGAGGTGTGTTGTTTGGCCTTTCTTGGTTGCTAACCATAAACTTCATGTGTGATTCTCGGTATAATCTCCTTGTTTGGCTAAAAACAGGGATGGTAGCATATGACATGTCTAATTGAAGTTTCCCCTTAAGTTTGGATCCCCAGGAGCTAGATAAAAGCATGCCATACTTAGGGGGAATTTCAGCCACTACTATGTCCATGACTAGGCCCTTGGGAGGGATTTGTGCCAGATTGACACATAAATCCTTGATTAGACCCAGACACTTGACTCTGCTTGAATCAAAGGAATACAGGTCTTTTTAAGGATTGGTTATTTCCAGGCCTAATATCTCCATCACCACCTTTGGCATGAGGTTGTGAGAGGCACTAGAGTCCAGCATGGCATTATGTAAGATTTTTTCATGTATGTTTAGGCTAACATAAAAATAAGGGATAGCCCCTTCTTGGTACTTTCCCTCTACTTCAAGTCCAAACAACAGCTATAGTTTGTCATTAGTTAAATGTAGAGTGTCGCTATCATTTCCCATGTTCAAAACTCTCAAAACTTGGGACCTATACATGTCTTGGGTAATCAGTTCAGTAAGAGGTATGGTTATCTTGATTTTAGCAATTTCTTCTTCAAAACTGAAAGGTACTTGTGTTTTGGTCATATTTACATCAATTTTATCAGCCATACTTTTTTCCTACGATTTTAGTTTGCTGATTCTGAATTGGGACTTTGGGCAAAATGGTTTTTTCAGGGCCACTAGTAGGTGCACTAGGGCATCTTGGGTAACCACTTTGTTGGCTAGTTTTGTCTTTGTTTGGATTAGCTTCTTAGCCATGGTGTTGGTATTGTCTGTTGTCCTCTTAGGAGTATTTTTAGGGGTTTTCCTAACAATAGTGTCTGTTTGGTTTCTCTTGGAATTTTCTTGGTTCCTTTTGCTCCTAAGGTCATATTGCCTATGGACTTCCATTATGGCATTTTCAAATCCTAATTGGTAATCTTCAGAATCCTCATAGTTTGTTTTAGTTTGATATGAGGAAAAGAAACCTTGTTCTTCTTCAGTGAGAAAAACATCACCCTCATTATCAGAACCTATCAAGTTTACATGGTTTTCTTCAGGTTCTTTAGCCTCTCTTCCCTCTTCATCTACTTAATTGTCTTGGAAAGGAGGCCTAATTGGTTGATCATTGGCTCTTATTATGTTCTGGGGAGGGTCTCTTCTGAAGTTCAAATTCCTATTTCTATTTTGGGGACTTGCTTGGTTTTCCCTAAGAGGTTTTCTTTCATTTAGGCTTATCCTCTCCATCATTCTCTCCATTGTTCTAACTAAGTTGTCAATCTTAGCATCATATGAGGAGGTTGAGGGCATAGTTTCGTCTTTGTAGGTAGCTCTCTTTTTTGATCTCATCCTAGCCCTCTTTTCAATGAGGTTGGCCTCTGCAATCACAACTCCCCTTTTCATTTCTTCTAAAGTAAAGGGGTCTCTCTCTCTTAATTGATATGTCATGTCTAGATCAAAGCCTTCTGGAAATTTCACTAGTCTTAGGCCTTGTGGGGGTTTCATGTGAGGTGGAAGAGCATTGTACACACTATTGAACCTAGTGCAATAGTCTTGGACACTTTCCCCAACATTTCTCTTAAGGTTGTTATATTCTGAGAGGATTTGGAGGGGGTTTTTCTTAATTTCCCAGTTTTTTATGAATGTCTAGTAAAGCGAAGGGAGATCATGTATTGTTGCCTCGAGGGGTCTTGACCCAGGTTCGGAGGTTAAGGTTTGCCAACAAGCCCCTATACTACTAGCCCTTTCTGCAGTGATCTACGCAGACAACCTCATCTCCCTACCAGTGCGTTTATTATATCTATAGAGTTTTTGTACGTCCTTGATTTCTTGAGGGGGGCTAGGTTGTGCTACACAGCTATCTATTAATGCCTGAAGATTTCCACAGCCTTTGGGTTGCGCAACAGCTTCATACATGCCTGTAAGAAGGGCTTGACCTCCTCACCTTCCTTGAGGCATCTTGGAAACTGTGATTTAGATGCCTGTGCCTCCGCAGAGTCTGTGAAAGCAGCGACCAATGTTTCTTTTTCTTTTCTTAGATCCAAATATTCTTGCTTGATAACTGCTTGTGGAATCATAGGTTCGGTCATAGTCTTTCTTTGGCGGTAGCCATCCCACTGCGTGTTACAACATTTATGCTTGGATCTTTGTCTCGTAGTTCAACCTTAACCCTTTGTGCATTCTGCGTAGGTGTCATCTGCTTCTCCTGTATCTTTGCTATCAAGATTGGATAGATCTTTGATCGCATGGTCTAGCTGTCTGCAATACTGGCAGGACTACCTTGTAGGATTTGGACAGTCCCTGGCAAAGTGTCCTACTTCCCCACAATTATAACAGATTAGTTTCCCTCGTCCCTGACCTGTGATTCCACCTCTTCCGCCTCCCATGCCCCTAGTTGGGGAGATACCTGCACTCGAGAGGGATCTTAGCGAGGATGGATCCAAATGTACCCTATAGAGGTTCCCTTGATCGATCATCAAACTATACGTTCAGCAATTTTTTTCATCATGTCCTACTGACCTGCAGAACCTGCACCATTACTACTACACCTATGGGACATACACAACAAGGAAGGGAGTGTGTTTTTTATCATGCAATCCTGCAACATGACAATCTTCGCATCATAACGCTTGCCTACATGATCCTATAACTTCCCTAGGGTGAAAAAGACTAGGTCCCCCAGCCTAAATATAGTCTTTTAATAGAGGGAGTTATCCTTGGTGTAACCATTTAGCTTCGACTCCTCATTCCTTTCGCAGGTTCTGCATCTCCACGTGCCTCCAATTATCTTTAGATCTGTTGGATTCTCAGTTGGAAATCATCTCTGGGCAGAACTTCTAGTTTCATAGTGACCTCCAAATATTTTTCCTGCGATTTGAAAGCTTGATGACCCAGAGGTACGCACAGGTGAGGCAGTAGCATAGCAATGAACCACTCAGTGTGTTGTTTGTCATCATACTAGAACCCTCCTTCTCTGATCACCTTCTTTAGTCACTGATTGACCTCCCACACCAGCTCAAATTCCCCTTGCTTCAAATCTTTTAGATCAACCACTATTTGAGAGTAGGATTTAGGCTTCTTGAATTGTTGCTTCAAGGCGTCCTTGATCTCTTCAATGGTTGCGTTTCCATGCTGGCCGATATATCCCATGTACTAGTCCAAAGTTCTTACCTCAAAGGCCAAGGACAATTGTTCCCTTTTCGCCATATCACTAGCTACATTCTGCGCAGTCCAAACTGATCCAGCGACAAACCAAAATTGATCCATGTCTTCATCCCCCACACCCTTAAAGGTAGGGAACTTCATGTGTGCAACCATGTCGCCTTCTGGTGGTGGTGGAGGTGTCGGCGAGTTCTTACCCCTGTGTTGATTGGATTGTGGTCTGGCTGGAGGGCTCTGTGTAGTTGCTTCTCTTACCGCACTATACGTAGATCTGTCTCCTTCTTCATCGGTCTGATAGTACTTGACACTTCATGTCGTACTTCCAGGTAGATCAGAGGTCATTCATTTGATGTGGCTGAAAATAATACTCTTTTCGCACAGTAATATCTTAATCAGCATCGGTAAGGTTGTTAGAAACTTACCGTGAAAATCCTTAAAGAATCTTTGCTCTGCTTCATAGTAGCAGATGAACTGATCGATGGAAAATTCTATTACGAACCCTCCCAGTACATTGTACACCCAGTGATCCACCGTGCGAGTGATGGTGTTATTAGTTTTTTCGAGCTGTTGGATCAATTCAGGAGTCCACTGCATAGCTCGCTCGCCTTTCCAACACTTCTAAAATTTGAACAACCTTGTGAGCCAGTCCTAGAGCTCAATCGCAATTTTCACAAAGAAGATCTCATATATTTTTCGTGAAAATATACTTATTCTTCCACTCTTCAGTGGTCAACTTCGTAATGCGGTTCTCTTTTACTGTGAATTCCTTGACTTACTGTTCAAACCATTCATCAATTTATTTTCCTTCAGGCTTCCAATACGGCCTTGGCATTACCTAATTCCTCTCTCAAAATTCTCCTGGTCCTGGAAACGAAACCATTTATTGCCAACAAGCCCCTATACTATGGGCCCTTTCGGCAGTGACCTACTTGCGCAGGCAAAATTATTACTCAAAGAAGTATGGGAGGGTGATGGAACCAGGTTTCCGCACCCTGGGAGAGGGTAGGTAAGTCAAGTAGAGTTTCGTTCAACGTTATAATTACTAGATCGTAGTTTCGAGAGCGCAGATCTAAAGTTCCCTTCGCATCCATGTGCACAATACTAATTATAATCATAGTAATCAATAGATCATAAATCCATAGAAAAATAACACAGATATTCTTGCATAAACTATATGTAATGTCCCAAATCATGAAATTCTCATGAATCTGGCAAATGAAAATCCTTTTTCAAGAAAACATTAACAATCAACAACTGAATCTATTCCATAGATTGACTGCAGGGGAATTTACTGGATATGTCACCTCAAAAGAGAGGGTGATATCCAGAGGCTAGTTGGCCCACTAGCAGATCCTGTCTATAGAACTATGTCGAAGGCTAATATCTCCCTTTTAGGACTATTGACAAGCAACTCAAGGAAAACGCTGTATAAGAAAAAATATGCAACATAAACGCAGATTAATGCTTTTTTCCTCTCATATGGGCTGTATGTGACTTATGTATGGAATTTAACCTGAAAAAAATGAACTTATAGACCTTAAACAGATCTCCCACAAACTACACTAGCTAAAAACTGCTGAAAGAGGAAGGTTGCAGCAAAATGGAAATCCTACCTCAGAATTTGCTTAAATTCTTCAGAAACTCAAGAGGAATAAGAAAATTATAATATAAAAGGTTATATCAGATGCATAGCTCTTCATTTGACAAAAACTAGGGTAAACATCACTCCAGAAAGACAACCAAGTGGGGAAAAGCACCACTAGTGACCCAGAAATGTTGTTTTACTGAGTACTGAGTTACAAGAGTATAAAATAAAGGTATTTCAGAGTATTTCAGAAACAAATCTCAACAACAAAATTAAACAGGCCTCCCATGCTCAAATAGCTGAAAATGGACAAAAACCCCAAAACATGCAAATGCCGGAGCTGCTGCAAAAGACACTGCGCAGTATATTGAAGTAAATACTCAGCAAGATAAGAGAGAGGGACTTATATTTATATTATAATTCTCAATGAAGAATAAATACAGAGATCCAATCCCTTTTACACAATTTTATGATCACCCGGCAAGGGTTTATCCACAGAAAATAATATGTAAAAGAGCATTTGCAGATCTAATAATGAAATAAAACTTTAGGGCTGTAGCTATTCATAAAAAATCTGAATATAGATAATAATTTCTGTAGAATCTCTTTTGATCAGCTCCCAAAAGAGGATTGAGCTTCCCTTTGGGAAACTAGCTCCAAACCATAGGGTTTTAACCCCTTCCACTGCACCTCTATACAAATAACGCAGTATCCTCAAAGGACTGAATAGATATGGAGCACAAGTTATTGGCCTAACACCTAAAAGTGGAAATTACATATCAGAAGCTTCCCTTAGATCTCTTGCTACAAGATCTCCAAGAAAAAGCAAGGGATTCCCGCATGAGAAAACCATTGCACTAAGAAGTGCAACAACTTAGCTAAACATCTAAGTATACAGAAGTCTAAGCATACCTCATGAAAAGTATAATCTCCAATCTAAACCCAAATTACTTCGCTTTGAGCATTATATAGAAAATAAGCTTCTCCTCCAAGGGCCCCACTCCACTAGGGTTTTCTTTCTTGCCAAGCTTTCCCTCTCTAGGATTACGCTGTCCCATTAAATGGAGGAAAACTAGATGCTGCATGGTTTGACTTAGCCGATGTGACTAAATTAATCTTCTAAGAATATTCCTTGATTGGGTCTCTTTGCCTTTCCCCTTTTCACATTTAAGGAGTCTTCAAATTGTTTTGCTGAATTTGCCTCCATTCACATTGAGCTTCTTTATTCATAGATCCATTCTTTTAAAGACAAGTTGAGCTGAATTGGTAAAATTAACCTTGTTAACACATGTGGATGCTTGATCTGGTTATTTCATGGCCCTTTTTCACATTGTGAGGGGTTTTTATTCATGCTTGAGTAGTTTTATGAGCCTCCTTGTTCAATTATTCATGCACTTGAATTTATTGGAAAAAATTAATATTCCACTTAGCTATGAGCTAAGTTTAGAACATTACAGTCTCCCCCTCACAAATTTTTCTTGTCCTCAAGCAACTGCAAGGGTGCTACAAAAATTTCCTTCCTTCTTGTGCCCTTCTTATGCATAGTCTCCTTCTTTGCTTCAGATTTTCTGCAAAAGTGTTGGCTTGTGGTGAATAAGCCCAATGGCTCTTATCATGGAATAATGGAAGGATGATATGGGGAATTTTTTGCTGATCCAAGGCCTCCTCAATATAGGAGTGGTGACCATCATGGAGCACTTCTTAATCAATGAAAGACTCTCTTCCCCATGCTATCATCCAAGCGAAATTTGTTGCCTCCCAAGATGGCAACTCATGATAAATCTTCTTCACCTTGAGCTCTTGCAAAGACGGTGGGATGAAGGGCTGAACATGATAGGAAAAATAGCTTATCCCACGTTGTCTCAATTTCCACTCATGGTAAGAGTAGAGCACATATTGATTTTGGGCTGAATTAAGGGTGCCCTTTGATGGAAAAACTAAGGTTGGATCTCCAAAGATCCTTCCTCCAAAGTCATGGATCCTGCTGGCCCAAATCATTCCATTCAAAGTGAATGGCACATCACCACCATATGTCATCCAAATCAGAAATTTTCTGAAGTTTATGTGCAAGTGAAGATGATACATATGGTCTCCATGGTGGGTATAACGCAGCTTCCCCAAATGCTGATTTAAAACATCAATTGGCAAGTTGCCTCCCAAAGAATTTTCAGCTATGCATGTCAACTCATCTACTAGAAAGTAGTGAGCAGAAATATATATAAGTTGCATACAATCCAAACAACAAGGCACTTGCTCCAAGTCATGTAGATATGGATTATCATTATTACAAAATGTGGCCCTAAAGTGACCATAACACCCATGAATAATATTGCTTTCTTGCAGAGCAATGCATTGCTTACAATTGGTGAGAAGATACAAATTCTTAATTGAATGATCAATAATCACATAGATGTATTTCTTACCATGCCTCATGTTTGAGCTGAAGATGTGATCCATGAGTTAGCCCTCCCATAAAAATATCCTCATAAATTTATGCGAAATGAAGGAATGCACACTTCTTTGGAAATACTCCATCATTAGAAACTTGCTCTTAGAGGACAGCGTTGTAGGCTTAAGTAGCAATTATCTTGGCACTCCATGAATCTTGTCCTTGACATTCCACATGTAAAAACCATTCACCCTTGTGTTGCTATGTGAGAGGACCTTCCTCCCTTCCATTATTTCTGAAAGGTAGCCTTCTTGCACTTTGCATGTGCCATGCATTCCTCTTGGAATGTTGTGTTGAGTATGGAGAGTTTTTAGCCCATACTCTCCCAAAAGTAGCCATAGCAACAAGGGCTCTTGTTTCTTCCTTACATTATCCATGTGTGGATCATGGAGCAATGATGCAATTATGGACATGTAGGGTGCTCCATCAACATAGTGCAAGCTAGCTCTCCCATTCCACACCATGTGGGAGTTGTTTCTCCTCCCAAACCAAGATTCATACTTGAAATATATCTCAACCCAAAATACATGTGAATGCATGAGACATACTTCAAGCATGGGAAAATATTTGGACATAAGATTCAACATATAATGTCCAAACCCTCCTCGTGATAGCCATAACAACCATGCCTTCCCATTATGCAACATTCTCTTGGAGTATGAGGCATGAGTCATGAGAATCAGAAATTTTGGGGAGTACCCACACTCACCCAACAGAAACCAGCACAGGTTTCCTTCTCCCTGCTTCATATTAGGATATGGTAAGTGGTTTGCATGCCACTTAATTTCTGCTCTTATCACTTCACCATGGCTGAAGATGAAATGTATAATTGGGGCTTTAGGTAAGCAACCATCATAGTGCATCACCTCCCCCAACTCATCAAGGAGGTGACCATACTTGAAAACAATCTTGGCCCTTAGTTGGCCATGAAGCTTATAAGGTAGAACAATCCCCTTGGGAGTTATGGCCTGCACATATAAGGTAAGAGAGCACATGCAATCATAAAATAAAATGTTACTTTCATAAATATGCTTCTTACCCACAACCTCCAGCGCTGTGACAGTGTCTCCTCTGACCTCTAGTGTCTTCATTGTATTATGTTGAGGGAACACTTTGTTTTTCTTCTCATCAGGGGATTTCCCCAATGACCCTTCTTCAAATAAGGATCCATAAAGACATAGATCATCATAGAGAGATGGATGAACTGATGTGCATGGATCTTCCTGCCTTCCTTATGAATCATTCTTCAGAAATAAGGAGGGGTAGATATTTATTACCCTATAAAACTCTGTAATATTCTAGATCTCACCATTTGATAATGATGGCACATACTGCACATGGATTGTGTCATAGTCTCCATATGTGAGATTCTCTGAAACTCCTTGCAAAGGTGCAAGATCTTCTCTCCTTGGTGCAACTGTCCTCACCACTTCTTCTTCTTGAGATGCTAGAGGTGCCTCTGTTATGACTGCGCTGTCACCCCCAGATCTTCCTTTGAATATAGGAAATGTCCCATCCTCAATAGGAGACCCTAGATCTTGGTCTTCCCTTGAAGTAGGAACTCCCATGTCTTCTTCTTATTCTTCTTGAAACCTCATAAAGGTTTTACTGTAGTCCTCTTCTCCTTGAAACCCTCTTGGAGTTTCACTGCATCTTTCTGCTTCCAACTCTTCAACCCCTTTTGGGAGGCTCTTCTTGGATCTGAATATTGATGAGAGTAATCTCATCCTATCCATACTTTCTGATTTATGCTTGTTTCTTCTCCTCAAAACTTCTATGATAGCTTGATATCATAGGCTGGGCCAGATATCATGCTCTGATACCATTTTAATGTCCCAAATTAGGAAATGCTCATGAATCCGGCAAATGAAAATCCTTTTTCAAGAAAACATTAAAAATCAACAACTGGATCTATTCCAGAGATTTACTGTAGGGGAATTTACTAGATATGTCACCTCGGAAGAGAGGGTGAGATCTAGAGGCTAGCTAGCCCACTAGCAGACTCTGTCTATAGAACTATGTCGAAGGCTAATATCTCCCTTTTAGGACTATTGACAACCAGCTCAAGGAAAACGTTGTATATAAGAAAAAATATGCAACAGAAACGCATATTAATGCTTGTTTCCTCTCATATGGGCCGTATGTGACTTATGTATGGAATTTTAGCTGAAACAAATGAACTTAGAGACCTTAAAAAGATCTCCGACAAGCTAGACTAGCTGGAAACTACTAAAAGAGGAAGGTTGCAGCAAAATGGAAATCATACTTCATAATTTGCTTAACTTCTTCAGAAACTTAAGAGGAATCATAAAATTATCATTTCAGAGGTTATATCAGATGCATAGCTCTTAATTTGACAAAAACTACAACAAAAATCACTCCAGAAAGACAACCAAGTTGGGAAAAGCACCACTAGTGACCCACAAACGCTGTTTTACTGAGTACTGAGTTACAATAGTATAAAATAACAGTTTTTTCCTTTAAATTAGATATTATATGAGCTTCATGCTAGAGTATTTCAGAAAAAAATATCAACAACGAAGTTAAATAGGCCTCCCATGCTCAAATAGCTGGAAATGGAAAAAAGCCCCAAAACATGCAAATGTCGGAGCTGCTGCAAAAGACACTGCGCAGTATATTGAATTAAATACTAAGAAAGATAAGAGAGAAGGACTGATATTTATATTATAATTCTCAATGAAGAGTAAATACAAAGATCCAATCCCTTTTACACAATTTTATGATCACCCAGCAAGGGTTTATCCACAGAAAACAATATGTAAAAGAGCAGCTGCAGATTTGTTGGAATCACGATTTCTGTTAGCCCAAAACCCGTAGGAATTAGTCTCCGCTACAATCCTCAGAGTTAGGATCCATGAGAGGCGGTTATTCCATGTCGCGAAACACACGGGGAGCATTGAACCCAATGTCCAACAATCTCCCCCCCAACGCGAGCCGGGTGAGTTTCGAACTCGAGACCTGTTGCTCTGATACCATTTTTTGGAATCATGATTTCCATTAGACCAAAACCCATAGGCATTAGTATCCGCTACAATCATTAGAGTTAGGATCCATGAGAGGCGGTTAGTCCATGTTGTGAAACACACAGGGAGCATTGAACCCAATTTCCAACAAGATCTAATACTGAAATAATGCTGCAGGGTTGTAGCTCTACATAAAATGACTAAATACACATAATAATGGCTGTATAATCTCTTTTGATCAGCTCCTAGAAGAAGATTGAGCTTCCCTTTGGGAAACTAGCTCCAAACCATGGGGTTTTAACCCCTTCCACTACACCTCTATACAAATAACGCGGTATCCTCAAGGGAATGAATAGATATGGAGCACAAGTGCTTGGCCTGACACCTGAAAGTGGAAATTATAGATCAGAAGCTTCCATTAGATCTCTTGCTACAAGATATCCAACAAAAAGCAGGGCATTCTTGCATGAGAAAACCCTTGCACTAAGAAGTGCAGCAACTTAGCCAAAAAAATAAGTATGTAGAAGTCTAAGCAGACCTTATGAAAAATATAATCTCCAATATAAACCCAAATGGCTTCCCTTCCTTCATTATATAGAAAATGAGCTTCTCCTCCAAGGGCCCCACTCCACTAGGGTTTGCTTCCTTGCCAAGCTTTCCCTCTCCAGGGTTATGCTGTCCCATTAAGTGGAGAAAAATTAGATGCTGCATGGTTTGATTTAGTAAATGTGACTAAATGCAACTTCTAAGAATCTTCCTTGATTGAGTCTCTTTTCCTTGCCCCTTTTCACATTTAAGGAGTCTTCAAATTGTTTTGTTGAATTTGCCTCCATTCACATTGAGCTTCTTTATTCATAGATCCATTATTTGAAAGACAAGTTGAGTTGACTTGGTAAAATTTACCTTGTTCACACATGTGGATGCTTGAGCTGGTTATTTCATGGCCCCTTTTCACATTGTGAGGGGTTTTTATTCATGCTTGAGTAGTTTTATGAGCCTCGCTCAATTATTCATGCACTTGAATTTATTGGAAAAAATTAATATTCCACTTAGCTATGAGCTAAGTTGGGAACATTACACTATAACAGGAAGATCTGGATCAGACTTAAATGTATCATAAGAAATAACAGAAGTACTTTCGCAGCTTAATATTGAACCATTCATAACATAACGATATCATAAAGAAAATTTAGACATTCTAACAATCTTCCGCTTTCATTAATCCTACAGATCCTTTTACAATGCCCAAAACCAACCTGCACACATAGCAGCAGGGTCCGCACACAACAGGACTAAGGATCTCTGCGTACACATCCAGTAGGATTCCTTCCCCAATAACCCCAATAGATCAACTAACTCACAATCTACATCAATCTTCTACTACCTTCTTGACTCAAAATGTCCTTCTATTTATAACAATCTAGCCTAATCTTTCCTGTGGTCTGCAAACCATGGTTTTCGAAATCTAGGTCTACCCTTTGAACCATTACAATGCTTTTGGGGCTTTAATGCACCCCAAAACCCTTGCGCTATATTGAAATATGAAAAAACTCTACAAAAATTTCCAAAACTCTCCCAATTCGCAGCCTTTGGAGGACCCTGTTCCAACAGTCCCCCAACACAATCTTGTGACTCATCCTGAGTCACGGATAGGGTGGGGTCTCCACCTGTGCACGTAGTTCGTTGACAGTTGCGATCAGTGGGGAAACACTTCTTGACTCTAAGCAACAGCGGTTCGCACAATAACCACGAGCTTCTATGATGTTGGTCCTTCTGTTGCAGCAATGACACTCTCCATCATCTGATTTAGTCGCTTAAAAACCACATCAACATCCTACGAGAGCTGGAGGGCTACGTCAGCCCAAGGCTTCAAGCGTTCTTTGATGATGTGCTTCTTATGCTGAAGCTCCTTAATCTCATCTTGGAGGGTGCTGCTGGTCTTCAATCGTTACAACCGGTGTGTAGGAACCAAAGTGGGTAATGTAGCCCGGATGTGTTTGAAAGATTCTTCCCTCTGCCACAAGTCCTGATTCAGTCATTAGAGGATTGGATTGTTTTGGAAATTGGTCCACAACTGCATGGTTGTCTCAAGGAGCTGGGTGCCCTAAGCGATATGTCCTGTAATGGTATTTGTAGCCTCGGTCACAAGTGCAAGGCACTGGGCTCGTACCTCCGGGGGTGTCTCGGGCTGTATTTTGGCCTGTAAGTTAGTAATTTTTTGGTCTAGATGCGTCTTAACGACATGAATTTTCATCGTGGAATCCTTCAAGGTTGTGACCAAGCCTTCAAATTTAGCCCGGGGAGTGGTTGTGGCCGGGATTTCCTCTGTAACTTCCATGCAGAACTGGTTGATCAAGTTTCGAGTTTTGCTTGCTGTGCAACAAAAAGAAGCATTTTTGTGTTCTGGTGTGCGATGGTCTACTTTTCCGCACTAAGTTGTTGGTGTACTTGCTGGTCTCGATGGTGAACCTCCTGAAACACAGTGGTGTGGAGACCCTATAATGCTTCGTGGGGAAGCTTGGCTAGATTCAACTGCACCCCTGTATCTGCTTGAAGTTGCATTCCCTGGTCCAGTGGACTGATCACTAGGGCGGTGCTTGGTAATGCACATAGACGACTTTCCTCTATCACTAGTGCTGAACTGCTAGTTGAAAAGGGAATCCAGCCTAGAACCATGTTGGTCTATAGCATATCTGTCTTTATCTATAGGGAGCGAAGCTTAGCCTAGATGGTGCTGATCGTAGCTTTCTGTTGGTCCTCTAAAGCTAGCCATTTTTCTTCTATGGCTAGTGTGACTGTATCTGCTATATGTTCAAGATCTCCCTCAGTCAACGTAACTATCTCATCTCAGTCCTTCTGTTGGGCACATTGCCTCTTTCGAGCCCCCTTGACAGGCTCACCTATCTGCTTCATAATCTAGGGGGGATGTGGTACCTTCGATATGTACTGCCTGTGTGCCCAGGTCCATCTGCGAGTCCTTCTTAGCGGTTGTGCCTGAATCCTTCCCTGTACCCTTGCTCGGGCCTCCAGTATCATTGGTTTTGAAGCATATTATCCAAGCAGGAGGCCATAGTGCGACCACATTATCGATCTCCTCGTTTTCCACCATATAAGGAAGTGATGTCCATGTTTTTCCCTTAAGACCGCGGATCTGAATGTTATGCAGGGTAACCTAGAATGCTGCGATACTCTTGTATTTGTCGTAGACTGTCAGGGACAGCCAAGGTCAAGAGTTGATGGCTGCCACCACACTACTCTAGAATAGGACCTAGAAGACTTGGTTATCTTCTATGCATTGTGCATCCTTGGAATCCCACAGATGGGCATATCATGCTCCTTCGCACATATCTAGGGTGAGCTCGAGAACGACCGACTCCGTAGGTGCCTCCCAGGTGACTAGGGCTATAAGGAACTATAGCCAGGCATAAAAAAGGTTTTTCCCTACTCCTGTGATTCGCAGACGTTGGCCAGGAATTCATCGCATAAGTATTGAGCCCAATTGAGGCAATCCCCCTTCGCACACTAACCTGCTAGCCAAATGACATAAGTAGGCACGGTTGTGACCTGGAATTTTCACATTAGCTTGCATGCTAGTAACATGGTGCCCATTCGTGTAGCAGGGTCACTTTCCAGTACCAACCATAGAGAAACAGTTGTGCTCGATCCTTGGACACACAAGCTACTACAAGAAATTATTCAGGGCTATGCGCTGATCACTGCCCCCATGGAACAATTTCTCAAGAAGGATGTGTCGTTCTTTTGGAATGAAGAATTCCAAAAGAGCTTCAAATTACTCAAGGAAAAGATGCTCTCGGCACCTATTCTCATCTTTCATGATTGGGAGAAGGTATTTCATGTTCATGTCGATGCATTGGGCATTGCCCTCGGGGCTGTCCTTACACATCTAGGAGAAGGATATATTGAGCATCCGGTTTCCTTCGCAAGTAGGAAAATTTCTGGTGTGGAACGCAACTATTCCACCATAGAGTGGGAGGGGTTGGCCATGGTCTACGCTTTGCAGAAATTTCAGCATTACTTTCTCAAAGGACACTTCAAAATGTTCACAGAGCATTCAACTTTGAAGTACCTGGTAAATAAGCCTGTGTTGGGGGGGGGGGGGGAATATGCCGATGGATACTGCTATTTCAGGAATATGACTTTGAAATCATCATCAAGCAGGGAAAGTTGAATTCGGGACCGGATCACCTATCCTGAATAGAGAGTGGCAAAGAGGCAACCGACCTAGAAGCCAAACTGCCCAATGCACAGCTATTTTCCATTAATATAGTAGATTCCAACTTCTTGGATATCATTCAGTTCTTGACTACATGGAAAGCACCCCCAGAGTACTTTGTACAACAGAAGAAAGAGCTAGTCACACGGGCAGCAGATTTTACTATCATCGCAGGTCACTTATATAATATGGGAGTATATGAAGTATTTTGGAGGTATTTTTTGGAGCATGAAAGGCATGCTATCTTGGCAGAAGCTCATGACGGAGTAGCAGGGGGTCACTTCGCAGGGAAAGAAACGACACAAAAGGTCTTGAGAGCTGGGTTATGGTGGCCAAACCTGCAAAGTGATGCACATGATTATTGTAAAGAATGCGACACGTGACAATGAACAAGGAGGTCGTCCCACAAAGATGAAATTCCCCTCCAGCCACAAATGGCTCTCCAATCATTTTATAAGTGGGTCATCGATTTCATTGGACCTATCAAACCACCCGGGAAGAAGACGGGTGCGCGCTACATCATTAATGCCACTGATTATGTAGCCAGGTGGGTTGAAGCACAAGCCGTAAAAGATTTTACTGTAGATACCGCCATGTATCCAGGCATTGACCAAGGAGTTCTGGATCCATCATACAAAGAGCACACCATATCACCCACAGGCTAACGGCGTGGTTTAATATTTTAATAAAATCTTGGAGCATGTGCTGATGAAGGTATACAATGCTGCTCGCAGCGATTGGGATGTGTGCATTCCATCAGTCCTCTGGGCCTATCGAACAACCTACATTAATCTAATAATAAAAACCCCATTCAAGATGGTTTATGGTAAAGAAGTCATCATTCCCATGTAATATATTGTTCCTAGTCTACGTATTACAACATTTACAAACATGGCAGCACCTGACATCATGGAGGAGCGATTGGCGCAGCCTATGACTTTGGAGGAAGATCAGTTTCTTGTGAATTTCCATCAACAAGTCTAGAAGGCCCACGATAAAGCATGACATGACCAACATATTCACCACAAGACATTCATGGAGGGCGAACTGGTCCTCTTATATAATAGCTAGTTTTCCAAGCATCTTGGAAAGTTCTGACAGCATTGGCTTGGTCCCTACATAGTTCGAGAGATCATGGATGGCGGAGCTGTTAGGCTACCTACCCAGCGCGGCAATCTACTTCCAACCTATGTCAATGGTAGTCAGCTCAAACCGTATCAGATAAAATGAATATATGCCCGGCGTAGCCATACAGGTGCAGGCAGAGACCCTGCCACCACAGTGACTTAGGACGAGTCACAAGATTGTGTTAGGGGACAGTTGGAATGGGGTCCTACAAAAGCTGCGACTTGGGACAATTTTGGATATTTTTGTATATTTTTTTCATATTTCAGTCTAGCACAGGGGTGTTGGGGTGGGTCAAAGCCCCGAAAGCATTGTAAGGGGTCAAAGGGTATACCTAGAGTCCGCAAAGCATGGTTTGCGGACCATAGGAAAGATTAGGCTAGATTGTTATAAATAGAAGGACATTTTGAGTCAAGAAAGTAGTAGAGGATTTATGTGAATTGCGAGTTAGTTTATTTTTTGGGGTTATTGGGGAAGAAATCCTGTTGGTTGTGTGCATGAAAATCCTTAGTCCTGATGTGTGCAGACCCTGCTACTGTGTGCACAGGTTGATTTTGGGTATTGTAAAAGGATCTGAAGGATTAATGAAAGCAGAATATTGTCAGAATATCTGAGTTTTCTTTATGATATCTTTATGTTATGAATGGTTTGGTGTTAATCTACGGAAGTACTTGTGTTATTGCATATGATACATTGACGTCTAATCTAGATCTTCATGTTATATTTTATGCAAGAATATTTATGTTATTGTTTGTGGATTTATTATTTGTTTATTACTGTGATTATAATTAGTATTGCACACGTGGATGCGAAGGGATCTTTAGATCTGCACTCTGGAAATTACGATATGGTAATTGTGATGTTGAACGCAGCTCTGCTTGACTTACCTACCCTCTCCCAGGGTGTGGAAACCTAGTTCCAGTACCCTCCCATACTGCTTCGGGTGATACTTTGGCTTATGGAAGCAGGTCACTACCGAAAGGGAGAATAGTATAGGGGCTTGTTGGAAAACCTTAACCTCCAAACCTAGGTTAGGACTCCCATTTTTTGGCTCAAGGGGTCCTGACCTAGGTTTGGAGGTTAAGGTTTTACAACAAGCCCCTATACTACTGGCCCTTTCGGAAGTGACCTGCTTGCGCAGGCCAAAGACTCACCCGAAGCAGTATGGGAGGGTACTAGAACCAGGTTTCTGCACCCTTGGAGAGGGTAGGTAAGTCAAGAAGAGCTGTGTTCAATGTTACAATTACCATATCATATTTTCCAAAACACAGATCTAAAGATCCCTTCGCATCCACATACGCAATACTAATTATAATCATAGTAATCAATAGATCATAAATCCACAAAACAATAACACAGATATTCTTGCATAAAATATAACAGGAAGATCTATATCAGACGTCAATGTATCGTAAGAAATAACACAAGTACTTTCGTAGCTTAACATTGAACCATTCATAACATAACGATATCATAAAGCAAATTCAGATATTCTGACAATCTTTTGCTTTCATTAATCCTTCAGGTCCTTTTAGAATACCCGAAACCAACCTGCGCACACAATAGTAGGGAATGCACATAGCAGGAATAAGGATCTCCACGCAAAAAACCAGTAGGATTCCTTCCCCAATAACCCTAACAGATCAACTAACTCACAATTCGTATCAATCTTCTACTACTTTCTTGGCTCAAAATGTCCTTCTATTTATAACAATCTAGCCTAATCTTTCTTGTGGTCCACAAACCTCTAGGTCTACACTTTGACCCCTTACAATGCTTTCAAGGCTTTGACCCACCCCACAACCCCCGCGGTATACTGAAATATGAAAAAAATATACAAAAATTTCCAAAAATTTCCCAATTTGCAACCTTTGGAGGACCCCGTTCCAACACGTATGTTGTTAGCAGTCAAGCTCTTGAACCATTTTTTGGCTTTTCCTCCTGATATTTGGGCAAATATTCTCATTTTTATGGTCTCTTCTTCTAATTCCATGTATTCAAAGACATCATTCATCCTATCTACATGCTATTGGGTAGTGGTAGATTCAGGTCCGGTAAAGTGGGGAATTTTGGATTGGTAGGCATTTGGTAAAGGTGCCAGAGCTTGTGGTAACACTAGGGGGCATACCATGTTTCCATGACAGGAGCTAATGGAATCCAATGGGGATTTACAAGAGGATGATTTGTGAGAGGAGGTGGAGGATGAAGTGGAGTGTTTTTCACAATGGTGGTATGAATGGGTGCGGTGGAAGTACTTGGACCAACAAATTGATTCTAAGCAGAATTGGGATAAAAAGAGCTAAAGTGATGGAGAAGCTGGAAGTCAGGAGGAGTGGAAGGAGAGGCTTCTCTACTAGAAATCTACTACAAATATATGGGCTCAAGGTCAGTCTTGTCAATCCCACTTTATGATTTGGTTCTGAAAACGTTTCTTGTATGGTGCAAGTACAATTGGGGATCTTGCAAGGCTGTAAAATGTTTAGGGACAGAACTTGCTCTATGAATGGTCCTGACAATAGTTGAATTTTCAGTCTTAGAAGTTTGCCACAAAATATTTTCTGGGTCATCAACTATAGTAGGAGGATTTGGGTCTGGATGAGATCTGGTACTGATCCTTTCTGAAGCCATATTTCAAACTCAAAATGTAGAGAGGCTAAGAGTTTAGCACTATTTTCGAAAGGCTGACCTCTATTTTTGTTCGGTAAAATCTCATAGTATGTGAGTAGGCTTCTAAACTTCTCAGGGCTAATTTGACACAATCCTAAGGAAGTCTAACGAGAACTACTGAAGTAGTAGGCCTACTGGAGGCTAGTGGAGTCTCCAGGTGGATTTTTTTAGTTGTTTTGAGCATATGTATATATGGTCCACCACCAATAACTGACAAAAAATCAATCTCGGGATGTTTTTGGGGTTTTCTAAGTTCCATTATGTAGCCCTAAGGTTTCTATGAGTGTCTTCCAGTTGATTCATCATTTTGCTAGGATGGTGAGACAATTAGATTCTACTATTTGGCTAATAGTTTGAGTTCTCTATGATTTGATAAGGGTTTCTTAAGTTCTAAGGAGTGATTATATTGTCACTAACTCATAAATATTCTCACCTTAATTTCCAATTATGTTAGGATATGAGTTGGTGATAAATCAATATATACTGTGTAACAAGGGTTTCTGAATTCATAAGGAATACATAGATTGCCACTAACTCAGAACCTCCCACCGTGATCACCATTATGTTAGGTTCCCGTGATTTGATAGATTGGCAAGACCAAATTCACAAGTTAACATTAGACCAGTCTTTGGAGTCATAGGACCTAGCCTTCATGGACTCAAAGAGGGCTCTCTTTATTTGTGCAAAGGTTGTGAACTTGTTTGCTTTAGGGTTTGATTTTAGGCTAGTTTTTAAGTGTAAGGTTTGTTTGTTTGTGGGTAAGATGGTCAAGTAGAATAGATGAAGTGAAGAAATATTCAAGTCATTGGGCTATGGAGTATATAAAAAGTCATGGAAAGTTCAACAATGGATCAAGGAGCATCACAGGGAAAATATAGCATGGTCAAATGTATTTTCAATGTTTGTGTGAAACGAAATGAACATCAAGTTTGTGAACAAATTTGGGCAAAGGGGAATCGGGAATATTTTGTCAAATACTTAAATCAATAAGGGACTTCAACACTATTTAACATAAAGAAGTAATCAAGATATAGTGCAAACCAATAAATCTTTGATTCAACTCAAGCAAATAAGAATTTCATGCAAACAATCCAATGAAATACAGAAGGCGAGAAACTCATTTAACTTCTAGTGATTTCACCTTCAATGTTAGAAAACATTTAAGATAAACATACAACTTTAATCAAAGAAGAGGGAACTCTTAAAAATCATTGATCATAGCCATAAATATCTTTGAAACAACTTTTCAAGCATGGACAAAGGGTATGATCGAAACATAGCCTCTTTGGCAAACCTAACCAGTGGTACTTCAAAGAGAGACCTAAAGAACAGTGTTTTAGTGATATCAAAAAAGAAGGACTAACCATAAAACATCTATGATATCTAATTTATTAAACCATTCATAAGATAAACAAGCTTGGATGGGTCTAGAGAGCAACTAAGGATTCTCTAAACTGACCTAGTAGAGGAAAACATAGAGGCAGTGAAGAATAAACAGAACTAAGGTGCCTTTGAAAAACATTTCTTAGTCTAAAAACTTTTTCCTACTCAAATATAGAAGGATGAAACAACATCATACATAAGAAAACTTGCACTGAATAGAAGCACATCACTATTAACCAAGCTCAAAGATCCTGCAAGCAAGCCTCCTCCATCAATAAGAAAAACAAGCCATTCACAAGCTCCACAACACCAATTTCCTCTTCAATCTCCAAAAAATCATATATTAATCTCAAGAGTCATCAAATTCCAACCCTTTACATTAAGGCTATAATTCTCTATTTATAAATAAAAGGAGGTCAAAAACCCTAACTAGGGTTTGAAAATGTCAAAATCATCCATAAATGTCATTAATGCCCAAGAGACCATGCAAGGCCCAAGGCACAAAATATCTCATGAAATAAATGCCAAAATAAATCCTAGGACTTAATTTTGGATTGATTTGCCTAAAAAAAAATTAAAATATCATTTTCCAATAAATGAGTGTCTTTTGTTGACTTTTGGCCAAAAATGCATAGTGAGGTCTGAATGCGCAACACCTTCCCGGGCATAAAATAGGTCCACTTCCAGCCAAGTTTTGGTGACCTTCCCGATGTCAGAATTTGCTCCATGATGGCCTGATGGAAATATTGCTGAGTCTGATTTCCAAAACTTCCCTTTTTTTTGTGAATGAGCTTCATTAACCTATCCAAAAGGAAAATCTACCAACACTGCGCTAGGCGCTGCACCAAGCCTAAAAATGAGGCAGAAAGGTTAAAAATGAGGTGTTTTTTGGCCTTTTGAGGGGTCAAAAATGCTCCAAATGCTCTAAAATTTGGCGAGCATAATATAATAGACATGAGGATTTCAAAAATTAAAATTTTTCCCTTTGAATATTCCCGAGAGGAAAGCATAGTGCCAGGGGTGCTGTGCTTAGAGGACTCCAAATTCACAAAAAACCAAAATTTGTCAACAATTCCTCAAAATTGGTGGATGTCTCCCTCATGGGGTTTGAAAAGCATGTAGAGAAGCTTCAACCAATATTACAAGGTTTTCTTAGTCTTTTTCCCATTTGAGTGTTTGAATTTCAGTGAGGGCCTCTTTGAGCTTGGCACAAGCTAGTTTGTTTTTCAAGACATAGTGCTTGGCCATATTTTTCTATAGGCCAAGGTCCCTTTTCATCTTCTTCATATGCTTTTGCTCATCCTTATAATAATAAATAATGTATTGTGCCATGCCACGTATCCTTTTTAGGTCTTTAATATCTGCATTGTTCTTTTGAAGTAGTATGCTATTGGCCCTCTTTTTTTCCTCTTTATCACTGTGAATTTAAATGAAGTAAAATTCATGTTCTACATCATGCTGGTCTTTTTATTTTATCTTTCCTCTTCCTTTATCTTTGCTTTTACCCTTGCCTTTATCTTTTATTTTTTTCTTTAGCCTAATAGGAGTAGGAGTCATGGCCCCTTGCCTTTTAGAAGCAGCAAACACATGTCTTTCTCCTCTGTGGTATGCCAAGGGAAAAGGTTCAATTTGGCTCATTTTGGTGTCCTCCTCATGGCTGTCATCATTTGTCTATATGTTTTCTTTTCCATCACATAGACGGTTGCCTACCTCTTTACCTTCATCATTATTCTCACTGCTGGTTTCTTCCCTGATTTGTGCACTCTCATCTTGTTCTGCATTTTTGTTTCTTTCATCATTGCTGTGACCTTCATTTTGGTTGCCAACCTCTTGATTTGCTTTATTGTCTTCATGACTATCATGACTGTTGTCATGACAGTCATGAATATCTTCAGCCTCTTCTTCATTTTCTGCATAGTCATCATATTCATTTTGGCTGTCATCTTTATCTTTTCCGTCATCTCTCTTTTAAATAAGAGCTTCACTGTTTTGATTGTCTCTAGGGCTCTCAGTTTCATTTATGTCATTAGGATTATCTTCTGCTTCTTGGTTACTTGCCTTATTTGTGTCCATGTTGTCCTTTTCATCCTCATCCCCAATATCTTCAGTGTGACTGATGCATTCTTCATCACTTACCTCTTTTTCATCACCATCAACCTCCATGGCCTCTAATTCATTGATGATTTCTTGTTCATATTTTCTTGATCCATTCCCACTATAAACTTCCTCAATTTATGCACTATCATCATCCCCTTATATTTCCATGTTCTCTGCCTCTTGCGGGCTTAACAAATCATCACCCTCATCCTCATTTTGGCCTGACTGTTCATTGCCACTTCCTTCTTGATATGACGGATCAAGAGAAGATGGAGAAGGAAGGTTTTCTTGAGGTGAGGATACTTATGTAGATGATGAAGCATGGTCAATAGGAGGTGATGGAGGAGTAGGGAGGAAGATGAGATGATGAGGGTAAATTTTTTTGATGATGGGGCTGAGTGCTTGTGAATACTTCATGAGCTATGAGTACCTCCCAAGGTATGCATTTTTTCTCCAGTGGATGTAGTACCACCATCTTGATCAAGGAGTCGTGGAACAAAATATGCATTTGCTGGGAATAGTTCCTCCTCTATAAAACAAAAGACATCTTGTCAATATTTCTGTAGAGGAGGTAGGGAAAATGAAGCATATTTACCGTAGTGAAATTCATGAGCAGTCTAACATGGTAGGAGTAGTGCCTAGAGTATCTCCCCTCACATGTAAATTATTTAATGATGACCTTCATTAAGGGTGCATACCTATCCAGCAAGTGTGAGAAAGGAAAAATGGTTTTGCAGCCCTCTTTGTACCTAGGTTTGATAAATGGCTCATAATAGCTCATGTCCAACTTTGCCCTCTTGAACCACTTTTCACCAACATCAAGTATACCTGTAGCACTAGAGATGTCATTTGATGATAATTCAAAATCTACCCCTGCAAGGCTTGATTGGTCGTTGTGCAGGTTAAGAATGAGTAACCTTGTGAGACTTGGGTTATTTTTCACTTGTTTGACTTTCTCACAAAACTGGAAACACACGACATTTTGAAATCATGTGAGAATCATGGGGGAGGTAGTAATGTCCACAGTGTTTTGGGGCTCAAATCTGTTAACCTTCCCATCCTTGTGCTTTTGTCTCATAGGCACTTAGCCTCCTTCGTTGTTGACACTCCCTTCTTCTCCTGACATAGTGATTGGTATCGCTTTTAGAAAAACTTAGGCCTACTTGTAAAACTTGGTAGGAGGAGTGGAATGAAAGATGGTGAGGGCAACACTTGTAAATGAGTGAGATGGAGGTGTGGGTTTATGACTAATTTTCTTTGAGCTTGGAGGAGGGCCAATTTGAACTAACTGTAATTACCCTAATTGACAACCTCCTTAACTGATAATTTCTTATTTGGAGGTAAAAAAAGGTTGTTTGCCATGAGGACCTACGGTTTTCAGTGAACAAGGTTTCATTAATTTTATTTAACTATTAAATAAAAAAAAACCACTTGAGGGATAAGGAAAAGATGCACCTACCAATTTTTGACTTGTTTACAAGCTCTTGAAGGAAGTTTGGGGGGTGTTCCTTTGTGTTTTGGCAATTTTTTTCAATTGAGAGGGTTTCAGGCATAAGTGCAGCGCCTGTTTTAGTGCAGGCCTGCCAGTCTTTTGGGCACAGCATTGCACAATTTGTGCATACCTTCCAGTCTCCTAGGCACAGCACCGGGCAGAAATGGGCATGTCGGCTCTCCTCCTGAGCACAATGCCAAAATTTCTCTGGGTAGTTCAGGTCCTCCTGGGCGCAACACTGCCCACATGCAGGCCTGTCGGGCTCCCTGCACACAGTGTTGCACGCCGTTTGTGCCTATAGGGTTGTTTCTGGGTGAACAAATAACGCCCACCTGTAAGCGCAGTGCACTCCCTTATATGCACAATGCAGTGTATTTTTACACTGCAGAAACTCTCCTACGTGTGTTAGTATGAATCTTTTGTCGAAGTGTACGAAAAAAGACCACTTTAGCTACACATAACTTATAGCCCTAACATCAAATATGGCTGCCAATATCTTCAAATCTGTAGTTAGTTGATCAAGACAAATGCTGCAAAAATCTAGATCTATGCATAAAGAGACATTAAGCAGTAAAAGTAAGGTTTTGCTCCATACATCCAATAGAGAAGACAAGAACAATATTTTTGAAAGAATTTTTTGTATTAAGGGCACCTGGGAGGAAAACAAGAAGGTTTTTCCAATTCTCCTCAATGGGATGGGTTCTTGGAAGTCCTCAACACTTCAGATCTAGTATTTATCTCTCCTGTTGGTGTAGAAAACCCAGACAAAGATAGAACTCAAAGGGAGCTCACACATCAAATAATGAAAAATATGAAAATGATAATGGCTCAAAGTCAGACCAAGAGTATAGATCCAGAGTGATCTGATAGCCAACAAAAGGTGAAGAATGGTAGGAAAAACCCTCCTATTTATAACAAAATATTGGGTCATTCTAGATCTTGGTGCATGATTAAAATAACATTAACCAAATCTAGATCCACCTTTTATGGAATATTCTATTATATTTATTGGAGGGAAAAAGTATTTGACTTGGGTCAAATCCCTTTATTTGTAAATAATAAATAAATAAATGATTTATTTATCATTTTAAGGAAGTGGTTGAAAGATAATCAATTAAATAATGATTTATTTAATTATTTATGGGTGATTTAGTCATATTTAACAAGGAATATTATTTAAATAAGATTTAAATAATTATTCCTAGAAAATAATAAGACAAATAAAGATTTATCTAATTAATTTCTTTGTTTTGGGTTAAACATGACCAGGAATAATAATTGAATTATTGTTTAATTAATTATTCCTTGAGGAAAATCAAACAAATATAGGTTTGTTTAATATTTCCTTTTTGGGTTTCCTGTTTAGACCATAAACAACCTAATAAATGTGTTTTATTAAGTTATTTTACATAGTGAAAGCAATTTTACTTAGGGTAAAATTGGTCTTACATGGTGTACTTGGGTCCATCTAATGATAATAGGTTAGATGACCAAAAAATGGTGTAACATATTTCCCCCCAGCATGCTAGTGTTAGGAGAAAATCGTATGACCGAAGTACGTTGTAAGAACTCAATCACCAGACATCAAAAGGGAATTCAGAGAGAGAAACGGAAGGTAGCCTAATGTGTTGAAGAACTAGACCCTGAGGAGACAAGACTTACAGGTGCAACAAGTCTCTTTTTACGAGATGGTACCTATGCTAAAGGTGGCGGGGGAGGCATACCTATGCCCACTGAGACAAAGTACAAAAGATTAGTGTGTCCAGTAAACAAGGGACCGAACTATAAAGTACAGCCAACATAAACATGAGCCAGATAAAAATACAACGAGGGATCCCACATACATGCTGTGCCTGGGATAACAGCACAAATACAATAATATCTGAGTACATGAGATACAAATACAACCCAAATGCCCCCTGGGAATGGGGAAGGGCTCGCAAAATCTGACTGATACATGCAAATCAAAGAGGCGCTGCAAGTGGCTAAGGCCGACATCATCAAATATATGGAGCTGCATCAAGGCCGCAATGAAGAGGTCATCCGGCATGTGGGGGCTACCTATTGCCACCTTTGAGGGCTGAGACATCTCACACACACCCGGGAATCACCAAGAGTTGTTGCTGCATCACTGAACCATCAAGTATACAGATCTCGATCATGCTAAAAGGAGCTGGAGCTGAGAAACAATCAAGTCAAAGGGTAATGAGAAATCCCTTTGCCTGATCCGAGGCACCGAACAAGAATGGAAGCTGGAACCAAGGTACACCGCCCTCTAGACCTCTCTTCTAGAATGAATGGCGCTGATGTCGACAGAAGGAGGTCCGCCATAGGTGAGGCAATAAGGGATCCTAAACTAAGGCACGAGAGAAAATAGTAGAGCAAATGACAGACTAATACCAATGATGATGATGAAATGGAGGGGACTGAGTAGCGAATGGATGACTTCTCTTGTTAGAGCATAAAGGGCATGAATGACGTGGCAGCGATTGACACAATATCATGAGGGATAGGGGATAGTGGGACTGAAGGCCATAATGTGCGACACAAGAGAGGGACCAAATCATGAAGGATGGAGGACTATAGCGGGGTACAAAGGGACTCGAGATCGACTCCATGAATGCGATGATGACTCAACTTGGATGCTCTAAACAAGGACGACTTGATGGTGCTGCCACACAGTAAAGGTCCAATGGGGGACCATGAAAACATGAGTACAAGATCGTAACTCACGATGAACATCAACATGAGCATGGATAAGTATGGAGGCCAAATGGTGCCCCTAGTATGAGTGTTGCAAGTGAAGAAATTTGATTTTGAGGAGGGTTAGGGTTGAGGGGCATAGGTGCCCCCAAGCATTGTGTGGTCATGCCAAAATGTATTTAGAAAAAGGGGAATCTAAACACATTTTAATGATGTGGTGCGCCATTTGTTTTCGTTATGGTTATGCAGTGTGAGAAAGGGAATGGAGGATTACCAATCTCTTTTGGTACTGCATATAGGAATCAAATGGAATTTAAGTTTCTGGGTTGGCATACCTGGTGTCACTATCCCAAAGAGAGGATTTGAAGATAATGAACTGATGCTCTCGTAGAAAATCTATAGGTTGGTCAACAACAATGTCTAAGAGACAAAGTTGCTGATGTAAGATTAAGGAACGATAAGGGGTATCATCCCTAGAGTGATCTGAAGTGATATGGGACTCTAGAGGTTCTTCTAAATGTGGAAGAATAATGGTATTAAAGTTGGCACGACTAGATACACTAGGAGAGTTGTGGAGAATTGCTTCTCTTGGTCTCTCAAATGTGGGTGCCCCCTTACCCAAACATTGGGTTTCAATGTAATGGCCACAAGGTGTATGTGCTGTGAACACATGGGTTCGATGTAAGGGGGAATAGATAAAGTCAGGGGTGGGGAGTTTTTCCATAATGTCGTCACTGTGATAGAAGATGGGGCGACTGGTGAAAGAAAGACCACCTGACGCGGCGAACCTACCTGACTCATCATCATGAGAAGAGAGGTTCACATGTGCATCGTCACAAGGGGTGACAGAAGAGTAAGTAGATAAAGGATCTATCGATGTTGAGCCCAAGGTGATTGCTAAAGGAAGGTCAAGCGAAACAACAGGGGATGATTCAGAGGGAATGTTCCTCGAGGGTCTCATGGATGATGATAGGTAGAGAATACTGGACGAAGGCTCCGTCATCTTGGCATCAGGGGGGGCAATGTCAATGGGAGTAGTCATGTCTAGTAGTTTTTCCAAAGCAAAATGCACAAATAGGGGAGAGGTGGACTCATTGCGCTTGGCCTCGAATTGGCGGGCCGCAGCTAGAGAGGTGTGGAAGTCCTCGAGGTGGGGGAAAAGGTGGGTGAAATGGCCATGGAGATCACACAAAGCACAGGGGTGGTTGGTGTGAATAGTCTTGGGGTTCTTGGCCTCGTTCGCGGAAGGAACAGAGGCTTCCGGGACCGTGGACTCAGGGAACACGACATTAACCATGGGCTTGAGAGGAAGTAATTCAGGACAGGTGTGGGTGGCGTGACCGACAACATCACACAAAGCACACTGGATGGTATGCTTTGGAGGCCAAGGAGGGTCATGGCTTTTCGGGGCAGCCTTGTCCTTTGATGCCCCCTTGCGAGCTTGGTCCTTCTTACCCGAAGCGGTCGCAACAGGAGGTGGTTCTTGTTGAGGTGACTAAGGCACTAGTGCAGCACGAGAATTCATGGGGACCGGTTGAACTGGGGTCAAAGTAATAGATGGTTTGGGTTGACCAGGCAAGGTTGCGGCTGGAGGATCAAGGTACCAGACGGGAATCCCAAGGGTCAGGTTCGGAAGAGAGAGAGAGTGGCCATGACAGGTACCGTGTACACTCCTGGTGGGGGAGCTAGGAACAGTATCTGACCAGAGGGGTAAGGGCCAGGTGGGACGGCTCCTAAATCGTTAAGGCTTGGAGGAACCATTCCAGGAGGGTAAAGAGGTTCATGAATACCAGTTGCAGGTGAAGGGTTAGGAGCAAGTTGCAGAGAGCGCGGTTGCTGACTACCCGAAGCAGGTTGCTTGAGAGCAGCCCGAGACGATTTCATCATACAAACATTCGATGAGCTGGGGTCAGAGACAGGAGGAGGAGGAAGACCAGGGAAGGTTCCAAGCAAAGAGGAGTCTTTGTAGACGCCGAGAGAGACACTGGTCAAAGAATCGACAGTTTGTTGATTGGCTATAGAAGAGATGGTCGACTCAGGGGAGGCCTGAGATTTAGGCTCATGATACGTCAACTGGTCAATGGTGACTATCTTTCCATTATGAGGGAAAAACATCTTGCGGTGGACCGCGGATGGGATAGAAGACGTAGCATAAGTGTAGTTATGCCCCAAAAGAATGTTATAATCAAGAGGGTCATCGATGACTTCAACGTCAACGCAAACAGTCTTGTCCGCAAGAGTGATAGGACAATTACGGAATAAGCCAATGGGCTAGGAGGCATGGCCATCCCACGCACGAAGGGTGATTGTGGAAGGGGAAAAATTAGGAGATCCGAGTTGTTTCCAAACTGAAGCGGACATCACACAGGTGGATGCCCCCTCATCAATGATGCACCGAGAAACATTAGCGTTCCAAATTTTGACTTAGATTTGGAAGGCTACGAAAGCAAGAAGAGGAGGATGTACGGATTGATGGGTGTCGAAAAAAATCAATTGGTCATCAGCAGGATCTATAGCACCCATGGCAGATAGTAGAGCCTTCTTTTGAGAAGGGCATGACTGGAGGAGTTCCAGTGTTGAAATGACAGCAGGAGATTGTGCCAAATCATCTACGATGCTATATGAATGAGCAGCTCGACTAGAAGCAGCGTTTCGGCGTAATGGTCCCTTAGGAATCTTGGTATCAACCTGAACGTTGGGCTGAGGGATATGCAAGGGACCATTGGATGTCGAAAGAGGCTCTGTAGACTCTGAAGAAGGTGACTCGGGGACAGACGGAGCGGGAGGCTTGGGGTACTGATGGGACCGAGTTTGAAGGTTAAGGTCGATGGGTAGAGGTGGATCAGAGTTCATCATGAGGATCCGGTAATTGGAGGAACTAGAAGGGGAAGGTTGAGTGGCCACCTATCTGTCAGGTGGTTGGGTAGCCATGAATCCCTACTGTGCATCCACTTGCGCTTGAGGGGGTGGTGACTGTTGTTGCAGGGGTTGAGAAGGCCAGGGAGACGGAGGTGTTGATGCTGGAGGAGCTAGAGCACTAAACTGTGGATACGAATAATAAGGCGGTTGGGTAACAGTATGGTGACCAGGAGGTTGGGCTAAAAGAGGAGGCATGCTGTATCCTGGATACGTGCTACCAGAAGGGGAACAAGTGCGGGAGGTGCTGCCCCTTCCCCCAGGAAAAATATAACCCATGGGAGGTTGGGCATATGGATGAGAGAGAGTTCCAATGATACTGTCGGTGGCATGAGGTGCCCCCGGTGCATTGACACCATCGAGTCTGGGGAGATCAGGTAGAATGGTATAAACATAACCTATCTGAGCGTAGATCAAGTCATATTTTAAAGCCAGTTGGAGGGCGGCTTCTTCGGTTTGGGGGAAATGCGATGCGACATCTTTCCCGATAGGAGGTAAGAGAGATCTAAGGAACCAATCCATGTAGACACAATCTTCGAAGGTAGGGGATTGACATAGGCTCTTTCTTCTCTGCCATTCCTGGACATGATCGGATATGTGGGTCGCAGATGATTGACAGAAAGAAGTCAAAAGTTTGATACAAGTGTCATAACGAAGGGGAAGCTGGAAGTAAGATAAAAAAAGCACGGGCAAGAGTCGCAAAGGTGGTATGAGAGGAAGGGGCCTAATCAACATACCACTTAGAAGCTGCACTTGTAAGCGTTCGTTGGAACAACCGAAGATGGAAAGAGTCATCGGTAATGGAGGTAGATGAACAGCACATGTGGAAAGATCGAACATGATTTGAAGGAACTTCTCTGGCAAGGCCTTCAAACTTTGGGATGTCAGAAGGGAGCTTTGTCGGCATAGTAGGCTAACTAGCGTCATGGTGTATAGGGTCATTTGTCAACCGGTCCAAATCGGGGAGGCTGAGGCCTGCCATGAAGGGGAGGAAGGGCGCAGCTGAGGTAGTTCCTATGGCGGTTCCGCTAGTAGCAGTCCTGGCATTAGGGCCGGGATTACCGCTAGCGTTAGGCCCTGGAATAGACATAGTGAAGGTGACAGGGGGAGAATCGGAAGTAAAAGGAGAACCCAATGAACCAGAAGAGGAGTCGGAGTGCGAACTCGGAGGAGGACTAACTCGACGACGGCGAGAAGGAGTAGGTCGACCGACCGGAAACTGAGGGTGAAGGCCAAGAAGTCTCCGGGATGTGCGCCTTGGGGGCGCGATGGTGACAACAAAAACATGGCACAAGGGGAAGAAGAATGACCAACAAAGGCAGGGAGGTGTAGAATCAAGTGATTACAATGTTGAAACAAGGGCAGAAAGGTGCAGTGTCAATTGATTTTACAATGTTTTAAAGTCTTTGCCTGGCGGTGTTAACCAAGCTCTTCTTCGCTTTTTTAGTTCTGAAATAGGAGTTAATTTTAATTTTAAACCCGTACATTTTGAGAGAAAGAAAAAGTAAAGCGTGAATCAGTAAATAACTATTGTGAGAACAAGATAGTAATGTCAGAAATAACAAAATAATGCATCAATGCATCGATCTAACCCAAGAAGGCAGGTCTCTCAAAACTAATCTAAAATAGGGAAAAAATATAGTCAAAACACACTAAAAAGAGGCCAATAGATCTAAGGTTGGGAGGGACAGGGATCTAAAGGGGAAAACTGCTGAAAAGAGGTGCAGAAAACAACAAATAGGCAGAGGCAAGGTTGCTGCAAAAAAGGAGGAAATCAGCTAAAATTATAAGGGAAAAGGAGGAGGCCCTAAAGCAAGGTCCAAAAAAAATGACAAGAGGTGATTTGAAAGGGAGAAGAGATGATTTAAATGGATCTGAGAAGGAGGTAGCAGATCTGAAAAAGGGAAGGCTGAAACTCTGAAAAATCAGACACCTGAAACAGCTAAAAATCTTCCACCAAAAGTGGAGGGTACTGAAGCCCTAGGGGGCTATGTTCCCACTTAGATGAGCAAAAAAGATCAGAAACAGGTCTAGACGGGCTGAGATAGAGGCTGGAAAACCCTGACAGAAGCTTCAGAAAAACCCAAAAAAATTGTAGAAAAATAGCAAAAAACTTGGCAGGTCGCAGGTTCTGACTTGTTTTCTGTGCAGGTCGCAGATAATGGGCTGAAAAGTGCGACCTGGAGTCAAGGTCACAGTTTCTGGGCTGAAAAGTGAAACCTGAAGCTCAGGTTGTCCCAGCGGCAGATTTTCGAAAAAGTTGTCGTCTCAGTTGCGGCTGATGTCTGTCACCTGCGCAATAGGGCCAAAAACATGCAGAAGTTATAAATTTTAATGTTTTAGGGTTTTATAGGTGAAAAACAACATAAAAATAGGAAAAAAAAAGATGAAAAGAAACCCTAGGGTCTGAAGTAGCTGGATATGCAGGAATATGAAAAACGACAGCTATCGTAATTGAAAACCCGTGTGGAGTCGCCAGTTGTTAGTATGAATCTTTTGTCGAAGTGTACGAAAAAAGACCACTTTAGCTACGTATAACTTATAGCCCTAACATCAAATATGGCTGCCAATATCTTCAGATATGCACTTAGTTGATCAAGACAAATGCTACAAAAATCCAGATCTATGCATAAAGAGACATTAAGCAGTAAAAGTAAGGTTTTGCTCCATACATCCAATAGACAAGACAAGAACAATATTTTTGAAAGATTTTTTTGTATTAAGGGCACCTAGGAGGAAAAAAAGAAGGTGTTTCCAATTCTCCTCAATGGGATGGGTTCTTGGAAGTCCTTAGCACTTCAGATCTAGTATTTCTCTCTCTTGTTGGTGTAGAAAACCCCAGACAAAGATAGAACTCAAAGGGAGCTCACACAACAAATAATCAAAAATATGACAATGATAATGGCTCAAAGTCAGACCAAGAGTATAGATCCAGAGTGATCTAATAGGCAAAAAAATGTGAAGAATGGTAGGAAAAACCCTCCTATTTATAACAAAATAATGGGTCATTCTAGATCTTGGTGCATGATTAAAATAACATTAACCAAATCTAGATCCATCTTTTATGGAATATTCTATTATATTTATTGGAGGGAAAAAGTATTTGACTTGGGTCAAATCCCTTTATTTGTAAATAATAAATAAATAAATGATTTATTTATCATTTTAAGGAAGTGGTTGAATGATAATCAAATAAATAATGATTTATTTAATTAATTATAAGTGATTTAGTCATATTTAACAAGGAATATTATTTAAATAAGATTTAAATAATTATTTCTAGAAAATAATAAGATAAATAAATATTTATCTAATTAATTTCCTTGTTTTGGGTTAAACATGACCAGGAATAATAATTAAATTATTGTTTAATTAATTATTCCATGAGGAAAATCAAACAAATATAGGTTCGTTTAATATTTCCTTTTGGGGTTTCTTGTTTAGACCATAAACAACCTAATAAATGTGTTTTATTAAGTTATTTTACATAGTGAAAGCAATTTTACTTAGGGTAAAATTGGTCTTACATGGTGTACTTGGGTCCATCTAATGATAATAGGTTAGATGACCAAAAAATGGTGTAACAACATGAAACACCAGGTCCTGTAAGCGTAGCGCCAGTTCCAAAGCATAGCACCAAGTAACCTTGCCTGATTTTCCCTAAAACTCATAAAAATTCTCCCTTGAATGATTTTTGCTCCTTTCAACTGTAAGATGAGATGGGAGGAAAGAAAAATGGCCTTTTATACCTTTAGGAAAATATATTAAACTTAGAAAACCCACTTTTCTAAGGTTTCAGGCCTCTATTTCACTTTTACTGATTTATCATTTTGAGCTTTTTCAATAGGTGGCTAAAAAGGATTCAAGTGACCCTTTTCCTTTCTAACCATTTTCTTTGTTTCTTTTGAGGTAGCTAACATGGTGGACTTTGACCTCCTTTGACTGATTTGAGGGAAAATGACTGAAAACGAAGGCTTGAGCTTCCTTATACTGATACTCTTGCATGATTTCCCTTTGAGGTAGTAAAACAATTTACCTTGGCAAACCCTAGAAGTCATCTTCAACAGCCTCTTCAAACTCTTTTCCTATTGTCATCATGGAGGCTCATTATCTTCATTTCACCCTCTTTGCCTATCCTTTCAAAACCTTAGGTTTTTGGTATGTTAGAAAAAAATCATTAGTGTTTTCTTCTAAGTTATCTATAGCCCTTTCAAGTTCATTCTTTTCTTTTCAGTTCACCTCACCTTTTTCCCTTCTTCATTCATAATGTCTAAAAAATATTCAATTCATGCTTAGTTGTGCCAGTGTGCCTCTAACCTTGTGATTTGATGCATTGATATTTTCTTGGCATGCTACTAGCCCAATTAGTGTTAGGAACCCTGGTTTTTTCTCAACATAGGCTGCTTCCTCTGTAATATCCCAAAATAGGGAAAATAAGAAGAATTGGGAATATCTTAAGATATTCCAATTTTTGAACTGCTCAGAAATGAATTAGCATAAAAACACATTTTTAGAAATTTAAGATATGGAATTGAAAATCATCACTTGGATCCACTAGATACATCCATCTATCATCTAATTCCAAGAGGATATCATAAAGAAATGAAACTAGGTGGGTTAAACAGACCTCCCACACTAGTGTAGCTAAAAATGACCAAAAACCACAGACACTGCTACTCAGAAATAATGCATAAAAGAGACTGCTTCTTCATAAGAGGGTTTTAACTCAGAAATTAGGAGAAAAATTAGATCTACTCATATATTAGTCAATAATTCTTTAAGAATTGAGATCTAGTCTCCTTATACAAAATACAAGAGAACTCGACAAGGGTTTCTTGTCAAACACTCTGCATAAAAAATGTGATATTAAAAAATTTACACAATCACCACTGCAACACTAAAGCATAAGAGTGTATAAGGCTGAAATATGTCTGATCTTATGTATATCTCTCAAGGGCTTCCTCCCATGAGAGGATGAATCTCTCAATCACAATAAAACATTGCAATGGAGGCACTAGAGCATGTATTGAAGCTTCCTCCAAAACTAATACATTCCCTAGCTAGAACAATGCTGGGAATGTTAGGAAAATATGTGGTCTACTACCACAGATCTGAAATGAGCTCAAGACCTCTCAAACAGGTCTTTGAAGTGAAGGGAATCTTCCTCCAAGGAGACACTAGCTCAGAAAGTGGGATTCCAATCCCTTCCACTGCTGCACCCTGCAACACTGCACAATATCTGGCATAAAATGCGCTGATGAAGTATGCTGAAGCTTGGCCTAAAAGCTTGATGTGGAAAATGAATGAAAACTCTCCCAAGAGGCTCCTCAAGGAAAGAGGTGGGATTCCCGCTTGGGAACACCGAGTGCCAAACAACACTGCTACCCTGCTAAACAGTAAGAGGAAGAAAAAGTCTAAACAGACAAGGATAATAATCTAAAACATAAATAATAATGCTGCCATCCTCCTCCTTAAATAAAACATGAGTTTTCTTGCCCTTGGACCCACTCAATCAGGTCATTTCTATCCAAAGATTCATCTACCTCCAAAACCGTGTTATTCCTTCTTTGATTCCTTCTCCTCCACAACTGCGATGTTGACTTAGTCAAAGTGGACTGAATCAGCTTGATATTATCCCTGTTCACACATAGAGGTGTTTTATTAAGCTAGGAAGAGTGTCGCCTTCACACTTGGAGTTTTTTTATTTCTCCTTGGGAGACTTATGGCCTTTTCTACCCATTTATTCACCGGCTAGAGCTTATGCTAACTCTAATGTTCCATTTAGATTTGAGGCTAAAATTTTGGAACATTACAGTCCTCCCCTCCATAATATTTTCTTTTCCTCAAGAAAATGTATAGGGAGAGAAAAATTTCTCCCCTCCTCCTTATGTGGTCTCTCGTCAATAGCCTCCATCACTACATCAAGGGAATTTGCAAATAAACTATCATCCAATGTTTCCTCCCCAGTGTGCAAAACCAAATGGTCTACATCAATCAAAGGTGGAAAGTGTGAATGGAAACCTGCTTTCTATCTCATGGCCTCCACAAAGTAGGAGTGATGATCATCATGGTGAATGAGTGCCTCCCTCACCCATGTTATCATCCAAATGAAATGAGCCATCCTAGGTAGCTCATCAAAATAATCATCAACCCCGGTTTTATACAATGTGTTGGGGCTACATGGAGAGATTGGATCCTACCATCCAAATGGTTTCTCTCTCCATTTATGGTAAATATGGGGCTTCCTTTTTCCTTGGGCTGAAATGGCATGGCCTCCAAGAATGGCCCAAGTTCCGCCATCAAACAATTCAACCATGAAGTGCCTCCTCAAGTTCTTCAAGTGGTTCCTCTCACAAGAAGGGAGAAAGTGTGATGTGGAAATCATGGTTTGCCCATGGCTCCTCCCGAAATGTACAACTTGTAAAGTGGGGAGAATCATGCTCCCAATGGGCATCTTCAATCTCAAGCCCACTCTCCAAACAAAGCTTCAAGTGAACATAAACATATCAGCAATATATGGAAGCAAGGTACAATGAGAACAAGTTTCCAAGTGACAAATGAAGAGTGAAACATAGTTCCACTCATGGAACCAACGCAGTGCATCCTTTTCCTGCATCAAAATAAGAAATAAAAAGTTCTTCACCATCCACTTGTTTGCTACCACAGTCATCTCATAAGATGAAAACATGAAGTTACAATATGGTGTCAATGGTGTACACCAAGAATTATGTGGCTTCCCCCACAAACCACCAAAAAGATATACAAAATATATGCTACAGGTAGCTGCAAGTATATCATCATAAAATATGCAAGAAGAGATAATTCTTCTTGATACATAATGCTGCTCAGACAAGGAAAATAAGTACAACACAAAATGTGAGATTATACCTCCTCCATCATGTACCTGAGATCTTGAGCTGAAATGGCTCAACTGGAATATTTTCCTCACCTCTAATGAGTAGGGATGTCGCTCTAACCTCCTGTCTATCATCATATAGGCTATGCATCTCTCCATATGCTGAAATATGTCATGTTGGATGCCCTTCCAAGTGAACTCCTTTTCCAAGGAAAGATATGCATCAAAGTGCATGGAAAAGAAGCCCTTATGTGCTGCATGTAGCAGCTTCTCCTTGAGCTTAGAAGCTCTAGTCAAGAAGACCCTGCCATGAGAATATATGACCACATCATCCACTATATATCTATCATCTCCATCTGGGTCATCAAGAATCATGCAAGCATGAAGATCCTTGGGCTACTCTACCAAGAGTTGAGACTTCCAATATGGATCAATCCTCCTAAGAGACAGTGTTGGTGATCTGCAATGTGAAGCTTGATACATGCTGCTGTCTTTTCCTTTGACATCCCCCATGCCAAATTCATCCTCCAAATTTATGCCATGCCCATCATGCAGATGCTCATGATCCAAAAGAGGTAGGGATTTCTAGAAGTTGGCTTCCCATGAGAAGCTCTCATCCAAGAAGAATCTCCCAATCTTGGCCAATGCAAGCATGAGTGGCCTCCACCTACTCTAATGTATGAAGGATTCCTTCCTCAAAGGAACTACCCTCTGTTTCTCCAAATCCATGGAGCAGCTCCCTTGCACCATGAAGGTTCCATCCACCCTGACTGCAGCAACCTCTGTCAGCGTAGTACAGATAGTGAGAGTGAGTGGTGCTAAAAATGGAAGGATGTCCCCCTCCTCCTTGATTTTATCCCAAACTCTCTACACTGCACTAGACTCCTCCAAAGTTTCCACCTCTTCGGAATATGGGAGTGGTGATCTTAAAAAACAAGATGTCCCTCATCAGCTCTAGATCACTTGGCCTCCCAGGTGGAATGCCTCCATGTAGTGAGACATCAATGTTAAGAGTAGACTACACATATGGTTGGGCAACCTTTCCCCTGCCCTTACAATGCAAATCAGCCTGCCTCTTCCTTGCATTATCCTTTTGAAATAGAGAAGGGTATTTTCCTCTCATCAAGTGATGTTGCTCTTCCTCCCTACCTCCTCTTTCCAGCTGCAATGCTGCACAATCATGCTACTCACTGATTGTGCTTGGACCTCCATGTATGAGATCCTAAGGAGCTTCCTATAAGGATACAATAATCCCTCCTGTTAGAGCATGTGCTCCTCCTCCCTCTGCATGAGGTACTAGATGTGCTCGAGATGTGACAATGCTATTGCCCTCAACTCCATCAATGTGTGTGGGAAACACTTCAAAAATTGGATCCTCCTGTGAAAAAGAGATCCCCATGCCATCTTGTTTAGGAATATGAAATTGAGGTCTTACCTCTGGTAATGTGTAATGCAAGATGTCAGCCTCTCCCATGGTTTCCTGAAGTGGAGCTTCCTCCATCACATGCAAGGGTTTTTTTCTCTCAAGTTTTCCTTGCTCATGTCTTAGGGATTTTCTCACCAAACCTTCCCACCAATGTTTCTATGAATCTTGCATAAGAGGAAGTGTTTACATTTGTTAAAGAATAAGATTCAAAAATCCACCAAGCATGGGATTTACCTCTGAAATGTAGCGTTGCAGATATGATGGCCCCATATTCAGAAATATGGTGCTGCTGAAAATAGGATTCTAGCTCCTTCACCCAAGCTCTAGCTAAACATGTGGGTGAACCTTCAAAAGTAGATAGAAGAAATCTATTTGCATCCTGTTGTTTTCTATCCTCCACTTGGAACTTGCAAAACTCTGGATAATCAGTATGATATTTAAACCTCTCATTTTGAGATTCATACTCCTGCAATAAATCACTAAGAGTTCTTCTCTTAGGCATTCTTCCTCCTCTCATCCATCTCAAGACAGATCTAGGCATTTGACTGTGTTGTACATCATGGTGTGTAGCTGCATGCTCACACTCACCATGTGAAAATCTAGATTTTTCTCTAGATCCAACTTCCTTTGGAGATCCCATCTCCATTCTCATCCTCTTAAGCTCTCCTTGAAAGCTTTGCATAGATTTTGGAAGAAGCTTTGTAAGCCTTCTTCCCTTCTCCCTTCACATACTGAAGCCTTATGATTTCTGTCCATATCTCCTTCCCCTAAAGTATAATGGCCTGAGATCCATAGGATGAGCCAATATTGCAGCTCTGATACCACTATAATATCCCAAAATAGGGAAAATAAGCAGTATTGGGAATATCTTAAGATATTGCAATTTTTGAACTGCTCAACAATGCATTAGAAGAAAAATGCATTTTTAGAAATGTAAGCCATGGAAATTAAAATCATCACTTGGATCCACTAGATACATCGATCTATCATCTAATTCCAAGAGGATATCAGAAATAAATGAAACTAGGTGGGTTAAACATACCTCCCACACTCATGTAGCTGAAAATGACCAAAAACCCCAGACACTGCTACTCAGAAATAATGCATAAAAGAGACTACGAAGTCATAAGAGGGTTTTAACTCAAAAATTAGAAGAAAAATTAGATATAATCATATATTAGTCAATAATACTTTAATAATTGATATCTTGTCTCCTTATACAAAATACAAGAGAACCCAAAAAGGGTTTCTTGTCAAACACTTTGCATACAAAATGTGATATTCAGAAATTTACTGAATCACCACTACAAAACTAAAGAATAAGAGTGTATAAGGCTGAAATATGTCTGATTTTATGTATATCCCTCAATGCATTCCTCCCATGAGAGAATGAACCTCTCAATCACAAGAAAACATTGCAACGGGGCCAGTAGACCATGCATTGAAGCTTCCTCCAAAACTAACGTATTCCCTAGCTGGAACAGCTCAGTGAATTTTAGGGAAATGTGTGGTCTGCTACCAAAGATCTTAAATGAGCTAAAGACCTCTCCAAATAGGTCTCTCAAGTGAAGGAAGTCTTCCTCCAGGGAGAAACTAGCTTAGAAAGTGGGATTCCAATCCCTTCCACTGTTGCATCCTGCAACACTGCACAATCTCTGGCATAAATTGTGCTGATGAACTAAGATGAAGCTTGGCCTGGAAGACTGTTACACAGCAATTTTTCACCGTCCCTACAATCCCCATCCCGCACATTGGAGGGCTCATTCTGTGACCTATGAGCAGAGACAAGACTTGAAAATACTTTCATTTCATCCCTCTGAAGATGAGCTTTCATTGCCCTGAAGACATCTCCCTGCAAAAAACCCTAAAAATAGCTCTTTTTCCATTGGCTGTTCAGCCCAGCCCGCGCTGGGAAAATCTCCAAATAGGGCTGCCAATTTCATAAGCCATATGAGAGCCGCATCCGCGCCTAACCAAGAGGTGTTTAAAATAAAGGCAGTAGTCATCTTAACAAATTTCGACCTACATCTATCTTGAGTTGGGAGGTTTGCCTACAGATTTCCATAGAGAGGAAGTGGTTTGCCACCTCTCATGGAAGCTTCCTTGATGATAGGGCCAATCTCATAATTATAGGGATCCCAACTCCCCTTCCTCCATCTATAAAAGCTTTCCCATCTCTAGTGCAAGCTAATCTCCAAGTTCCAAAGAGCTTTCACATCCTTATGCTGCAAGAGCCTTCTTGATTCCCTTAAGGCCAAATCCAAGCAAGGAGACTATTGCCAAGTATCCGGAGAGAGAGGCTTGTCCCATCCTTGATAGGCTTTATCGAGGCATGTTCTACTGATGACCCGCCAAAGGAGAATTCGACGTCGAAGCTATGGTTGTATTCTTCTTTTGACTCATTAATGATAAGCGACTATTGGTTATGGTTCCACTCTTGTTCTTGGTTATGTTCATGAGTTATGTCCTCTTCGACTAAAATATAGTTGTATATACTGGATTTTATGCTTGCGTTTGTGCTGTTTCTTGCATGTGCAGGTGTTCGATCACGGAGATTGTGAGGGTTGTGATCTGCCAGGGCAAAGGAACGGGAGCACCACCTCTTCTTCAAACGACAGCGTTGGATTCCAGGTAAGCCTTCATCGCAAGTCGGTTTATTTTCAATTAGGAACCTGCACTGTAGCGTGTTTGATTGTTGCTAGACCCGATCTGGGCTAGTAGGGATCGCCTCTGTCCGCAGAGAGGATTTACCTCCACAAAAATTTGGCGACTCCATTCGGGACTCAGCTTGTTGTTTGATTTGTAAGCTATAGACGGAGCCTGAAGCACAGCCAGATAGCCGTCGAAACGCTTTTTCTCTGCATTAGCGGAGTAGATCAACGCTGCTTCAGTCAATCTCTAGTTTAGTTTATGGACTGAACAACTTGGAGTATTCTCTTCTCTTTCCGGTCAACTTCTTGGCCTTGCTTGCTTGGTCAGCTCTTTGGACTAGTTTTTCTATTTTTTTGGCTTTGTTTTAGCCTTGTCATCACTTGTATGTGTCTGAGATTTCTTGTTTTTCATTTTCCCATAGTAAAATCGGCTGGCGCGCTTTTCAATGTGACAGTCACGCCTATTGGCGCAGGTTTCTTATGTATCACCCACGCCATTGCCTTTCTGGCGCTAATTTCAAGCTCACAATTGCGCCAATCCTGTGAGCTATTAGGGTTTGCTGTGTTTCATGCTTTCTGGGACTGACTTGTTATTTTGATCTTGTTTTTCGGCTGTTTGAGTGCACTGGAGCCTAGTTTGACTGGTTGTAACCTTCATCCTTTGGTTGTTTGCCTATTTCTTCCGATTTTGCATTAAAGCCCTAGGGCATCTAGGTGCTTTTGTGAATCGAGCCTCCCTTGGGAGTTTTTGGTTTTTGTTCATTCAGTCAACTTTGGGATTGCTTCCTTGCATTCGTTTGACAGTTGTCTATCATTTTGTTGCGTTTTTGAGTGACTTATTTCATTTTCATTCGAATTCCGCTTTGCTTCGTTTTGGGCCTAGATTACACGGCTGATTAGTGTCTTTGGGACTTTTCTTGGTTTTGAGAGACTTTTGGTCGATTTGAGATCTGATTGTTTGTGCCATTGAGTGAAATTTGCTTGTTTTTGCTCTCTTATTATCATTTCTCAAATTGCTTCTCATTTGTTTTCGGTTTTTTTAGTGCATCTAGCTATCAAACATTGAAAATAAAAAAATCTCTTTTGCTGTTGGTTGATTAGTGAAAATTAAAATCTTTTCGATGCTATTATATTAGAATAATAGTAGTAATGCATGAAGTACATATGTAAAGAAGGTAAAAATCTTTCAACTTTTCTGTAGCTAGCTTTCATCGAACGAAATGATATACTGTGGCATGTAGTTTTGCATTTAGGAGATTTTTGAGACGACACATTCGTTAGGGCCTGAAAACTGAAACGTAATTGAAGAGAAACTTTAAAATTTACTCAATTTACACTAAGGCAACATTGAAATCTAATGAAACACATTTAGAGGTCTAGGCTAGAGACGTGTTCTGGCGTCTTAAAACCTAGTAGTTGTCGTTCGCCTCTTGGCTTTAGACAGCACTAGTATGAACTTGTGCTCCCCGTACCGTCGCGTATATAAAGGGAGACCCCACTAGGTTTCAATCCTTTATCCATAGGAAGCCGAGTATGCTGCCCTATACCCATGATACATCGGACATAGCATTCGGGAAGATTTCCAGCACGTACGGAAAGTCCTTGGTTGATTTCTCTTCCATTATTGAAACCAAGGTGTATATTGCAGTTAACGGTTATTTGGTACACCCTTTTGCCTAGTATTCCTAAGTAGTCATTTGATCTTTTCTGACTCCCTAAATTTGAAAGGATCACCAAGCGCTTGTCCTTTCACACTTGTGTCAAATCTGAAAGAGATAGAGTCACCTTTTTGACCGTTTCTCGACTCTTAAAACATGAAACGGTGAAGTTTCTTATTTTTCAATGTGGTAAAATGACCACCCATGATTCATGCCCATGAGATTTGGCTACATCCAGTTTTGATCTCTGTGTCTTAACACTTTTTTGTACTGTGTGGTTTTTTTGAGTTTTGAGGGAATCTGAGTTTACTTCAACCAGAATCCTCAAATCCTGGTCATTTTCCTCCTTTTGGGAATGCTGGTGCTCCTTACATGGCAACGTTGTCCCTTCCTGGGTTAACTGTTGGGTTGCCTGTTTGGTTGTTTTCAACCTCTGTGGTCCCGAATGTCTCCACTACTGTTCAATCAGTTCCTCCACCTGAAAAACATCATGTTGATTCTAAGGTGGACCTCTCCCCTTCTTCACCTGTTTCTGCATCCTCCTCTTTTACTTCACCTGGTGAAAGTCTGGATTCAAGTAATTAGGTGGCTAAGAAGAAGAAGAAGAAGACAAAGAAGAAGAAGTCTGATAAGCGAGAGGCTAAAAGTGCAGCCACTGTTTCTGAAATATCTCCTCTTGATAAACCTTCCAACCCTGCACGGAAAGTCAAGTTCCCTTGTATGTTGTGCACAGGAGACCATCTTCTTCAAGACTGCCCTGGCATTCCCAAGGTGCTTGAAGCATGGTCCGATGGTCGCCCGCCGTTGCCTTTGGCTTCCAGGAATCAGGTTGGGGGCACATCTTCAGCAAGTGCTGATAAGGCTCCTAAGAAGCAGAGTAAGATCACCAATCCCTGTAAGTTGTGTGAAGGGCACCATGCCATTCACCATTGTCCTTATATGGATGAAGCCAAGCGAGTGTTGGACAACCCGGCTGTTTCCACACCATGCCTCCTAGCTGGTTATAAGCAGCTCTCTTTGAGTCTTCCACCTATTGGTGATACAATTGGTTAAGAGTCATCTTTTGTCCATTCCACTCCCTCGGAAATTCGAATTCAAGAATCCATCCCTGACCAACCAGTGGTCGTGGGATCGGTTCAGCTGGCCTCGTCCGCGGTGCACCAGGTCTTTTCTATCGAGAGTGGATCTCACATCGCTCATGTCCTTCTGGTTTCTTCAGATGCTTCAGACTTGGAGAAAGATTCTCTTATCCCCGTACCTCAAGAAGTTGTTCCTCTGCCTCCCACAATGGAGGCTCTGGAGGATACCCCTCCTGCCTTTGAGATGGAGGTTATGGAGAATGCTCCTCCTTCCGTAACACCAGGGGAAGACCTTCTCGGTTCGATGGTAGCCCCTCCGAGTAGTTTGGTCACTTCCTTTCATTGGAATCGATTTAGAGGATTTCGCCTTCCATCCTATGTGCCTTTTGAGATCACAGTACAGGCTTTTGGTCTGGTTGTATCCAGTACTATTATAGATTAAGGCACCTCTGTTAGTATTCTATCCTCAACTACCTGGCAAGCTTTTGGTTCGCCACTGCTTGCGCCTGTTACACAGAATCTGTTGACTTTTAACAGAAGGACGAGTCAACCGTTGGGGATCCTTCCAAGGTTACCTATTACTTTGAGAGGTAAAACCGTCCATATGGACATGATGGTCGTTCCAAGCCCCTTGGATTTTAATCTGCTCCTAGGGCGCGATTACACCTATGCCATGGGAGCGCTCATCTCCTCGCTTTTTCGTGTGGTCTGTTTTCCGCATGAAGGATGGATCGTGACCATTGACGCTGTTTTGGTCCTAATAGAAACGAGTCACAATCTTCTCCCTGTTTGAATCACTCATTTCCGCTGAATACAGGCTAACTATGTGGCTACTACTCTGGGGACAGGCATTCAAGATATTCTTCCACAAAGTGATTCTGTAGAAGGCATGGACTTATTTTTCATCAGTGGATATAGTCACAGCATGGCCTGTTTCCTTGCAATTAACTTCCTTAAAATAAACTGGTTCATTTGCAGAGACAGTTTCAGCTTACAGCTAAGCTCCTTAAAAAATGAAATCAAGTCTGTCGGAGCATAGTTCTTCCACCTGTGTCAAGCTCCTAAAACAATGAAACAAGCTGTTTGAGGATAGTTCTTTAAGTGTGTGAACCTCTTTAAAATAATAGGCTAAACATGTCTGTCTAATTCAGTTTTGCTTATCCTAGATCAACTTGAAGTGAACTTCAATTAGAGAAGTGTATCCAGTTTGGGGTATAAAACAATTGAGACACACAGTTTGGGGTGCCTCCATTTTCCTCATTTTCTGCTGAAGCAAGTTTGGCTGTATAAAATAAAACTCATTTTCAATCATAGCTCTCATGTAGTCCAGTGGGTGTTTTTAGTTTATGCAAAATAAAGTATTTAGATACATTGGGGAAACTCTTTCTGCTAGTTATTAGTTATAAAATCAATACATTGATAACATTGTATTAGATATTTGGCATGGCATGAGAAAACATCATCACATGTAGAAAAGATCCATCCACACAGATATGGGTATATATATCAAATGTTTACATAGTGTATGGCTATACAAAATCAAAAAGATACATTTTCATATTAATACATCCCAGAGATGATATGTCTCTCAAAAAAATATGCATGATAAAATCCCTAGAGTCTTAGTCCGCTTGGTGTCGTTGATAACAACAAATGATCACAATACTGGAATATAGTAGTCTGGTGGAGGCCACTGTGCACTCCCACCGCATGTCTCCGGCAGCCATCTATCTGCCACAAGCGTATAGTCTGATCCCTGCAATACCCTGAGATTCGGACTTGCCCGTCTCTACACCCTCTACCTGCGGATCAGGTGCGGGAATAGTCCTCCGCGCGATAGGAGACATACCGGCTGGTCTCTCTGGGCCCACGTCTGCATACATATAAAATGTGTTAGGGAGAACATGTATTAACAAAAAATCATAAAACATAAAAATCAAAAAGAGAAGAGGTCATCTAACCTCTGCCCCAATCATCTCCTCCGCAAGGGGGAGACTGGCCCCATTGAAGTCTGCCTCCTCAGATATGCATACCCTCCACTACGACTTGGCACCGACACCGCAACCACCCAAAAAACTCCGGCCTCTAGGACATCTGTTGGCCTCCTCCAGCTCTGGGCATCAGTGTTGCCCAGCGAGCCATTCTTGGCTCTCGTGGAATCGGCTCAGCTAATATGGCCCCTTGGCCCTGGAAGATTGGTAATCATTCCAGAATGAACGATACCAAGATGGAACCGTAGCCAAACTGTTTCAGTTTGGCCTGCTTACACTTCATGAGTTGTCTCTTGATATTTATTGTCACTGTTGTAGCCCAGTCAAACAATAGGGGACTCATGCACTCTGAGGCTAGTAAGAGTTGGGCCTTTGTTGCCTCGTGCAGTGCCTACGATCCCGCAGCCCGCGTGATGGTATGAAGAACTACCCTCAGTGCTAGATCAGGAATAGTATGGATGTCCACCTTTCCACTTCCTGACCCCAGTCGTGCCCCTCGGCACACTCGTGCTGTCACTTGCTCCATCTTCTCACCAGATGGTTTGCTCCCTGTCAATATGGGCACCGGACCTCTGCGCAATAATCTGGTTATGAAGTATACGTTAGAGACCTCCAGTTCTAATACTTGGTCCCATAACTTGAACACTTGTTCATGTTCGTTCCATATGCTGATCAGGTACTGTAGGAGCTCAGGATGAGCTCGTAAACAAGGTGTCATGAAGAAATTTTTAAGCCCACAGTTCTTGAGGGCATTCATGCAAGTTTCATTCTCCATGGCTTGTTAATCCTCTTCACCGTGCTCCCTCTCTTTCCACTCAATGACCATTTTGATCGGTTGCCTGCATTTACATGGTCAAAAAAATTCAATTAGACCTCTGCTATCCTTAAAAAATCATGCAATTCATTCATTGTATGAAAATTTCAAACGAAAAATTGGATTGTGCTGCTAGCGCGACTGTTTTCCTAACAGTCACGCCATTTGGCGTGGACCCTTTGGAAATCAAATGCCATTGGCGCGGGTCCGTGTCGGATACCCGCACCAATGGGCGAAGCCCTAAAAATTCAAAAATTCCACACAAGAAGTCTAATATGCAGTAAAAATATATGAAAAATGGATTGAAATGGAGTACAAAGAAACGCCTCTTACCTAGAACAGATAGGAATATGAATGGTAGCCCGGATCGGTCACAATCGCCGTCAGAAGTTCGCACACAAAATGGACCACTATTGCTCTTCGGTGAGGTAAATAGTAAAAAGTAATTTTATTTTTACCATTTGACATATTTATAACTTTTTTAACTCAAAATAGGTTTTGAAAGTTATTTCTCTGAATATTTTGATATGTTTGTTGAAAATGGGTTTTACACTTGCCTTTTTGTGCAGTAACAGGTCTTTTACGCGACTTAAACGGTGAAACGAGTTGTATTTTGTACTTTTTCGGACTCGGTAAATACACGAAAAAGTCACTCTGGAGTCATCTTTCAGCTCTTTTTTGACTCTCTAAACATGAAAAGATTTCCAAGGCCCTTGTCGTTTCGATCTCGTTAAAGTGGACACGAATCGACATCTACCCAGTATACGTTTACCCCTTTTTTCTGGCTGGGATGGATTATTTACGAAAAAGGAATAACCTAGCCTATCGCAACTAGGAGGTTTTCTCGGATATTGTTTTCTACCTTTTCGGGTACGAGGAACTATCTACGAAAAGGGACCATTGGATTTTACTTTTCTGCTGTCTATTCAAACTCTCTAAATATGAAAAGACGTCGAGTTCTTCCTTTGTTAGACTCGTTAAACCCTGATGACATTGGATTCAGTCGAAATGACGTTCTTCGAGTTCCTCCTTCCTAGGGCTCGTTAAATGTACTAGGATGGATTTGCCCGAAGGGCGGACTTATATTACAAGCATATGCTATCCCCTTCAAGCTTGTTATAAAAAATAATTGGGGTACTCGCTAGAAATGGAGGGGGAAAATGGAACCAGCATCATTGTCGTGTTGGCAGTATGTCGCTCTTGAACATGGCACTTGTCTGCATTCGTGTCGGGTTGGGGACATCTCATCTCATTCTTCACTTGCCTCCGTGGGTTTGGATAATCCCTTTTGACGTCTCATCATCTCATTGCCTTGTCACCATGACGTCTGATCCATTGATGTCAAATACTGCCAGATCCATTATTGTGCCATTATATGTTCAAGAGAAGTTGACCTCTACAAAGTATCAACCTTCCTCTGATTCTCATATGATCCTGATTCAAAAACAAAAAAAAATCATGTTCCTCTGTCTCGTGTCGATGATTTGGGAAACACTATGGCCCACCTTCGATCAAGGTCAGTTCCTGTCGATTTCAGCTCATTATCCAGGAAGCTGATCTAGAGACTCCCTTCTGGTGCCTTGGAGCCTGCATGCCTCAATGGCAGGTTCTTCGCATTCGATGCAAGGTTTTCATCATTGGCCTCTGATCGAGTGATTCTATGGGTGTTCGACGCCAGCTCATTGATTCACATGCCATAGATTGTACCTATAGTACCTTGAGGGCCATTGTCATTATTGGTGGTTCCTCTCGCATCTGTTAACAGCTTTCATCATTGGCTGGTAATCAGACGGTGTTCTTGCATGTTCGACTTCAGCTCACATATTCGCATGCTTGAACTTGTACTTTCTTCGGGTCAAGATGGAGTGCAAGACCCTGGATTGTGTCTGTTGTAATCCAGGCTGCAATATTGTGGATTATTATTTACATGACTCACTGATTGGATGTCTGCGACCATACCTAAGTCTATTTATCGATCCTCACTGGATGGATGCGTCCATGCCTTGGATCTAGAGTATTGTATACTCTGTTATGGATGACTGCGCCCATACCACGCATATATATCATGTATTTGAGACATCAGTTGTACTTCGCTCCACAGGTTTTCCGATGGCAATGTTTTCAGTCCGCATGTTCTCGTAAAGAATTTCACCCCTCTCTCTCTCGGGCCTCATGCTTTAGGGGGCATCTGTTACACAGTAATTTGTCACCGTCCCTGCAATCCCCATCCCGCACATTGGAGGGCTCATTCCGTGACCTGTGAGCAGAGACAGGACTTGAAAATACTTTCATTGCATCCCTCTGAAGATGAGCTTTAATTTCCCTGAAGACATCTCCCTGCAAAAAACCCTAAAAATAGCTCTTTTCCCATCGGGTGCAGGCCTACGCTCACTCAAGGCAAGTAAAATCCTCCAAAGAGGGCATGCCAATTGGAGCTTTGTCATAGAGCTGCACCCACGCCAACCATATTAAGAGGTGTTTTTTAAAAATAAAAGGTGGAAGTTTCGTCCTAACAAATTCCTGGACTGATATCTATCTTGAGTTGGAAGGTTTGGCTACGGATTTCCATAGAGAAGAAGTGGTTTGCCACCTCTCATGGAAGCTTCCTTGATGATAGGGCCAATTCCATAATTATAGGGATCCCAACTCCCCTTCCTCCATCTTTAAAATCTTGCTCATCTCCCTTGCAAACTAATCTCCAAGTTCCCAAGAGCTTTCACATCCTTATGCTGCAAGAGCCTTCTTGATTCCCTTAAGGCCAAATCCAAGCAAGGAGACTATTTCCAAGTATTTGGAGAGAGAGGCTTGTCCCATCATTCACAGGATTTATCGAGGCATGTTCTGCTGACGACCCGCCAAAGGAGAATTCGGCGTCGAAGCTATGGTTGTGTTCTTATTTTGACTCATTAATGATAAGCGACTATTGGTTATGGTTCCACTCTTGTTCTTGGTTATGTTCATGAGTTATGTCCTCTTCGACTAACATATAGTTGTATATACTGGATTTTATGCTTGCGTTTGTGTTGTTTCTTGCATGTGCAAGTGTCCGATCACGGAGATCGTGAGGGTTGTGATCTGCCAGGGCAAAGGAACGGGAGCACCACCTCTTCTGCAAATGACAACGTTGGATTCCAGGTAAGCCTTCATCCTAAGTCGGTTTATTTGCAATTAGGAACCTGCACTGTAGCATGTTTGATTGTTGCTAGACCTGATCTGGGCTAGTAGGGATCGCCTCTGTCCGCAGAGGGGATTTACCTCCACAACAAAGCCTGATGTGGAAAATGAATTCAAACTCTCCCAAGAGGCTCCTCAAGGAAAGAGGTGGGATTCCCGCTCGGGAACACCCGGTGCTAAACAACACTACTACCCTGCTAAACAGCAAGAGGAAGAAAATGTATGAGTAGAGAAGGATAATAATCTAAAACATGAAGAATAATGCTTCCATCCTCTTCCTTAAATAAAAAATTAGTTTTCTTTCCATTGGCCCCACTTAGTTAGGTCATCTCTATCAAAAGATTCATCTCCCTCCAAAACTACGTTATTACTTCTTTGATTCCTTCTCCTCCACAACTGCGCTATTGACCTAGTCAAAGTGGACTGAATCAGCTTGATATTATCCATGTTCACACATGGAGGTGTTTTATTAAGCTAGAAAGAGTGTCCTCTTTCACACTTGGAGTGTTTTTATTCCTCCTCGGGAGACTTGTGGGCTTTTCTACCCATTTATTCACCAACTAGAGCTGCTGCTAACTCTAATGTTCCATTTAGCTTTGAGGGTAAAATTTTGGAACATTACATCCCCTTCCATTTTCTTGTGTATATCTTCTAACGAGGAGCAGGCCTCTTACCTTGCCAATTTTTTTCTGCTGATAGCCATCTTGAAATTCCTGCAGAAATGAAAAAATGAGTAGTTGTCCTTTGCAAAATTTGAACTTGATAAGGAGGTCTTCCTTGAAGGTTTTTCTGATCTATCTTGGACCAACAGATGTTGAACCTTTTCCCATTTGATTCAGTTTCTTAGTATGAAAAAAAATGATTTAGAACACCAAAGAAAACCCTACAACCTATTAAACCCTAACGACCTAGCGGGAGGCCCTTTTGAGTTGGTCTTGGACTGAAATCTTGGCTTGGGGTCTTCAAGTATGAAAAGCAAAGTTTTTTAGAATTTGATGTATTGAAGATGAAAAATCCAATATTCTTGATTAATATAAAGAGCCCATAGAGATAGTTTTGAGACCACAAATTATTGAGGCATCTAGGAAACATTAGAAGGAGTAAGCTGGTTGGTGATCCTAGTTGGAAAGTGGAGGGGTGAGGCAAAGGCAAAACAGAGTATTGTGGTCATGGGTGGAAAAAAGGGATGAAGATGAGTGAAATGAGCCCATGAGGGGTCCTTTAGGAATGGTAGGCTAACCAGGGAATGGCAGAGTATTGAAATAGTGAAAAAATTATCCTAAGGATAATGAAGGCAGTGAGATTTCTAAAACTCACAATATTCATGAATTTTTTTTTAGGAATCTAGGACAAGCATTTAATCATCTACAAAATAGCAAAATTACTAACGACTAATGGGGACCTAACACATTTAGCTTCCCCTTTTTGTAGATTATTTCAAAGTAATAACCCAACATCTTTGTGACCCATATTTTCTACTCTTCTGAAGATAGTCTTTGCTCAAAAACTATTTAAGACTATCATGATCAGTTTTTAGCTTGAAGTGTCTTCCCATTAGATAAGGTCACCATTTTTTTAGTGCATGTAGTATTGCCAACATTTACTTCTCATAAATAGATTTATGTAAATACTTTCCTTCGACTGGAAAATTTTCAAAATAAATGGGTCTTCCTTCTTGCATTAAAACAACACCAATTCCATTTCCTAAGGCATCAGATTCCACAAGAAAGGTTTTTGTGAAGTCTGGTGTAGCTAAGACCAGTGTTAGGAACATTGCCTCTTTAAAATGTTCAAAGGCCTTAGTTGATTTAGGAGTCCATGAAAATGAATCTTTCTTCAGTAACGTTGTTAGAGGTACTTCTATTCTTCCAAATTATTAACAAAATTGCAATAATAACCTGTTAACCAGAGAAATCCTCGCAACTGCTTTATATTTGTGGGGAATTTCGATTCCTCAATGGATTTAATTTTGTTAGGGTCTACCTTAACACCCTCATGAGATACAATATGACTGAGATATTCGACCTCTTGTAGTCAAAAGAAACATTTGGAGTTTTTTTCATATAATTTTTTCTCCCCCAATAGTTTGAGCACCTTGTCAGCATGTTGAACATGATCCTTCCAAGAAATGTTGTAGATTAGTATATCATCAGAAAATACTAACACAAATTTTGTAAGGCAGGGTTTGAAAATGGAATTAATCAACCCTTGAAATGTAGAAGGTCCATTGGTAAGGGGACAAGGCATGAGGAAAAATTCATAATGACCCTCATGAGTTTGAAATGATGTTTTAGAAATATATTCAGTCTTCATTCTAATTTTATGATATCCTGAATAAATTTTTGCATGTAATTCATCCAATAATTCGTCAATCACAGGAATGGGAAATTTATCTTTAATAGTGAGGTTATTGATCTCCCTATAATCCAGACACATGCACCATGATCCATCCTTCCTGTGCACCAATACTACTGGAGGATAGAAAGAACTTTGACCAAGTTTAATTATACCAGCCTCTAACATTTCTAAAATCATATGTTCAATTTAGCTCTTTTGGACATAAGGATATCTGTAAGGACTCATGTTTGGAGGAACACTTCCTGGAATCAAATGAATAGCATGATCATGATCACGAATAGGTGGAAGTAATTTGGGAGTTTCAAACACCTTGAAATGATTTTCCAAGACCTTTTGGAGATCTAGAGAAATAGATGATTTTGATGTTGGAACATCTAGTGAGAATAATTGTGCAATCACGCCTCGTTGTTCTTTCTTTAGAAGTTTTATCATGACATTAGAGCTTATTATCTTTCCTGGCTTCCCTACGATACCCCATAATTCTACATCCTTTCCTTCTGAAAAACATTTGAATAAAAGTTCTTCAAAATTTAAAGCTACCATCCCCAAAGATTGTAACCATTGTACTCCTAGTACAACATCAACACCTCCCATTGGAATGGAAAGCATTGGACTATTCAATACATATTCCAATGGTTGTCTTGATATTATGGCATTTTTGAGATAAATTTATAGTTCCACCATTTTCAACCTTCCCTTGAAATTATGGTGCAAGGTATAGGAAGCAAATCAATTCCTTGGCTACCATACAATGAATAAAATTATGGGTACTCTCCGAATCAATAAAAACTATTACCTTTTTCTTCTTGATATGTCCTTCTATCTTGAGAGTTTGAGGAGTGGTAATTCTTGCCAATGCAATACATGATATGGTCGGAATCATTTCTTCTTTCTCTATAGTTGGTTCCTGGTGTATATCCTCTTCTTTTGAAGTTTCTTTTTCATTTTCTTCCTCGTCTTCACAATCTATGTAAAATAATTTCTTTTCAGCCCACTTATGACCTTTAGTGTATTTTCTATCACAACTGTAGAAAAGCCCTTTTGATATTTTTTCTTCCAATTGTTGTGGTTTCAACTTATAGGTTGTGGAAGTGTAGGAGTAGCAACACTTCCATATTTGTAGATTTGAGTTGTAGGCTTCCTTATTTCCATAATTTTACATTCAAATTTGATTTCCAACCTGAATGACTTCTCCAGTGAATCAGGTTCCCAAAGGAAAACCTCATGTTGGATGTTATCCTTTCAAGTCTCTATGAGGACATCAATATTAAGTTCCTCTGGAATATCAGTTACCATTATATTAAATTTTTGTAAGTCCTCAATATGCTCCACCACTGAACCCTTTTGTTCGAGATTTATCAATTGGATAAATAAGGTGTTTCTCTTTTTATCCTCATAATGTGCTACCATTTCCTCCATAAAAATTGACCAAGTGAAAAATAATTACAGGACCAAAGCCATCGATACCATACAAATGTATTTTTTTCTAAATATAAAGTTTTAATGCATACCTTTTGTGTTCTTTTCACATTATTGAGATCAAAATATTGCTCCATCTATAGTATCCATGTTACGGGATCCTTTTCATCAACCTTCCTCATATCGATCTTTGGAATATGGTGGGTCTTACATCCAATGTTCGAGTTTATGAAATCATGGTTAACATTTATTTTGTTCTCATCATTTTTTTCCTCTACTAGTTTTTTTCCATTAAGAATCATTTCTTGTATCAAATTTGTCAAACCTTCCTTCAAACCTCCCATGTCTTTCTCCAAACCTTCCTTCTTTTCTTCCCTATCTTCCATAACATTCTTCAAACCATCCATCTTAACTTCCATGCCTTTCGTCAAACCATCCATATTAGCTTCCTCGCCCTTTTTCAAACCATCCATCTTTTCTACCACACCTTTATTCAAAGCTTCCATTTCATTTTTCTTCTCTTTGCGAGAGTGAAATTTGGTGCACCTGCTCTTGTAATTTTGATATATCATGTTACACTTCTTCCTCTTCATGAGCCATAGTAGAGTATTTTTAGGGCTTAATGGGTGTTGAATTATTTTAAGAGTGCATTTTAGAACCCAATACTAATATCTATGCTTCAATATGCCGTTGGAATCAATTCAAACTTATATTTCAAACAAGACTTAGACAATTCAAAAAAAAATACACACCTTTTTTTATTTTGAGGAGCTCGATATTGAAACTGATGTATCTGTATAATTTCGGATCCATGGAATTTTATCTTCCGTATTGTAGTATCCCTCTGAATCTTATTTCCAATGCCATAGGTCTGACCTGATTTTGATTCTTTGAGGAAACGTTATGACCAATATCCCACAATGACCTAATTATGGAATTTTTCAGTAGAGAAAAAATGTACATTGTGCCACGTGTCCCTGTTTCCTCCTTCGGCTCTAAAATTGATTCACAAAAAACTAAAGTTCATGTAATTGTGACCACTTTTTACATAGTTCCAATCTGATGCTCAGAGAGAGAGTTATAATGATTTTCTCAAGGTCACCTCTTTCAGATGAAATTTGGGAGCCTACAAAAACCCTAACTTCCACAGATCATATCTCCAAACATATTGTGAACCAATATCTGAAATTTTTACATGAAGTTCCTCAGAATTTATGCGAAATGGGTGTTTTGTTTTAGTGTCTGAACCCTCGTAGAAAAAAAAGGTAGTGAAAATTCCACGATGACCTTTTTAAAACAACAAAACTCTATAATCCAAACCTCCGATACCAAATGTTATGAAACTAGCTGCAAAAGTAGATGAAAAGAGAGATCAATGCCTTATAAATAAGACAATTTGAGGGGGCAACCTCCTTTACATTACATAAATGAAAAATTATTGGATGATAAAAATGACAAAACCTCCTTCTATCTATAGGAGTCCACGAGGTCACAATATAATCCTAGCTGGCCTAACAATAATAATGTAAGGGCACAATAATAAAAATATGGGGGTTATAGGGGTACAAAAATAAAAATAAGGGAATACACTAGTAATATAGGGACCTGAAATTACTTAATACAAGGGGTCTTCAAAAATTTACTCTCACTCTCTCTCTCAAAAAATAATCACACATAAAATAAAACAGAATGTATTTCATCTATACAGTGCTTCCTAGAACTCATACATTAGGGTGCAAGTGTTATCACCAGAAAATATTACAGGAAAAATACATTAAAAATGTCAAGTAGAAGGTACAAAAAAAGACTATCAGGGAAGGAATACATTAGGAAAGGAAAAAAATTTAATTTTTCCTAAGGTTCAGATGGCAATTAAGGGAAAACGCACTAGAATCAAAGGAATTTTGTGCACTGTGCATCTATTCCTTCGATAGATGGGCAGTCCTAAATATGGAGAAATTTCACCATCCAGGAACACTTGGACGGCTTGGTTAGGATTATTATCCACCTAGTACTGTCAAGGATAGTTTGAATTGAGCCACCTTGAGTGTTATCCATGATAACCATTAGGTTGGTCATAGGTTAATTTGGTTGAGTCTCTTAGGGTTGAATAAGGTCTTTTGAATTCATAACTTTCAAAAAAAATTGCACATATGTGGGGGGTATTGAAGGCCATCATTAATGTGAAAGGAGTCCATGTCAAAGAAAAATCCAAAAATATCTCATGCATAAGTTAATCTGGTCATTTTAGTACATTTGGCACTTTTACCAACTTCCGCAGCAAAATCAACGTAAAAAGGTCAAGGTTTGCTACAAAAGTTCCTAACGCTTCCATAGAAAAATCACCCCCCCCCCCGAACACATGATTCACTATGAAATTCATTTTTTTATAATGGTGGGGAAAGGGTTATGGATTTTCTAAAAGGTCAAATCAGTTTTTTGTTATAACACATTGTCTCATCATTGCTCCATTCCATTATTAGTCATCACATGTATACACAAGCTTGGTCATCATTTCCCTTTCCCTCCTATTCATTCTGATTTCCTATTTCAAAAAAATTATTTACCTTCATCCTTGTAAGCTTCTTCAATTATCTTGCCAGCAGTCTATAGTTCTAGGTTCTATCTAGCAACTGTCTCAGGCTAAATTAGTTGTGTCAAATATTTTGTGTGTTGTCTCAAAATATTTTGCAGGTGTCAAGGAAGGAGATGATCAGCACATTTTGGAGACACGGAATCACAAAAGAAATTGCATAAAGGTGGATCTTCTATTATATATGATCCCATGGATTTGAGGCTACTCAAGGAAGACCCCACCTTCTCATGGGAATTTTTTAGTCTGGGTTGCCTTCGATTTTTCCAAAATTTACAAGGATACCATGCACAGGTTTCGAAGGATTTTGCTTTAAAATTTATTAGTACAGGGTTGAAAGTAGGCATATTGAACTTTGGTGTGTCTTCCGACAAAATTTCACAAGCTAGTGAGATCCCAAGAGCAGGAGAGTCATGGTTTATGGTAATGAAATTCAAGTTGAACAATTGTGATTAATTTTTGAAAGAGGAGCATAGAGGCATGGATATGAGTTCAGACATCCCTAGAACATGCCTTAAGGAGATTTTTTTGAAGTTTTTAGTGGTGATTCAGAAAATTTTCACCTCTGAAGGTATATTCCATATGATTTATCAGTACCGGTTAAAACTACTGCTACACTTCAAAGGTAAGAAACCATTGGACATGCCTTTTTATTTGTTTAGGATCTTGGACAAAATGGTAGATAAGGTTCAGGAAAAAATTGAAACTGGTGATACCTCTATATTTCATCATGGTTTGATCAAATTGTTGGTAATGGAAGAATTCAATAAAATGAAAAGAGATTGGTCTACATTCCTGTTTATGAGTGGATGTGAAGTTTATGTCCTCACTTGTAAGAAGAAACCAAAATCCAAGTCCAATCCACCAAGGAAAAACAAGGAGTCTGGAGCTTAGCCTTTTGTTGATCATGAGGCAGAAATGAAGCCTATGATAGAACCTATGGAGCTAGAGGTTGAACAAGTACAGGAGACTATGGTGCCAAAACATACTTCTACTAGCACTGAGGTAAAAAAATACAAAATGACCCATAGGAGGTTTACTATAAGTCAGACTGAGGAAAGAGGAAATTTAGAAACATCTTGGAGGAAATTGAAATTGAAGATACTCTTGTTATAAAGCCTATTGAAATCGAAGGAGAAGATACTAAAAAGAAGAACCTTAAGGCCAATAAATTTGACTTTTCAGAAGAATATTCAGGGTTTATCTTTAAACCTAGGAAGCCATTCACTAGGTCACAATTTTCTAAGGGAAAAATTTGAGAGAAGATGGATAATAAACCAGAAAAGAAGAAGCTGGCGACATGGGAGGAAATATCAGAATTATCTCTAGCAGAGGCAGAGTTAATCAAGGGAAGAAAGGGTAAAGAGTAGGCTCAAGAAAATACTGAGATGGATATCTTACAAGGGAAACTTTGGGAAGCTAGAGAAGAGGTTTTAGAAACTAAGTTGGAGTTGGAAAATTTCAAAAAAGAAAGGTTAGATATGGAAGATTTCAAAAAGCAAGTGAGCAAGAAACTATTTTTTTACAATGAAATCGCATAAAATTCAGGGAAGATGCTAAATAGGAAACTTACTCTACATAGGATGATGAAGCATCATTGCAGGAGGAATAGGTGGCTACAAGAATAAATAAGGAAGTTACAAGATCAAGTCAAAAATTTGGAATCACATATGGCAATGGTACAAGAAGAATTGAAGAAAAAGGGTCTTAAGATGATTGTGCAAGATGATGATGTTACTCCATGAAACATGGTAAGGCAACACATTTTCGGATCATATTTTGTCTTATTCTATCATAACTAGGTGTGTACATGATTTAGAAGTGTTTTTGAGGTAAAAAAGGAGAAAAATATGAGTGAACTAGGTACTTTCGTAGCATGTCCCATGCTTTAAGATGAGATTTTGATACGAAAGTCTATAGGTTTATTTGAGGGTAAAATTCTGGAAAATATCAGAACAAGGGTGACTTAGAGCATGTTTTTACTTCATTAGTGATCAGGTGTTCATGAATTTTGCTCAAAATTGAAAGTTTCAAGATTGGGTTGAAACTAGGATGGTTGTGTAGACCTCGTCTTTCTGATTTCGGCGTCGCAAACTGTTCAAAAAAACGATGTTGTATGAGGGAGATATCACATTCTGATTGATTTTCCAAGTAACTAAAATTTGTGACAAGTTTGACTGGGATGCCCAGTCAACATGCAGGTGCATAGTGAGAAAAAGAGGAATATTTCATTTTCTCAATCCAGTGAGAGTCTGCCAAGTGGCACATTTTAATTTGAGGATGATTGTACAAGTTTTGTTTCAGTAGCCAATGGATTGGTGACACGTGGCCAGCCCTCAGGCCATCACATGTCCTTTGGGCAGTGTATTAAAATTTTTATGAGGTCCGGGGGGGTCGACCCTGCAACCTCCAGCCTGCATGAAAATATTTCCACCATCCGTGCTACGTATGAGACTTAACCTCTAAAGGACTTAAGTCATGTTTAAAGTTTCATATGTTATGTTGCGGGGGTTGGGGACCACCGACAGTCCCAACCCGCTGGCAGCCCCAACGGTGTGGTCACATTTCAAACAACCTCACCCCAACATCAAATCGTTACGATGACAAGAAACTCTAACCGTTGGGTTGAAACCTTATCACATGCAAACTATCATTAAAACTTCTCTGCGTGGTTTTGTTACTCTGTGTTTGACTCCAGTTAAAGGGCTTCAACTCCAGTTCAAAGCAGAGTTCCGCTCGACTAGTAGTATAACTGTTGGGGTTTCAGGGGTTGGCATGTGGCCATGCCCTCTCCTTAACCATAAAACTTAATGTTACGGTTTCAACTGGTGTAGAATAAGCATGCCACCATAAATTGTGGAATTTTCCAAATGTAACTGTACTTAGGTGCAGTTCTCCAAATTTAGTGGAGGTTTTCTAGGGGTTATTTGGAAAATTGCTAGGAAGGTCAATTTTCGACCAATTTGGGTGAAACAAGAGTCTACCTAGACTAATTGAAGCATTCTGGAGCCATTGGTCCACAGGAAAAAAATATTAGAGGCCTGTAAACACATGTCTTTGCAAAATTTTGAGCGTAATGAAATATGGACATGCCATTGTGAGCATGACCAACAGATATAGCCCAAGAGGGGTGAACTGCTTCATCATGCCTATTGTGTAAATTTTATGTGTGGTTTTATTTCTCTATTATACACTGATGTTCAATGTTATTTTCTCTTATTTCATGCTTCTAATTCACTAAATTCACTTACAATTCATGGTTAAAATCCTCAATACTTAAACAAACCAGGGAGACAAATATGCACATGTATTATCACTAAAAAAGAGACTTAGAACATCAAAAATAATACAGTCCTTCCAGATCAGCTTGATATCAGAGCTAGAGTTTATTCTCTGGTGTTGTTTTTTTGTAAGATATTTGTTTAACTGTTTGCAACTTTTACATGCTTACTAGGCTCAATCTCAAGAGAGGAGAAGGCAAATTCGTGGAAGCAAGAGGGTCTCAAAGTGAGCTACAACAAAGGAGGGAAATATTGCCACATTCTCCACCACCTATTTCACCTCCTAAGGAATCAGAAGTAGCATTAATCATGCCTTCAGAGGAAGAATAAATCCATGAAGAATTGGATCCCAAAGAGAAAGAAAGAGTGTTCCGGAAAGCATTCCTTGACATGACTGATATGATGAGAATCCTTTATCAAGAAAGAAATGTGAAACTAGAAGGAGAAGGATCTAGAATTCACAAGGAGGATAGGGATAATTAGGAGGCCACAATGATGAATAAAGTAAAAGAAGGGAAATGGAGGAAATGGAGGCAATGGAAAGTCTCCATCCTCACCCTCATCATCATCATCCTCTACTTCTTTTTCAATACATCAATCACACAAGTCAAAGAACATTGGTAAAAGTCCTTTTCTAAACTTGATGTTAAATTTGAATTGCCAATGTTTAATGGTGAAGTCAATGCAGAAAATCTTGATAATTGGATTAGGAAATCAGAGGTCTATTTGAGAATCCAAAACCTTCAAGATGATGATACCAAAATCCAATTAGCTTCATTGAGAATGGAAGGTGCAAAAATTATTTGGTGGGAAGCCAAGACAAAGGAGGAGATCAAGAAGCATGGTAAGATCATTCTATCATGGAATGATTTCATTTCTGCAATAAATATCAGTTTTATCCATTAGCTCATATGTAGAAAGCCATAATGAACTGGCAGAACTTTAAACAATTGAAAGCACAGAATGTGGAAGTTTACACCTAAGAATTTAGAAGAAGAAATCTCTTATTAGGGGTAGATTTGCGGATCCAAGATACTTTTCTCAAGTACATATGAGGCTTACATAGCTACCCTAGATATACTATCCTCATGTTTAACCCCACAAGTCTAGATGAGGCACGTGTGCAGGCCACACATCTAGAAGCTAGAGGGAAAAAAAATTCCGATGAGGGTAATAACAAACCTTTTAAGGGTAAAAACAAAGAGAAGACATCAAAAGGTAAAATAAAAAATAATGCATTTGTCAAGAAAGAGGGAGAAAATGTGGTTTGTAAACATTTTTCAAGAGAAGGCCATAATGAAAATCAATGTTGGAAATTACATCCTGGAAAGAGGCCCAAATATCTCAACATCAAAGGGCAATAGAAAACTGAAGCTACAACTCAAGATGATTTAGGAGAGGATTCAGGCGATGAATCTAAAATTATAGCCATGGGAATGAAGAAAACAAAGGGGAAATAAACTAAAAATAAACCCAGTATTACTACATCAAACTGTCACATACATGTTCCAAATGAGGAAGACAAAATTGAATTGTTTCATGTGAGGGTCATATCCAAACATACTAAGATTGACGCATTATTTGATAGTGGGTCAAAAGCAAACATAATCCATGAATACCTGGTCAAGAAACTTAATATTGAGACCATTCCACATCCAAAACCATATCCACTTGGTTGGATTTGTAAGGATGCAATTTTACAGGTTTCAAAGAAGTGCATATTGTAGTTTGCAATAGTTGCACCATTTTTGACATAGTTGAATTATATGTGGTTCCGCTTGAAATAACATGTATTGTGTTGGGAAGTCCTTACTTGTATGATAGGAAAGCGATCTTCGATCTCCATGAGAAAAAATACCATTTATTCAAAGATGGCAAGTAGTACATTGTTAGAGCACATCGTAAGAAGACAAATATTGCTATGGTAAATGTTGGACAGGTAAAGAGGCTGGTAAATTCAAGCAAGAATTTTGTTCCTCTAATGAGTAAGTCTAAAGATGATGTTAATAAAGAATAATTTGAGGAGTGTTATCCTAAGTTTAAATCAGATTTATATGATGTAGTTGATGCACATCATGAGATGTTTAAGGAGCCAATAGGATTGCCTCCAAAAAGAGAGATTCAACATGAGATTCAGTTGCAGGAAGATTGTCCTCCTCCAAACATCGACATGTATTGCATGTCGATAATGGAGAATGCTGAAATAAAGAGGTAAATCAAAGAGATGTTAGACAAAGGAATCATAAGGCCAAGAACTTCACCATGTGGTTCACCCATAGTCTTGATTCCAAAGAAATATGGGACTTGGTGCATGTGTGTAGACTTCAGAGCTTTGAACAAGATAATGGTAAAGAATTGATGCCCACTCCCAAGGATAGATGATTTGCTTGATCAGCTGAAAGAATAATTTTTTTTCACTAATTTAGATTTACGAAGTGGATATCATCAAGTAAGAATTGGAGAAAGTGACATATGGAAAACTTCATTCAAAACCAAACAAGGACTCTTTGAGTGGTTGGTTATGCCATTTGGTTTGTGTAATGCACCAATGACTTTCATGCTTGTTATGGATAGTGTTTTGCGCCCATTCCTTGATGAATTTTTTATTGTGCATTTAGATGACATATTGATTTTCAGCAAAACAAGAGAAGAACATGTATTTCATGTGAATAGGGTGAGAAATTGTTTGGAAGAAAGAGAAATTGTTTCTTAAGATGTCAAAGTGTGAGTTTGGAAAGACTTCTTTGGTTTATTTGGGACACATTTTAGGAGGAGGCGAGTTGAGAATTGCTTCTTCTAAAGTGGAAGCCAATGTGAATTTTCCCACTCCCAAAGCAGTAACCGAGGTAAGAAGTTTCTTAAGTGCAGCTCAGTATTGGAAAAAAGTTTATTGTTAACTCTTCTACCATCGCAGCTCCTATGAATGTAATGAAAAGTGTGAAGAAATGATTCCAATGGGGAGGAAAAAAACAAGAAGCTTTCGAAGATTTAAAATACAAGATCAGTTTAGCTCCAGTCCTTGCATTACCGAATTTGAGACAGCCATTCGAGATACAAACCAATGCTAGTGATTACGCCATGGTGCAATTCTTTTGCAGCATGGTAAGCCTATCACTTTTCATTCTTAAACATTCAATGGTGTTGTAACTAATTATCCTACATATGACAAAGAACTGTATGCGTTGGTACAAAGCATAAAGAAGTGGAAACACTACTTGATGGGTAAATAGACAATTATACATACATATCACCAACCAATAGAGTACTTGCAGTTGCAAAAAAATTGCAGCAATCACAACATTTCAGGTGGATGGGATTTATTCAACAGTTTCACTTGGTTATAAGGTACAGGAAAGAAATTTTCAATAAAGCGGCTAATATGATTTCAAGACTGATTATAAGTGCTTCTAATTTACTTAAAAATGAGTCTATTGTACATGAGAGTTACATAGAAAAATATGCACATGATGTTGATTTTCAAGATGTGTAAGCTAGTTTGAGTGATGGGAATCAAGTTGAAGAAAATGATTATCACATGCATAACAATTTGTTGTTTCATTTGGGTAAACTATGTATACCACAAGGAGAGAGGCTAAGTGTCATGAGAGAGGCTCATTCATCTCTTATTGTTGAACACTTTGGGGTAAGAAAAATAGTGGCACATTTATAGAGGTATTGCTATTGGCCTCCTATGATAGATAGTGTGTCACATTTTATAAGACATTGTGCAATGTGTGCAACAATAAAGCCTATGTCAAGAAAACAACGTGATTATCTTTATGTATTTGTGGATAGATTCAGTAATATGTGTATACTTATGCCATGTAAGAAAACCATTACTACTGAACAAAATACTGAACTTTATTTTCAGCATGTATGGGTTCATTATGGATTTCCAACTTCTATTGTTAGTGACAACGATTCCAAGTTCATTGGGAATTTTTGGTCCAATCTTTGGAGTATGATGGACACAAAGTTGAAAAAGAGTATTTCTTTTTATCCGGAAACTGATGGCCAAACTGAGGTGATTAATAGAATCTTTGTGCATCTATTGAGATGATATTGCAGCGAACATCCCAAGTTGTGGAATGAGAAACTACATTACATTCAACACGCTTACAAATGGGCAGAGCACTCTTCTACAAATACATCACCTTTTGAATTATGATTTGGGTATTTTCCAAAATCGCCATTAGACTTAATATTTGAGAAGAATGTTGCAATTCATGGGCATAGTGATATTGACAAGGCTCAAAAGTTCATTGAGAAAATTCATATTTTACATCAACAAGTTCAAGAACAACTTGAAAAGAGTCAAAGAAAATACAAAGAGAGGCATGAAAAACATAGAGTTAATCACAAGTTTTAAGAAGGAGACGAGGTATGGTTGCACATAATAAAATAAAGGATGCAAGGAGAAGGTAAAAAGCTCAAACCCATTTTCTATGGTCCATTCAAGATCATAAAGCAAGTTGGTAACAATGCATTTCAACTTGAATTGCCTTCATATATGAAAATGTATTCAGTTGTTAATGTTGACAAATTACGTTTGTATGAGCCACCTCTGATCGTTGATGAAGGAAGTGATGTTAAATTTCCTTCTATTGAACATTTCTTGCAAGAATTTCTGGATTAACTCAAGGAAGATACAATTCTTGACAGGAGGACAAGAGCATCTAAGCGGGGAATTGTTGACTACCTTCTATTTGGGCTCAAAGGAAGAAAGCCAAGAAAGGCAAAGTTGATTGAAGTTGGAAAGGTGAGGGAGATGTACCCTCATCTACTGAACAGGTAATCAAAGTCTTTTGGGGTCCAAAAGCTTACCAATGGGGAGGCGTGATCAGGTGTTCATAAATTTTGCTCAAAATTGAAAGTTATAGGATTGGGTTGAAACTAGTATGGTTATGTAGATCTGGTGCCATGAATGATTCAAAAAACTGATGTTGTATGAGGGAGATATCGTGTTCTAATCAATTTCCCAAACAGCTAAAATTGGCACCAGGTTTGACTGGGATGCCCAGTCAGCATGCAGGTGCACAGTCAACAAAAGAGGAATATTCTTAAGAATATTCCATTTTCTCAAGTCAGTGAGAGTCTTGCAAGTGGTACATTTTGATTCGATGATGGTTGTACGAGTTTGGTATTAGTAGCCAATGGATGGGTGACACATGACCAACCCTGAGGCTGCCATGTGTCCCCTGGGTCATGTATTAAAATTTTTATGAGGTCTAGGGGGTTCAACCTCGTGACCTCTGGCGTGCATGAAAATATTTTCACCATCCGTGCTATATATGAAACTTAACATCTAAAGGACTTAAGTCATATTTAAAGTTTCATATGTTATGTTGTGAGGGTTGGGGATCACTGGTGGTCCCAACTCGCTGGTGGCCCCAATGGTGTGGTCAAATGTCAAACAAGCTCACCGCAACATCAAACCATTAAGACGAAAAAAAACTCTGACTGTTGCATTGAAACCTTATCACATGAAAACTATCATTAAAACTTCTCTGCGTGGTTTGGTTACTCTGTGTTTTACTTCGGTTAAAGGGCTTCAACTCAAGTTCAAAGCAGAGTCCCGTTTGGCAGTTAGTATAACTGCGGGGGTTTCTGGGGTTGGCATGTGGCCACCCCCTCCCCTTAACCATAAACTTAATGTTACGGTTTCAACTGGCAGAGAATAAGCGTGCCACCAAAAATTGTGGAATTTTCCAAATGTAACTGCAGATAGGTGCAGTTATCCACATTTAGTGGAGGTTTTCTAGGGGTTATTGGGAAAATGGCTAATAAGGTCAATTTGCAACCAAATTGGGTGAAACAAGAGTCTACCTAGACTAATTGGAGCATTCTAGAGCCACTGGTGCAGAGAAAACAGCCATTAGAGGCCTGTAAACACATGTATTTGCAAAATTTTGAGCATAATGAAAGATGGACATACCATTAGGAGTTGGACTAGCAGATGTAGCCCAGGAGGGGTGAACTGCTTCATCATGCTTGCTATGTAAATGTTATGTGTGGTTTCATTTCTACATTATACACTATTTTTCAGTGTTATTTTCTCTTATTTCATGCTTCTAATTCACTAAATTCACTTACAATTCATAGTTAAAATCCTTAATACTTAAGAAAACTATGGAGACAAATATTCACATGTATTATAAATGAAAGGAAACTTAGCATAACAAAACTAATACAGTCCTTTCATATCAATTAGTCCCACGGAAAATCCCCCAGTAGTCAGAAAAGTAAAAAATTGTGTAGAAAGTGGATTTTGGAGGTCGCTATGAAAGTTCCTGTACTCTATTTTCCTTCCAGTGTTATGAGTTTTTTTTATATTTTTTAACAGTGAACACAATGAATAGGTGGTTGAATCATCAAATAAGATCCCGAGTATTATTGTGCGACCTTTTCATGGGTGAAGCTCAACACTGAAGCTCCACATGACTGATGTTATCGCAAAATTGGACTTGATAGGCTGCTTGATCAGACAATCTTATGTAACTATTTCAAACCAATCTTGTGACTGAGGCTTAGCCTTCTCAGCCTGAGAGGGCTCTCTAAAGGGTTAATGATAAGGATAAAGATATAGATGGCTAACTCTATTTAGGAAATAAATTGATTGTGATAGATGTAGGTTTAAAATAACATCAACATGTATACATTGAGCTTACGGAGTCAAAGCATTTCAGTGATTCAGTGAGTCTACTTGAAATGAAACTTGAGGCATATCAGAGTTTTTAGTCATAAGGCACACACACATGAAACATGTAAAGACACAGTCAATTCACTTATATAGGAAGTCAAAGCATATTATAGATGAATTATGAGTAATATAGATGAATACCATAGAAAATAAGATATATAAGAGATACAGATAGAATAGGAAAACACTAAAATCTCCTTCATAATCTCAAGTTGGTAAATTAAAAGATCTTTGTATTAGTTGAAAACAATCAATTCACAACAAACTGTAGTTTTTGCCAAAAATGTCCAACCCTTGAAAAATTCGACCCAATGGCCTTTAATACAGAGCTTACATCATCAAATGATCTACCTCTAGGCTAGATACATCGAATTTCTATCCATTGAAACCTTGCATAACTATAAAACATGAAATTTATTACAAAAGGACAGCTATCCTACTTGACAGTCCTATTTCAAAAAGGACTCAAACTCCTTATTTCTATCTTTAACAAACCTTATCTACTTGAAATTACATCATTGAAAATTATGTCATCACATGGTGGAATTTGGATAATGCATTCATTTCTTCATGACCACTTAGTTGACCTCCTCAAAAATACGAAACAACACCTTGTTTTTTAGGCAAAGGATCTTTTTCCTTATTTGAGAATTTTGGCTATCATTTGATATTTAATTCATGGTCTTCAATATTTAATCATGTCTTGATATAATCCATGACTTTTCCATATCCTCCAGCTATTCAAAAACCACTTTAAAGGCTGCTCCAAAAGATGAAATATGTTGTGCTACGAAAACACGGCAGTTCTATAGCGCTTTCTGTAGCATTTTCTTACAAGCCTTTGTTCTAAAAAATTCTGACTCTTTCCTCTTGCATCATCTTTATCACCCTTCAGCACATCTCTCATAGAATTTTCAGCCCTTTACTCAGCCTTTAAGACATTTAACACTGATCAAAAGAAGCAAAAACACAACTACATCAGTTTCATAGTGCTTTTCTACTTTTTAAGCCTGGAGGCGGTAAGAAACTACTGAAAGTGCACATATTTTCATAAATTTGTCAAATGAAAATTGTAGTTTCCCAAAAAATAATAATATAACCTGTTTTCATCATCTATAAATCATACAAACCATAAACTTCATTTTAGTTTCCTTGAGGTATTTCTTCCTCATTTATAATTGGTTGGCTTAATGGTTCTTCAATCACTATCATTTTGATACCTTTGCTCTACAATTCATCATGAATCATCTCAAGCTACACTTGTAAATCCTTTAATTTATATTTAAGACTTTTTTTGGTAGCTCTCAGATGAGTGTTCACCTTTCTTACATGTTTAGCTTCTGCTCTTGCTAGAACTGCCCACTTGAAAAACTCCTGTGTATTGTCTAAGTCTTTAGTGACAACATCAACCTATTTTTCCCAAACTACCTTCATATTTTCAAATTACATTTTCTCAACACTGTGTTTCTTAGCTTCCTTTTTCATGACATCAATCTCCTGATTTTCCAATTTCAACTTTACCTCAAGGAGCTACAACTCTGTCTTTTCTATCACTTTTTATTTTCCATTTTTTAGTTTGCTGACTTTATATTTTACTTTGGGTGATGAAAGATCAATAATCTCCTTAAGTGATTGAGCTATCTCAGTGGATATTTGGACTTCTTTGCTACTCTCCATCAATCTCTTAGCATGCATTTTCATAGTCTTTCTTTCTTTCTTTCTCCCTAAAAATCTAATCTTTTTGTAGACTTGTCCTTTTTCAACTTCTGCGCATCTTCTCCTATGAATTCATCTTGGACAATACATATTTCCTCAATGTCAATGGCATGAAGAATATCCTCTAGATTCCACTTTATTTTTGCTTTGTCTTATGTAGCATCTATATTTTCTTTCAAACTCAGTGTTCGACTTCTAGTCATTATTTTAATCCCTTGTTTGCTAGCAACTTGCTTTTTTTTTTGTAAGCTTGACCACCTTCGATTTATTTTCTAAAAGTAGGGGAATTGGTGTGTCAAGACTCTACACTTGTTATGAATTTTTCACAACTTTCTTACTTGGCTTTACTGTTGCAGGTTCTTTTGGTTTTGCCACCAAAGATTGGCTATGTTCTGCTGCTAGTGATGGTGAGACTTTCTTAGGTTTAGGATTTTTTTTTGTAGGGGTTAAAGTATCCAACTCAAAACCATTAAAAAACAAGAATTAGGACCAATCATTGCCAAGCCTTTGAATTTCATCTAAAATCAATAATTTTATTAAGCCATGATGAAACAATGATGTTTCACTCCCTTCAGACTTTGATTGAACCTTATCAACCATCTTTGAAAGACTTCTACGCAGATAAAAAGGTAAGTCAAGGGAAATCTTACCAGTGAAGTGTAGACAAGAAATTTGAAATGGTATGAATAAACCTTGTGATATCTTCCTTCATAAGTAGAGTATTTCTCGTTGATGAGAAGTAGTTTTGAATAGTTATCTTTGATGCAGCTTCTTGGAATAGCATTGTTGAGATCCATCTCAATGTGCTCAGGCTTCATGAACTCTTTATACTGCTCCATATTAAACTTGAATCCTTTAAAATAGGTTTCTTGACCTCTTGGAATTCCTGTAACAACATCAATGACCTCTAGTGTAATAGACAAACTTAGCATCCCCACTTTAGTGGTTGTTCCACTGAAATTAATAGCAATTTCCTTGGATACCTATGTATGAAAGCCCTGCAATTTCTCACAAAAATTTAGTCAACCTGCTCTTCTGAATGCTTCCATCACTACTGGATATTTAGTTATTGCCTTCATATCTTAAGGTTCATGCCTTAAGCACTGTCCTCCTCTCTGTATTTTTATTTCCTCTACCATAGTTCTTTAGAGAACCTCACAGCCTCACTTGATATAAATATTTTAGCCTTGCATGAATAAATGTATCAGCCTCACTTGACAGAATGTATTAAAACCTTTCTAAGAACCAACCTCAAGTTTGGCTTGATAAAATAATGCTTCAAAGCTCAGACATTACGGAAGAAGGAAAAAGGAATGAGAATGACGAATTAGGAAAGAATTTCGAAATTAAAATGTCTTCTCATAACTAAAATAATGGCTTACTCATAACCTACCCTGACCATGATTACTGCAAACTTGGGTATGTACCTCGATTTCATCATTACATAACTCAAGAAGCATCTATCTTACCCTTTCCCAATGGTTTCTGACATTTGACAACTCGATTGAAAAGATAGCTACAAAACTGCACTTTCATAGAGCCTGTAGTGTATTTTTTCTTGTTTGTGCTATGAAACTATCAGAGATTTCGTAGCGCAAAGTGACTTTTTTCAACGTAATGCACTAGGAAACTGTGGTTTCTTGGCTAATTGGGAAATTTTGATACAAAATCTTTGGGAAATGAAATGCAATGGATAATTATGAATGTTTGACATGAAATAGCTTAAAAGATGACATTTTTTAAACCTTAGGGTGAGCTTCAAACTATTAAAAAAAATAATTCCCTTGATCAAACGTAAAATGACTCCTAAAACCCTATTTTGACCCATGAAATTTTGTAACCCTGTCAAAATGATGTTTTGAAGTTTTTTGAGTGATAATAGTGGCTCCACTTGGGATAGTGTGCCCCTGTGGTACACTAAAGAACCAGTATTTCTAGTGTTGCTATCCATTTTTCTTGATAAAACAGAAAAAACTTTGAAATTTCGAAGCTTTCTCCTCAAACTCTAATGGCCTTCACTTTGAGCTCAACATTGATGTTTTAGCTTGTCATTATTAGCTAAAAAACTCATAAAATGAAATATATACAATGATATGAATGATCAACAGATTTTAGGAAGAGTAATGGTTTAAAAACATGTCATTGACAGGTCCTCCAGCATATGATTTTCCATCCATCTCTTGCAGTATGTAAGTATTGTTTCCATGGAAAGCAACTACTTTGAAAGGACCCTTACACAAGTTCTCAAACTTACCATGTTTTCCTTTCTTTTCAATTCTAGCCTCCCATTTCAGCACTACATCCAGAATTTGAAAACTTTCTTCCTTGATTTTCTTGTCAAATGTCCTCTTGATTCTGTTTTGAGATTGTTGATTGTTGTTATAAGCTTAATCCCTCTTCTCTTGCAGAGATATTAGCTAATTAATTCTTCTTTGAACTGCATTTGGCTCCTCTTCTAACCCTTGAAGGAGCTTCATGACAGGTACCCCTAAGGATGTAGGAAAAATGGTTTCAACTCCATATACCAGTTCATAAGGTGAAGTTCCAATTGACCTTTTTGTGCATATCCTATCAGCCGATAAGGAAAACTTTAGTTTCAAATGCCATGCCTTCTTATTTTCATGCAACACCTTTTTAAAGATCCTCACAATGCTCTTGTTAGAAGATTCAGCAAGACCGTTCCCTTGAAGATAATATATAGTGGAATGCGCAAGAGTAATATGATATTGATGATAGAAATTAATCAAATTCTTAGACTTAAATGCTTGTGCATTAGCAGTTATGATTTTCATGGGGCAACCAAATATCGAAAAAATATTATTCTCCAAAAAAAAAAAAAAACAGAATCATTTTCGTTCCTAGTTGGGATTGCTTCAATCCATTTGGTAAAGTAATCACTTTCTGTGAGAATACAGTGATGTTGACCTGATGATGATGGATGAATCTCTCCAATAATTTCTAGCCCCCATTTAAGAAATTGTGCTTCCACATAGATAGGCATTAAAGGTAAAGGTATAAGCTTCTTCTTACCATCAAAAAATTGACATTCATGGCAGGCAACAATCTTCTTGTAGACATCCTTAAACATTGTAGGCCAATAATACCCTGCTCTAAGAATTTTGTTCAATGTGGCCTTCCAATAATGGTGACATCCACATTCTCCTTTGTGGAATTCTTCAGTCACTTTATCAGCCTCCTCTTCTAGCAAACAAATCAAAAAAATACCTCTAGTATCCTTCCAAAATAGATTTTTGTCAAAGATACAATAACTCAAGGATTTTAGCTTTAAAAATCTTGCCTTAGATTTTGTCAGATCAAGAGGGTCTCTATGGTGATGTAGGAAAAAAACAATATCATTATACCAATCTGAAATGGTGTATTTTTCTTCAATAGGGATCAGTGCTTCTTCCTCATCTGAAATTTCTGATATTTTTGCAATTAAGTTCATGTCAAGACAGTCAAAGTTTGACTGTGCCATCAGCTTTGATAGACCTTTCCATTTGACCAATGTTGTTGGCTTTATTTCTTTATCATATTCCAACAGGTTAGAAATCTATTTCCCCATCTTACCATCAGGATCATCTTCATTTAGGATGTATTTCACAACAATATTAGGAACAAAAGCCACAATATGAGAATTCAGAATATAAATTCTGAAATCTTTAATAGCCTTAACCAAGGCACAAGCTTGCTTCTCTAAGATGTTGTACTTTAGCTTAGATTTAGCTAATGTCCTACTAAAAAATGAAATGGGTTGCTCAATCCCTTGCTGTCCCTTTTGCAACAAAACTCCAACAATTGTATTTTCTGATGCGAAAGTGAAAACTAGAAATTATTTTGAGAAATCTGGCCTGATGAATACCAGTGCTTGAGTGAGTGCCTTTTTTATCTCCTCAAATGAGTGCTTTGCCTCTGTTGTCCACTTAATGTCAAATCCCTTCTTAAGCATCCTTGTTATGTCCTTCACAATCTCATCAAAACTAGGAATGAACCTCCTTACAAAATTTAGTTTTCCAAGGAAAGATTGAATCTCCTTTCTACTTCTAGGCATATCTACTTTATGAATTGCATTGACCCTGTTTGGATCAATCTTAATCCCATATTTAGAAATAATTTTTCCAAGTAATTTACCTGAAGTTAAATAAAAAACACTTTTGGTGGGATTTAGAGAAATGCCAAACCTTCTACACTTTAGCAGAATTCTTTCTAGATGCTTCAAATGATCTTCTTCCTTCCCTGAGACTTTTATGTCATCAAGATAAACCACCACCATATTATCTTTCTCTTCAGAAAAAGAAATATCCATTGCCCTCTGAAAAGTAGCTCCTGCATTCATGAGACCAAATGAAATCTTGGCATACATGAAGGTGCCCCATGGTGTAGTAAAGATTGTTTTTTCTTGATCATTTGGATGCACGAGGATTTGATTGTATCCTGAAAAACCATCAAGAATAAACCTCCTTTGGGAACCAAAAATATTTTTTAAGATTTGGTCCATATTTGGGAGAGGATAGTTGTCCTTTAGAGACGCTTTATTCAAGTTTCTAAAGTCAATACAAATTCTGATTTCTCCACTGTTTTTCCTAATTGGAACCAATTTTGCAAGCCAATTTGAGAATCTAATTGGAACAATGATTTTTGCATCAAAGAGTTTCTTGATTTCCTTCTCAATCAGTGGCATGAGAAGTGGATTAATCATCCCCAACTTATGTTTGAAATGTATTTCATTTTCTTTAATGGGAATAGTATGCTGAATAATAGTGGGGTCATATTCTTTCAAATCAGCATAATTCCAAGAAAAGACATCTATGAATCTCTTCATAATCTCAATATAATTGTACTTCATATCAACTGAAATAAACATTGAAAGTTTAATCATTTTGGGCATAGCTACTGAACCAAGATTGCAACTAGCTACCTCTTCATCATCAACTTGTATCTTAGGATATTTGAAAACATCATTCTAATAAAAAACCTTCTCAAGATGTATGAGACCTTTTGGTATAGAATTGTTTTTTAGTTGTAACACTTCAAAATTTCCGTTAGATTCGGCAAGCATGTTTTGTGGATCTACTTATATATTTTCAAACTCTTCTTTCAACTAAATAAAGTTCTTCACTTGTTGGTCATCCTCAAAAACTTTCCAATGAGTAATATTATCAGGGATATATGGTATATGGCAAACTTCAACCTCATAATTTTCAGTCGAATGTATGGGAATAATGAAAAGACTTGCAGAAACAAATAGAGAGTCAACAATGGAGTTTTGGTCTCTAGTTTTGACAATGAATGAGTAATCTTGGAAATTTTCCAACATGTCCAAAACTAAGTTTCTATATGCCCTCATCCTTGTATCCTTTGTTTGATAAGCACCTTCAACTTGTTTAATGACTAATTCTGAATCTCCAAAAACAAAAACTTTTGAGCATTCATTTTTTTCAAAACCTCTAAGCCCAAAATCAAGGATTCATACTCATCCATGTTATTTGTGCAATCAAAATTCAGTTCGTAGGAAAAGATCTTACTTTCATTATTTGGACTTGTGATCCAAATCCCTGCTCCTGCCCCCTCTCTTCTTGCTGATCCATTAAAATGCAATAACCACCAACCTTCTTCCTCCTTATCACTGACTTGCTGATCTTCTGCTTGCTGATTTTCTAATTACTGATTTTTTGCTTTCTTCTCATCTTATGCTTCACCAATCAACTCATTGAAAAGAATAGCAGATCCAAGTTCAGTATCAAGAGCATAAATTGGAAAATTTTGGGGTTTATCTTTACTACTCACCATGTAAGCCATTCTTTTCTCTCTATTTTATCTCCTTTGATCACCAAAAATAGGAATGGTGGCATAAGTAAGGTCCATCTACATTGTCCCCTTGATTTTTTCTTCCCATGATCTTGATAATAGCATGCCAAACTTAGGTGGAATTTCTTCTACCATAATGTCCATGACCACTATTTTGGCCGGGACTTGTGTAAGACCAACAAGAACATCTTTAATTAAACCAATGCATTGAACTCTTTTTGTATCAAAAGAAAAAAAATCCTTATATGATCTAGTTATTTCTAACCTCATCCTCTCCATGATTACTTTGGGCATAAGATTATGAGAAGCCCCTAAATCCAAGATAACATTATGCAATGCCATGTCATGAATGCTAAGGCTCGCATAAAAAGGAGGCAGCTCCTCATTCTTTTCATCTTCTAATCTTGGACCCAAGTATATGGTTGGATGATCCTCTTGAAGATTTAAGATATCAGCAACTCCTGGTTGTGAATTCAACATTTTAACAATCCTGCATCTATACTCATTTACCTACCAAAAGGTATTGGTATTTTGATCTTAGAAATTTCATTTTCCAAATTGAAAACATAAACATATTTTTCAGCTTTTTTTTATAGGAGGACGATGAGGTGTATCTTTCTTACCTTCAGCAACTTTAGGAGTATCTTTCTTACCTTCAACAACCTTAGGTGTATATTTCTTAGGATTTTTTTTATTTGCAATGATTGACATATTTCTATTTCTCATATTGTATTGTTGTTGCATCTAAAAAATTGCATGCTGACACCCTTTAAAATAGTCAGAAGGTTCCTCTCAATGACTACCTTGGTCTGATTCATCATGTTCCTCTTTAGTCAATAAAAATCTAGAAATTTCTTCATCTAAAAAATGAATAGACTCTTCAAGAATTCCAGGTTCATCTTCTTCATCAACTAAGTTCTGCTAGAAAGGAGGTATCACTGGAGGATCACGTTGCTGATTTCTATTTTCTCTTGGCCTATGCTGATTCTAAGGTCTCCTGAATTCAGGGTTTCTAAATTGAGGTTCATGTTGTGCAAGAGGAGCAGAGGTATTCCCAAGGGCCAACCTATCCATCAAATTTTCCATAGTCTTCATCATCGAATCAAATTTATCATCAGAGGAAGAGGAAGAAGGATTTTCTTCTTATTTTAACTTAGTCTTACCCATTTTTTACTTTTGGGCTACTATCATGTTAACCTCCACCTTCACTGCATCATTTTTCATTTCAGCAAGTGAAGGGGATTCTCTCTCTCTTAGCAGTATAGAAAAGTCATAATCAAAAGCTTTGGCATATCTCATCTGAGCTAAGGCTTGTGGAGTTTTTAAATGGGCAGGAATAGAGTCATAAACCTTATTAAACCTTTTTGAAAAGTTTTGAATAGTTTCATAAACAACTCTTCTTAAATTGTTATACTCAGTGAGGGCTTGTATACGATTAGTTCTATTTCCCCATTTTCTCAAAAAGGTATCTTCAAACTCATTCCAATTATGAATACTTCCAGGATTAAGGGCTTTGAACCACTTCCTAACATAACTAGTAAGGATTTGAGCAAAAAATCTCAACTTGAGATCTTCGTGATCAACCTCCTCCCTGTCTATAAAATCATTAAATTTATCTACATTTTCTTCTACTATAATCTCTTCAGAACTTCCCCAAGTTTTGATTCTAGTAGCATATTTTCTATGGATGTCATGTAAAATAGTTGGAAGAACAAGAGGGGCATGTCTAGCAGATTCAGTAGGTGCAGGAGGTACAATTATAGCCATGGTGAAAGGGACTATGGTAGCTTTAGGGATAAAAACAATATAGGATGAATAACTGTTAAGAGGAGGCTTGTTTGGTCTTTGTTGCCCACTAAAAATTGAACTCCAATTGGGAAGAGGAAAACCAACCTTCCTTTCTAACAATATTTCAAAAGGGTCAAGCTCTTTCAACTTATCTAACGACTCTCTTTCCAACAACAACTCAATAGTGAATGCTTCCCAAAAACCTTCTTTATCTTCCTGTGTTACTAGGGCTGAGGTATCAATACCTCTCTTGTGCAACTCTAAGATAATTTTAGTTAATTATTTTTCACTTTCAGATCTAAACAAGACTTCTTGGATTTTATCATCAAATATTTTATCTTTAGGACTTCTTAATATTTCAAAGGACAAGGATTTTGTATGTGATGGAGTACCTGATATTTCATAAATCCCTTGATTGCCTCTGGAAATGGTGTTTGGATTGTCCACAAAGGTAGGTGGATCTGGGTTAGGATTACTCCTCATGTATCTCCTTCTCGAAGCCACCTTTGATCATATAAATTTTTATGGAGTCACCAAGGTAGATGCAGCCTCGAACAGCTTCCAGAGCTCCTGCTACCTTTAGAAGTTAAGCTTCAAAATTTCAGGAATGTATAATCTTCAGGCTCATGGCATACGCACCAAAATGTTATAAAAAAATTGGACCTAATAGGCTGCTTGATCAGACAATATTATGTAACTATTTCAAACCAATATTGTGACTGAGGCTTAGCCTCTTCAGCCTCAGAGGGCTCTCTCAACGATTAATGATATGGATAAAGATATAGATGGCTAACTCTATTTAGGAAATAAATTGATTGTGATAGATGTAGGTTGAAAATAACATCATCATGTATACATTGGGTTTATGGAGTCAAAGAATTTCAGTGATTCAGTGAGTCTACTTGACATGGAAGTTGAGGCATATCAGAGTTTTTAGTCATAAGGCACACACACATGAAACATGTAAAAACACAGTCAATTCACTTATAAAGGAAGTCAGAGCATCTCATAGATCAATTCTGAGTAATATATATGAATACCACTACAAATAAGATATATAATAGATATAGATAGAATATGAAAACACTAAAAAATCCTTCAGAATCTCAAGTTGTTCAAGTAAAATATCTCTGTATTAGTTGAAAACAATCAATTCACAACAAGTTGTAGTTTTTGCCAAAAATGTCCAACCCTTGAAAAATTCGACCCAATGGCCTTTAATGGAGAGCTTACATCATCAAATGATCTATCTCTAGGCTAGATACATCGAATTTCTATCCATTGAAACCTTGCATAACTATAAAAAATGAAATTTATTACAAAGGGACACCTATCCTACTTGACAATCCTATTTAAAAAAGGACTCAAACTCCTTATTGCTATCTTTAACAAACCTTATCTACTTGAAGTTACATAATTGACAATTATGTCATCATATGGTTGAATTTGGATAATGACATTCATTTCTTCATGACCACTTAGTTGACCTCCTCAAAAATAGGAAACAACACCCTATTTTTTAGGCAAAGGATATTTTTCCTTCTTTGAGCATTATGGCTATCATTTGATCTTTAATTCGTGGCCTTGAATATTTAATCATGTCTTGATATAGTCCATGAATTTTCTATATCCTCCAACTATTCAAAATCCACTTTAAAGGCTATTCCAAAAGATGAAATATGTTGTGCTACGAAAACACAACAGTTTCGTAGCATTTTCTGCAGCGCTACCTTACAAGCCTTTGTTCTCAAAAGTTCTGATTGTTTCCTCTTGCATCGTCTTTATCACCCTTCTATTGGAAATAATGAGATGGGGGGTGAATCAATATTCTTCCAATTAGAGAATTAGTTAATATTCAATTATTATCAGTGTTTATACAATGATAGCAGTAAACAAAATGAACACAAACACACATAGTTTTTAAGGTGGAAACCCACTCTAGGACGAAAACAACCTAATGGTTTTCTACTAATTCTTTATTATTCAACTCCAATTGAAAATAAAACTCCAAATTCCAAGAATCTAGAAAATCATTCTTATCCAGCTCCCACTATATGGACGATTGAATGCCTGAGATTCTTCAGTATTCATACGAATGGATGCCCCAACACCCAATTAGCTACAACTCACCCTAGCACCACCCTACCACCCTATAGAAGAATGAAAGAAGAATGGACTCCCGTACCAGGGAAAATGGTCCACTTTACAATGATATAGAATCATGTAGAGGAAGAAGACACACTAGAACATAACCCCAACTATGACACAACCACCTAATGATGATCTTGGACCTCCCAACACTTCCTCTTCAACTCTTGGAAGATAGACAATAGTACAATTTTTACAATAATGTATTTACAATGACTTAGTAAAATGATACCATTAGAGTGATCGTATGCAGTGCTGCCCACTTGAAGACTTTATGTGATGAACTTCTTGCTGCTATTTTGCACCTTGGTTGTTTCTCTTGTCATGCTACCCTCTGCTGCACCTTGCCTTGCTTTGCTGCCCTAGAAAGTCTGGTCCTTTGCAGCCCTTGACAACACATGATCTAGCTTTTTCTTGCCTTCTAGGAGCTCGATATTGAATCTCATGCATCTATGTTATTCCATATCTCTAATATGTGATTTTTGGTATTTTTGTAGTACTCTTAGTCGTATTTCCAATGCCACAGGTTTGACCCAATTTGGATTCTTCAAGGGAGAGTTATGCCCAATCTCTCACAATGCCCTAATTATGGACTATTTACATAGACTGAACTTGTACGTCATGTATTGTGTCACTGTTTCTTCATTCAGATCTGAAATTTATATAGCTAAATCTACAGTCCGTGCACTATCTTCCAATTTTTATATAATTCCAATCTGATACTCAGAGAGAGATATATGACGATCTTACCAAGGTCACTTCTTTGAGATGAATTTCAGGAGCCTGCAAAAACACTGAATTCCACAGATCATATATCCGAAATTATTGAGCGCCTTGATCTGAAATTTCTACAGGAGCTTCCTTCGGATTTTTGCTTCACCTCATAAAAATTTTCACTTTTGAACCTTCGTAGAAAATAATTTAGAGTGAAAATTCCACAATGACCTATTTCAAATTATGAAATCCCTGCATAAGGAGGATATGAGGATCAAAATTTATATAAATGCTTAGGTTGAGAGGGGCTTCAACAAGTGAACGTGGGAGGGATATTAGGAGCTTAAAAAATATTAATTATGAATTTTCAATGACCCATGCCACAACCCCATGGGGTTTTAGCCCACTAACTGGGGTTACAAACTTCAAACATGAATATCTCTCAAACCGTGAAGAATTACGTGGCGTGCCATATATCAATGGAAACATCTCGACAAGTAGAAACCACATAAAGTATTATTGAAACATAATATAGTAATTTGGAAGGTTGGAATTCATATGTAATATTGGGTTAGCCTATGGTGCTTCTTGGGTTGACATCAATGACAACTGCTGATCAAAAATCTCCCCCTTTGGCATTGATGGCAACACAAGTACTCCCCCTGAGATCATATCACCTCTTCCTACAACATTATCTCCCCCTTTGAAATCAATGGAAAGGGGTAAATCCCCCTGACACACAACCATCCTGCAGACCTATGCACACTTCCACTCCACCTGACACAAAACCGTCCTGCGGACCTATAATCTAATGAGAACTTGGGAGTATCCCAAGCTTCTAGCGAAGATATTCAAATGCTTCATGAACTAAATATTTAGTGAAGATATCAGAAATTTGTTCTTTTGTACCAACATACTCAAGTTTGATATTCTTTTCAATGACTTGTTCTCTAAAAAAATGATATTTGATTGGAATGTGTTTTGTTTTTGAATGCATGTCAGGATTCTTAGAGATGTTGATGGCACTAGTGTTTTCATAGAATATGGGAATAGGCTCACTGAATTGTACTTGAAGACCTTGAAAAGTCTATTTCATCCAAAGGACTTGAGTACAACATGAAGCCACTGCAATGTATTTTTCTTCTGTTGTAGATAATGATATTGAGGTTTTATTTTTGCTCAACCATGATATGAGACAACCACCTAGATAGAATGCTGCAACACTAGTACTCTTATGATCATCAACACTTCCTGCCCAATCTGCATTTGTAAAGGCTTAAATAATGAGATTGTTACCCTTGGGATACCACAAGCCATATTCTTTTGTGCCCTTTAGATATGGAAGAATTATTTTGACAGTAATAATATGTGATTCTTTTGGTGCTGCTTGGAATCTTGCTACTTGTCCAACTGCTTGCATAACATCTGGCTATGAGGTTGTTACATATAGAATACTACCAATCATAGATCTCTACAACCTCTGATCCACATCCTTTGATGAGTCGTCTATGCTCAATTTGCAACCTGTTACCATTGGAGTAAGGACGGGTTTGCAATCTTCCATTTTGAATTTCTTAAGCATTTCCTTGATGTACTTGGCTTGACATATAAATATTCCTTTCTCTTGCTGAGATATTTGAAGCCTTAAGAAGTATGTTAGCTCACCAAGTAAAGACATCTCAAACTCACTTCGCATATTTGTAGAAAATTTCTTACTTAGTCGATCATCATTGCTACCAAATATTATATCATCCACATATACCTCAATCATTATTAAATTATCTTTATCTATTTGTACATAAATATTTCTATCAATGGTACCTTTCTTGAACCCTTGTTGATGTAGACATCCATCAAGACAAGCATATCATGCTCTGGGAGCCTGCTTGAGACCATATAGAGCCTTCTTTAACTTGCAAACATAGTCTTCTTTTTCTGATAGTAGAAAACCTTCAGGTTGTTTGATGTAAACTTCTTCTTCTAATTCTCCATTCAGAAATGTTGACTTAACATCCATTTGGTAGACTTTCATTTTTCTTGAACATGCATAGGTGAGAAACATTCGGATGGCTTCCATTCTGGCAACTAGTGCAAATGTTTCGTCGAAATCAATTCCTTCCACTTGTGGATAGCCTCTGCAAACCAATCTTGCTTTGTTTCTGGTAACCTATCCATCCTCATTCAATTTTTTCCTGAACACCCATTTAGTCCCAATGAAATTTTTATATTTTGGTTGTGGAACTAATTCCCAGGTGTTATTCTTCTCTATTTGATCTAATTCTTCATTCATAGCTGCTACCCAATGTTCATTCTAGCTAGCTTCCTCAAAACTACTAGGCTCAAAGGCTGCTAGAAAAGAAATGTGAGCTTGTTGTGATGAATGAAACCATCGACCTTAATTTATGTCACCAATGATCTGATTTGATGGATGGTTCTTTCAAATCCATTCTTTTGTTCTCCTTGGAGGAGCTTATTGTTGTTGTTCTGGTATATCTTGATGATCATTATTTACTTCTTCCTCATTGATAGTTTCTTCTTGTTCTAGAATTTTATCTGTGTCTTTTTCAGCCTCTGTCTCAAGTTTCAAAGATTCTATATCCTCATCATTATTCACTAGAACACCATCTTCATCAAATGTAAAATTTATTCTCTCCACTATCTATTTTCGTCTTAGATTATAAAATTTATAGGCCTTTCTTTTGCGTGAGTAACCAACAAAGATACCTTCATCAACACGTGATTCAAACTTACCCAAATTTTTATCTTCTCTTTTGATATAACATTTTCTTCCGAAGATTCTGAAATATTTTACATTAGTTGGTTTTCCTTTCCATAATTAATATGGGGTCTTGTTGCAGTTATTTCTGAGAAGATTTCATTTGATAATGAAGACTGTCATATCAATTTCTTGAACCCTGTAATGTTCCAAAATTGGAAGAGCTACACTATTGGGAATAATGTGAGTTATTACCAATGTGGAGCTTCAGAAAAACATGAGCATGGCAATGAAGAGCAGCTCAAGAGATGTAAAATAACATCAACATAGAATATGAAAGAACATCAACAAGATAATGGCCAATATTTTCATTCTCGGGTATGGAAATGCAGCAATACTGGGCATAAAACGGTTGTCTTAAGAAAATAATGCTATACAAGTGAGGAATGGGACTTGGATCCCTTATAAGGCATGATATGCAAATTATATGCAAAATTAGAGGTGAAATAAATAACTCTAGCTCATATAAATATATCTTCCTGAATCTATGTAGCTAAATAAGCTAAAACCCCATAGCCCAGCTCATGCAACAAATACTGAAGAAAAAAATGTGTTATTATAATGAGGGTTTCCACAAAAAATCATGGAAGAGATCTGATATGAGACTTAATCAACCAAAAAAATAGAGAAATGGAAGTTTACAAACTTATACAGTGAAACAAGACATCCGGCAAGGTTTCTGGCAAAATTCATGAATAACAATAACACTGCAAAAATAATACAGTCACTGCATCTTTTTATTATAAATGGATGGATATGACATGAAATATCAGAATAATACAAAGAAATGGCTCTAGGCCTCTGATTAGAACTCCCGTAGGGAAATGAGCACCTCCTCCTCAAAGATTTGCATAAAGTCAAAGGGTGCAATTGTGCTACTACTGCTGCTGCATAAAGGACACAGTTTTCTGAAGGGGACTGTGTTGTGGCTGAATGTGGAAGAGTGGACCAAAGCCAAATACTAAAATGAAGCTCAAATCCTTCTCTCTTCATCTCTTAAGCAGGCTGATCCAAAGAGAGTATGGAATTCCCGCACGGGAATTCTTTGCACTAAGCAGTGCAACAACTCCGGCTAAACAGTTGAAGTATGCAATTGGTCTCTAGACCAAGAAATCTGAATACATGAATTAATCTCCTTTGATGTTATGCCTTCCTTTTATCTTTGGTGAGACTCCTCACCCCGGACCCCACACAATGTTGAGGTGACTTCTTCATGAAGCTTCCTCTTTCAAAACTGCGTTACCCTAGCTTGCTTCCCTCCTCTTGTGGCTGCGCTGTTGACTTGGTCAACTAATCCACCTCCAATGCCTCTTTCACACTAGGTATATTCAATCTAGTTTACATATGTGTGTCTTAGGCTAATCCTTGTTCACATTGAACTGATTTACTTAGGTGATCTCTTCCTCCTCAAGAATGCATGTTGACTTAGTCAAACATGACTATGTCCTCATCTATTTTGCCCCTGTTCACACTTGTAAGTGTAAATTTCAGCGCCTGAAGTGATTCCCTTCCTTATTAAGGTTGAAATTATTCATATTTTATTATTCATGGCCCCCCTTACCCATTTATTCCTATTCTAAGTGAAAGTAGCAAAATCTAATGTTCCAAATTGCTATGTGCAAATCTGAGAACATTACAGTCCTCCCCTCCCAAATGTTGCTTGTCCTCAAGCAACTGCAAGGATAAGCCTAAAGAGAATCCTCTTCTCCTCTGTAGCAACGTCATAATATGTAAATATCCAAAGGTGAAGGTGTTGCATCATCATCATATCTCCAAGTTTCCCCTCCCAAGTGGGTAAGATATCTAAATAGCTTACATTATGTGACAGTAGAACATCCATGGAAGCAACAATGGGTTTTTTGAATATCCTCTCAAAGCATTATGGCTGATGTAGATTGGGACTCATCATCCCCATTTGAATATCTCCTCCCCAAGCTATCAACCAAGCAAAATGAGCCACCCTCCAAAATGGTAACTAATGCAAATCATCCTCCACCTAAAGCTCTGGCAAAGTAGGTGGACTAAAATTCTAATCATGGTAGAAATAGTATCATACCCCACGCTTCTCTCCTCTCGATTTAAGACAAGTTTAAAGGATTTTATGATCTTGGGTTGCCATCATGTTGCCCTCAAATGGAAAGAAGGAAGCTAGACCTCCAAAGGTCCCTCTCCCAACGCTGTATATCAAGCTGGCCCAAACCATCTCATACATGATGGACAAGGAATTACCATCATATGGCAATAGATCCATCCCATGGCCCTCCTCATTAAGAAACAAATATTTTGCTGTAGCGTCCATGTCTCCTCCCATACTCCCCTTAGAGCATGCAATGCAAAAAGTTTGGGGATGCTCCTCCCCCAAGAACACACCCTCTCCAGGTGTTCCTCCTCCAATCATGCTCCTCATATAGGCAAGGACAACATCAGAAAATATGATTACGATCAGAAGCATACTGAGAGAAAGACTGAAGGTTTCATGTGTTGATAGAAGGTACCAACAGTCTCCCAAGTGGTCACATCACAATCTTCCCCACTACACCTTCAGAAAATTGTATGGAAAGTTGTCTCTTGACAAATGGCTTGCTTTATAAGTCCTCACAGCCACAAGTAAATAGTATATGGTTGTATATGTCCATTGAGTACACAAGAAGTAGCCACATACTTTCCCCAGATCATACATTAGATGGTTTTATCCATCATGACAGCTGGCCAAAAATAGACCATGGAGCCTAAAGAGAAATTTTCCCCTTTGGAGAGTAATGCACTGCAAGGAAAAGGTAAGAGTATACAAATATTGTGTTGAACAATCAATAAGTGCAAAAATAGAATTCTTACCATGTGATGGAAGCAAGATGGTGACAAGATCCATATATGAATTCTCCATAGTGGTATGGCATACCAATTTGAAGAGGAATGAATCACATACTCCATGAAAATCCTCCTTCTTATGCTTGGACATCCAAGTCAAGGAGAATATACCATAGCAACCAAGGATTCCATCCACCATTATAACAATATCACCTCGTCTATTCCCATCAAGTGCAACAAATATGAAGTGATCCTGGGAACACTCCATCAACAAGCTCATGCTCCCAAGTGATAGCGCTAATGGCTTATGAAAGTAGGCTCCTGCCAACTCATAAATAGATTCTCTGACATGTCCTATGTCAAAAAATCCTCCCATAATATTGCCATCTCCTCCCATTGCAACATCATGCAAAATGTGAGAGAAACTCTGTTCTTGCCCTCTCTCGATCCTCCAAAGCAACAAATGATTTTGCTGCCTTACCATACCTCCATCATACAACCGATGTGGTGAAAACATAATGATTACATCATCATAATTCATCCACGCTCCTTGCTAGCCCATGATGAAAGTATCCTACCAATATTCCTTCCTTTTCTCACCCCATGGGAAAGGAAATTTCATAGGATGACGAAACTCTCTCAAGAGTAGCCAACGCAGCATTGCCTCTTGCTGCCCGGTGTCATAGACTTGCAAGAAGTTTACCAATCTCTTACCTCCCATCCACATCCACTCAAATCCATGTGGATGTCTCCTAGCTTTCTCCATCTTGGAATTCCTCCAATGACGTCTACCATCCTCCCATATCACTTCTTTCTCCTTGCATCTCATGGGATGCTGAAATGCAATTCCTTGGAGACCTCCAAGAAAATCTCTCTCATCAATGATTTTCTTGAACCCATAAAGATCCAAAGGGACTGAAAGTAAGGCCTCCTTTCTTCTACCTCTTGACATCGTTATAACCCTCCTCCACAGTAAAGTTGTTGCCTCATGCTCCATCTCAACGTTCATGACTCCCTCCAAAAGATCACACTTCAACCTAAAAGGTTGTGTGTAACTCATCAATGATACATGAGGTTGAGGGTTCAAATATCCCTTGAACCTTTCAAGCTTTCACAATGCAGTGCAATCCTACTTCTCTATCTCAGCAATACCATTTGATCCTGGGCCATATGCAAACAAATCTCCAACCCTTTCCATAAAATTTTCAAAAAATTCAAGACATAGAAATTTATGCATACCTTTGTGATACTTCGGAACATCTTGTATGGCTGCAAGAATCCCTCTCTTCAATGTGTTGGCTGATCCAACTGCTGTTGTAGGAAGCTGCTCTTCCAAGGCTGTGACAACGCTGGTACTTGTCTCTTCCCATGGTGGTGTGGACTTACTCTCTTCTGATATTTCTCCATCAAAGGTTCTAATTAGCCCTTGAGTAAACTCAAGAAAAGAAATCACTCTTGTATGGCGTGAGTGACTAAACCACCAAGCATTGGCTTCACCGTCCAGGTGCAGTGCTGCAACTTCCACTACCTCCTCCTCTACCATTGGGTGAAATAGGAAGAATGCCTAAAGATTTCTTGCCCAAGCTCTAGGTGTAGTTGACCCATCAAATGTAGACAAAAGGAACCTATTGCCTCTCATCATTCTTTTACTGCATGGTCTTCTTTCTTCTCTCAGTTGAATAAACTGAGAGAAATCTAGGGTTTCTTTGAAAGCCCTAGGATGGCACTTGTATTCTGCCAAATATCCACTTAATATATCATGCTCTAAGTGGTCTCTTTGCTCTTCACCTCCTCTATGAGAATAGGAAGTGATTGCATCTTTTTCTGCCTATTGAAACCTACAGGTTTCACTGCAAATATGTCCTCCTTGAAACCCTCTTGCAGTTTCAATGCATTTCTCTTCTTATTTCTTCTTGGATCTGAAAATGGATGAGAGTAAACTCATCCTCTCCATCATATTTTTCTCCTGTTCTTCTTATTTTCTGATTGGATCTAAAATCCACAGGCTGAGCCAAGATGGTAGCTCTGATACCACTATAATGTTCGAAAATTGGAATAGCTACACTATTGGGAATAATGTGAGTTATTACCAATGTGGAGCTTCAGCAAAAAATGAGCATGGAAATTAAGAGTAGCTCAAGGTATGTAAAATAACATCAACCTAGCATATGAAAGAACATCGGCAAGATAATGGCCAATATTCTCCTTCCCGAGTAGGGAAATGCAGAAATACTGGGCATAAAACTATTGTCTTCAGAAAAGAACACTATACAAGTGACGAATGGGACTTGGATCCATTAGAAAAAATGATATAAAATTTATATGCAGAATTAGAAGTGAAAGAAATAACTCTAGCTCATATAAACAAATCTCCCTGAATCTAGGCAGCTAAAATAAGCTAAAACCCCATAGCCCAGCTCATGCAGCAACTACTGAAGCAAGAAATGCATTATTCTAATGAGGGTTTCTAAAATAAATAATGGAAGAGCACTGATATGAGACTTAATCAACTAAACAAATAGAGAAATGAAATTTTACAAACTTATACAGTAAAACGAGACATCCGACAAGGTTTTCAGAAAAATACATGAATAACAACAACACTGCAAAACTAACACAGTCACTACATCTATGTATTATACGTGGCTAGATATGACATGAAATATATAATATTACAAAGAAATGGCCCTAGGCCTCTGATTAGAACTACTAGAAGGAAATTAGCACCTCCTCCTCAAAGATTTGCATAAAGTCAAAGGGTGCAGTTGTGCTACTGCTGCTGCTACATAAAGGACACAATTTTCTGAAGGGGAATGCATTGTGGCTGAATATTGAAGAGTGGCCCAAAGCCAAATACTAAAATGAAGCTCAAATCCTTCTCTCTTCATCCCTTAAGCAAGATGATCCAAAGAGAGTATGGAATTCCCGCACGGGAATTCTTTGCACTAAGTAGTGCAACAACTCCGACTAAACGGCTGAAGTATGCAATTGGACTCTAGAACAAGAAATATGAATACATGAATGAATCTCCTTTGATGCTATGCCTTCCTTTTATCTTTGGTGTACCTCCTCACCCTGCACCCCACACAATGTTGAGGTGACTTCTTCATGAAGCTTCCTCTTTCAAAACTATGTTTCCCTAGCTTGCTTCCCTCCTCTTTTTGCTGCGCTATTGACTTGGTTAACTAATCCATCTCAAATGCCTCTTTCACACTAGGTATATTCAATATAATTTACATATGTGTGTCTTAGGCTGATCCTTGTTCACATTGAATTGGTTTACTTAGGTGATCTCTTCCTCCTCAAGAATGCATGTTGACTTAGTCAAACTTGACTATGTCCTCATCTATTTTGCCCCTGTTCACACTTGTAAGTGTAAATTTCATCTCCTGAAGTGATCCCCTTCCTTATTAAGGTGTAAATTATTCATATTTTATTATTCATGGGCCACCTTACCCATTTATTCCTCGTCTAAGTGATAGTAGAAAAATCTAATGTTCCAAATTGCTATGTGAAAATTTGGGAACATTACAGTCCTCCCATCCCAAATGTTTCTTGTCATCAAGAAAATACAAGGATAAGACTGAAGAGAATCCTCTTCTCCCCTATAGCAACCTCATAAGATGGAAACCTCCAAAGGTCAAGGTGCTGCATCATCATCATATCTCCAAGTATCCCCTCCCAAGTGAGTAAGCTATCTAAATAGATGACATTATGTGATAGTAGAACATCCATGGAAGCAACAATGGGTTGCCTGAAGATCCTCTCGGAGCATGAGGACTGATATAGATTGGGACTCATCATCCCCATTTGAATCTCTCCTCCCCAAGCTATCAACCAAGAAAAATGAGCCACCCTCCAAAATGGTAACTCATGAAAATATTCCTCCACCTGAAGCTCTGGCAAAGTAGGTGGACTGAAATTCTAATCATGGTAGACATAGTATCCTACCCCACACTACTCTCCTCTTGACTTAAGACAAGTTTAAAGGATTTTTTGATCTTGGGTTGCCATCATGTTGCCCTCAAATGGAAAAAAGGAAGCTAAACCTCCAAAGGTCCCTCTCCCAACGTTGTACATCAAGCTGGCCCAAACCATGTCATACATGATTGACAAGAAATTACCATCATATGGAAATCCATCCATCCCATGGCGCTCCTCATTAAGAAACAAATATTTTGTTGTAGAGGCCATGTCTCCTCCCATGCTCCCCTTAGAGCATGCAATGCAGAAAGTTTGGGGATGCTACTCTCCCAATAACACACCCTCTCCATGTGTTCCTCCTCCAATCATGCTCCTCATATAGGCAAGGAAAACATCAGAAAATATGATCATGATAAACATCATACTAAGAGAAAGACCGAAGGTTTGATGTGTTGATGGAAGGTACCAACAGTCTCCCAAGTGGTCACAACACAGTCTTCCCCACTCTTGCTTCAGACAATGGTATGGCGAGTTCTTTCTTGAAAAATGGCTTTCTTTATGAGTCCTCACACCCACTAGTAAATAGTAGATGGCTGGATATTTCCATTGAGCACAAAAGAAGTAGCCACATACTTGCCCCAGATCATATAGTAGATGGTTGTCTCCATCATGATAGCTGGCCAAAAATAGACCGTGGAGCCTAAAGAGAAATTTTCCCCTTTGGAGAGAAATGCACTACAAGGAAATGGTAAGAGTATACAAATATTGTGTTGAACAGTCAATAAGTGAAAAAATAGAATTATTACCATGTGATGGAAGCAATATGGTGACAAGATCCATAGATGAATTCTCCATAGTGGTATGGCATACCAATCTGAAGAGGAATGAATCACATAATCCATGAAAATCCTCCTTCTTATGCTTGGACATCCAAGTCAAGGAGAATATACCATAGCAACCAAGGAGTCCATCCACCATTCTAACAATCTCACCTCCTCTATGCCCACCAAGTGCAACAAATATGAAGTGATCCTGGGAACACTCCATCAACAAGCTCATGCTCCCAAGTGACAGTGCTATTGGCTTATGCAAGTAGGATCCTGCCAACTCATAAATACATTCTCTAACATGTCTTATGTCAAATAATCCTCCCATAATGTTGCCATCTCCTCCCATTGCAACATCATGCAAAATGTGAGAGCAACTCTGTTCTTGCCTTCTCTTGATCCTCCAAAGAAACAAATGATTTTTCTACCTTACCATACCTCCATCATACAACCAATGTGGTGAAAACATAATGATTACATCATCATAATGCATCCACACTCCTTTCTACCCCATGATGAAAGTATCCTGCGAATCTTCCTTCCTTTTCTCACCCTATGGGAAAGGACATGTCATAGGGTGACCAAACTCTCTCAAGAGTAGCCCACACAACATTGCTTCTTGCTACCCAGTGTCATAGACTTGCAAGAGGTTTACCAATCTCTTACCTCCCATCCACATCCACTCAACTCCATGTGGATTCCTCCTAGCTTTCTCCATATTGGCATTCCTCCAATGAGGTCTACCATCCTCCCATATCACATATTTCTCCTTGCATCTCGTGGGATGCTGAAATGAAATTCCTTGGAGACATCCAAGAAAAGCTCTCTCATCAATGATTATCTTGGACCCATAAAGATCCAAAGGGACTGAAAGTAAGGCCTCCTTTCTTCTACCTCTTGAAAGCGTTGTAACCCTCCTCCAAGGTAAAGTTGTTGCTTCATACTCCATCTCAATGTTCATGACTCCCTCCAAAATATCACACTTCAACCTCAAGGGTTATGTGTAAGTCATTAACGATACATGAGGTTGAGGGTTCAAATCTCCCTTGAACCTCTCACGCTTGCACAGTGCAGTGCAATCCTGCTGCTCTATCTCAGCAATACCATTTGATCCTGGGCCATATGCAAACAAATCTCCAACCCTTTCCATAAAATTTTCTGAAATGTGAAGACATGCAAATTTATGCATACCTTTGTGATCCTTCGGAACATCTTGTATGGTAGCAAAAGTACCTATTTTCAATGTGTTTCTTGATCCAACTACTGATGTAGGAAGTTGCTCTTCCAAGGCTATGAAAATGATGGTACTTGTCTCTTCCAGTGCTGGTGTGGACTTACTCTCTTCTGATATTTCTACATAGAAGGTTATAATTATACCTTGAGTAAACTCAAGAAAAGAAATCACTCTTGTATGGCTTGAGTGTCCGAACCACCAAGCATTGGCTTCACCCTCCAGGTACAACACTACAACTTCTACTGCCTCCTCCTCTACCATTGGGTGAAGTAGGAAGAATGCCTTAAGCTTTCTTTCCCAAGCTCTAGCTGTAGTTGACCCATCAAATGTATAAAACATGAACCTATTGCCTCTCATCATTCTTTTACGGCATGGTCTTCATTCTTCTCTCAGTTGAATAAACTGAGGGAAATCTAGGGTTTCTTTGAAAGCCCTAGGTTGGCAGTTGTATTCTGCCAAATATCCACTTAAGATCTCATGCTCTAGGTGGTATCCTTTTTATTCACCTCCTCTATGAGAAGAGGAAGTGCATGCATCTTTTTCTGTCTCTTGAAATCTAGAGGTTTCACTACAAATATGTCCTCCTTGAAACCCTCTTGAAGTTTCAATGCATTTCTCTTCTTATTTCTTATTGGATCTAAAAATGGATGAGAGTAAGCTCATCATCTCCATCATTTTTTTCTCCTCTTATTCTTATTTTCTGATTAGATCTGAAATCCACAGGCTGAGCCAAGATGGCAGCTCTGATACCACTGTAATGTTCCAAAATTGGAACAACTACACTATTGGGAATAATGTGAGTTATTACCAATGTGGAGCTTCAGAAAACCATGAGCTTGGAAATGAAGAGCAGCTCAAGAGATTTAAAATAACATCAACCTAGCAGATGAAGGAACATCAGCAAGATAATGGCAAATATTCTCCTTCCCAAGTAGGGAAATGCAGCAATATTGGGCATAAAACTGTTGTCTTCAGAAAATAATGCTATACAAGTGAGGAATGGGACTTGGATCCCTTATAATACATGATATACAACTTATATGAATAATTTGAGGTGAAGGAAATAGCTCTAGCTCATATAAACAGATCTCCCCGAATCTATGCAGCTAAAATAAGCTAAAACCCCATAGCCCAACTCATGCAGCAAATACTATGGCAAGAAATGCGTTATTATAATGAGGGTTTCTGAAAAAAATGATGGAAGAGCTGTAATATGAGACTTAATCAACCAAACAAATAGAGAAATGGAAGTTTACAAACTTATACAGTGAAACAAGACATCTGGAAAGGTTTTCGGAAAAATGCATGAATAACAAGAGCACTGCAAAAATAACAGAGTCACTGCATATTTGTATTATACATAGCTGGATATGACATGAAATATTAGAATAATAAAAAGAAATGGCCCTAGGCCTCTGATTAGAACTCCCGAAGGGAAATGAGCACATCCTCCTCAAAGATTTGCATAAAGTCAAAGGGTGCAGCTGTGCTGCTGCATAAAGGATGCAGTTTTCTGAAGGGGACTGCGTTGTGGCTGAATATGGAAGAGTTTCCCAAATCCAAATACTGAAATGAAGCTCAAATCCTTCTCTCTTGATCCCTTAAGCAAGCTGATCCAAAGAGAGGATGGAATTCCCGCAGGGGAATTCATTGCACTAAGTAGTGCAGCAACTCCAGCTAAACAATTAAAGTATGCAATTGGTCTCTAGAGCAAGAAATATGAATACATGAATGAATATCCTTTGATGCTATGCATTCCTTTTACCTTTGTTGAGCCTCCTCACCGCAGACCCCACACAATGTTGAGGAGACTTCTTCATGAAGCTTCCTGTTTCAAAACTTCGCTGCCCTAGCTTGCTTCCCTCCTCTTGTGGTTGTTAGTGTTAGTCTTTGTAGCCTTCCTCCAGTGATCAAACATGCTCTTACAAAGTGATGTTAAGGTTTCAAGGTCAAATTTTGTCATTTCAGTGAGTCTTCAAGTAAAATTTGGTCACTAGGTATTAGGTCTAGGGTTTGCTTTTGCTCATGTCAAAGTTGTTCAAATGTCAGTCCATGTCACCATTCAAATGAGCGTACCATCATTTAGAGGGTTTTCATCATCATGTCAAGTTCCACTGGGTCATTTTACACCTTGTTCATGCTTCAGTTGTGCCTAGGTAAGGTTCATTTCCCTCTTCTAGGGTTTTGAAGGTAATTTCTATTGGATGGTCAAACCATCAGCAAAACTTGTATCTTGATGTTCTTATACCTTCCCCTATCCTTAATGTACCTTATTAAACACTTCCCATCACTAAGATCCCCCAAATTCTTCATTTTCACACAAACCCTAGTTTCTTGCTACAACTTGGCAATTTTCTAGGCTAGGCCTGTGTTTTTCCCTTTTGGACCCGTTCCCCTCACTCAATATTTGAAATTCCACTCTCCCCTACTTAATAACATCCCTCCCTACTTCCAAAAATTTTCTCAAGAATTTAGAAGCCCCTTATCCCCTTCATTTCACTTCATTTCGACAAATCTCTTGTTCCACACATCGGGATAGTTTTTACTCCAATGATGTTTCTGAGCAATAAAATATTAATTTGGGAAACCTGAGAGAGGTTTTTGTCAAAAATAGGCCAAGGAAGAAAAACCTCCTTCAATTTTTACACAGTTGTCATGGTTTTAGAGAAATGTCAAAAATATCGTTGCCTCAGGAGAATTGATTCACTTCTGAAGTGACCTTGGGAAGATCAAGATTTCTCCTGGCTTGGTTGGCAAAATTACTTTCTTGATGAGTACAATGATAACTAGACAGGAAGAGATTTCCAATGAGATATCATGAGCTCAATTTTGAGCTTAGGAAGACCTTCAAAAGTTGACTGCAACAACACTCTGCCTTGAGGCAGCCTTATTATGCACATTTTGACCAGTCTTGGGAGATTTGATTTTTGAAAGGGGAAATGAACTCCAAATTGAAAATTACAGTTGGGTTGGAAAGTAGACTCAATACTATTTCCAACGAGATATATTGCATCCAATTTTGACATCGATAAGGTCTCTAATATTCTCCTACAAAAGGGCATGACGCATTGGGTTTATGGCGCGACGCGTTGGGTTTGTGGTGCGACGCATTGGGTTGTGGCATGGGGCATAGAGCTATAAGATATTTTCACCACAATTTCATTCAAAAATTCAATTTTATTGGTTTCCTCTGGTCCAAATTAAGTCAAACAACTCTTCCATTGCCAATAAACGTGTGTCTTATGATGTTTATGAGGATTTAATAAAAGAAATTCAAACCCTACTTCCTTGCTTAAGAAATGTTTCCTTAGGGTTTATACATTGGTTTTTTGTGGCCATCACTCCCTCACTTTTACTCCCTCACTATTTTTATAGTTTCATCAAAACTTTTCCCTATCCCCCATATCCCTAAATTCATCTACCCCTATCCCATATTCCCATTATCCCAAAAGCCTAGAGACTATCCCTAAAACCCTTTAATTCCCCAAAATTTAATTGGAAATATACCGAAATTCCCCTCATCCTCTCCCTTCATAGTCCCTCACACATTTTTATACATTTGGCAGCTAAAACCAAAGACACCTAAATTCTTCATAATCATCTAAGACAATATAGACTTTGGCAAACATGGAGACAGATTCCTCTTATGACAGAGTTGAAGAAGCCCTCAAAGCGTCGGAAAAGGAAAGATAGACTTCAGATTTTGGCCGAGGCTTCCTTGGCCCAGCATAGTACATGATGGAGGAAATTCAGCCCAAATTTCAAGAAATTTGGGACACATTTTGCAAATTTTGTTTTTTTTGCCCTAAACACAGATTTTTCAGATCTACGCGTCGCGCCACATGGCGCACACTTATAATTGGGAGCTCCTCTGGGGTAAAAATTTATATTTTTGGATTTTTCATGACAATTTATGCATGCCTACCCATGGACAAGAGATTTTTACAGGTTTTAGGCTTCCATAAGGGTCAAAAACACCCTAAAAATGACCTTTCTACCCATTTTTGGACACACAGGAAGCAGTGTTGGGAGAACTCATTTTTGGAGGGGCAAATGGAAGCCAAATTCAGAAATTACACTTGTGTTGGAAAGTAGACAGGAAGAAATTTCCAACAAGCCCACTTGAAGCAAATTTGGATCACAGGAAGGCCTTGAAAATCAGCTTCAAACTGACGTGACGCATAGAGAAATCAGACACGGCGCATTGGGGATTTTTGCTCATTTTAGACTCAGTAACTCTGTTTTTTGCCTAGTTTTTGACATTTTGACTTTCTTAATTCCAAATGTTAAAATCATGATGTAATTGGATGTAGTTTAATGTATCTTGATGTAATTTTGTTAAATTTTTCATCCATCAAAAGGTGAATTGCAACTGAATGAATCAGTTTCCTATCTTATAGAGGCAACCTATTCCACTGCCTATTTTCTAGTTCTCAGTTTAGATCTTGTTGAAACGGCTCCTAAAATTGTGAGCTCGACCTCTAGAAGCTAGGATGAGTGGTTTTTTTCTTATATCTTGTAATTTTTCAGTCATTAGCATAGGTTGGACACTTGGGATTGCTTTGAGCATCATTGTACATTCATCTCTATAGTTTGGCAAAGGAATAGACCAGGGTTTGCAGCACTCCTTGGGATTCATGTGGCTCTTTGTTTTGATGATGTGTTTCTCTCTATTAATGTAATTTTACTGGTGTTTCATGTGTATCATTTTCCCTCTTATTTCTTCTTAAGTTAAAAAAATAAGGATAAAGGTAGAATCCATTAGAATTTGCAATGCTCTACCTAGGATTTGTTTAATTTTCCATGTTTTCAACTGTTGAAGAGGATCCCTGAAGGTTTCTTGCCCTCCTCAACTCCTCACCTATCTAAGCTATCCATTTCATTCAAAATTGAAAGTGTAAAAACAAGTGCCTACCTTGCCCCATTTAGATCTCTGCAAAACTGCTCATTTCCCAGACCCAAAATCTGCCTTTCCCTTTGATCCAACAAAACACCCTCAAAATCAAATCAAAATCTTTTACATATATACCTAGCCTAAAATCAGCCTTTATTAAATTCATATCAAGCCTCACTGATTATTTTTGCTAATATTGACTAGGAGAGAGCCCTCTCCCTATCTGGTAGGGATAGCTACCAGATTAAGTGTGGTTTTATGTTACCCTAGATTCTGCCTTTCTCAACCTGAGCTAGATTTAGGTCATAACAGTGGCTACACTATTTACTTGGTCAACTAATCCACCTCCAATGATTCTTTCACACTGGGGATATTCAATCTAGTTTACATGTGTGTGTCTTAGGTTGATCCTTGTTCACATTGAATTGGTTTACTTAGGTGATCTCTTCGTCCTCAATAATGCATGTTGAATTAGTCAAACTTGAATATGTCCTCATCTATTTTGCCCCTGTTCACACTTGTAAGTGTAAATTGCAGCTCTTGAAGTGATCCCCTTCCTTATTAAGGTGGAAATTATTCATATTTTATTATTCATGGGCTCCCTTACCCATTTATTCCTCTTCTAAGTGAAAGTAGCAAAATCTAATGTTCCAAATTGCTATGTGAAAATTTGGGAACATTACAAACACATAATTTTTCATCCAATTTTGAGTCCTTCAACATTGTTCTACCCATTTCCTATATGGTTCTATTCTTTCTTTCAGCAACTCCATTTTGCTGAGGTGTTTGTGCTATTGAAAATTGTCTTTTTATTCCATTTTCGTCACAATATTGCTAAAATAATTTGGAAGTGAATTATCCACCTTTATTAGATCTTAGACACTTTATTTTCAAATCAGTTTCATTTTCAACCAACTCCTTGTAGATATTAAAGCACTCAAATGATTCAAATTTTTTCTTGAGGAAACTGATGACTATCATCCTGGTATACTCATCTATCATTAACATGAAATGTAATTCTCCATCTAAGCCTTTTATTCTCATAGGACCACATAGATTAGTATGTATCAATTCCAATGGATGTGATACAAAGTGCTCTTTTGTTTTAAATTGGAATTTTCTCTGCTTGCCGTGCCGAAAGGCCTCACATAGTGTGTTGGAAGGTTTTGATATTTTTTTCATTTCTCGTACTGCTTCCTTTTTTCTTATCCTGACAAGATTGTCAAAGTTTATGTGACCCATTCGTTTGTGCCATAACCAAATTTCATCTTCTTTAGCTAGTATACATGCTTTAGTTGCTTCATCCAAAACTTATATGTCGTTTGGAGCTCGACTTGTTGGAGCCACAATTTTACCATACCTTCCTTTCCTGATTTCAAATTTTGTGGAGTTGAATAGAATTGTGTGTCCTTGATCACACATTTGTCCAACACTAAGCAAATTGTGATTCATGTTTTTAATAAATAGAAAATTCTTGGTTGTAACATATTTTCTTCTCAGAGTGACGGTACCTGATTCCTATAACACTTGAAGATCCATCATTTCCAAAGGATACGGTTCCATCCTTCTTCTCCTTCAGAGATACAAATTTCCTTGTATCTCCAGTCATATGCGTTGAGCAACCACTGTCAACATACCACACATCTTTGTTGTTTTGAGCCTTGAGAGTGAGAGCACAATTATCAGTCTTCTTCTTCTTCGTCCATTTTCGTTCATTTTGTGGCTTCGAAGATTCTTCTGGAGGATTTTCAAGTCTACAGTCTCTGGCTATGTGTCCAAAGTTCTGAAATTTGTAACATTCAATATGATTTCTTAAATTTTCAAATCTATTGATGTTTTGTTGAGCCCTAGGAGGTTCATATTTGAAGGATCTCCTAGAATTGTATTGGTTCCCAGGGTACGTGTGACATTCTACAGCTTTATGACCAAATTTTCCACATGAATAACAATATCCATGAAAAATATGTTGGTACCTGGATGGAAATCTTCGTTGAGGAATCGTCTTCCAAGGATGTGCTTTGGAATCTTGTCGAATGAAGTCTACATGCATGTCAGATCTCATATGTTCATTGTATTTTGTTGTAGAAGGTCCTGCTTCTTCTTCTTTGTAATTGAGGCTATTTCTGTCGTTGTAAGATTGTTGATTGTTGATGAGTTCTTCTAATGCCCTTGAACTGCTGGCATAGTTTTGGACAGTTTTTCCCTTATGGAATGATACTACTTCTACTTCTAATGCTTCCCTTTCTTGGTTTCTTTCTTCCATCTTCTTTGGAAGTGACTCTTCAATAATTTTGTGTTATTCAACTTCAATTTTAAGACCTTGAACGTGTTCTTCGAGTGTATTGGAATGGATCTTCTCAGTCTTGAGCTCTTTTATAAGCCTAACTGCCTCCTCAGAAAATTCTTTTATGGTCAACCCTTCTTCTTTATTGTTTGATACCTCTGGTTTATTATGCTTGGCCATAAAAAATACTTTCTCATTGGCTTCTTCTTTGTTGTCACTGTCTTCATCGAATGATGAGATATCTTCTTTAGAGAGAAAGTTCCTTTTGGATCCTTTCATTTTTCCTTGCTGGTTGAATTTCTTAAAGCATTTCTTTCTTTTGAGTTTCCATCACTTCTATTTGGACATTTTGCTATGAGATGCCCAACCTCACCACAGCCGAAACATATCAATGGATGTTTACCTTTGAATTTTCCCTTACCAATTTTTAGTTTTCTCGTAAAGTAAACCTATTCTTCATCTGAAAGACCTTCTCCATCATCTCCCTTTTCTTCAAACTTGTACGTGCATGTCATTTCAATTGAGGGTTTTTTTTCCTTATTGGTTTTCTTAGATGCAATGAACGCAGTTTCTAGATGTTAAGTACCCTCTTCTTCATCAAGTCTCATTTCATATGCTATGAGAACTCCATGTAATTCCTCTTTGTTGAGTTTGTCCAAATTTGCACTGTATTCTAAGAACGATACCTTTGGGTTGAATCTCCATGGTAACATTCTAAGAATCTTCCATATAAGAGTCTTCTCGCCAACTGGCTCTCCTAATCCTTCCAGAGTATTGGTTATTTCATCAAGGTATTGGAAGTATGCATCAATGTTGCAATCTTCTTTCATTTTGAGTTGCTCAAATTTTTCTCTATATATTTGAAGCTTTGCTTATTTGACATTTGATTCACCTGCATATATATTCTCAAGCTTGTCCCATACATTTTTGACAGTTTTACAACCCAACACCTTATGATAAGAAGATTCAATAAGTCCACTGATAATAATATTCTTTGCCTTTACATTATTTACCAAATTCTTCTTACCTTGTTCATCTGTCGTTGATGTAAATCCATTTTTAATAGTGTCCCATACTTCGTAACCTTGCGCCAAGAGATAGACCTCCATTATTCCTTTCTATAGTGCATAATTATTTTCATTGAACATAGCTACACCAGTCTTGGTATGCTCCATGACCTCCTTCTAGCTGTTAAACTGTTATTGAAGGAACCAAGATTTGATACCAATTGTTGGAAATACTTAGAGGGGGGGGGGGTGAATCAGTATTCCTTCCAATTAGAGCATTAGTTAATCTTCAATTATTATCAGTGTTTGTACAATGATAGCAGTAAAAAAAAAAACACTAATGCACACAGTTTTTAAGGTGGAAACCCACTTTGGGAAAAAAACCACCTAATGCTTTTCTAATAATTCTTTAATATTCAACTACAATTGAAAATAAAGCTCCAACTTCCTAGAATCTAGAAAAGCATTCTTCTCTAGATCCCACTGGATGGACACTCCAACATCTGATATTCTTCAGTAGTCAATTGAACGGATTCCCCAACACCCAATGAGCTACAGTTCACCCTAGCACCACCCTACCACACTATAGAAGAATAAAAGAAGAATGGACTCCCGTACCAGGAAAAATGGCCCACTTTACAATGATATAGAATGATTTATAAGAAAAAGACACACTAGACCATAACCCAAACTATGACACAACCACCTAATGATGATCCTAGACCTCCGAACACAACCTCTTCAACTCTTGGCAGATAGACACGTACAATTTTTACAATAATGTATTTATAATGACATAGTACAATGATACCTTTAGAGTGACTGTATGTAGTGCTGCCCACTTGAAGACATCATGTGATGAAATTCTTGCTACTGTTCTACACCTTGGTTGCTACTCTTGTCATGCTACCCTTTGTTGCACCTTGCTTTGCTTTTCTTCGATATAAAGTCTGGTCCTTTGCAGCCCTTGACAACACATGATCTAGCTTTTTCTTGCCTTCTAGGAGCTCGATATTGAATTTGGTGTATATCTATTATTCCAGATCCCCAATATGTGATTTTAGGTCCTAATATTCCCGTGAGTCGTCTTTCCAATTCCATAGGTCTGACCCAATTTGGATTCTTCAAGGGAAAGTTATGCCCAATCTCTCACAATGCCCTAATTATGCACTATTTCAATAGAGTGAACTTGTACAACGTGCCACGTGTCACTGTTTCTTCATTCGGATATGAAATTGATAGAGAAAAAACTATAGTCCGTCCACTCTTTACCACTTTCTATAGAATTCCAATCTGATACTCAAAGAGAGAGATATGACGATTTCACCAAGGTCACTTCTTTGAGATGAATTTAATGAGCCTACAAAACCACTGACTTCAACAAATCATATCTCCAAAAATATTTCCCACCTTGATCTGAAATTTTTACAAGAGCTTCTTCCGGATTTTGGCTTCGCCTCATAAACATTTCCGCTTATGAACCTTCGTAGAAAAAAATTTAGAGCGAAATTCCATGATGACTTGTTTCAGATTACGAAATCCTTGCATAAGGAGGATATGAGGATCACAATTTATATAAATTCTTAGGTTGAGAGGGGCTTCAACAAGTGAACATGGGAGGGATTTTAGGAGCTTAACAAATATTAATTATGACTTTTCAATGACCCTTGCCACAAACCCATGGGATTTTAGCCCACTAGCTCGAGTTACAAACTTGAAACATGAATATCTATCAAACCATGAAGAACCACATGGAGAGCCATATATTAATGGAAACATCTCGACAAGTAGAAACCATCAAAATAATTCTTGAACCAGAATATATTATTTTGTAAGGTCAAAATCCCCATGAAATATTGGGTTAGCCCCTAGTGCTGCTTGGGTTGACATCAATGACAACCGCTGATCAACACCTTTAGCACGTCTCTCATAACATTTTCAACCCTTAAATCAGCCTTTAACACCTTTAACACTGATCAAAAGAAGCAAAAATGCAGCTACAACAGTTTTGTAGTGCTTTTCTACTTTTTAAGACTAGAGGTGCTACGAAACTGCTGAAAGTGAAAAAAATATCATAAATTTTTCAAACGAAAATTGTAGTTGCCCAAAAACTTATAATATAACCCGTTTTCATCATCACTAAATCATACAAACCATAAAATGACTTCATTTTAGTTTCCTTGAGGCATTTCTTCCTTATTTATAATTGGTTGGCCTAATGATTCTTCAATCATTGTCATTTTGATACCTTTTCTATGCAATTCATGATGAATCATCTGAAGCTGCTCTTGTAAATCCTTTACTTGATCTTTAAGACTTTTTTTGGTAGCTCCCATATGAGTGTTCACCTTTCTTACTTGTTTAGCTTCTTCTCTTTCTAGAACTGCCCACTTGACAAACTCCTGTGTATTGTCTAAGTCTTTAGAGACAGCATCAACCTAGTTTTCCCAAACTGCCTTCATCTATTCAAAGTGTATTTTCTCAACACTATGTTTATTCGATTCCTTTTTCATGACAACAATCTCCCGATTTTCCAATTTCAACTTTTCCTCAAGGAGCTATAACTCTGTCTTTTCTATCACTTTTTCTTTTCCCTTTTCTAGTTTGTTGACTATATCTTTTACTTTGGGTGATGACGGATCAATAATATCCTTAAGTGATTGAGCTATCTCAGTGGATATTTGGACTTCTTTTCTACTCTCCATCAATCTCTTAGAATGCCTTGTCACAGGCTTTCTTTCTTGAAAAATGAAACCTGCATCTTCTCTCTCAAACTCTAATATTTTTGTAGACTTGGAATTTTTCAACTTTTTCCCATATTATCCTATAAATTCAGCTTGGACAATAGGTGTTTCCTCTATGTCAATGGCATGAATAATATCCTCTAGATTCCCCTTTATTGTTGCTCTGTCTTCTATAGCCTCTGTCTTTTCTTTGAAACTCATTGTCTAGCTTCTAGTCATTCTTTTAATCCCTTGTTTGCTAGCAGCTTTCTTTTGTTTTGTATTCTTGACCACGTTTGATTTCTTTTCTGTAGGTAGGGGAATTGGCGTGTCAAGACTCTGCACTTGTTCTGACTTTTCTCAACTTGCTTACTTGGCTTTAATCTTGTAGGTTCTTCTGGTTTTGCCACCAAATATTGGCTCTCTTTTGCTGCTAGTGATGGTGAGACTTTATTAGGTTTAGGATTTTTTTTTGCAAGGGTTAAAGTATCCAACTCAAAACCATTAAAAACAATAATGACGACCAACCTCTGCCAAGCCTTTGGAGTTCATCTAAAATCAATAATTTTATTAAGCCATGATGAAACAATGATGTTTTACTCGATTCAGACTTTTCTTGAACCTTATCAGCTATCTTTGAAAGACTTCTATGAAGATAAAAAGGTAATTCAAGGAAAATCTTACCAGTGAAGTGTAGAAGTAATTTGAAATGGTATGAATAAACCTTGTGATATATTCCTTCATGGGTAAAGTATTTCTGGATGATGAGCAGTAGTTTTGAAAAGTTATATTTGATGTAGCTTCTTGGAATAACATTGTTGAGATCCATCTCAATGTGCTCAGGCTTCATGAACTATTTATACTGCTCCATATTAAACTTTAATCCTTTGAAATGGGTTTCTTGACCTCCTGGAATTTTAGAAACAACATAAATGACCTCTGGTGTAATATAAAAACTTAGCATCCCCACTTTAGTGGTTGTTCCACTGAAATTGATAGCAAATTCCTTGGATACCTGTGTATGACAGCCGTGAAATTTCTCACAAAAATATAAAAAACCTGCTCTTCTAAATTCTTCCATCACTGCTGGGTCTTCAGTTATTTCCTTCATATTTTCAATTTCATGCCTTAAGCATTGTCCTCCTCTGTGTATCTTTCTTTCCTCTGTGTAATATTCCAAATTAGGAACAACTCATGAATCTTGCAGTAAAAATGCATTACCGGAAAAATATGCAATAAAACAGTGAAATAGACTTTTGGATCCCATACGTTAATCAATATAAAACCTAAATCCAAGAATAGAGCTGAAACAAAGCAAACTAGGTGGGTTAAACATATCTCCCACACCTAGAATTGCCAAAAAGTGTTAAAACCTCAAGACTGCAAAATATCAAAGTTGCTCCATAAGGGACTACGCAGTATAAGAAAAGGTTTACACATAAAATCATAGGATAACAATATATCTACTCATGTATTGATAAATAATGCTGAAGAACATAGATCTAATCTCCTATACAAGATACAAAAGAAACTGACAAGGGTTTCTTATCAAACACTACATACAAAATGTGATATTCAGTAATTTACTGAATCACCACTACAACAGTGAAGGAAATGAGTGTAAAAGGCTATAAAATATGTCTGATATGATGTATATCCCTCAAGGTCCTCCTCCCATGAAAGGATGAACCTCTCAATCAGAAGGAAACTCAGCAACAGAGCCACCAAACCATTCACTAAGTACTGCCTCCAAAATAACACATTCCTCAGCAGAAACAATGCTAGGAATTTATGGGAAATGTGTGGTCTGATACAACAGATCTGAAATCAGCTCTGGAGCTCTCCAAAAAAATCTCTCAAGTGAAAAAAACCTTCCTTGAATGAGAAACTAGCTCAGGAACCGGGATTCCAATCCCTTCCACTGTTGCACCCAGCAACACTGCACAATCTCTGGCAAAACTACGCTGATGAAGATGGCTGAAGCTTGGACTAAAAAAATGATGTGGAATGATGAATTCAAACTCTCCCAATGAGGCTCCTCAAAGGAAATAGATGGGATTACCGCCCGGGAACACCCAGTGCTAAACATCACTGCAACTCTGCTAAGTAGCAAAGCAGCAACAAGTCTTGGCAGTCAAGAATAATAAGCTAGAACATGAAGAATAATGATACATGAGTTTGATTGCCCTTTTCCCCACTTAATTAGGTCATCTCTATGCCAAGATACATCTCCCTCCAAAATTGCGTTATTCCTCCCTGGATTCCTCCTCCACTAAAATTGTGTTGTTGAGTTAGTCAAAGCAGCTTGATCTTAACCCTGTTCACACATGGAGGTGTTTTATTGAGGTATAAAGAGTGTCCCCTTTCACATTTGGAGTATTTTATTCCTCCTTAAGAGACTTATCGGATTTTCTTCCCTTTTATTCACCGGCTAGAACTGTTGCTAACTCTAATGTTCCATTTAGCTTGGAGGCTAAAATTTTGGAACATTACAGTCCTCCCCTCCAAAATATTTTCTTGTCCTCAAGAAAATGCATAAGGAGAAAAAAATTTCTCCCCTCTTCCTCATGTGTCTGACCATCAATAGCCTCCATCACTGCATCGATATAATCTGCAAATAAATTTTAATCCAATGTTTCCTCCCAAGTGTGCAAAACCAAAGTGTCTGCATCAATCAAAGGTGGAAAGTGTGAATGGAAACCTGCTAGCTATCTCATGGTCTCCACAAAGTAGGAGTGATGACAAACATGGTGAATGAGTGCCTCCCTCACCCATGATATCATCCAAATGAAGTGAGTAACCCTTCAACATGGCAACTCATGAAGAATCTCCTCCACCCTTGGCTCCTGAACTGTAGGTGGGCTGAATAAATGAACATGATAGGAAAGAGGGCCTATCCCATGCTGTCCTCCTCTCCACTTATGATAAGTGTAGATGGCATGCTAATATTGGGCTGCAACATGATTACCCTCTGATGGAAAGAAAAATATTGAGTCACTAAGAACCCTTCCTCCAAAATCCTGAGTCATGTCAACCCAAACCATTCCATCCAAGATGAATGGTACATCATCACCATTTGGCCTCCAAATCAGAAAATTGCTGAAATTTATGTGCAATTTTGGATGGTACCAAAGGTTCTCCAAGTGGATATCACACAGTCTTCCCAACTGATTCTTGAGAATGTCATGTGGCAAGTGGTCCTGCAACAAGTCATAAGCTGTGTATGTTTTCTCTTCCAACATGGGGAAGTAAGCATCAATTTCTATCAGCCGTACAAACATAAAATAAAAATACACTTTCCCAAAGTCATGTATATATGGGTTATTATCATCATAAAAATTGGCCCTAAAGTGACCATGAAACCAAAATATACTCTTGCTCTCTTGAGGAGAAATGAACTGTCCAAACATGGTGAGAAAATACAAATACTCAATGGAGTAATCAACAAGTACATAAATGCATTTCCTACCATACATAGCAATTTGGATGAAAGTGAGGTCCACCAATAAGTCCTCCCATGAGAATCTCCTCATAAAACCCCGCAAGAAGAAAGGATACATCCTCTCCTTGGAATATTCCATCCATAAAAACATACTCCTATGTGACAACGCTGTAGGCCTTTGTAATAAGGCTCCATGACTCTCCTCTTTGCCATCCACCATCATGCTGCTATGTGAGAAGATCTTCTTCTGACATGGAAGTCTCTCATGATCCTTCAATGCTGAAGGGTAGCCTTCTTGCACCATGAATGTGCCTTCCCTATTTCCAGAAATATCATGAAAAGTATGGGAATAATTTTTCCCATACTCTCCCAAGTGTAACCATAACAACAACAATTTTTGCTGCTGCCTCATCTCTCCCTCATACAAGTCATGAAGTAATATCATGATGGTAAACTTCTATGATGCTCCATACCAACGAGTCTTCTGCTGCTCTATCATATGGGTGCCATGCCATCCAATTGGTTTCTCTCTCCATACAAAGCTTCCCTTGAGTAAAAAGACATCAGCAAGACATGGAAGCAAGATACAATAAAAAGATGTTTCCAAGTGATAGCTAGAGAGTCAATCATGGTCCCTCTCATGGAACCAGCGCAGTGCATCCTTTACCTACATCAAAATAAGAAATAACAAGTGCTTTACCAGCCACTTTTTTTCTACCACAGTCATCTCATAAGATGAAAACATGAAAGTACAATCTGGTGTTAATGGTGCACACCAAGAAACATGTGGCTTCCCCCACAGACCTTCAAAAGGATATCCAAAACCAACGCTACAAGTAGCTGCAAGTACACCATCATACAATATGCAAGAAGAGATGATTCTTCTTGTTACATCATGCTACTCAAATGATGAAAAGAATTACAATACAAAATATGAAGTTATACCTTCTCCATCATGTGCTTGAAGCCTTGAACTGAAATGGCTCAACTGGAAACTCTCCCTTACTCCCAATGAGTAGGAAGGTGGATGTGACATCCTTTCTATCACCATCTGGGCTATGCATCTCTCCATATGCTGAAATATGTATGCTAAATGCAATCCCAAGTGAAATCCTCCATCAAATGGAAATATGCATCAAAGTGCATAGAAGAGAAGTCCTCATGTGCTGCATGTAGCAGCTTCTCCCTAAGACTAGAAGATCTAGTCAAGAAGATCCCGCCATAGGAATAGATGACCATATCATCCATCATGTATTTGTCATCTCCATCTGGGTCATCTAGATTCATGCATGCACCAAGATCCTTGGAGCACTCTACCAAAAGCTGAGATCTCCAATAAAAATCAATCCTCCTAAGAGACAACGCTCGTGATCTAGCATGTGAAGCTCCCCTCATGCTGCTGTTTGCTACTCTGACATCCCTCATGCCAAATTTCTCCTCCAATATCTTCAAGTCTCCAAAATCCAAGAGTGGTGAGCCCAAAGACAAGATATCTCTCATCAACTTTAGATTTGGTGGCCTCCCTGGTGGAATGCCTCCATGTAGTGAGACATTAATGTCAAGAGTAGACTATACATATGATTGGGCAACCCTGCCCTTTCTCTCACAGTGCAATATAGTCTTCCTCCTCTTTGCGCTAGCTCTCTAAAATAGAGAAGGGTGTGTGAATCTCATCACATGATGCTGCTCTTCCTCCCTTCCTCATCCTTCCAGCTACAATGCTGCACAATCATGCTACTTAGTGATTATGCTTAGACCTTCATGTATGAGATCCTGGGGACTTCCTTGCAAATATACAAGAATCCCTCCTACTGGAGCATGTGATCCTCCTCCCTATGCATTAGGCACTGGATGTGCTCTAGATGTGACAACGATGTTTCCATCTTCTTCCTCATCAATGTGTGTAGGCAACATCTCAATAGTTGGATTCTCTTCTGAAAAAAAGATCCCCATGCCCTCTTGTTTAATAATATGAACTGGAGGTCTTGCTTCCCGCAATGTGTAATGCAAGATGTCAGCTTCTCCCATGGTTTTCTGAGGTGGATTTTCCTCCATTACATGCAAGGGTTTTGTTTTCTCATGTTTTCCTTTCTCATGTGTCTTAGGAATTTTTTCACCAAACATTCCCATCAATGTCTCTATGAATCTTGCATAAAATGAAGTGTTTGAATTATTTAAAGAATAAGATTCAAAAATCCACCATGCATGAGCCTTACCTCTGAAATGCAGCACTGCAACTCTGAGTGCTTCATCTTTAGAAATGTGGTGCAGCTGCAAATAGGAATCTAGCTCCTTCACCCAAGCTCTAGTTGAACATGTAGGTGATCCGAAAAAAGTAGATAGATGAAATCTCTTTGAATCCTGCTACTTTCTCTTCTCCACCTGGATCTTGAAATTTTTTTGGAAATTAGTATGATCTCTAAACCTCTCAGTTTGAGATTCATACTCCTGCAAAAAATCAATAAGAGTTCTCCTCTTAGGCATTTTTCCTCCTCCCATCCATCTCAATACAGCTCTGGGCACTTGACTACGCTGTGCATCATGGAGTGTAGCTACATTCTCACAATCACCATGTGAAAATCTATATTTAGCTCTATATTCAACCTCCTTTTGAGATCCCATCTCCAATCTCATTTTCTTCAGCTCTCCTTGAAAGCTCTGCGTAGATTTTGGAAGAAGCTTTGTAAGCTTTTCTTCCTTTCTCCTTTCACATACTAAATATTTTTGGCTTCTATCCATTTCTTCTTCCTCTGATAGCTAGATCTCAGAGGTTGAGCTAGAGATCATGCTTTCATACCACTGTAATATTCCAAATTAGGAACAGCTCATGAATCCTTCAGTAAAAACGCATTTCCAGCAACATATGCAATAAAATAGTGAAATGGACTTTTGGATCCCATACATTAATCAATATAAAACCTAAATCCAATAATAGAGCTGAAACAAATAAAACTAGGTGGGTTAAATAGATCTCCCACACCTGGAGTTGACAAAAAGTGCTAAAACCCCAAGACTGCAAAATACCGTAGTTGCTGCATAAGGGACTGCGCAGTCTAAGAAAGGGTTTACACATAAAGTCATAGGAGAACAATATATATACTCATGTATTGATAAATAATGTTTAAGAACATATATCTAATCTTCTATACACGATACAAAAGAAACCGACAAAGGTTTCTTGTCAAACACTCTGCATACAAAATGTGATATTCAGTAATTTACTGAATCACCACTGCAACACTGAAGGAAATGAGTGTACAAGGCTGGAAAATATGTTTTATATGATGTAGATCCCTCAAGGGTTTCCTCCCATGAAAGGATGAACCTCTCAATCAGAAGGAAAGTCAACAACGGAGCCAGCAAACCATGCACTAAGTACTACCTCCAAAATAACGTATTCCATAGCAGAAACAACATTGGGAATTTATGGGAAATGTGTGGTCTGATACCACAGATCTGAAATCAGCTCTGGATCTCTCCAAACATATCTCTCAAGTGAAGGAAACATTCCTCCAATGAGAAACTAGCTAAGGAATCGAGATTCCAATCCCTTCCACTGCTGCACCCAGCAACACTACACAATCTCTAGAAAAAATGCGCTTATGAAGATGGATAAATATTGGCCTGAAAGCTTGATGTTGAATGATGAATGAAAACTCTCCCAATGAGGCTCCTCAAAGGAAAGAGGTGGGATTCGTGCTCGGGAACACCCAGTGCTAAACAACATTGCAACCCTGCTAAGCAGCAACATGTCTTGGCAGACAAGAATAATAAGCTAGAACATGAAGAATAATGATGCCATCCTCTTCCTTTTATAATACATGAGTTTTATTTCCCTTGGCCCCACTCAATTAGGTCATCTCTATCCCAAGATACATCTCCCTCCAAAATTGCGTTATTCCTCCTTGGATTCCTCCTTCACTAAAACTGTGTTGTTGACTTAGTCAAAGCAGCTTGATCTTAACCCTGTTCACACATGGAGGTGTTTTACTAAGCTAGAAAGAGTGTCCCCTTTCACATTTGGAGTATTTTATTCCTCTTTAGGAGACTTACGAGATTTTCTTCCCTTTTATTCACTGGCTAGAACTGCTGCTAACTCTAATGTTCCATTTAGCTTGGAGACTAAAATTTAGGAACATTACACTCTGCCATAGTTCTTCAGAGAACCTCACAGCCCCGCTTGATATAAATCTTTCAGCCTCGCTTGAATAAATGTATCACCCTTGCTTGAATGAATGTATTAAAACCTTTGTAAGAACCAGCCACAAGTTTTGCTTGATACAATAATGCTTCAATGCTCAGACATTACGCATGAAGGAAAAAGAAATGAGAATGACTAATTAGGAAAGAATTTTGAAATTTAAATGTCTTCTCATAATTGAAATAATGGCTTACTCATAACCTACCCTAACCATGATGACTGCAAATGTGGGTTTTTACTTCAATTTCATCATTACATAACTCAACAAGCATCTATCTTACCCTTTCCCAATGGTTTTTGACATTTGACAACTCAATTGACAAGACACCTACAAAATGGTGCTTTCGTAGTGCTTGTAGTGTAATTTTTATTGTTTGTGGAATGAAACTATCAACGCTTTCATAGCGCAAAGTGAATTTTTTCAACGTAGCATGCTACGAAACTCTGGTTTCTTGGCCAATTGGGCAGTTTTGATACTAAAATTTTGGAAATGAAATGAAATGGATAATGATGAAATTTTGACATGAAAGAGCTTAAAATATGACTTTTTTTAAACCTTAGGGTGGGCTTCAAACTAAAAAAAAAAAAAAAAAATTCCCTAGATCAAACTTAAAATGACTCCTAAACCCCTATTTTGACCCGTGAAATTTTGTAACCCTGTCAAAATAATGTTTTCGAATTTTTTGAGTGATAACAACTGACATGGCTGACATCTCATCATGATGCCAACTCATCAATTGGACAACTCATCATCAACTCAAATTTATAAATATCTTAACTCCAATGTCATCAATTGGAAAACTCATCATCAACTTAGGTTTATATAGATCCTAACTCCAGTGTACCAATTGGCTAACACCTCAACATCGCAGTTTGGTTCGATAGGGATGAAAAGCATGGGTTGTTAGAGGTTTTTCTAAAGCTATTAATGGTCATAAAATCATTTTTTATTACAAACTCCATTAAAACAAAAAATATCAATATTAATCCTGAATATGATGTGATCCTATTTGAATTAGGTCTCTAGGTCAGTTTCAAAGTCTAGCCTAGGTGGCATACATTTGAAAAATATATCTCACTTTATAAATGAGGGGTTTCTTGAGTTTCAAAGGGTTGATGAATGTAATGAGAGCGCTATTATGTAATTTATTTCTATCAGGATAATATACAGTTGCAATAGTTGTCTTTCAAAACTGAGATTCTTGTGGAGGTTATGTGTTTGTGTGTTTCGATTTTATATAATGTTATCAACATCATCGTATTATGATCACTTAGAATTCATAATTTTTATGCTCCAATTTATTTCATGTACTATGTGTTTGCTGTAAAAATTATCTTTTAACCTCAATTTCCTCAGTTTCCATGGATTGCATTTTCTTGTAATTGAGGTCCCATAGCTGACTCCATGCCCAATGATAGCCTTCATAAAATCTTCCACCTGCAAAATCACTTAAAACACAAAAATATTTAGCCATCTCCAATAGAGATATTGTCTTGAGTGTTAATTTTTTTCCTTTGAGAGAGCCCTCTCTGATTGCAAGGGCTAAATTTCAGTCCAAAGTGGTTTGAAATAGTTGCACGAGGTTGAAAATTGAACAACCCAATTGGTTCCAGCTTAGTGATAACATTTTTGTGTGTCTACCGGGAGTTCGAGGTTGTATTATCATTGGAAATTTATTACAATATGGGAAATGTATTCCAATAAAAGTAAATGATATCTTAAAGGTAGTAGTAGATCATAAATATTGGACGTTGTGCTTCTACCTTGGTGACTCCACTGAGATCCTCAGCTTAAAGGTGGCTTCTAAGAAGATTCACAATAGGAGTAATCTAGACCCTGATCCATGAGAGATAGTTGATGATCCAGAAACAAATCTTAGAGGTATTGGTAGCTCATCAAAATCAGGTAATCCATATCCTACAAGAGTTTCATCTTTACCTTCTGAGGTTGTTCGAGCTTTTGAAGACATAAAGTTTGATGAAAAGATAGAAGAAATTATTTTTAGATCTAAATCATAGAAGGAATTGACTGAAATTGTATTAGATCTACAAAGGTTAGGAATTGATACTACATATCTTGTGTCAAAAGAAGATAAATATGGGTTTAAGAAAACTGTCACATCATAATTATCCTTAGAGCAAGATTCATTTGAAAAACTGAAAGAACTTAATCCTTTTAACTTCTTGTTGAGAATGAGGGTTAGTGTCCCTTTACCTGAGTGGAGCTCTTTTGTCTCTAAGCTACAAATTCCTGCTAGTCAATCTTCTAATACCACATCCTCTTTCACTACTTATTTTCCTAGTCAAACAACTACTCCCTATGTTGCATTTTCAACTAGCATTCTCACTGCCAGTATGGTTGGAGTTCCTCCTCCTCCTCCTCCTGTAGGCACTGATAGGTATTCTCCTCTTGTTTTGCATGCCTTACTTCATGATCTCCTACAAGGATACTACACTAGGATAAATAATTTTGGAGGAAAAGAGGGAATAACTGTAGACCATCATGTTGACCAATTTTGTGCTTTCATATATAGAAGAGGTATATGATAAAGATGTAAAAATGAGGTTGGTTGTGAAAACTTTTGTTGGTGAAGTGAGAAAGTGGTTTAAATATTTAAACCCAAGAAGTATATGAAATTGGAAGGAATTGGAGGATTGTTTTTTGAGAAAATGGGGAAGTAAGGTAAACCTTGTTCAAGCCTTGACTGAATATAATAACTTGAAGATAGCTAACAATGAGTCAGTCTAAGACTTTTCCAAGAGATTTAATAAGGTTTACAGTTCTATTCCCACTCATATCAAACCTCCTCCAGGGGTTGCCCAATTACATTATGCTAAAGCCTTTGATTATGCGTTTTCCATTCTACTGAGGGAGGGAAAGTGTGTTACTTTGGATGATATGAAAAATGATGTTGTGAAAGTTGAGGTTAATATGGCTGCAGCAAAGAGGTCTAAAATGGGAAAATCAATATTGAAAGAAAAAACAACCATCTACATCCTCTGATGTGAAATTTTACACCATGATGAAAAATGGTATCTCTAAATTGGTACTGATAGGATGATCCACCAGAAAAATTAGAGTAACTCTTCCAAACCATGTTTTGATTGAGAATTAGTCTCTTCAGCCTGAGAGGTCTCTCTCAATTAATCTACTGATTTTCTCAATTAGGTTTTAAATCAGATGGCTAACTTTGTGAAAATTTTCTTAGTCTATTTGATTGCAGGTGAAAAATGGAATATATTTCACTACCATTGGGGTCATGGATATAGTATGAAGGTAGTTAGTGAAAAATGAATCTCCTTGTGGAAGTTGAGGGTTTTATTGTTTCAATGAAAAAGATAATACTAACACAGAGAAAAAATTCAATAACTTAATGTCAAAAGGAAGTCAGAGCATGATGAAATGAATTTTGAGTAATTAAACATCAATATATTGGAAAAATATATAAAGGAAAGATAAGAAACAAAATCATTCCAACAATCAAAGAATCTAAGGTAAGGCAGAAAACACCATCACTGTATATTACTGATATCCAAAATTTACAATAGTAGTAGTGTAAAGTAGCATTCCCTAGCCATTTATAACTCTAAAACTCTCTCATTTATAGAGTGAGGACTCATAAAAATTATTTTACACCTTGTTAGCTTCCAATTCCCACCTTAGAGGCCTATTTCAAATAGGATTACATCACTCGGAGTCTTCCTAGGGATATTTCTGTTTTGCATAGTTTGAATACAAAAATAACTCTTCTTTCATTAAATAATTAAAAAAATCCATAACCATTATCAATGGAAAAAAAATAATTTTATGAGTGTACTATAGTGCTAATGTGTCATTATGCCATGTGGATGTTGAGCTAGATCTCCCGCAAGTCGAATTTTAGAATTTTTTCATAAATCTGGTTAGTGAAAATTCTGAAAAATAGGCTTCAAATATGAGTGTGTAATTTCCAAACCGTGATGGCTTAGAAGAAACAGAGAGAGGTTTTTGTATATGGGTCTATGTGGAAGACAAACATCTTTCATATTTCGAAAATAATTTTTCATTTGGTCAAAAATGAAACGTGGAGTTGACTACTAAAACAGTCATGTACAGAAAATTTCGTAGCACTCATTTCGTAGTGAACTCCAAAATCCACCCTTTGCATAACCTTTGACATTTTTGACTGTTGGAGGGTATTCCTTGGGGCTAGTGAGCTAAATAAATAAAAAATCCCAATTTTGTTTTGACCATATCTGTGATTTTAAGAAAAAAGTCACCTGGATTGATTTTATAGCAAAATTTGGGCTTCAAGCTTGGGATTCGCTATGAAATGGCCTAATTGGCAGAAAACTGAAAAATTTGTGTTTTTTATTCAAAATTTTTCCTATGTATTTGTAATATGATAATATGAAGTATGATAAGGAAAAATTGGTTCAAAATACTTCTTACCCTCCTCAAGAAATAACATTTTCCCCTTCAACAAGTTCATCTACAAATACAAATGCAGCTGTCTTTTCTGAAAATTAAGGCTCATAAATGATCTCATATCTCCATATCCTTGATAGATGCTACAAAACGGGAGGATGTTTTTAGATGATTTCATGCTAAAGAAAACCTCTCTTTCATTTTTTAAAAACATTTACAGGTGTTCGGGAACTTCATTTGAAAAACATGTCTCAAACAGGAAAAAAATTCCATTTTGACAATAGAGCCCAAAGACATATCCAAATCTCCCAATTTATAACACCCTTGAGAAATGTGAAAGAGGTTAATGTTCTTTGATCTATTCTTGACAATTCCCTCACTCATTTTCTTAGACTTCTCCTTTTTTTTTTTTCCTAGAAACTCTTCTTGAAGTTCACTGCTTAAACTGTCAAAAAATAGAGTAATCCTTTGATTCGCTATGAAATGGTTAGGTGATTTCGTAGAAAAATATTCCTCTTTGTAGTTATAATCACTGCAAAATGGGGAAAAATCAGACAGGTTGCCATTACCTCAGTTTTCAACAATGCATGTGAGCCTAAGGTGGAACTTGATAGATATGACTGAGATGACATGACTAATAGAGTGTTTTAGATTTAGGATAAAGATCATTTCATCAATTTCATGAACCAAACTTATGAGACAAAATGAAACCTCTGTGAGTGACCCTATCAATTAAATATTAAAAATTTATGTCTGATAAAAAAAGCTATGGAGAGGCTTATGGACATGCTTTCTGTTGGAAACAATCCCCCTCTTCCTACACAACAAGAAACAAAAATTAGAAATCCTCATTTTCGAAGACCTCAAAATCAACAATGACCAAGAGATAATAGAAATCATCCTAACCAACAAGTTAAGCCTCCTTTCCAAAAAAACTTAGTGGATGAAGAAGAAACACCTCATGAAATTCAAGAGGATATAATTCACTATTTCGATGAAGATGTAGCAGGGATGCTCTTAACAAAATAATAACATGATAAATCTAGCCATGACATAGGAAATAAAGAAGATGAAAAAAAAAAATATGATTATTTGAAAGGCTATGAGCATTCCACTTTTGAAAAGAAAAAACAATACAACCTTAGCAAAAAAAAATTCCTATAGTGGCTAATAAAAATCAGCCTAAGAAATATGCTCCAAAGGCTACTGAACAAAAGAAAGATACCTCTCATGGAAAAAAAATTGAAAAAGCACATCCTGATTTCAATTTAGAAAATGAAATTTCAAAGATCAAATTTTTATTTTCCCTTTTGGTGAGATCATAAAAGCTACAGAATATAGAAACCAATTTTTCAAAATTCTTAGTACTCAAACTGGACCCTCTGATATTCTTAGTTTGCAAGAAGATCATCATATTATATTCTGAGGGCTAAGACTGGAAGATGAGAAAAATGAAGAAGTTCCACCTTTCTTTGTGATCCTAAACATTCATGACATGGCTTTACATAATGCTATGCTAGATTCAAGGGAATATCATAACTTAATGCCTATGGTCATCATGAAGAGAATGGGTTTAAACATAACTAGACCTTACAAAGGCTTATGTTCATTTGATTCCAAAATATTTCAATGTATTGGTCTTATCAAGGATGTGGTTGTTGGGTTAACTCAAGTGCCTGCTAAGACAATATTAATGGACATAGTTGTTGTTGATATCCCTCCAAAGTTTGGCATGCTATTATCTATATCTTGGGGTAGATGGACATGAATTATGCCACTATCCCTATTTTTGGTGAGAAAAGGAGGAATTATAAAGATTATAGGATTTTATACATGGTTAACAGTAAAGATAAACCCAAAAAATCTCTTGTTTATGCAGTGGAAACTGAGTTGGGATCTTCCATCCTCTTCAATGATATCATTAATGAGGTAGAAAATCATAAATTCAACAAGTTGAAGAGGTTGACAAGGAAGGTTTGTGGCATATGGATTTTGATGGTAATGCTGGAAGAGAGGGAGTTGGTGCATGTATGTGGATTATCAGTCCAAGGGATGAGAGTAATTTTTTCCCTTATAAAGTGAATTTTGATTGTACAAATAACATTAAATAATATGAGGCACTATTATTAGGTCTAAAAGTTTTGAAAAATTTATGTTCCAGAATGATTTCAATTAGTGGTGATTCTGAATTGATTATCAAGAAAGGAAAAGGAATGTAAAAAACTAAATATGTCAGAATGGGGGCATATATAAATCTCATCCTTGAAATGCTTGAAAATTTCGAAGAGCATAATTTCACCATCAAATCTAGAGATAAGATTATGTGGCTGATTCCTTCGCTATCTCAGCCAAATTTTTTACCATCCCCATCCATTGTAGAAAGAGGTATGAAGTTTAAGTTAGACATAGGACAACCATTCTTTATAGTATAATCAATGGGAAAGTGTTTGACAGTGATTAAGAATTCAAAAATTTTCTAGAATTGAAAGAGGAATTTGAAAAAATCCAACTTGAACATAAAAATTTGTTTGCTGAAACCAAATCTAATTCTAAGGTCATACAATTGAAGAACAATTGTATTCCTAAAGGTGTAATCCCTCTTGAAAAGTTGTTTGATCAGAATTATGTGGTTAAGATTCCTAAGATGAAATTAGATGATGAGGAAGGTGAAAGTTGTACCCTTGGCACTGCAGAAAATCCCAAGTTGATTAAGTTGTAGAAGCTTATTTATTCAGTGGTAAAACAAAGGTATGTTGATTTGATGAAATGAAACATTGATGTTTTTTCGTGGAGTTATGCGATTTGAAGATGTATGATCCTACCATCATTCAGCACACAATACCCTTCACAGAAAATGAAAAGCCCTTCAAAAAAAAATTGATGAGGCAATATCCATTACTTATGCCATTGATTGAAAAATAAATTAAGAAGTTGTTTGAAGCTAAAATAATTGTTCCATTGATATTTTCTAAGTGGCTTGATAACTTGGAACATGTGAGGAAGAAAAGTGGGGAGATTAGGATATGGATTGATTTCAGGAATCTAAACAAAGAATCTCTTCAAGATATCTATCCTCTTCCCAAGATGGACCAGATACTGCAAAAAATTGTTGGATTCCAAAGAATGTCGATGTTAGATGGATTCTCAAGCTATAACCAGATACTAGTACATACAGTTGACCAAGAGAAGACAACCTTCCCTACAACATGGGGGGAAATTATGTATGCCAAGATGCCCTTTGGACTCATGAATGAATGATAAAATTTCCAAAGGGTGATGGAAATTGCATTTGCGGAAGAAAAGGAAAGATCTGTGGTTTTTTATTTATATGACATCATTGTGCTCTCAAAGAAGGAAGAAGAGCATCTCAAGCACTTGGAAAGAATTCTCAAAAAATGCAGAAAATTTGGCATGTCTCTCAATCCTACCAAAAGCGTTTTTGATTTGACAACTGGAAAATCATTGGGTCATATAATATCAAAATATGGAATAAATATTGATCCAAATAGGGTTGCTACCATTCAAAAGATAGAATTTCCTAGAAATAGAAAAAATATTCAGTCATTTTTAGGGAAGGTGAATTTTGTTAGAAGTTTTATTTCTAATTTTGCAGAAATTGTTAAGCATATCACCAAGATGCTTAGAAAATATTATGACATTAAATGGAAAGTATAGGCAAAGCATTCTTTTGAAGAGATCAAGAAGGCCTTTACACAAGTATTGTTGCTCATAAATCCTGATTTTTATAACGAATTTATGGTTTTTAAATTTTTCTCGGAGCATACAATTGCAGGAGTTTTATTGCAGAGGAAGCAACAAGGTATTGAATTGCCAATTTATTTTTTCAGTAGGACACTTGGAAATTGTGAGCTAAAATACAACATTATGGAGAAGAAATCCTATGCTCTAGTGAAGGCACTCAAAGATTTCAAAGCCTATATTTTTCATTCTCACATTGTGGATTTTGTTTCTAATATTGTGATAAAAGAAATATTGACTCAAGATAATCTGAATGTCAAGAGAGGTAAATGGATTTCCACTTTTTTGGATTTCGATTTGGAAATTAGGCCTACAAAGTTGGTGAAAGGACAAGGGCTAGTGAAGTTGATGATACAATCAAAGTTTGATTGTCTAGGTGTGAATTTTGTTGCAGAAATTTCAGAGGTGGTTGAACAAGAATAACCGATCCCTATTGAACAAAGATTCATTATTTCTAATTGATATAAAGATGTAATTTTTTTTTTTGCAGCATCACAGGGCTCCTCCTGAAGTGACGAAGTCCAAATCCATATTTTTCAAGTTGAAATCTCTAAGGTACTGAATATTGAATAAGAATTTGTATTGGAGGGATATTGGTGGGATACTCCTTAATTGATTGCTAGAAGATGAAGTTGAAAAGGTGATTGATTGAATTTTGTAAGGGTGACTGCAAAGGTCATCATTATTGGAAGGCAACATTAAACAAGACACTTAGAGAAGGCTTCTATTGGCCTTCAATTTTCAAGGATGTCTACAAAAATATTGATGCCTCCCATGAGTGCCAAATTTTTTTATGGAAAAAATAATTTGCTGCCATTACCTCTGAAACCCATATTTGTACAAGCCCCTTTCCATAAATGAGGATTAGATTTTATTGGCAAGATACATCCTGCACCTTCAAGCCAACATTGGTGTATCTTAACATCCACTAATTATTTCACAAATTGGATTAAGTCTGTACAAGAGAAGTTATAGACTCAGTCATCATACATTTTCTGGAAAATAATATTCTATCAAGGTTTGGATGTCCCATGAAAATTATCACTAACAATGTTGAGGCTTTCAAGTCTAAAAATCTTATTAGTTTCTTCAATCAATACAATATTACTCTTGGTCACTCCACAACCTATTATCCTCAAGTTAATGGCTTGGATGATTCATCAAATAAGAGCATAGTCTAAATTATCAAGAAGGACTTGCAGGAAAACAAAAGGTCATGGCATTTGAATCTGAAATTTGCCTTATGGGCTAATAGAATTTGTACCAAGAGATATATAGGAACCTACCCTTATGAGATGGTCTATGGAACTGAAGCAATATTTCCTAGTTCCCTCAGAGTTATGATGATGAAATTATTGTAGGTATCAGAGGAAGAACCAAATGCAGTCCAAAGAAGGATAAATCAACTAATTTATTTGCAAAAAAAGAGAGAAGAGGTGTAAACTAATTATCAAAAATCACAAAAAAAGTCAAAAATAAATTTGATAGGAAAACAAGGAGGAAAATTTCAAAGTTCTAGATGTAATTTTGATGTGGGAGGCCAATACAGAAGATAAAGGGAAACATGGAAAATTTGAAAACATCTCGAAAGGAACCTATAATATTGCATCATATCATGGAAACAATACCTTCTTACTTCAAGAGATGGATGGACAACTGTGTCAAGGAGGACATGTCAATGATAGGTTTATAAAATACTATTCTTCTTAACTCATTATGATGAAAAGCACATAATTATATATAATCCACTCTCCTTTATCATGTTTGTAAATGAATGCGATATTTTCATCAAGTTTGAGCCTGAGGAGAAGTTCATAAAGAGTTGGTGAAGACTTCATCAAACTTATAATTTTTAGTTTTCAATAAGGCATTGGAAATACTGGTTCTTTGTTGATTCACAGGGGGTGCAACATTCCCATTGTATCCAATGTTATCCATGATAACCATTAGGTTAAGTCACTTAGGGTTGAATAAGGTCTTTTGAATTCATAATTTAAAAAAGAATTGCACATATGTGGGGGGTCTTAAAGGTCGTCATTAATGTGATAGGGGTCAATGTCAAAGAAAAAACAAAAAAAAAACTCATGCATAATTTAATCTGGTCATTTTAGTACATTCGAAACTTTTACTAACTTCCACAAAAAAATCTGTGTAAAAAGGTCAGGGTTTTCTATGGAAGTTCCTGACACTTCTATAGCGAAATCACCCTCCAAAACACATGATTTTCTACGAAATTTGTTTTATTTGCTAACATTGGGGAAAAGGTTGTGGATTTTCATAAAGTTCAAATTAGTTGTTTGTTAGAGCACATTGTCTCATCATTGCTCCATTCCATTATCTTTCATCACATGTATACGCATGCTTGGTCACCATTTCCCTTTCCCACCAATTCATTATGATTTACTATTTCAAAAAAAAAATCTTTACCCTCATCCTTGTAGGTTGCTTCAATTGTCTTTCCAACAGTTTAGAGGTCTAGGTTCTGTGTAATAGCTATCTTAGGCTAAATTTTACTTGTGTCAAAGTTTTTGTGTGTTGTCTCAATAGCTTTTGCAGGTGTCCAGGAAGGAGCTGATCAACAGATTTTGAAGACATGGCATCACAAAAGAAATTTCATAAAGGTGAAGATATTGTTAGATATTAGCCCATGGATATGAGGCTTCTCAAGAAGGAACCCACCTTCTCACAAGAATTTGTTAGTGTGGGCTACCTTCAATTTTTCCAATAGTTACAAGGATACCATGCATAGGTTTTGGAGTTTGCTATCAATTTTATTGGTACATGGTCGAAACTAGGCATATTGAACTTTTTTGTGTCTCTTGACACAATTACACAAGCTACTGAGATCCCAATATTAGGAGAGTCACGGTTTAAGTTAATGAAATTCAATTTTCAGAACTGTGATGAATTTTTGAAATATGAGAACAAAGGGATGGATATGAGTTCACACATCCCTAGAACATGCCTTAAGGAGAATTTTTCCATGTTATTAATTGTGATTCAGAAATATTTCACCTGTGAAGGTAGATTCCATATGATTTATTAGTAATATTTCAAACTACTTTGACACTTTACAGGTAATAAACCATTGGATATGCCTTTTCATTTGTTTAGGATCTTGGGAAAATGGCAAATATGGTTGAGGAAAAACCTAAAAGTAGTGATACCTCTATATTTCATCATGCTTTGATAAAATTGTTGGTAATGGAAGAATTAAATAAAAGGAAAAGAGATTGGTCTACATTCCCGTTTATGAGTGGATATTAAGTTTATTTCCTCGCTCCTAAAAAGACACCAAAATCCAATTTCAATAAACCAATGAAAAAAATGAGTATGGAGCCGAACCTTTAGTTGATCATGAGGCAGAAATGCAGCCTATGGTAGAACCTATGGAGTTGGTGGTTGAACAAGTGCAGGAGACTGTGTTGCTAAAGCATACTTCTACCAGGATTCAGGTTAAGACATAAACAAGGACCCACATGAGTCTTATTAGAGTTCAAACTAAGGGAAGAGGCAAGTTAGCAGAAATCTTGGAGGCAATTGAAATTGAAGAGACTCCTATTATAAAGCTTGTTCAAATCAAGGGAGAAAAGACTAAAAAGAAGAACCTTAAGGAAAATAAATTGGAATTTTCACAAGAATAATTCAGAGTTTATCTTTAAACCTAGGAAGCCATTCACTAGGTCACATTTATCTAAGGGGAAAATGTGAGAGGAGATACCTAAGAAACCAGAAAAAGCGAAGCTGCCAACAGGGGAGGAAATAACAGAATTATCTGCAACAAAGACATAGTTAATCAAGCGAAGAAAGGGTAAAGAGTAGGTTCAAGAAAATACTGATATGGATATACTACAAGATAAACTGAGGGAAGCTAGAGAATAGATTCTAGAAACTAATTTGGAGTTGGCATATTTCAAAAAATAAAATATGGAGATGGAATATTGCGAAAAGGAAGTGAGCAAGCAACTAGATTTTTACAATGAAATGGAAGACAAGTCAAGGAATATGCTAATTAGGACACTGCCTATACATAGTACGATGAAGCATATTTCAAGAGGAATAGGTAGCTACAAGCAGAAAGAAGGAAGCTACAAGATCAAGTCAAAAACTTGGAATAACAGATGGAGATGGTACAAGAAGAATTGAGGAAAAAGGGTCTTAAGATGAGTGTGCAAGATGATGATGTTACTCTGTGAAACATGGTAAGGCAACACATTTTTGGATCATATTTTGTCTTATGCTATCATAACCAGACATGTACAAGATTTAGTAGTATTTTTGAGGTAAAACTGAAGAAGAAGGAGAAAAATATCAGTGAAATAGGTACTTTCGTAGCGCATACCACGCTTAAAGATGAGATTTTTCTACAAAAGTGTTGTAGGTTTATTTGAGGGTAAAATTATGAAAAAATATCAGAACAAGGGTGACTTGGAGCATGTGTTTACTTAATTAGTCACAAGGAAGATATTTTTGAACAATCAACGCAGTGGAGAGGTGGTTGAATCATCAAATAAGATCTTGAATATTATTTTTCCACTTGTTGAGGGGGAAGCTTAGCATTCAAACTCCACATGGTTGACATGGCTGACATCTCATCATGATGGAAGCTCATTAATTGGACAGCTCATCATCAACTCAGTTTTATAAATAGGTTAACTCCAGTGTACCAGTTGTCCAACACCTCAGCATGGTAGTTTGTGTTGAAGTTATTAATGTTATTAGAATCATTTTTTACTACAAACTCCATTAAAATAGAAAATATCCGTATTAATCCTCAATATGATGTAATCCTATTTTAATTAGGCCTCTAGGTCAGTTTTGAAGTCTAACCCAGGTGGAATACATTTGCAAAGGAGATCTCACTCTATAAATGAGGGGTTTTGCGCTTGAAAGGGTTAATGAACATAATGAGAGGTCTATTATGTAATTTTTTTCTATCAAGATAATATATAGTTGCAGTAGTTGTGTTTTAGACCTGAGATTATTGTCGAGCTTACGCATTTGTGTCTTTCTATTTTATATATTGTTATCAACATCATAATATTATGATCACCTGGAATTCATAATTTTATGCTCCAATTTCCCTCTTGTACTATGTGTTTGTTGTAAACGTTATATTTCAAGCTCCATTTCCTGAATTTCCATGAACTAAATTTTTTTGTAATTGAGGTCGCCTAGCTGACTCCATGCACAATGGTATACTTCATACAATATTTCACCTGAAAAATAAGTTAAAACAAAAAAATATTTATCCATCTGCAATAGAGATCTTATATTTAGTATTAATTTTTTTCGTTTGAGAGTGTTATAGGTCAATTTGGGCACCATTCCCAATGACCTGGTTAACTGGGCATCATCTCTAGGACCGATGATCAAGGGCCTATCATTCCCTATCATCTCAGTTGCTATATGCCCTAATATAGAAAACAACATGAATCAAACAAGACTTTCATCAAGCAACGTTTTCGATGGTTTGAAGCTTATTAGTAAACATGTGGGAGCTCACCAATGTAGGCTCTAAGGGGCCTAAGTGAATTGCATATGCAAGTAGCCCCATTCAAGGCTACTCTGAAAAGCACTTCCCGACATTCAAAGGTGCATTGGTCACATTAGGAGCGAAATTATCATTGTTCCGGAATCTCCACTTGGCCAGTGTATTCTAGAAGGGTTCACATGTGTCAAGCTTCATATCCAAGTGTCCATTTGACATCTACATGAATGGAAACATGTCTTTCCTATTTTTGGAATGTTATTGATTACAAAACAACCTACAGTCCATCTATAAATGAACACAAATCTAAGTGTTTGGAGGAAGAATTTGAGTAGGGAAATGCTAGAGAATTTTCAATAGAGAGTTTGATTTGTGGAGCTGGTGCTGGAGAGACTTATGCTATGATGAGACTTGGGAACATTGCTGGAAGGTCACTACAAATCAGTCACTAAGTTGTAATCTCTCCTTCTATCATCAATAAAGAGTACTTCTTGTTTTTCCCTACATGCATCCATGTTTTCTGTGATTTTCCATTTTGCAAGATCTTAGTTGATGAATGTAGTTTATTCTTAACTAATCTAGCTAACTAGAATGAATAGATATCTATATTATTGCATATTTCGCCGTTTCAGTGTTCTATCTTGCAGGAAGCATTCATCTATTTGAAACCACTTGAGTTTTAAGCTATAGTGGAAGCGACAGAAAGGAGCCATTTGGAAGCGACTGAAACAAGTAAGCATCCAATCCTCTCTGTGTATCTGTTCTGAGTTAGGAAAAAGGTTACTATATCATTTCACCTATTTTTCTAGACTAGACACCAGTCTAGGGAAGCGTAGTTTATCCATAGATTACAATTCTGGCCCAACAAACTGGCGACTCCACTGGGGATGAATTTCTCTTAGTTCTAAGTGTTTTAGTCTCTGATTTTCTTTCTAAATCCACCCAGTAGCTGTTTCACATAAATATTAGACATTTTCAGAGCTTAATTTGCAAAGACAATGAGTTAAATAGTAGTATTCTTCCTTGACTAATACGCCCAAAGCACCCTTAGACAAGACATATTGCTTTGCATAGCATTGTCTCCCTTTCAGGCCTGCATTGCAAAGCACTCTCTCCCATTCATGGGTTGAGATGCAGAGCACTTTCTGCCATTCAGGGCTGCTTTGCAGAGCACTGTCTCCCATTCAGGGGTGCTTTGCAGCATACTGTCTCCCATTCAGGGGTGCTTTGCAGAGCACTGTCTCCCATTCAGGGGTGCTTCGCAACGCATTTTTTCCCCTTAGAGACTGCGTTGACTCCTGAAAACACCCAAATTCCCTTGAATTTGACTTTGCAGCTTGCTTCAGTTTTGTTTGTTGTTGTGTTCTGAAAAGTTTGATGCTCAATTGACCAGTGACTCTATATAATCCTTCCTCCTTTGACTGAAAATTTGTTCAATGTTTGTTTAGAAAAGTTTTTCTTTATCATTGACAAGTTGATTTCAAAGTATTTTTTACGGTTGCATTAAGAATCATTTGCTTTCGAAATAGGAAATTGTCGTAAAATCTTCATTTCCTTGATAGGAGAAATTGTTGTTGAAATCCTCATTTTTCCTTCAAAAGATAAATTGTTGTTTGTATTCTTCGTTTCTCGAAAGTAAAAATCATTTTGATTATTGATCTATTGCACCTAGTTTATTTTCTGCATTCATAACATTAAGGAAACTAAAAAGAAAAACTTGCATTTGCATGTAGGATTGTGTGTGTTTTGAAAAAGGAACATTAGGAAATCTGCATTTAGTTTGTGATTCATTGGTTTTGTTTTTGTTCATTGATTTTTTTTCTCACAAATTATTTTCTCTTTTTCCAACATACTAGCGTTCTCTTACCTTAGTAGCTAGGTTCTTCATTTAAAAAGTTGAAAGTGAAATTTTGTTTATCATTCTTAGCTTGCATTTTAGGAATTTCATATATATCATCCTGGTGAACCTGAAAGGAAAATTGTTAAGAAATATCAACATAAAATAAATCTCGATTTACTTAACAATGCATTAGAACATTAACAATAACATTTAGAAGGTATAGGCTAGAGACATGTTCCAACATCGTAAAATATAGAAGCGGTCATTAACTTGTCTGTGATACATTCTGAGTGTGATACCTCACTCCATGTACGTAAGTATATCATAGCTCGTCCACGTACTTTCGGGTATATCGGGCAGTGTTACAGTATGATAAGTATAAAGGGATGCTCTCACTGTGTGGTTTCGCATCAGACAATGCTAATATGGACTTAGGCCTCCACGTACCCTTGGGTATATTTGGGAGGAAAAATTTTAGGTGCTATCCATCCATAGTGAACCGAGTCGGCCACCTTGAAATTGTGATACACCGAATGCAACATTTGGGGAGATTACCTGCCCGTACTTCTTGGTTCACCAAGAGGTATTTTGTAGGTCACAGTTTCCTGGTAAACACTTTTGCCTAGCATTACCCTCTTTTTGTTTATTAGTTTTTTGGTTAAAATAAATCAATCATCATGGAAGAACAAAATCGTTTGTGTAGACATCACTCTACCAAAACCATTACCATCAGTACCTATGGTGAAGCATCATCTTCCCATATACCAGATTTGGCACAAGTTGTTTCTACAAATCCTGGTTTTTCTACTGTTGTCGAGACAGAGTCCTCATAACTACCGGTGGTCAGGATCCATCCAATCTGTGAGAACATACCTCCCGAACCCGACGTTGTTCAACTGGAGGTTGATCCGGATCCCATTGTGCTCTAGGGGGAAACCGTTATTGGTCAAACTAGACATCATCCCTAGGACCAATGAAAAAGGGTCTATCATCCCCTTATATTTCTATTTCTATATTCCCTAAGTGGAGAAAATCTTGGTCCCGAAGTCAAACAACTGGAAGTTGTTCTTGAATTGGTCATCCCACAATCTATTGTTGTCATTGAGTCTCTCATATCGTGCAGTAAACCACCTAAAATATACTTTGGGCCTAACAACGAAGTTCTTCCACCTACTTTAATTTTGATTGAAGGAATATCACAAGACGAGACACCTTTAACTCCAACTCATCTTCAATAGGAGCTTTACTCGTACAAGTCTTTTCCTCAATCACCTTCCTTTGTTTTTGTTGATCTTGTTTTCACTTTCAGTTCCCGTAGATTGTATAAGGTATACACTGGGTCATTTGACCAGGCTGAGATAACATCCCAGACTGAACCATATATTTCAGCTACAACAACACATGTTGTTGCTTCATCTTGGATGTTTTTTCCATTGATTTCACCCATGTCATCATCTGGAATCCTATCTAGTTCCTCTCCTTGGTGGCTAGTGATTTCACATAAGATACCCTTTGAAATTCCAAAATTCAATGAAATCCCTGGAGAAGACCCGTCAACGCATGTTATAACTTATCATTTATGGTGTTCATCAAACTCCTTAAATGATGACTCTGTTAGACTACGTATTTTCGAACACACACTCAATATTCCAACTACATCATGAGGATAGTCCTTTTTCTATGTCAACCTCGTTAAAAAATGAAACAGAGTTATGAGGATAGTTCTTTTTTCTTATGTCAACCTCGTTAAAAAAATGAAACAAGTGCCTTTGAGGAAAGTTCATTTACTGTGTCAACCTCGTTAAAAAATGAAACAGGTCATGAGCATAGTTCTTTTCCTGTGTCAAGCTCATTAAAAAATGAAACAAATCCTCCCTTGTAATGAACCTTCATTCCATCTAGCTATTAGTAACTAATATTCTACTTAGGTGAATGAAATGAACCATTAGGGGAATTTTGAGGTCTAAAATGGGCCTCCTAAGAAAAATTTCCAACCAAAATTAACTTTATAAGAACCAATAGGATTCAAGATGATGATGTCAACCATGGGGGATGATTCACCATTTTTTAAGTAAAAGGGAAAAAAGATTAAAAAATAATAAAATAATAAATCGACTTTTTCAACTCATATTTTCAACGTATCTCCCAAAGTTTTTACTCAAATTTCGAGTGGGAGTACTTGTTGGATGCAAAATTTAATTCCTCATCCAAGCAGTACCCATGTTGCATACTTTTGATGGACCCTACTACGTGAAAAATGATAAATACATGAAAAAACGTGATTGCAATCACGTTTTTCATGTATTTATCATTTTTCGTGTATTAGGGTCCATTGAAAGTATGCAACATGGGTACTCCTTAGATGAGGAATCAATTTTTTCATCTAACGAGTAATCCCGCTCGAAATTCGAGTGAAAACATTGGGAGATAAGTTGAAAATACGTATTGAAAAAATAGTTTTTTTATTTTTTCCATCTAAAATATGATGATGTCATCAAATCTTATTTGATTTTTTCCACTATTATTTTATAATTTCCTTAGGAGGCCCATTTTAGACCTCAAAATTCCCCTAATGCTTGGGGGGCATATTATCTTGTAGGGGGGCAGTCAAAACATTCTGACCAATTGCACGCAATCAACTGCTGAAGTTTAGGGGAAAAATCAGGTTTAGAGCTCCAAAATGAAAATGGTAACTATGGAATGGTAAAAATGAATAGTAAAACTCTTTTTAATAGTCATTTAATTGTTTGCAAATCATATTTATTGCTATGACTATAGTTTTATTATGTTTTTATCATGAAACAAGTATTTTTAATCCATTTGATGTTGTTCTGAATAGGAAATACAACTGACGAACATGTTAGTCCTACTGACTTATTTCAAGAATGACTTGACCACAAAGCATTCTTTTTCTCCTTATTTTTTGAGATTTGGTAAAAATGAAAAAGGATTTGAAGTGCAATTTTATCTTTTTTTCGAGCTTCGATAACAGCGAAAAAGGAACCCCTGGAGTCTTATTTCAGCTCTTTTCAGACTCCAATAATGTGAAAATATTGCCGAGCACTTGCCATCTCGAGCTCGTTAAAGTAAATGAATTGATATCTACTAAGTATAAGTTTAATCCTTTTCCAGACTAAGATGGATTATTTATGAAAAAGGAATACCTTGGTTAAACATGTCCAAAGAGGTTCTTTCAGATATTGTTTAACACTTTTTCAGATCTGAGAGACAAATTTACGAAAAAGTATTTTTTGGAGTCCTCTTTCGTCCTTTTTTTTAGACTCTCTAAACATGAAAAAGGACCAGGATATCACTGTAATTAAGCCCGTTAAGAATCACGGCAAGAATCGAGTTTCATTCATCGCTAGACTCGTTAAATTATTAAATAGTGATACTTTATTCTTTATTTTCCCGAAGGGTTGAATTATAGATCAAGAAAATGTTATCATCCTCAAGATTGTTAAAAAATAAAGAGGTACTGGTTGACAAATGACCAAGGAAAATTTGGGAAAAGCAAGAAAAGTTTCTTTTTGGTAGCAAATCGCTCTTGAACATGACACTTCTTTCACTCCATGTCCGTGACTGTTTGGGTTGGGTAATCATCTTGAAGGTTCATTCACACCTATGGTTCATCATACCTTCACTTTGGTTTTGGGTCAATATTGCCAACTCATCACAGTGTCGCCGATATGTTCAAGAGAAGTCATCTAGTGATTAATAACTCATCAATCTGCAATACTCATAAACCTTCATTTTCATGACCGTCATCCCTGAAAATTGCTATATCAAGTCATACCCTTGTCTCTGAAATCAGTAACTCCAGTTTTGCAATAAGGTGACTTCCTGTCGACAAAAAATCAATGTCCAGGAAGTTTACTTAGAAAAATCATATTCCAGTACCATGAGGCTTGTTACAGCATCGACAAGATCCTCACTTTTGGACTTTTGACCGAAATATTTTGTTTAGCGTTCGACATCAAATCATCTATTCACGCCTTAAAAAATGTACTACAGTACCTTGAGGGCCATTGAAATTAATGGTGGTTCTCTCGCGTTTGTTAACAAATTTCATTATTGGCTGGTAATCAAACGATGTCTTTCCATGTTCGACGATAAATCATATATTCTCATGGCTAGACTTGTACCTGAATGATCGAGTGAATGAGATAAGAAGACACTGGATCTAGTTTTAGCCATCCGGGTTGCAATTTCAAGATTGTTGTACACATCATCTATACGGTGACCTTACATACAGATTGTCATCCAAACATGGGCTTATATCTCTAGCCATGTCTGCATCTGGGTAACATTCCAATGTAAATGACTTTCTGAATTATGTACATGTTATTAGATTGTTTTATGCGCTGAATATGGGAATGCCTACCCTCATCAATTATGATCAAAAGAGGATATAAAAATATGTAATGTATTGTAATATTGATGCAGGTGATCGTTTCACTTTGTTTCCAGGCTCATCACCGTGTAAATAATCTCAATCAAATGTTCTTATTATTTGGATCTCATGCTTTAGGGGGAAATTGTTATAGGTCAATTTGGGCACCATTCCCAATGACCTGGTTAACTGGGCATCATCTCCAGGATTGATGATCAAGGGTCTATCATTCCCTATCATCTCAGTTGCTATATGCCCTAAGAAAGGAAACAACATGAACCAAACAAGACTTTCATCAAGAAAGGTTTTCCATGGTTTGAAGCTTATTATTAAACATGTGGGAGCTCACCAACACAGGCTCTAAGGGGCCTAAGTGCGTTGCATATGAAAGTAGCCCCATTCAAGGCTACTCTGCAAAGCACTTCCCGACATTCAAAGGTGCGTTGGTCACATTGGGAGCGAAATTCTCATTGTTCTGGAATCTCCAATTGGCCAGTGTCCTCTATAAGGGTTCACATGTGTCAAGCTTCGGATCCAAGTGTCCATTTGACATCTACATGAATGGAAACATGTCTTGCCTATTTTTCAAATGTTATTTATTACATAACAACCTATAGTTCATCTATAAATTGAACATAAATCTAAGTATTCGTAGGAAGAATTTGAGTAGGGAAATGCTGGAGAATTTTCAATAGAGAGTTTGAATTATGGAGCTGCTGCTGGAGAGACTTATGATGTGATGAGACTTGGGAGCCTTGATGGAAGGTCACTACAAATCAGTCACTAGGTTGTAACCTCTTCTTCTATCATCAATAAAGAGTACTTCTTGTTTTTCCCTACATGAATTCATGTTTACTTTGATTTTCCATTTTGTAAGATCTTAGTTGATGAATGTAGTTTATGCTTAATTGATTTAGCTAACTAGCTTGAGTAGATATCTATATTATTTCATCTTCTTCTATTTCAGTGTTCTTTCTTGCAGGAAGCATTCAGTTGTTTGAAACCGCTTGAATTTGAAGCTGTAGTGGAAGCGAAAGAAAGGAGCCATTTGGAAGCGACTGAAACAAGTAAGCATCCAATCCTCTCTATGTATCTATTATGAGTTAGGAAAAAGGGTAATATATTCTTTCACCTATTGCTATAGACTAGACACCGGTCTAGGGAAGCGTATTTTATCTATAGATTACAATTATGGCCCAATAGAGAGAGCCTTCTCTAATTGGAAGGGATAACTTCTAGTCCAAAGTGGTTTGAAATATTTGCACTAGGTTGATAATTGAACAAACCAATTGGTTCCAGCTTAGTGATAAAATTGAGGATTAAGTGCAGCCCAAAAATGAATCTCTTCTCCACTCTTGGGTCGCTATCAATCTTGGGGCAAGAGAAGGAGGATAAATTCAAAAAATGTCTATATAAAACAACCTTTGGAAGAAGAAATAAAGACACATTGTTATGCTAGACAAATTGCTTCATAGAAAACCAGTTTGCATAGTCTAGGAGTAGAGGGATTGGAAGGAATCATATGTTGGCCAACCAACATCTCATTCCAAGAGAGAGAGGTTCACCATTTGATCTTGATCTACCATCCTTTGAGAGAGGGAACAGATGCTTGCAAGAACTAGAGGGAAGGATACCTCCTTGTTTTGGGTATCTGAGCTCCATAGCTTAAATGACCCTCTTCAAGTGTTTAACATTCTATATTTTCTCACCACCAACACCTAATAAATGGATAATTCTCCACTTGTGTTATTAGGTTGTTTTATCCATCGATATTTTTTATTTTGCATCTTGTGTTTTTTTTTCTTCTTACTTTTGTATGCTTATTTTTCCCTCAAACTTAGTTTAAATTATGTAAAATTTGTTCCACTAAAAATATAAAATCATTTATCTTTGTGAAATTGTTTAGGTGGCAGCCAAATTTCTTAAGAAGTGTATTTGGTACACCCTTGCACCAAATACACTACCACACCTAGTCTGTCACAATGGGCACATGAGTGGGAAGGTTTTGGAAATACTTCCTTATGAAGATTTTCCATTCTTCTGGATAATGACTGAGAGTGTGAGGTAGAATGAAAATTGGCACATGGATGAATAGGGCATGAAGCTTCTTCCTTGAATACACAATAAATGGTTTTTGACCCATCATCCACCGCTGGTGTCATGGGGGGTTACGGTATCATAGTATTGGCCAAATTAAGGGCTCCGAGTGCCTCTCAATGTTGAGATTCAACAAGAAGATCCTAGTGAAAATTACACACCTACACTAGGATGGAGCATCAGGCTATTTTTAGGTGGAAGTCTATTTTTATAATGGATGAGAAAATACTATTTATAAATTATGTCTATTTATAAATGGTGAGAAAATTATATTTATAGATGATGTTCTATATTTAGATGTATGTGTGAGTTCTATTTATAGATCGCATGTCTATTTATAGATGCATGTCGACTATTATTATCCCTTAATAATAGCTGGACACTAAATATTAATATGTTCTCATGCAACACTTGAAATTAGTTAACTGAAGTGGAAAATCAGTTAGCTGAAGGAATTTCAAGTTCAAAGGTTGGTTGGTGGGACATGCAAGTCGACTTAGTTGTAACTGAGTGATTCAAAGTTGTAACAGAGTTGGATATGTAGTTATGTGAGTTGTAAATTAGTTTAACTCAGTTAAGTCACTAAAATTCAGTTGTACTAGTTGTAACTAAAGATACACTTGCGAGAGATTAGTGAATTAATTATTAATAAATTCACAATCAATGGTCTCACATGCAACTAAAGATTTACTACTGTTAACTACATGCATGTCAGATCCAGTGGAGACCCAGTTGAGATGTAGGTTAAAGGGATAGTTGAATATTAGTTGTACTATATTGGGTTTCAGTCAAGCATGCCAAACACACATTGGATATTATCATGAGGATTGTGCAGTCAAGGAGGGCATGACTGCACCGAATTGGTCTTCGTAATCATCTTGGATTGTGTAGTGGAGGCAGGCTGTTGGGAGGCATAAAATTGGCTAAGGCATTTGCTAATTTCTTCAAGATAGTGTGAGATGATTGTATATTGTATTGAAAGCTCTTGTATTAGAGTTTTGAATGAGATTGTTTCATGATCCATGATATATACATAATATATGATAGTGGGACTTTTATCTTTATGCTTTCTCGGTAAAAACATCTGTGTTATGTGTGATTGACATTTTTTCTTGATATTGCAATTGGCGATCGTGTTTTAAATTCCGCAAGAATTTTTGTAGAAGTGATTTAGTATTTAACAGTGGCATATAATTGTTAGATCAGGAGAATCCATGAAATACATAATTCTATTAAAATTTATACATGGTATTAGAGCACAGAAGATTTCAATTTGAAGCAGAAGCTGAGTTTGTTGGTGGAAACAATTTGAATTTGCTACAAGATTTTCTTGGTGCTACAGTTGAGTAAACATAGAAATGGCTTTCACTGGCTTGCGGTTAGAGTATGCACTCGAGGGCAAGTCGAAATGCATTTCCTGGAAGGACAGGATGGAGGCAGTGCTCGAAGGAAATGGCTTGAAGGAATTCATCGAGAATGATGCTCCTATGTCCACTTCGACAGATGCTAAATGAATTACTTGATGCATGGAAAAATAAAGTGGCGAAGGTGAGAAGGATTCTGTTGGAAGGTGTACGAGACCACATTGTATCGAACCTTCATGGGAAAGTGACACAATATGATATTTGGAAGGCTTTGACGGATCTTTTCCAAAGCAGTAGCGACCATAGGAGATTGGCACTGAAAGATAAACTCAGGAAGATCAAGATGGAAAAGGGCAACAACATTCCAAAGTATCTCACAAAGTTTGTCCAATGTCAGGATGAGCTGGGGAGTGTGGAAATAACAGTTGCTAGTGATGATTTTGTGAGATTGGCTCCCTTGGGACTTCCTAAGAGTTGGCACAGTTATGAAGACTCTGTCAATGGACGAGAAGAACTTCTAGATTGGGAACGACTGTGGTCAGATCTAGCGCAGGAGGAGTTCAGGCAGAACACCAGAGATGGATCTTCATCAAAGCGTGATGATGAAGAGGATTTTGGTTTGGTTGCTAAGGCAAGGAAATGTAAGGGTAATAAATTCCATTAAAAATCCGAGTCTAAAGGCAAGAAGTTGGATTTTTCCAAGGTGAAGTGTTTTCACTGTCACGAACATCAGTATCTCGCTACTAATTGTCCGCAGAAGAAGAATAAAAAGGAAGGTTGTTGGAGCTACAGCTAGTGAGGCGCTTGCTTCACAATTTGAAATTTACATTTCTTTGATCACATGCATGATGTCAAGTGCATTGGGATCAATGTGGTATCTAGATAGTGGTGCTTCCTTCCACATGACGGGATATAAGGAGATTTTTAGTGACTTGGAGGAGAAAGATCTCCAAATGCATATAGATATGGGTGACAATGGACGATACAGTGCGATCGACATTGGTACCATTACCTTTGAGAGGGATTCAGGTAAACCATTTCAATTGAAAGATGTTATGCATGTTCCATGTTATCTCCCCATAAGTTGCTAGATTGATTGAGATACAAATGGACAGGAGTAACATCAAACCAAGCTTTGGAATCCAAGGACCTAGCCTTCTTGGATTCAGAGAGGGATATCTCTAGTAGGTGCAAAAGATGTGAACTTATTTGCTGATTAGGGTTGATTTTAGGCTATATGTTAAGTGCAGGGTATTTTTATTATTTTTCGTTTGGTATGGTGCTTAGACAGATTAGATAGAAAACAAGGAAGACTTCAAGTCATTGGGAAATGGAGTCTAACAAGGTCATGATAAGTTTCATCAATGGTTTAAAGAGCATTTGCAGGGAAATTTTAACTTGGTTGGTGGATCTTTAAGGTTGTGAAGGATCATGGGATGGACATTAAGCTTGAGAAAAACAAGCTAATAAAGGGCAGAACATAATCCTTTATATACTTTAAAACTGAGGGAGTTAGAATATTTATAAACACAGCAAGAGAATCAAAGGTATAAGAAAAACCTAATCCATTTTATTTCAGACTGAAATCAGATAATCAACCAAGACAAACATTCAACTGAAATATAGAAAGGAAATAAACTTATTTAACTTTTATAGATTTCATCATCAAGATCAAAAAATATTTAAGATGCAAAAATAACTATAACCATAGAAGGAGAGAAAACCTTGAACATCTAAAGTTACATCTATGAAGGTTCTTTGAAACAATTAGTGAAGTAAATGCAAAGAGCATGATTGAAATAGACTTCTTTGATAAACCTAGGCAAATATGCTTTAAAGAGATGATTCCAAGAAAAAAGTAGTTAGTGGCAACAAATATGCAGGGCTAGCCATGAATCATGTTGATTAAAACTAATCTAAACCATTCAAGAAATAGACAAGCTTAGGAAATCCTTAGAGAGCAAAAAGATGAATTCTCTAATACATCCTACCAAAAGAAAACATTAAGGCAGTGAAGGAAACAAATAGACCTAAGGTGCCATTAGCAAACATGTATTAGTCTAAATTCTTTGTCCTACTGCAACATAGAAAGATGGAAACATATGATAAACTAGAAAAAATGAACAAAAGAAAACTTCACCATCAACCAGGCTTATGGATCCTACAAATAGTCCTCCTCCATCAACAAACAAATCAGGGCATGCATGAGCTTCAAGACATCAATTTCTCATCAAAAAATCCAAGAGACTAATGTATTGCTCCAGAATAAGTCATAAAAATCCAACAAATACACAAGAGCCTCATTCTCTACTTATGGAGAAAATGAGGTGGTGGAAACCCTAAGAGGCTTCCAAAAACCCTAATTCACTCATGAATGTCATAAATGTGCTTAATGACCAGGCAAGGCCCAAGGAACATAAAAGATAAGCTAATAAATGAAAAAAATCAGAACATAACTCCCCAATCAAATCAGGAGTGATTTGTCCAAGAAAATATTAAAAAACCATTTTTTCATTAATCAGTGTCTTTTGTTGACTTTTTGGCAAAAGACTGTCTCTGTGCGTAACACCCTTTCAGTAGAAAATAGGGTCTGTTGTAGCTGAGATTTGGACCCCTTCCTTGCATAGGTTTTGGCCCCATGATGGCTCATTGGAAAGCTTGATGAGTCTTATTTCCAAAGAAGTTTGAGTTGTTCTGAAGGGATGCCATTTACCTACTCAAAAATCGAATCTCCCAACACTGCTCTGTGTGCAACACCTAGTCTGAAAAGGAGGTAGAAAGGTCAAATTTGAGGTGTTTTTTGACCTTTTGAGGGGGCACAGATGCTCGAATGGATCTGAAATGTTTTAGGTAGACTTTTGGTGATGTAAAAAATCCAAAAATGTAAACTTTGAGAGCTGAGGATGCACCAATTTGGTGCGTAGCGCCTAGGGTGTTATGCTCCAGGGCGTCAAAATTTGGAAAATACAAAATTTTTTCCAAATTGCCTCAAATATGGTGGAGAAAGTCTTCAAGGGTTTTTAGAAGAATATGAAAAATCTTGAGCCATGTATCTGAGTTTCTATTGGTCTTTACCTTCTTTGAGTGCTCGAAATTCAATGCCTCATTGATTTTTCATTGTCACTTTGTTCCTCTTTTTCTTCACTACCCTCTTGCTAAGCATGAAAACCACTCTCTTATTTGCCTTCACCATATTATTGTCTCTTATCTTGCTACCTTTAGTGTTGTTGCCTTGGTTTTGGAGTTGATCATCAGCCTCTGTATCTGTTTCACTTTGGCCTTGTCCTTCATTGATGTCTTCTTCTTTGTCATTGCCTGCCTCTCCAAAATTATTTTCAACCTCATCATCTTCTTTTTCTTGTGCTTGATCTTTCATCTCCTTAGCATATTTCTTGGTTGCTTTACCTTTATCACCTTTAGTCACTTTGTCACTGTTTTGTGCTTATCATTGTGCTCACTAACATGTTTATGTACCTTGTTTTTATTGGCTATAGAGCACTCTCTCGTTGACTGTCACCCTTCTTTGACTTACTTATTCTTCTTTAGACATGGTGGTTGGCCTAGGGTAAACAAAATTTCAGCTTGGTAAGGGCCTTTAGGTTCAGGGAGGGAATTTGAGTGATGTTGGGTTTCCCGTGACAGCTGTATTTTTTATATTTCTCCCAAACCATGATACCTGTGTAAAACGAAAAGGAGGTTTTTCTTCTTGGCCCTATTATGGACAAAAAAATCTCTCACGTTTTCCAAATTCATCCTTGTTTTTTTAGAAACATATTTTGAAGAAAAACTGGCCCTAGGTGTGGCAAATGACTTGGTCCTTGCAATGAATTCTTGGAAAATGATGGAGGCGTGATGTTTATTAGCTGGTATGGACTGATTCTTGATGACATGATCTATCAAATTAACCCTTTTCTCTTGTTCCTCCTTTTCATATCAAACCCTAGCTTAGTTGGAAGATGAAATTAGGGTTTGGTGTGAGGATTTAGGACTGCCTTGTAGAAGGAGGAGAATGAAGGGGTTAAGGGTTGTATAAATTCTTGGGGAAATTTTGGGAGATAGGGATAGATGTTAGGGAGTAGGGGAAGGTGGAATTTAAAGAATTGAGTGAGGGGAAGGTGTCTAAAAGGTCAAAACACAGGCCTAGTCTCAAAAAGTGTGAAATTGTGGAAATAGACTAGGTTTTGTAGAAAAATGATGATTTTGAGGGATAAGAGTGATGGGGAGAGTTTGTGAAGGTATATTAAGGATAGGAGGAGGTGTAAGAGCATCAAGATACAAGATTTTTTGAATATTTAATCATGGAGGTCGTGAAACCAAGAAAATTTCCCTCAAAAACCCTAGTTTTCTTGTCTCCATTGCTGCAAGATGTCATCATTGAGTAGCAAACCTCTTACCTTATCAATTTCTTCTATTGTGTTAGTGTCTCATGATCTGGCTGATTGGCAAGCCAAATGACAGTGTAACATCAAACCAATATTTGGAGCCCAAGGACCTAGCCTTCCTAGACTCAGAGAGGGCTCTCTCTATTTGTGTGAGGGATATCTGTGTGTTTGCTTATTGTGTGTCTGATTTTAGGCTAGTTATGAAGTAGGTTTATGGTTTTGGTTTTTAGGTTGAGGGATGAACTGATCAAAGACTAATATAGGTAAAAATATGTCGGATCAACTGGGCTATGGGGTCAAAAAGGTTAAGAAAGCTTTCAGACGGTGATACAAGGTTGTTGAAGGGCCAATTTGATTCGAGGTAAAATGGATCTTTGGGTAAAATGGAGTGAGATAGACATTAAATTTGTGAAGAAAAAAGGATTTCAAAAATAAATAGTTTAATAAATGACATAAACATGGTAGGGCTAATCATTAATCATGATAAATGTAACTATAAACTGATCAATGCATAGAAATAAACATTTAAGCCATGCATAGAGATATATGACTCTCTAACTTTAGGAAATGGCTATCAGACTTTGAGGAAATAAATTTAAGACAAACAAACAACTCAAATCACTATGAGGAAATGCCAAAGCATAATATTTCAAGCTATTGGGCACTTTGAAGCAAGATTGCATAGTTTTAGGAAAAGGGCAAGATCAGTACAAGACCTCCCTGGTTCAACAAATGACAATCTAATCAATCAAAGAAAGGTTTCAGAGGTGGAGCTATGACTAGCCATGAGTAAGCAGGGCATACCGTGAATCATACTTAGCATGCATAAAACCATAAATGAAGCAAGCAAACAATTTCTTCAGTTATCAAAGAGAAATCAAGGATTCTTTGATATGACTAAGAGGAAGAAAACATAGAAGCTATAAAGAAACAGGAAATTTGAGGTGCCTCCAAGGGCATGTCTCAAATCTATTCTCTACCGTCTTATAGCAAGAAATAACATAGAATTATGAATGAAAAATAAGAAGCATAACAGAGAGGGACACTATACTATTTTACCAAGTCAAGGAGTCCAACAACAGACTTCCTTCATCATCCAAAAGCATTCAAGAAACTATCCAATGCATGAGACAAGTGTTTCTTCAAAGCTGGTATAACCATATATTGATTCTATTCATCAAGTTCAGCCTTGTTTACAATTAATTCTCATGGAATATATAGGCCAAGATGAGGGAAAACCTCCTAGTGAAACTTGCAATCTCATTGGCCCATCAAAAATATCTGATTTTTTCCTTGAGGCTTTGCAAATCCCAAGGCACAAAATATCCAATAAAATATCTCAAAAATGCTAAAAAAGGAAAATATATTGACTTTTCATAACTAATCATGCCCAAAAATAGCTAAACGCACATGATGAAAAGTCACTTTAGAAAGGTACATTTTTCACAAAAATACTTAAGAAATATATCAGCAGAAAGTCCTTTGTCTTGCTGGCAACTTTTGGAGGCCTTTCCGATGTCGAAACGAGGCCCGTGATGGTTCGTTGGAAAAATCTGAATGTATATTTTCTGAAAATTCTTATTTTTCTCCAAAATGACCACTATAAGTCCATCAAAAACTGACCTATGTGTAAAAAACCCAAAAAATAGACCTTGCTGATAAACGGGGCAGAGTGTGGAAAAAGTGAGTGTTTTTCGCCATTTTGGGGGAGAAAATCATCTTCAATTGATCTAAAAATTGCTGAGTATATGCCCCTGAAATTATGGCATCCATTGATACAATTTTCATCCTTTGAGGATGCCCCAAAAAGAAATGGTGATGCCCATGAGATTTAGCCAAAAACCCAAAAATGACAAAAAAACCAAAATTTGTTGAATTTTTCCCAATTTTAGCGAGCATGACCCTCAAGGGTTTTAAAAAACACGCTGTGAAGCTGAGGCCAAAATTTGGAGCTTTGAGGTGTCTTTCTTCAATTTTGGTGCCAGGCACCTCCTTTGAGCTTCCTTGAGTTTTTCCTGTGTGGCCTTCAATTTCCGCTAGGCGAACTGATTAAGCTTCTTATAGTGCCCAGTCATCCTCCGTTGAAGGTCCAAATCTCTATTGGCCTTCTCCAACTTTTCCAAGTGATCATTCACGCTCTCGAGCCATGCTTCTCGATTGTTTTCTATCTCTTGGGTGAACAAAGTAGTGAGAGGAATAGATTGGAGAAGGGCAGCTTCTTCTTCCTTTTGTTTCTTAAGGGCTCTTTTGAGTCCCATGGTCCTTGGCCTCTTTCTTCTGAGCTGATCTTCATCTTCGCTATCATTGAACTCGCCCATGATTTATTCCAAGCTAACTTGTGCCTTGGAGGCCTCTTTTTTGTATTTGATGGCCCATGTCTCATATACCACCATGTGGACACTCATCTGTCTATTTTGAATTTGTAAAAAATGATTGAAGTTTCTAGCCCTCTCTAGATCTGCCCTCAAAGAATCAATTTGGCTTTCTCTATTGATCAAGAGAGTCTCTTGGATTTGGGCCTCATTATCACTATCATCATTTTGGATTTGAATTATGTTGAAGTCCCTCTCCTTTTCATGGCTGCATTCTTCTTTCTCCTTTCCCTTGCTTTGGGTGGCTCTCTTGGTCTTCCTCCTCTTGGGTAATTCGATAATGGGCTGCTTCGGAAATTTCCCCTTACTTTGGAGGGCCTCAATAACATTTAGAGTTATAGTTTTAGGCAGCCTTTTCATTGATGTCCGGGGCTTGTCCACTTTTGGAGAAGAAAGCATGACCCCTTCCTAGGAGAGGCAGATAGCACATGCTCTATTGGCTCTTTACCCTTGTTACTTTCCTGATCATTGTTGCCACTGTTTTGAGTTTGTTCATGGTGCTTCTCTTCATCACTTTGCTGCATATTATCACTGTGATGCTCTTCACTTTGTTTCCCTTGTTCCCCTTGCTGCCTTGCTTCATCATCATGCTGCTGTTGTTCATCTTCATTTTGATGCTCATCATCATGATCTTCTTCATCATGCCCTTCTTCCCCTTGATGCCCTGAATCTTCACTGTGATCTTTTTCACTTTGATTCCCTTCTTCCCCTTTTTTTTCTTCCTCTTCATCATGCCGCTGTTTATCATGTTCTTCTTCCCCTTGCTGCTCTACCTCACTGTGCTCTTCTTCCCCTTGCTACTATGTTTCATCATGCTGCTGTTCATCTTGCTCTTCCTCCCCTTGCTCATGCTCTTCTTCCTCATCATGCTCTTCTTCTTGTTAAATGAGAAATTTGAGCTTCTTGGTAATGGGCTTGCTTGAAGAAGGCGAAGGATGGTGAGTGGAAGGTGAAGGAGATGTATGGAATGAAGGAATAGTGGCAAAATCTAGATATGCAATGAAAGTATCCTAAGAGATTTCCTTCTTCTCAAGCTGATGAAGAATGATAATCTTGATGAGGGAATGGTGGAAGAGGCAGGCTGACTGCTAAGAAGGAGGTATTTTCTGAACAGTGGAGGCCATTTTTTCAATACTTCTATGGAGGAAGAAAGGGAGATTTAACAATTTGGCTCTTGTGAAATACATGAGCAATTGGACATGGTAAGCATAGACTCGAGAGAATCTTCCCTCGCAAGTGAAGTATTTCATGATTATCTTCATGAGGGGGGCATAACTAGTCAACATATATGAGAAGGGAAAGATGGATGGACATGTATCTCTATGCTCAGGCTTCAAAAAGGGTTTGTACTGTTCTGACTGTAGGTGGCTCTATTTAAACCACTTCTCTTCGACATAAGGGATTTTGGTGGCCTTGTAAATGGATCTAGGAGAAAACTTGAAATACAAGCCTGCCAGCTGAAAGTGTTTCCCATGAAATCTCAAAGCACAAATATGTGTCAAAGGGGAATAGCTTTTCACCTCCTGCACCCTTTGACAAAACTCTAGACATCCAACCTCATGAAAGTTAAACAGGACTGATGGATGAGCATTTACCTCTTCAGTTGAAATAGGCTCAAACCTCCTGTGAAGGCCACTTCTACTGTCTTGCTTGGGAGGCATTTTTTTTTTAGTATTCTTTGCTAACTGACAAAAACAAGTTTTCTCAACTGGTCCTTGAAATGGCTTCTCAAGAACACACCCTTTCCTCCTTATAAGCCACTGTTTTGTCCTCTTTTATGCCAAACAACAAGTATTTGTCAAATGAAACAAACTCAATCTTATCACTATGCTTGGGCAAAGTCTTAAAAGGTGAGTTTGTGGTATCCTGGTTTGAACAAGGATCTTTTGTGTTTTGACAGAAACAAAACACCCTTCCCCCAAAAAAAACTCCTCTGTTGTTCACTGGTTTCTATGCAAAGGTAGAAAAAACACCCTTGAGTTGTCTTGAGAAACCTTTCAATCACAGACTTTGATTTTTGGACTATGGAGGATGCACAAAGTTTTCTTTTTCGTAACACAAGAAGGAAGTATTTAAAAATGACAAGCTTTCACGTTACAAACATTTCTTTCTTCTGAGTTTTAGCAGACAAGGTTTACTCTTTTCTATTAACCCTGTTAGGACACTTTCGAGCAATTTGAAACCTCTACAACTCTGTGTTTTTGTCTTGTAATTTGTGTATGGTTTTCACTGTTCTCAACCGTATTTAAGGCACTTTAAAACTGATAAAAACACCCACCCTTTAATCATTGTTTTTGTCTTGTGATCTTTATATGAAAACCTGTTCTTTAAAGCCACTGTTAAGACAATGTTCAAATTGATTTGAGACCCCCTAAGCAAAAAAAAAAAATTTCTCCCGTTTTGACAAAACTCTGTCTCATATACCATTGTCTATCTCATGGTTTTTAGACAAAGATTTGCAAGGAAGATTGATTCACTTGGTTTGAATAGTTTGCTAGGCTGTCTGGACAAGATAATGGTTCTATTTGCAAGTTTATTTCTGTTTATCTCCTATGTTTAGGTGAAGTTTTCTGAATCGCTAAGTTATACTTATTTTGTCACTGATCACAGAGTGTGCACCATGAGTTTTAAGTTTTTGAAAGGATGAGTCAAAAAAAAGGTATGGTCTATGAATTTTTTGGTTTTTAATGGATTTTTTCTAGGCCTACTGGAGGCTAGTGTAGTCACCAGGTGGAACTTGGTTGTTTTTGTAAAGATGTAGCTATGGTCCACCACCAATAACTAGGTAAAAACTAATCTCGGAATGTTTTGGGATTTTCTGAGTTTTCATGTGCAGCCTATGGTTTATTAGAGTGTTCTAAACCTGATTCATCACTTTTCTAGGGTGGTGAAAACAAAAAAGAGTTTACTCTAAATGATTCTATGAACTACTTTCCTGCTTAAATTTTGAAAGACTAATGAATCTACAAGGGTTTGCTAGACTGTTATGTACTCAGTTAGTCCCACCGTGATTTCCATTTATGTTAGTGAGCGGTGGAATAAGTCCACAAGATAGTATTCTCAAAGGTCTCTGAAGGTTTAGGGAATCTAAGTTTGTTTATCACTCAGAGTCCCACCGTGATCGCCATTTATGTTAGTGTGGCGATGAGGTGGTTCAATAGTATAGCGCATTTTAGTGCAAAAAGTGATTGAATTTTCTAGCCCTCTCTAGATTTTCCCTCAAAGCATCAATTTGGCTTTCTCTATTGATCAAGAGAGTCTCTAGTATTCAGGACTCATTGTCGCTATCATCACTTTGGATTTGAATTATGTCAAAGTCCCTCTCCTTTTCATGGTTGCTTTCTTCTTTCTCCTTTCCCTTGCTTTGGGTGGCTCTCTTGGTCCTCCTCCTCTTGGGTAATTTGACAATGGGATGCTTAGGAAATTTCCCCTTGCTTCAGAGGGCCCTAGTAACATTTGGAGTTATAGTTCTAGGCACTCTTTTCCTTGATGTCCGGGGCTTGGCCACTTTTGGAGAAGAAAGCATGGCCCCTTGCCTAGGAGAGGTAGCTAGCACATGCTCTATTGGCTCTCTTCCCTTGTTACTTTCCTCATCATTCTTGCCATTGTTTTGAGTTTGTTCATGGTGCTGCTCTTCATCACTTTGCTGCATCTTATCACTGTGATGCTCTTCACTTTGCTGCCCTTCTTCCCCTTGCTGCCATGCTTCGTCATCATGCTGCTGTTGTTCATCTTCATTTTTCTACTCATAATCATGATCTTCTTCATCATGCCCTTCTTCCCCTTGCTGCCCTTCTTCACTATGATCTTTTTCACTTTGCTACCCTTCTTCCCCTTGTTGTTCCTCCTCTTCATCATGCTGTTGTTTATCATGTTCTTCTTCCCCTTTCTTCTCTGCCTCATTGTGCTCTTCTTCCCCTTGCTGCTCTATTTCATCATGCTTCTATTCATCTTGCTCTTCCTCCCCTTGCTCATGCTCTTCTTCCTCATCATGCTCTTCTTCTTGTTCAATGGGAAATTTGAGCTTCTTGGGAATGGGCTTGCTTGAAAAAGGCGAAGGATGGTGAGTGGAAGGTGAAGGAGATGTATGGAATGAAGGAACAATGGCGAAATCTGGATGTGCAATGAAAGTATCCCAAGAGATTTCCTTCTTCTCAAGCTGATGAAGAATGATAACCTTGATGAGGGAATGCTGGAAGAGGCAGGCTGACTGCTGAGAAGGAGGTATTTTCTAAATAGTGGAGGCCATTTTTTCAATACTTCTATAGAGGAATAAAGGGAGATTTAACAATTTGGCTCTTGTGAAATGCATGAGCAATCGTACATGGTAAGTATAGAATTGGGAGAATATTCCCTCGCAAGTGAAGTATTTCATGATTATATTCATGAGGGGGGCATAACTAGTCAACAGATATAAGAAGGGAAAGATGGATGGACATGTATCTCTATGCTCAGGCTTCAAAAAGGGTTTGTACTTTTTTGACTCTAGGTGGCTCTATTTAAACCACTTCTCTTTGACATAAGGGATTTTGGTGGCCTTGGAAATGGATCTAGGAGAAAACTTGAAATCCAAGCCTACCAGCTGAAAGTGTTTCCCTTGAAATCTTAAAGCACAAAGATGTGTCAAAGGGGAATAGCTTTTCACCTCCTGCACCCTTTGACAAAAATCTAGACATCCAACCTCATGAAATTTAAATAAGACTAATGGATGAGCATTTACCTCTTCAGTTGAAATAGGCTAAAACCTCATGTGAAGGCTACTTCTACTGTCTTGACTGGGAGGCATTTTGTTTTGAATATTCTTTGCTGACTAAAAAAAACAAGTTGTCTCAAATATTCCTTGAAATGGCTTCTCAAGAACACACCCTGTCCTCCTTATAAGTCACTGTTTTGTCCTCTTTTATGCCAAACAACAAGTATTTTTCAAATGAAACAAACTCAATCTTATCACTGTGCTTGGGCAAAGTATTGAAAGGTGAGTTTGTGGTATCTTGGTTTGAACAAGGATCTTTTGTGTTTTGACAGAAACAAAACACCCTTCCCCCAAACAAAACTCTGCTGCTATTCACTGGTTTCTGTGCAAAGGTAGACAAACACCCTTGAGTTGTCTTGAGAAACCTTTCAATCACAGAATTTGATTTTTGGACTATGGAGGCTGCACAAAGTTTGCTTTTTCATAACACTTGAAGGAAGCCTTTAAAAATGACAAGCTTTCACCTTACAAACATTTCTTTCTTCTGAGTTTTAGCAGACAAGGTTTTCTCTCTTCTATTAACCCTGTTAGGACACTTTCTAGCAATTTGAAACCTCTACAACTCTATGTTTTTATATTGTAATTTGTGTATGGTTTTCACTGTTCTCAACAGTATTTAAGGCCCTTTAAAACTGATAAAAACACCCACCCTTTAATCACTGTTTTTGTCTTGTGCTCTTTATATGACAAACTGTTCTTTAAAGCCACTGTTAAGACATTGTTCAAATTGATTTTAGACCCCCTAAGCACAAAAAAAAAAGTTCTCCCGTTTTGACAAAAATCTGTCTCATATGCCACTATCTATCTCATGGTTTTAAGATGATGAAGTATTTTCAAAAGCACTATTCCTCCTTTTCGAAAAACATGGCAAACACCCCTTTCAAATTTTGAAATTTTCCAAGAGGGACTGGAGAATACCTTGAAGATTTTTCACAGGCCTTTGTTGATCATTAGGCAGCTCCAAAGATGTTTGTTTGAGGGCCTTTGAGTGAGCGGTACGTTCATAGGAAAGAGCACTGCAGAGTGTAAACAGTTGGGTCGGCCTTCGAGCAGTGGTTGAACGTGCGCACAGGCACGCCGCTCATCAATAGAAATTCAGTGCAAGTGCGCTCACAGGCACACCGCGCATTTTTCCTGGTGCGTTGCATAGGCTTGAAGCCTCAAACTTTTGAAAATATTCCCAAAATCACTTGATTTCTCCAGCGAACAGCTAAAGACCTTTGTTTCATGGTTTTGGAAATGCATAATGGGTTGTTTCAACAGTCTCTGCACCTCTTATATGAAAGAAAAATCAAACATCCTCATATTATGATTTAGAGGGTTTATGTGTTTGAAAAGGCCTTTTGTTTTGTCAAAACATGAAACACTGTCTTTGCAGTTTTATCATTTTTAAAACATTATAAAGACTCATCTTCAATCAAGTCATTTGAAAAGATGTTGTGGTCGACCTTTGAATGACACCATAGTGATGGCTCTCGTTGAAGTAAAAAGGCTTCTTTAAGAAATAACAAACCCCTTCCAATGCCTTTTCACTGTTTCTCATTAAAGAAGAAATTGTGTCACTTTTTTCCTATTTCTGACCCTTAAAGGAAAAAACTTGCTCAAATACATGTCAATGATTTGTGAGGCATCCTTTGCCATATCTTGGAAGGAGATAAACCACCACTCTAAAACTTACTTTGACAATTTCTGCTCTCCTGGTGTTTTGATGATAATCATGCCCAAGGTGAAGTTGATCAAACTGTCAGGTGCCCTTTGAGATTTTTTTTTGACCGTGGGTGAAGAACCGCATTTGCATCCACCCATGGCTTTAAATATATCTGTTCATTAAGGAAAAAGGGCTTTAGAGACCCTCAATGTAATCATATGGAACAGCAAGGATTTTTCACATGTTTTATAAAAAGGCCTTTGACTGTGATAGTGATATGGCTTGATTCTTTGAATGTTGTCTTGAATTTGAATCATGGTGTCACATCCTTTTCTTGACATTGATGAGCTTTTCCAAGCTTTATTCACTTTAGCTTCAGATTTCATTTGAAGGAGATCTCTGATAGAAGAAAAAACCAAACCTCTCTAGTTATCATAGTACCACTGCTTGGCCATCTGCTTAACAACAATTCTCCATTCATAATCATCCAATTGTTTCCCACTGCACTTAAACTCTGCCTTTCAATAAGTGAAACCATATAATCAATCCTTGAGACACCACTACTGTGTTAGTGGTTTCATCCATTGGATAAAAAGGTGTAAAGCAAGCTTTTAAGGCTATTTGCACTATTGTTAGCCTTTTACCCTTAAATGAGGCTACATCTCTGGTCCTAACCCTCTACTTATTAAATGAAGGAGGTCTTAACCAATGACCTAACCATCTTCTCATACTTGGAGGTGGTTTTGCATAGTCATCCAACCTTCTGCTTATGTTTGGAGGAGGTTTTCACAGTCACCAACCCTCTGCTCATGTTTGGAGGAGGTTTTAAACAGTTATGCTATTTTATCTCTTTGTTAAACTGTGTCATCTGTCTTTGTAGTGCCTATTCATAGTTAAGTAAATAAGAGTGACAAATTGACAAAATTCCATGACGGGCACGCTCTGAGATGTGTATTTTTGTTTGATAGAATACCCTTATGCATATTTAGAACACATGAGCAAACTTGACCTATGTCTGTAGAGTAATAGTTGCTAGTCATAGGTCACTAACCTTTTGACTGTGTTTGCAGGAGTTCATTGAATTACCTCTGACTAGTACTTGCATCCCAGACTCAAAACTACATGAGAAGCAACTATCTTCTCATGTTAAGATTAATAATGTCTTCTGGAACACTGGTACACTTCTACTCTTGAAAAATACATTGAAACACTGTAAATCCACCTAATATCAGTTTAACTTGTGGCATATGCACTGTTGAGACATCAAGGCTTGTTAGTGGCGTGACTTAAGGGTGTGTCAAGCTTTATTTACAGAATAGGAAGGTCATCTAGGACTGGTTGATATTAGACAAAGGTCATTTTTTCTTTAAGATAGTTTGCCAAGGGAAGATCACCTAAAGCGCCACTACCTAACTTAGGGGAGACTCTTTGGATAGATTTGGAGTATTCTCTTTAGAGTTGATGGACAAGTTTGTATTACTGAGACTAGATAGGGCCTGAAAATTAGATTTTATCTCGTCATGGGGTGATTGAAAAGGTAGGAGGGAAAAATGCTTATGGGTGTTTTGTAGTTGACAAATTTGACATATTGGAGATCAGCTACTAGAAAACTTGGCTTTAAAAACTAGTCATCATCAATAGGTGAAAAATACTGATGACTAACATGCTATTTGGCCTCTTATTACTTCTACAAAAGTGTCAGGATAGCCCATTACCTTATGTGCAGAATTTTGAATCTGAATGGTAGTATTTTTGGAGATGATGACCTTGAAAAACATGAAACCCTAATTGAGCTAGTGGGGATTCTTTGACCTCTCCTTGTATAAAAATTGGTTTGAAATATTTAAGTGTAAAAACAAAAGGTGGGGTATTTGAGATCCAAAATCCAATGTACTTGATTTCTCTAAAGAGTCTACAGAGATAGTTTAGGGGCCATCAATGCTTGAGGGAATTGGGGATCATGGGCATGAGTTAAGCTTGTAGGAAACCCTAGGTGGAAAATGGAGTTATGGGCAAGGAAAAAACAGAGTGATGAGGTTATAGGTGTGAAAAATATAGTTTATATGAGTGCCATAAGCCTATGATGAGTTTTTTAGAAGTGGTAGGTTGACCATGGAATGAAAAAATAGTAAAATAGTGAGAAATTTCTCTAAGGATAATGAAGGCAGTGAGATTTATAGAACTCACAATGTTCATGAACTTTGTTTCTAAAAATCTAGAACCGATACTTAGTCATATTTAGATAGTGAAAATTGTGGAGGACTAACAGTGGCTTCACTTGGGGAGGGCAGCTCCTTTTTAGGAGGTGTCGAGAACTTCAGATCTTTGGCTTTACGGGGACTAGTGCCTCATCCATTGGGAAAATTTTTGTCTCTTTTCATTTGTTGATGCTTCTTTTGGAATTTATGACTTCAATAATAATAAAGCACGATTTCTTCATCTTCATCTCTACCTACCCAACCTAGTTTCCTAACATTTTCTTCTTCCTTGGGTGCACTTGAACTGGCAAACCCTTTGACATTTTTTTCTCTTGAAAGCAAAAAAAACTATATACTTCTACTCTTATCACTTCCAAGAGTTTAGATTAGGCTAGTGAACTCTTTTATTCTCTACCTAGTCTAATCATTTTTCAAGATTAATCTGTTTTACAAACTTCATTCTCTAAGCTATAAACATGAAATTGAAAGCATGGTTTAAAGATCAGGATTAGGTAATCTGACTTACTGTGAGTTGTGGCATGAGAACAAGCTGCACACAAATTTTATTTTTGTACAAACAAAGCTAGAAAAACAAGGGCTATGATTTATCATTTGGTAAGAAATCCTATATTTATATTTGGTTCAATTTTAAGCATGTGGAACTAGCATTCTTCATTCCTAATCTATTTCTTTTGACAAGTCAAGTTTACATGTTTTGACAAGCATCTTTTTCACTAACTTATCAACAATAAATTTAAAAGATGTTCAGCCATGATTAGGCTAGATGACTGAACAAGATCTTCTTTTTAACAAGTAGTGGCATTTAGTCTTGTACACTTTTAGCATTACTTTTTTTTGGGTATGGGCTATACCTCTTTTTCAAATATGCCCTCTTTTTCATTTTTCTTTGTTTTTTATTTTTTTTCTCTTTTTGGTCAAAACAATCTAAAACTAAAGGTAGAAAGATGCTCATAGTGTTGAGCTTATTTTCTTGCCTATATATCCTAATCTAATCTATACGTCATATACATTCATTTGCTGAAATCTCTTTTCCAACATAGCCAATCAAGCAGGTGATTCAATGAGAGGTTTCGTTTCAGCTCTTTGAGAGAGATGAAGAAATAAAAATGCCACTTCCATCTTACTTGTTTTCGAACAGTAGTGCCTAAAATTTTTCTCACACTTTGCACAAACTGTTCTTGGCAGAACACACTCCTCCTTTAGATTTCTCAAGGAAAACAACAAATGGATCTTGGAATAATACCTGATCTAGAGGATTTGAGACATAAGATCCATTCAGGACTACTCTTTCTTCCACTTGGCTATGCTTCGTACTCTTTTGGGAAAGAAACTCTACTTCTTCCTCATGATCATATGAACTGTTAGATTCATCATATGTGGCAATGTCATCCTCTAAAAAACCTGATGTGATTTGATAGAGTTGGCTGAAATCTATGTGAAGGCCATCATATTGATGAGCAAGAGCACTCTTTGGCAAAAGATCTTCTTGAGAAAGAAGTGCAAAAACTCTTATGTGATTTTAAATTTTCAAGCCTTCATCTACAATTTGAAATTCAATGGGAATTGGTGGCTAAAAATCTGAAGCTGAAGAGGATTCCGTGTCCCAAATGATTTCATTAACCATTTCAGGAAAAGATTTTTCACTTACAACTTTCTCAAGAAGTTCTTTTTCTTCTCCAATTTCAACATCAAAACTGAAAGAATGTTGATTCCCAATCACATGAAAGTTATTTCTGATGGCCTGATATGAAGTAGAACAAAGGGTCATAGATCCTTCACTTACTTCTGAACTTTCAAGGCTTCCCTCATCAGTGGCATAGATGGCATGAATTGGCTTAATACGTTTTTGAACTTGATGAAAATGATCTTCTTCCCGCAAACCAATTAATGATTGCTCTGAAAAGTTAGTTTCTATTTGGAGGATATCATCATCAGATTGATAAAACATTGGAAAATCATCAAAATAAGTAGTGTCACCATTCAAACATATTGGATTATCATTTTTTTATTCTTTGAATTGATATAGAATTTTACTTTTTGATTTATGGTAGATGGAATTAGTAGGAGAAAGAACATGAATGTTTTTTTTATATGAAGGTTTAGAGGCTAGCTGAATGTTTAGCATTTTATTTATTTCCTCTTCAGTCAAAAGAGGAGGCATTTTTCTCTTTCTGTGGATGGAAGTACAACCGTTCTCTTTTTCTTGTGAAGGCTGATTTTGAGGCTGAATGTTTTCTTGAGCCTCACCTAGAAGAGATGGTGAATCATCACTTGTGCCTTCAGAGAGATATTGTGGGTTTTCTTCTATACCTTGATCAATTTCTTCCTCAACTAAATCATCTAGGATGTCATGATAGTTATATTGAGAATGAAATTCATGAATGGATGTTAAGAGGTTTTCAGAATGCAAATTTTCCAAATCTTCATCACTATCTATAAGGTACTGTATGATATCCTGATGTTGATCACAACAATTTTCAGCCAATGATAAATATGGGGAATTTTGTTTATGATTCTCATAAAATTCCTTGTGTATATCTTTTAAGGAAAACAATTTACCAGGTCTTAGACTCTCATACCATTCCCTTGCCTTCCTTGCATTCCCTTCTAATGTTAGCATGAAAATATTCATAAGGCAGTCCTCATGCCATTTAGCTTTTAAACTCCATATATGGACATGAAAATTGATGAGGTGTAACAAATGGTCATAAGACTTTTCATATTGAAACCTAGGGAGGTTTTTGTCCCAATATATCTGAGGCAATTTGTGTGGGAACCCAGGGATGTGATCTCTATTCATTGGAGCATATGTCCTTTTTATCCTTGGATCCATGTTTGTAAATCAGAAAGGGTCACTGAATCTTTTCAACCAATCTTACATTTCTCTACCAGTGGAGTCTTTAGGTCTATTGAGATTTGTGGAGTCACCAGGTGGAAGGTTTCAACTCTTCTCTCCACCATCAACATGATTTGGATTGCTTAATGCATTCCTAAAGGATTTTATGAGAACTAGTGGGGTCAACAGGGCTACTGAAGACTAGTGGAGTTGCCAGGTGGATGATTTTTACTGTTTTAAGGATGTTATTGTTGTCCAACATCAACAACTAAATACCAATCTAAGGATGTTTGTGAGTTTTCTGAGAACTAAGGAATACTTAGTTTGTCACTAACTCAGAAGGTCCCACTGTGATCGCCATTATGTTATAGTGGCAATGAGGTGGAAAATAAACCACTAGATAGTATCAGTCAGGATTTCTGAATCTTTTAAGGAATTTTTAAGCATGAACTATACTCAGAGGTCCCACCGTGATCGCCATTATGTTAGTGGCGATGAGGTGGCAGATTCACTGGATTTTCTAAATAAAAATAAGGGTCTAAAGACTCTTAAGAGGTATTCAGGAAACTATTTACTCAAAGGTCACACCATCATTTCCATTATGTTGGTGTGAGCAGTGGGATAAATCCACAAGATAGTATTCTTAAGGGCTCCGGAAAGGTTTAGGGAAGTCTAAGTTTGTTTTTCACTAAGAGTCCCACCATGATCGCCATTATGTTAGCTACCCATAATTTGCTAGATTGATTGAGATACAAATGGACAGGGGTAACATCAAACCAAGCTTTGGAATCCAAAGACCTAGCCTTCCTGGATACAGAGAGGGATCTCTCTATGTAATGCTCCCTTTTTGGAACAGCTAGCAATCGATGGCTGGAAAACGAATTTTACAGAAATGGAGGTAGCAGGATTTGAAACCAGGACCTGGATCTCTTAGATCAATGTGTCTAAGAATGAAATCGAAGAGATGGCTCCAAATAAATCCTTCTAAGGTTGTTAAACAGATCTACCACACTTAGATTTCCTTAGAAAATGGCCAATGAAGGGACTGCAACATATGCAAGCACAATATATGGAGCAAAAGAATTATTCTATGAAGTCTGCACACATGAAGAAGTAGATAGCCAACCAAAGCATAATATAGCAGCAAATTTGTACAATTATTGAGGAATCAATCACTCAAGTTGGGCAACGAAATCCTTGATTACACATGTACAAGACAATACATCTATACTGCTATGCAGAAACCTCATGTGATTAAAATAACGCAGTTTATATAGACACTGCATAATAAAAATGAGAATATGATGATATGAAAATATCAGCTAAAAGAAATGAGGGGGAGCAAGCTCTCAACCCCTAAAAACACTAATACAACAATATACACAATCCTTGGAAGGATTGGCTACAATATAAATGAAATTGGCAAATATGCAGAAATGCCGAAGTTGTTGGGAAACAGCTGCAACTCAAACTAATACAATATGGAGAGGGATGAATAAGATTTCCAATATGCAGCAAACCTCCTCCAATATATTTCCCAAGTACAAGCCTGATCCTAATACTGGAAATCTTGCCCTCCAAAATGCCAATGCAACCTCTCACTGCAGATGCACTCTAAAATAACGGAGTCATAGAGCTGGATTGTGCTGCTGATGATGGGAGAAGCTGGAATTTATGCCAAGATGTGAAAATCAGCCCTGAAATCTCTTTCACTAACCTCCCGGAGCAATAGAAACTCCCTCCTCTAAAATATAAGCCAAAGACAAGTGTTGTGGAACCCTCCACTACAATGCCCCAGGAACACTGCGTTATTCTTGAGCAGAAATAACATTGTATCTGAAGAATGGATTTGGCCTTGAGCTAAGATGTGGATAAGATGAAGTGAAATCCTTCAAGATTCCTCTCAAGAAGGAGAAGAAATGATAAACAGGAATCTCTCATGCTAAGCAGCACTCCAACTCTGCTGAATAGCCAGAGTGTGCAATTTGTTTGAATAGACAAATAATCAAATGATCCAAGATCTCTCACTATGGATGCCTCGTCCTCTTCTTATACAACTGAATGCCTCTTTGCCATGGACCCCACTCATTAGCATTTCATCCACAAGGAATCTTTCTCCCTCCAAAACTGTGTTGTCTTCTCATGCAAGCTACACCTCTTAGTCAGCATTGTTGACTTGGTCAAACTTGACCTTATCCTCATGCAAATTGCACCCTTTTCACACTAGAAGGTGAAAAATAAGCTGCTACAATGATCCTTTTCACATTATGAAGGGTATTATTCCAAATTATGGGAATTTTACCCATTTTATTCACCTCCTAGATGAAATAAGAAAAAATTAATTTTCCAATTTTCTACATGAAAAATTTGGAACATTACAGTCCTCCCCTCTCAAATATTGCTTGTCCTCAAGTAAGTGCAAGGATATATTGAATTATTTTCTCCTCCTCTCCCTGTAGCATCCATGTATGATGATCTCCTCCAAGGAAAGTGATGCTATATTATCCATCAAGCCTCCACATTTATCCTCCTCAGCATGTAAGTTAGCTATCAAGCCATCATCATGTAAAGGTGAAATACTCAAGAGGATAGAAAAGTGATGTATAGAGGTCCCCTTGAAGAATGGGATCTGAAATGAAATGGGAAATATATTTCCCATATGGATCCTCCATCTCCAAGCTATGAGCCATGAAAAATGAGCCACCTTCCAACTAGGCAACTCCTGAAAGCTGTCAGCCACCTTTGGCTCCGACAAAGTAGGTGGGATGAAAATATGCACATGGTAGACAATGTAGCCTACTCCACGTTGTCCATCTCTCCACTTATGATAAGTGCAGATAAATTTCTCATCCTGGGCTGTAAAATACTTTCCCTCAAGTGGAAAAATGAATATTAGACCTCCAAAGATCTCTCCTCCAACGCTGCAAATCAAGCCGGCCCAAGTATCTCCATATATGATGAGTTGGAAGTCGTCATCATATGGCATCTCCTCCATAATATGGCTCACCTCATAAAGATAAATTTGTGCTATCAAGGTGATCATACCATATCACATGCTCCCCTCAGAATATGTAGTGCAAAAAATGTGAGGAATTCCTCCCTCAAAGGACACATCCATCCCATGTGTCTTCCTGCCAAGCCTACTCCTCATAAAGACAGAAATAATAGAACCATAGGGAGAAAAGATGAGAATCATATTTTTTTCAATATGTAACAAATGAGAAGGACTATGGTCCCTCAAGTGCAACCAGTGCAGCTTGACCCTCAACTGTCATAGAGACTGATAGAATAAGTGGCTTCTCAACCACTTGCCTGCTACTCCAATCTCCTCATAAGTGTGGAGGAAGTGAATGATATAAGGTGTACAAAGAGCATGTCCTCCATAATATGCCTCTCCCCCAAGTCCTCCTAGGGAATGGCCATCAATCCTGCTTATGGCCTCAACTAGACCATGAAGCCCAAAATATAGAATGCTCCTCCTTGGAGCAACATCCTACACATATATGGTTAAGGGACATACATCACAGAAATAATCATGTGAGAAAAAATGAATACCCTTACCATATTTTCTACTCATACCAATGGAGTGGCTCATAAGTGAGTCCCCTCTCATGCTCAAAGAGAAAAGAGGTGGATGTGCCAACTCCGGTAAAGAGTTATGTCTCTCCCTCATCTCCATCTGGTCCATGCATCTACTCATATGCTAGTATATTTCCTCCTTAGAGCCCATCCAAAAATACCCCTCCATGATGGTGTGGTATGCTCTCATAGAAAAAGTGTGACTGAAAATGAAATCCTCCCGAGCGGCTTGTAGAAACTTCTCCTTGAGCTTAGAAGCATTAGGAAAGAAGATCCTACCATAATAAAACATGACCCCATCTCTAACTGAATACTCCTCCAAGTGCAACTGGCCATCCAAGATCATGTAAGTAAAAATATCCTTGGAATACTCCACCAACAGCTAGGAGCTCCAATATGGATCTAACCTCCATAGTGATAGCGCTGATGACCTCTCATGAAGAACATATGTCATATGGTTGCCCTCTCCTTTGACATCTCCCATGTCAAAGATGCAAGTTGGAAGGTTTCTATCCTTCCCCTGCTGTTTCTGCCACAACGCAAAATCTGAAATGGAAGTGGGTACTGATGAAGTTGAGAGAATTCTCTCTCCCTCCTTGAGTCTACCCCAAACTCCCAACACTATATCAGGCTCTCTCTAGGTCTCCAATCTCCTGAAATAAATGATTGGTGCCCCAACATGCGAAGCATCCATCCTCCTCTACTGATCCAGTGATGTTCCTGGCCAAATGTCTGTATGCAATGAGACATCATCATCAAGAGGTGACTGCATGTATGAATGAACAAATTTGCCCATGCTTCTACTATGCAATCCAATCACCTTCTTAGGTGCATCAACCTCCAAAAATGAATAGGGATGTATACTCCTCATATCATGATATTGGGTCTTCTCCCTATCTCCTCCTTATGTCTCCATGGTTCTACACCTCCTCAACAATGGCATAGGTAAAACATGAGTTGTGCCTTGATCTCCACACATGAGATCCTATGTACTTCCTTGCAAATATGAGAGCATCCCTCTATTTGGAGTAAGATATCCTCCTTCCTCTGCATGAGGTACTAGATCAACTCCAGATCTAAATACGTTATTTCCCTCAATCTCTACAACATGAGTGGGAAATTCTCTAAGGATTGGATCCATTTTTAAAAAAGAGACCTCCATGCTCTCCTGCTCAAAAGTGTGAGAAGAAAATTTCTCCTCCAGAAAAGTATGGTGCAAGTTTTCATACAAGGGTTTTGCTTGAGTTTTCTTGTTTAGTGCTACCATGTCAGTCTCATGAATCTTCTTATCAAATCTTTTCACTAATGCCTTAGTGAAATTTGCATAATATGCAATGTCTACATTTCTCAAAGAAAAAGATTCAAAGATCCACCAGGCATAAGCATTACCTCTCAAATGCAGCACTGCAACTTTGATGGCTTCACCCTCCAGCATATGGTGTCACTATAAGAAGGTCTCTAACTCCTCCACCCAATATTTGGCTAAACATTCAGGTGAACCCTCAAAGGTAGATCGATGAAATTTATCCTGCTACTCTCTTCCATTCACCTTCATCTTGCAAAACTCTGAAAAACTCAGACGACCTCGGAATTTCTGAGTTTGAGACTCATAATCTTTCAAGAAATCACTAAGGGTTTCCCTCCCAGCAACTTATTCTCTTCTTTCCATCTCTCTTCCTGCAATCCTAGGCATGTGACTACGCTGTACAAGATGGTGTGTAGCTGCATGCTCACACTTCTCCAATCTAGAGTTTGCTTTTGAATCAAACCCTCTAGCAGATTCTCTGTAATTCCTCAAAATATCCTCATACTCTTCATGGATCATATATACATATTTAGGAAGAAGCTTGGTAAGCTTATCCCCTTTTTCTTTTCCTTCTCCAAAAGTTGGAGTCTTTCTTCTGCTTATTTCTTTGTCTCCTTGATGAGAATAGGAATTGCAAGGTTCTTCCTCTTCTTTCTTCTTATCCTCCTTGTTACACCATTTTTTGGTCATCTAACCTACCATCATTAGATGGACCCAAGTACACCATGTAAGACCAATTTTACCCTCAGTAAAATTGCCTTCACTATGTTAAATAACTTAATAAACCACATTTATTAGGTTGTTTATGGTCCAAACAGGAAACACCAAAAGGAAATATTAAACAAACCTATATTTGTTTGATTTTTCTCATGGAATAATTAATTAAACCATAATTTAATTATTATTCCCAGTCATGTTTAACCCAAAAACAAAGAAATTAATGAGATAAACCCTTAGTTATCTTATTATTTTCTAGGAATAATTATTTAAATAATATTCCTTGTTAAATATGACCAAATCAACCACCATTAATCAACTAAATCATTATTTATTTGATTATATCCCAACCACTTCCTTAAAAAGATAAATAAATCATTTATTTATTTATTTTTCACTAATCAAGGGATTTGACCCAAGTCAAACACCCTTTCCTTCCAACAAATATAATAAAATATTCCATAAAGGTGGATCTAGATTTGGTTAACATTATTTTAATCATGCACCAAGATCTAGAATGACCCAATATTTTGTTATAAATAGGAGGGTTCTTCCCCATTATTCCTTACCTTTTGTTGCCTATTAGATCACTCTGGATCTATACACTTGGTCTCATTTTCACCATTTGCTCCCATTGAGCTCTATTTTTCTGCATTGGGTTTTCTACACCTACAAGAGAGAGAAAGCTTAGATCTGAAGTGCTGAGGACTACAAAGAACCCATCCCATTGAGGAGAGCTGGATACACCTTCTTGTTTTCCTCCCAGGTGCCTTGTAATATAAAAATTCATTCAAAAATCGTGTTCTTGTCTTGTCCGTTGGATGCATGGAGCAAACTCTTTACTTTACTGCTTAATGTCTTTCCATTTATAGATCTGTTTGTTGTAGCATTTTAACTACTAATCGCAGATCTGAAGATGTTTGGCAGCCTCTATTGTTGTTAGGGATATTAGTTATGCGTAGCTAAAGTGGTTCTTTTTCGTACACTTCGACGAAGAATTCATACTAACAAATGGCGACTCCACACGGGTTTTAAATTACGACCGCTGTCGTTTTTCCTATTCCTGCATATCCAGCTACTTCAGACCCTAGGGTTTCTTTTCAACTTTTTGTTTTTCCTATTTTCATGTGGTTTTTTCCTCATAAAGCCCTCAAACATTAAAATTTCTAACTTCCGTGTGTTTCTGGCCCTATTGCGCAGGTGACCGACATCAGCCGCAGCTGAGACGACATTTTTTTCTGAAATCTGCCGCCGAGAGTCCCGGAAGTGCAGGTCGCACTTTTTGGCCCAAAAAGTGCGACCTCAAGCCTTAGGTCGCAGAAAACAGCCCCAAAACTGCGACCGGAGCGAAAAAGTGGTCAAAAACCGCGACCTGGACTTTTTTCTGCTGTTTTTCTGAAATTTTTCTGGGTTTTTCTGAAGCTTCTGTCAGGGTTTTCCAGCCTCTGTCTCAGCCCGTTTCGACTTGTTTCTGATTTGCTTTTGCTCATCTAAGTGGGAACCTAGCCCCCTAGGGCTTCAGTACCCTCCACTTTTGGTGGAAGAGTTTTGGCGGTTTCAGGTGTCTGATTTTTCAGAGTTTCAGCCTTCCCTTTTTCAGATCTGATACCTCATCCTCAGATCCCTTTTAATCAGCATTTCTTCCTTTCAAATCACCTCTTGTAGTTTTGTTTGGACCCCCCTTTAGGACCTCATCCCTGTCCCTTCCGCTTTTTTCTGATTTCCCCCTTTTTCCAGCCACCTTGCCGCTGCCTCTTGGCTGTGATCTGCGCCTCTTTTTAGCAGCTTTCTCCTTTAGATCCTTGTCCCTTTTGACCCTAGATCTATTGGCCTCTTTTTACGTGTGTTTTGAATAGATTTTTTCCCTCTTTTAGAGTAGTTTTGAGAGACCCGCCTTTTTGGGTTCAATTAATGCATGGTTAGCTGCTAAATGTTCTGTTATTTCAGCAATCTATATTGTTCTCTGCAGATTTATTTTCAGCTACGCAGCACACTTTTTTCTTGCTCTAAAAACGGAAAGGGTTTAAAAATTAAAATTAACGCACGCCACACACTAACCCTAAGCGAAGAAGCGCCTGGTTAACACCGCCTGGCAAAGACTCTAAAATCAATTGTCACTGCACCTTTTCTGCCCTTGACCTTAATTGATTCTGTCCCTTTCTTCCCCTGTCGGTTTCCTTCTTCCTATCATCATTGCGCCCCCAAGGCGCTTATCCCGGAGACTTCTTGGCCTTCATCCTCAGTTTCCGGTCGATCGACCTGCTCTGCCCCGCCGTCGTCGAGCCAGTCCACCTTCGAGTCCGCATTCCGACTCCTCTCCTGATTCATCAGGTCCTCCTTCTCCTCCTGGTTCTCCCCCTGTCACCTTCACTATGTCTGGTCCAGGGCCTAACGCTAGCGGTTCTCCCGGCCCTAATGCCGGCCCTACTACTAGCGGAACCACCACAGGAACTACCTCGGCTTCACCCGTGCTCCCCTTCTTGGCAGGCCTCAGCATCCCCGATTTGGACCGGTTGATAAACGACCCTATACACCATGATGCTAGTTGGCCTGCTATGCCGACAAAGCTCCCTTCCGACACCCCAAAGTTTGAAGGTCGTGCTGGAGAAGATCCTTCAAATCATGTTCGATCTTTCCACATGTGGTGTTCATCTACCTCCATTACCAATGACTCTGTTCGTCTTAGATTGTTCCAACGCACGCTTACAGGCGAAGCTTCTAAGTGGTATGTTGATCAGCCCACTTCCTCCCATACCACCTTTGCAACTCTTGCCCGGGCTTTTTTATCTTACTTCCAGCTTCCCCTTCGTTATGACACTGGTATCGAACTCTTGATTTCCTTCAAGCAAACCTCTTCGACCCACCTTTCTACCCATGTCTAGGAATGGCGAAGAAGACGAAGCCTATGTCAATCTCCTACCTTCGAAGACCGTGTCTACATGGACTGGTTCCTTAGATCTCTCTTGTCCCCTATCGGGAAAGATGTCGCATCACATTTTCCTCAAACCAAAGAAGATGCCCTCCAAATGGCGTTAAAATATGACCTGATCTACGCTCAGACAGGTTATGATCCTACTGTCCTACCTGATCTCCCTAGACCCGGTGATGCCCATACACCGGGGGGTCCTCATGCCGCTGACAGTATCGTTGGATCTATCTCTCATCCATCCGCTCAACCTCTCATGAGCTATGGTTTTCCTGGGGGAGGGGGCACCACTTCCTGCACTTCTCCCCCTCCCAGTAACATGCAGCCAGGATACGGCATGCCTCATCCTTTTGCCCAACCTCCTGCTTACCTCAATGTTGCCCAGCCTAACCATTACCCTTATCCGCAGCCTGGTGCGCCAGCTCCTCCAGCATATGCGCTTTTGCCTCCTTCTCAACCCCTGCAACAGCAGTCACCGCCCCCTCATAAGCAGGTGGATGCACAACAGGGATTCGTGGCCACCCAACCACCTGACGGACAGGCGGCCACTCAACCTTCCCCTTCTGGTTCCCCCAACTACCAGATCCTCATGATGAACTCTGATCCACCTCTAACCGTCGACCTTAACCTTCAAACTCGATCTTGCCAGTACCCCAAGCCTCCCACTCAGTCTTCCCTCAAGTCCCCTTCTTCCAGTTCTACAGAGCCTCTTTCGACAACCAATGGTCCCTTACATATCCCTCAACCCAAAGTTGAGGTTCATACCAAGATTCCTAAAGGACCATTACGCCGAAATGCTGCTTCTGGTCGAGCTGCTCATTCATATAGCATAGTAGATGATTTGGCGCAATCTCCTGCTGCCATTTCCACATTGGAACTCCTCCAATCGTGCCCTTCCCAAAAGAAGGCTTTGCTATCTGCCCTGGGCGCTGTAGATCCTGCTGATGACCAAATGATTGTTTTCGATGCCACTCAATCGGACCATCCTCCTCTTCCTCCTTCCGTCGCCTTCCAAATCCCCGTCAAAATCCGGAACGCCAACGTGTCCCGGTGTATAATTGATGAGGGGGCATCCACCTGCGTAGCGCCCTTTCAGCAGAAAATAGGGTTTGTTGTAGCTGAGTTTTGGACCCGTTCCCGACATCCGTTTTGGCCCTGTGATAGCTCGTTGGAAATCTTGATGAGTATAATTGCCAAAAATACTTGATTTGTGCTGAATGGATGCAATTTAGCTTGTCAAAAATTAAATCTCCCAACACTTCTCTGTGTGCAACACTTGGTCTGAAAAGGAGGCAGAAAGGTCAAATTTGAGGTGTTTGTTGACCTTTTGAGGGGGAAGAAATGTCCCAATTGATCTGAAATTTTGTGGGTAGAATGTCAGTGATGTAAAAATCAAAAAATGTAAAATTTTAGAGCTGAGGATGCACCATTTTGTGCGTAGGCGCCTAGGGTGCTATGCTCCTAGGGGTCAAAATTTGGAAAAAAAGAAAATTTTGTCCAAATTGCCTCAAATTTGGTGGAGAAGGTCTTCAAGGGTTTTTAGAAGCCTATGAAAAATATTGAGCCATGTATATGAGTTTTTATTGGTCTTTACCTTCTTTGAATGCTCGAAATTCAATGCCTCCTTACTGATTTTTCATTGTCACTTTGTTCCTCTTTTTCTTCACTACCCTCTGGCTCAACATGAAAACGACTCTCTTCTTTGTCTTCACCATATTCTTGTCTCTTACCTGGTTACCTTTAGTGTTTTTACCTTGGTTTTGGATTTTATCATCAGCCTCTGTATATGTTTCGCTTTGGCATTGTCCTTCATTCATGTCTTCTTCTTTGTCATTGCTTGCCTCTCGAAAATCAGTTTCAGCCTCATCATATGCTTTTTCTTGTGCTTGATATTTCATCTCCTCATCATATTTCTTGGTTGCTTTACATTTATCACCTTTAGTCACTTTATCACTGTTTTGTACTTATCATTGTGCTCACTAACGTGCTTATGTACCTTGTTTTTCTTGGCTGTAGGGCACTCTCTTGCTGACTGTCACCCTTCTTACTTTCTCCATTGTCCTCTATGTTTTCACCTTGCTCACTATCAATACTTTCCTTGTTTTCAAAACTGTCATGTTCATTTTCCTCATCTACGTTATCATCATTTTATTCATGTAGCTATGTACTTGCCTCCCTTTTTTCTTTACACTCTTCACCATCTTTTGTCCATCATTGCTGCTATCATCATCTATTCCCTTAGCTTTGTCTTTGACTTACTTATTCTTTGTTACACTAAAATTTGTCACCATGATGTTTTAGTACTCCCTTGGAAGTCTACAACATCAAAGTTCCTAAAATCAAGCCTTGAAATTGAGAGAAAAGCTCATAAAAGTTTTAAAAACACTTGTACCGCAATTTCTCTTAACATTTCCTGCGGGCCGCACCTTTTTGTAGTAAATCATGCGGAGCTAAATGCACTTTTTATTCATTAAGGGTGCATACCCATTTAAAAGGTAAAACAAAGGCGGAAAGTAACATTTAGAAGCCCAACAATCAAATCTGGAAGCTTCTAGAAGCAGTTATCTGATCCAAGGTTCGCTCCTATCATGTATGTTCATTCCTCCATTATGGGAGCCTACCCCTTGATTTAGGGAGCCCAATCCCTTCAAAAGAGAATTCTATCCCTTCTTATGTGGAACCATAACCTCCTCTCTTTTCCTATAAATTGAAGCCATAGTGTAGCTTCAAAGGTTAGAGTTAGTGAGTTAGACTTTGAGAATTTTTTATGAGAAATGCTATAGAGACTCATACTCTCATAGTTGATCATTATATGGGAATGATTACACACCCATGTGCTTTTAACTGAGAGAGTGCAAGGCTTTTCAGAGTAAAAGAAACGACTATTCTGGACCCCAGGAAGGCATGTATGACATCAAGGCGGACACGGTTGTAAGGTTCTTCTTTATTTAAGTTAATATGAATGAAAATTATTTTCTCAATGAGTTCTTTAGTTAAATAGCTTATTTATCATGTTTAATCAATGGGTTATTTAATTAATTATCTCATATCTTGAATTCCTTGATCATATTGATAGATGTTTGATTCATGGATTAATTTTATTATGCAGGTGCTTTTGATAGTTTCTTGTGTTTGTGATCGCAGATCCTTCACGTTGACATTCTTCAAGCCACTGGAAAGAAGATCAACACTGGACTACAAGTAGGTTTCTAAAACCTTGTTATAGTTAATTTAAAATCAAACATTATCTAGAGAAAATAGTTTTTATTTGTCTGTTTTTTGCTAGCTGTCTGTAGGACACTTGGGAGGTTTGTCTTGTCAACAAGAAAGACGTATCCATCCAGAAAAATGGCGATTCCACTGGGGAGTGGATCTTGAACTTTGATTTATTTTATTTTTCACTTGTGAATTTATTTTTTCTGATTTTGATTGATTTTTACTAGCTTGGGTAGTTTATCCCTGTAGAATCCCAGAGAAATGATTCATATTTTTTTATTTTTTTCTTTTAGTTTTCTTGTGTCTGCTCTTTTCTTTTAGAAATAGTGCGAGCATCTCTGCACTTTTCTTGTATACACAGTGCGGGACCACACTGGTTTACACTGAATCCTGCGGACCTTGTGAAAATTTTTGAAAAATCTTAAAATCCTCTTTTCTCGATTAGTTTGTTAGATTCTCAGTGAATACCCAGACTTGTATCTTCTGTCAGAAAGCTTTGATTAAGATTTTATTTCAGCATTTTTAGTTTTGAATGATTTTCTGAAAGATCTACATGTTATAGTGATTTTTGCTTTTTCTTTATCCCGCTCGAAGATTAGAAAACTTGGTATACCTTTAGATCATTGGTATTTCCTTTTTTTCTTGCTGAGTTTGACATCATAGCAGAAATTGTTTTATGAGATTTAGATCCCATTTTCTCATTTGAAAATCTTTAAAAAAAAATTGTTGATAAGTTTGGAATTTCAGTTAAAAAACCAAATTGAATGTTTTTTGAGTTCTTGCCGATCCAAGAAAAGAATTTCTTTGTTAGATAAAAAGCTAAGAAAGACATCCTCAAAATATTTAAAGTTTAATTCAGATTTAGTCTTTAGAATTTTTAGATCTCAAAATTAGTGTTTTTAGTTTTGAGTATTATTTCTAGAAATTATAGTATTCTTTTGAAGATTTTTTTTTTTTTAGTTTCGATCTTGAATTATAAAGAGATTTCTTATTTGAGCATTAGATCAATTTGAGTTCTCATGAAATTAGATTTCTTTTCATTTATTCTTGTTTGAAGGAAAGGATTGTTTTAAATTGCATTTCTCAACTCTTCCTTTAGATAGAATTCATTGAAAGAAAACGAACTGTTTCTCATAATAGATGCATTTTTAAGTGTGTTTTGAGTTGGGTCACTACATATCATCAGTTTCACTTTCACACCTATTGTCCTAAGCAACAACGTATTAAAATCAACGCTTAAATTAAAATCAATCTAGTAATTTTTATATTTCTATGGCTCTTTTCACCAATATAGCTTAGGCTAGTGTCTTGGAGTAGGGAGTAATTAACTCTTCAAGACAATTAAAAAAAACAAGTAGTCGATCTTGTGGTAGGAAAAATCCAATAGTCGCTTGTATGCTCTGGGAAGCTCCTCTTAAAGGAGTCAAGCATGAGGTCATATCTAAACCAATGGGATAATCAATTCTATCTCGTTGCGAATGATAGCAGATGTGTGCGTATTAACAACAGTAATCCTCGGATAGACCATTGTCGAGGAGCCTGGGGTCACTTGTTGGTATACCTTGGATTATGTAAAGGAGCCTTCAAGGGGATTGAGATTTGTTACTATGCCCTTGCGCATATGTCATATCGTAGAATGTTCCCCGAGGTATATTATTTCCTGTTGGTAACCATAGTGGCCATAATCTTTATGATTTTTTCGTAAGGTGATGGTGGAGAAAAGATCCCACTGTACTTGGAGCAGACATCGACTACACTCACTTGGACTCTCTTGAGGGTTATCTTCACTCGAGATGGTTTAAGTGGAGAAAATTGCACCGGTCTATTTCATTAAGCAGGTTGTCAGGGTAACTGTTCCAACCGCCCTTTCTATATTAAAATACTACGATGTTGGATTTCATCACCAACTATTTTTTTTAGTGTGGGAAGTTACTGTTTGTGTGTGGATTGATCTCCTAGCTTTTTAGGCGTGTGATTCATTTGTTTGTTTCCTTAGTGACTCTAGGAGTTTTCATTGAAATTTTCTTTGATTGCACGTGATTAATAATTTTTAATCATGGCTGAACTACCAAGACAATCACGTAGACTCTAGGGGAAACCCCCTGAGTATAAACCAAGCCAACTTGAAGGGCTGCGAGATCTAGTATCGCCTAGTGTCAGTAGAATTATATCAACAGATTCAGGAGAATCATCTATAGTTATTCATGCTGATTATAAATCACAAACAATAGAACATATTAAAGAGCCAATTTGAATTTCTGAAGTTACTGGTAGTATTTCTCCTTCCAGTGAATTAGTTGAAGAACCTGAAAATTTTGAGCCTGACACTGAACCTGCTGTACTGGAACCATCTTCGAGATTTGTTACTCCAACTTCTAGTGATCTTGGTTCACCTAGGGTAAGACATCACATTACTTAAAATCTTCCTTCTGACCTCATATCTATTGAAGAACTTGTTGGTCTAGACGAAGACGTAACTCTTCCCGAAACCCAAGAAACTTTGAATCTTAGGGAGCGTGAATCAATATTCCACATTCCTTTTAGAACTGACGCTTGGTATTTATCATTGACAGATTTTTTAGAAAACTCGGGTCTTAGTTATTCACCACCCCGAATTCCTTTTCATCCTACAGCAAGAGGTTATTATCCTTCATCAACTATGTCAGGTGAGTCATCTATGTTTTCCCAATCTCCAGAAACATTTTTATACGGTGGTTCTTCTGTTCCTTCGGGGTACCAGTCCCTCTTTGGTAATTTCTTAGGAGCAACTCCTCAACCAACTAAATAGGTGTTATCATTTGGTACAACTGGAACTAAAAATGAAACGTTGAACACAAAGAAAATTTTTATGATGTCTGGTAATATTCCAAATCCTCAACCTCAAGGTAGTCAATTACCACCTGGGGGGCAACCTCAAGGAAGTCATTTACCACCTAGAGGGAAAACTCAAGGAAGTAAGTTACCGCCTGGGGGGCTACCTCAAGATAATATTTTACCATGAAAAACTATAGGACAATATTACTTACCTGGAGAACAACCTTAAGGACAGTACATACCTCAAGGTTATCAACCTCAGGGACAGTACATACCCCAAGGTCAACCCGAGACTCAGTATATTCCTCAAGGTCAATATCAACCCCAGATTCAGTACATGCCTCAAGGTTATCAACCTCAAGGCCAGTACCCAACTCAAGGTTTCCAAACTCCTTCTGGTAAAGCATTATTACAAGGAGCTGGAAATTTTCCAGTTAATTATCAACCCTATGTTCGACCAGGTTATGGTCCTTCAAATACACAACCTTTTATGGGTCAATACCCTGGAATGAATATGGTGTGGGATCCATCTCAAATTAAACAAACTATGAAACCCAATGTGCAGATACCTAATCAACCTCGACAATCCATAGGGTCTGGTCCAACCTAGCAACCTGTCCAGCCTATTGTTCCAGTACCTACACCTGGTTCTGTTCATCAACCTGGGCCTAGTACACCTCAGACTCTGCCTCAGACTTCTGCTGCCACTGCAACTTCTATTAAAACTACCACACCTATTTGTAGAGTATCTGCAGCTCCAGTTTCTTCTATCCCTGCATTAGTGCAAATTCCTCAAGTATCTGTACCACAGTCAGGACCTACAATTCAGACTACGGTCCAGATGCCTATAGAACAAGATGGTACTAGTACAGTTGTTGTTAGCCAACCACAATTTACTTATCAACCGTACCAGGGACAGTATCAATTTGGACAGGCTACACAAAATCTAGTATATCAGTATCAACCGTACCCTGGGTATACTTATCAAGTACCTCAACAAGCCTAGTATGGTCCAGTTAATCTTGGTTATCCAGGAGGTTTCACGATTCCAAATGCGCATCCAATTCCAAGGTATCCTGGATATCCTCCTCCTGGCCCTGGTTTGATCACACAAGGTTATCAAGACCCTAGCCTTCAGTTACCATTTATAGCAACTTTAGATTTACCAGATCTATGGCGCCTTACGAACGATCCTATATTTTATCTTCCATATTGGTCGTCGATGCCTAACAAGTTTCCCAGTGATATTCCAAAGTTTGAGGGTAAGTGAGGAGAGGATCCATCTAATCACGTTATGACTTATCACCTCTCGTGTGCATCTAATTCAATAATTGATGATTTGATTCGATTACATATTTTTCAGAGAACTCTCATTGGTCTAGCTGCCAAATGGTACATTGAGTTACCACGGGGCTCTTTTAATAATTTTAATGCACTAGCTACTGCTTTCTTAACCCATTTTCAGTTTCTTGTCAGATACAACAACGGCACAGAATTGTTGACTTCATTAAAACAGTCTACGTCTATGTACATATCTGATCACATTCATTAATGGAGACGTAGAAGGCGTCTAGTGAAAGTCTTTATTCCGGATCAAATTTTGGCTGAATGGTTTATTAAATCATTATTGCCCAAAATTACTGAAGATGTGGCCAAAGGAGGTGTTGTTATAGAAGAGAAAGTCATTTCTCAGGCTCAGTACCTTGACCTTGTATATACTCAGTCAGGTACTCTGTATGATAAAATCGCTGATTTACCAAGACCTGGTCAATTAACTACAACTCCTTCTAGCTCTCATGTCATTGATGGTGTAATTGGTTCCGTTAGCACTGGTAAAAGTAAGAAGAAATCTTCCAAGATGACTTCTCCTATTATCACTTTACCCGATTCACCAAAAGGAGATTCTTCTATTGAAACTTCTGCCGATATTCATGTTGTAGAATCATCTACAACCAAACCTACAACTGGTAGTAAGAATAAAGGTAAGAATAAAAAGAAAAAATATTCAAAAGACAAAAACGATACAAATGAACCAACTGACGATAAGCGCAAACCTCGATATCGTTATGTGATATGTGATGAGGATAATTTTACAAAAGGGTGCCCGCATAGAGCTGAGGTATCAAAATTCATTAAGGGTTCACCCATACCTGCTGTCTTGAAGGATCCCTTTCCTGCTCAAGATAGTAACATGGTTGGATCTTCCTCAACTACGCTAGAGAATATCTTGATGGTTTCGATGCGATCGCAAGATTACGGTAGTAAAAATATTGGTAAAGAAGTAGAAACATATAATTCAACATCAACCACATCTCCCTCAGTTTCTGATCTATTACAGATCGAAAAACAAAATCCTGACTTAGTAATGAAACCGCCTGCTAAAGGTGTACTTCGTAAATCAGCTTTGAATCCACATGCGAGAGTTGCTCAGAAGTACAATATTGTTGAAGATTTGGAAATTTCCCCTTCTGCAATGTCGGATTTGGAAGTGTTGCAATCATGCCCAACCTAAAGAAAATTACTTTTTTTAGCATTAGGAGCCGTAGATCTCTAGGATTCGAACTTGATGATCTTCGATTTAGAGAATTTTACACCCCACCTACCCCATCAAATGGATTTTCAAATTCCAGTAATAGTAAAAAACAAACATATCTTTCGTATTGTTGTTGATGAAGGGGCTTCTATGTGTATTATGTCGTTAAAATGTTGGAAATCCCTTGGTTCTCTGACAATTAACCAATCGCCAACTATTCTCAAAGCTTTTGATGGAAGAGGTTTTCAACCATATGGTATTTTACAAGATCTACCAACAAAGGTCGAAGGTAAAATGGTTAATTTAGATGTGGAAGTGGTTGATGCCCCTTTGGATTACAACCTTCTCCTGGGTCGTAGTTGATCTTACGCCATGACTATTTTTGTATCATCAAACTTTCGTCTTATCATGTTTCCTAATAAAGAAAAGATCGTTAAAATAGATCAGCTCTCATATTATTCATCTGACCCAGCCTCTACTAATAGCATCCATCATATCAGAAAATCGGCTATCCCTTATAAGGATGTTGGAGTAGGTTTGATTAAAGATTCGGCTTTTCTTAGAACTTTTTCCCTACCTCCTCCCAACATACAACCTCCTATTTCTAATATCAATATGATTACATCAAGTATTATTTCCTTTGATGATCCTTGAATAGTACCTTCAGATTCATATTTGGATTCTTTTGATGTCGTGATGCCTTTGAGTCCTTTTGAGTTAGCATATCAGACTATACAGTTATTTTCTGATATTCCTTCAACTGAATCTGATCTAGTGAATGTGATCAATGAGGAGTCATTTTCAATATCAAGCTCTGCTTCGACATCAATTCCAGATCTTGGTCAACAAGTATTCAATACTGATGAAAATATTCGTGAATTCTTGTCGGTCGATGAGTTACCATGGGAAGATATTCATCATAGGTCTCCGTTTTTACCTGATCTTGATCATTTTGAGAATAAGTTTTCCTCCATTTTTACTACTGATTACGTCAAAGAACCTCAGAATCCTCTCTCACACTTCGATTCTGAATTGAATTTAGAAAATATTTCTACAACGGTTCCCTTTGACATTTCAGTAAAACCTGGAATTGTTGAACATAGTCATATCGGTGCTTCTTGTATGACTGATGAAATCCAAGCATATAAAGCCCTATTTCAGGAATTTCGCAACATTTTCGCCTACTCATATGAAAAAATGCCAGGAATTGATCCATCGATTTTTGTTCATGAAATTAAGACATACCTAGATGCTAAACCCGTTAGACAGAGATTACGTCAGATACATCCAAGAAAAGCTACCACTATTAAAGCCGAAGTTGAAAAATTACTTCATGTATGTTTTATTTATCCGATCCCATTAACGGATTGGGTATCTAATATTGTTCCGGTCAATAAAAAACAAGGAACAATACGAGTGTGTATCGATTAAGGACAATTATCCAACCTCTTACATCGATCATATTATTGACGATTGTGCTGGAATTGAAATTTTTTCATTCATGGATGGATTTTTCGGCTACAATCAAATCAACATACTCCCTGCAGATCAACCCAAAACAAATTTCATTTGTCCATGCGGAACTTTTTCTTATCGCAAACTACCCTTTGGACTTAAGAATTCTGGTGCCACTTTTCAAAGAGCCATGTCTTATGCATTTCATGACATTAAACACATTGTAAAACCCTACCTTGATGATTTTCTTGCTCATTCCTCGCGCAGAGCAGATCATATTACTCATTTACGAGCCATTTTTATACGATGTAGGTATTATAAGATTTGTCTAGATCCTCATAAATGTGTTTTTTCCGTACAATCTAGATGATTGCTGGGATTTATTGTCTCAAAGGCAGGCATTCGTGTTGATCCATCTAAGGTTGAGGCAATCATCAATTTACCTCCTCCTTATACTCTTCGCCAACTCCAAAGTTTGCAAGGGAAAGAAAACTTTTTATGTCGATTCATTCCTAACTACGCTGAGTTAACGAAAAGTTTCACCAAATTGTTGAAACATAATATTCTTTTCTTTTGGGACGAGATCGCTGATCAATCTTTTGTTGCTCTTAAACATGTGTTGACCCATGCACCTTTACTGCATCCTCCCAATTACAACCAGGATTAATTTTTGTACCTCGCCGCTTCCAATTCCATGATAGGGATGGTTCTAGTTCAGGAAGATGAATTCCATGGTGAACATGTGGTATACTATCTTAGCTGTAACTTGCATCCGACTGAAATCAAGTATTCACATGTGGAAAAAGTGGCCTTGGCAGCTATTCAAGCTGTCCAACGTTTTCATCATTACATACTTTTACAGAAAACAACAGTGATTTCTGATTGTAACCCTATGATGTATATCTTGACCAAACAATTGCTAGGGGGCAAATACTCCAAATGGATTGTTATCCTATAGGAGTTTGATTTGGAATTTGAAAATTCCAAATCAAAGAAATCATTGATCTTTGCTGAACTTATGTGTGACTTCCCACGTACTGATATAGAAACTGTGGCAGAACAACCAATCATAGACGAATCCTTGCTTCTTATTAGTACCATTGATCCTTGGTATGGAGATATCATTGTTTATATTCAGACCCAATCTTTTCGTCCCAAACTTTCATGGCCACAATGACGTAAAATCTGTTTCCAGTCTCAACAATATCATATTGTTGGCAACACATTATACCATCATGGTGCAGACTCTGTTTTTCGACGTTGTCTCACCCATGAAGAAGCCAAAAAGGTTTTAAATGAGTATCACTCTAGAGCATGTGGCATTCATATGTTTGGGTATGCCACAACCCAAAAGATATTGTGCATAGGTTATTTCTGGTCATCCTTATTTAAAGATTGTATTTCTGCGGTCCAAAAATTTCATAATTGTCAAATCCTCGATAAAAAAATGTGTGCACCACCTGCTCCTCTTCACCCTATAATTGTTGTCGGTCCTTTTGCAAAATGGGGCATTCACATCATTTCATGTAACCCTCACTCGGCTGGGGGGCATGGGTATATTATTCTAGCAGTAGATTATTTTACCAAATGGGCCGAGGCGATGCCTAAATTTGCGGTAGATGGAAAGACTGCAACTCGTTTCGTGTTCAATCATGTGATTGCTCGTTTCGGTGTACCCCAAGTGATAATTACTGATCGTGGGAGCCATTTTCGAAACATCATGATGACTGAACTGACTGATCAACTTGGCTTGCACCATGATAGTTCTACACCATATTACCCGTAGGCTAATGTTTTGGTTGATGCTATCAATAAAGTTTTAGTCACCATGATCAAACAAATCATTAGTATTCATAAGTCGAATTGGTGTACCATGCTATTTTCAACACTTTGGGCATGTCGAACCTCAGCAAAAACATGAATAGGTTTTATCCCTTTTGAACTAGTTTACGGTTTAGAAGTGGTATTACCCATTGAATACAAGATACCATCACTCCAACTAACCATAGAGTTACTACCATCCACTTCTGAAGAGGAGAAATGTTTTTATACTTAGCTCAATTAGATGAGAATCGGCGCACCTCTACACTAACCATCGAGACTCATGCGAAATGAATGAAAGCTCAGTACGATAGGAAGGTTACACCTCATATTTTTTCAGAAGGATACCTAGTCTTGGTTTATGATCAAGCTAACGATAAGCCAAAGGCTAGGAAATTTGAACCCATGTGGCATGGTCCTTATATTTTCAAGCGACAACTTGCAAAATGGGCCTATGAATTGATTGATTTTGACGGGGTATCTTTAGGCAAACCCATAAATGGGCTTTCTCTGAAGAGATATTACACTTGATTCTTGTGTGGAGATCTTTCCTGTATATTAGTTATTTTTAGTTGGTGTGCTGTAGATTAGAAACATGTGCCTAGTTTAAGTGTGCTTTTACTACTATTCCTTCTTATATGGATTACTCTTGATATTGCACATGTCGATGTATTTTCAAACATATGTTGGTTTTTCTGATGGTGCTTGTCATAGTACACGGAATATCTCTTCCGCAGCTTGGGTTATTTATTCACCCACTAACGAGTTAATATCTATGCATGGGGTAAGCCTCAGTCAAACGACAAAGAATATTGCAGAATATAGTGTAGATATTGAATTATTGTCTGAATCCATTTCATTTGGAATTCGGATTTTGATCATTAGGTTAGATTCTGAACTTGTTGTATTACAATTAAATCAAGTATATGCAATTAGAAACCCAGTGTTATTAAGATTATTTTTAAGAGTTCGTCTCTTGGAACGAGAATTTGATTATATTGAGTATTAACACATTCCAAGAAATTTAAACACATTAGCAGATGCAATAGCTTCTAGTGTGATTAATAGACATTTATGATAATAAAAGCAATAAATCAACATTCGATAACATGTTGGACAGGTAACTGAAACTAGTCGTATATCATAGCATAGAGTAGTGTTTCAAAAAATAGTACATCGTCCTCAATCATAGGTTCAAAACGCCTTATGTTGGGGAAAAAGTGATACAAAAAATGATAAGAGTCTATACAATCGATCATCCACTATCTATGGTAATGATCATGATAGTACACTACAGCTCATGCCACTCTACTAAAAAATCTACTGAACGGTCCGGGAACACCAATGACATATCTCTGTAAGCGAAGAGAAGTGTCATCTATAGTAGTCTCTGGGATGTCTAGAGTCAGTCGCTCCAAATGGTGTTCCAAATCAGTGAGGATTTCCACTTTCTGATCCTATGGTGGTGGTGCCACTATAGCTGCATCCCTTTGCCTCCTGTCAAAGGGACGAAGAGTGGCTGGTCGATGTGTACCCACATCCGCATTTGAAATTTTTTTTATTAGTTTTGGACGATTTAAAAACAAAATAAAAATTAGAAATTAGAACATGTCAAAGAGATTTTTTACCTGACTCATCCCACTGAGCTCCTGGAGGAAGTGGCATATCTCGGTCACCGCGGAAATCTATGCCCGCATAAGGAAAATCCTCTATCACAAAATGTTGGTGTTCTAATCAACGAAAATAAGTCGAGGGAAATCAAACAATCTCCCCACCCTCACTGTGACGGGCCATCAAAGAAACCCATCGAACCATCTGAGGCTCTTAAGGTCTACCAGCATCAACAGGAATATGTTGCGGGGCTAACAGAGGAATCCTCTCTAAAGCAAAGGTAACCAAGATAGATCCATATCCAAAGTTATTCAACTTCCTGTTTTTTGCTCCAGTTAGTTGGCCTTTGACATTAGCCAACACTACCTTGCACCAATTTAATATAGTGCCTCAGAAGTAACCTACTGCAATCTGAATTTGAGATCCAATAGCCACATGCAAAGCTGCACTTCCACACAACTTGGTAACAGTAAATTCAATCACTTTTAATTCAGGACAGATGATAGTTTTAATACCAATCCGTTTGTCTTTTGGGTTAGCCTCATCATTACAGAACTCTAATTGTAGGCTAGTAATAGACCGACCACTTGATCTAGCCCCAAATAGAGAAAGTGGTTCACCTCTCTTAGACAAACCAGTCAAAAAATGTATGTCCTCCAACTCAATTTCGAGCTGGTTGCCTCCAATCACGAAACATTGGTCCTGAACATCCCACTTGTTTACCAACCAAGTGAGAAGGTCTACTTGATCTCTCATGCCGTTGATAGCCTAGAATTTGAATAACCCACATGCTTTTAGAACTTGTAATGTAGGTAGATAAATAATTGCAGCTTCATCTACCTCCTCATGTTCACATTCCCGCCAAATGAGCATTGTAAATATCCTACAATGAGAAAAATGAAAGATTAGAATCATTTTAAAGAAAAACATTTGGGTATTTTTGGAACAAATTATGTTTTTAAATTATTCACGATGGCCCTGCACTTTACATTCAAAGACAGTGCATAGCTCGGCACGGGCTCTGTGCTAAAAGTGTGAGGCCCGACATTTTTCTTTGTAAGAAAATGTCGGGGTCCGCAGGTACCGTGTGTCTTACCTGCGGACCCCCGAGGGTGGAATTTTGAACCTATTTCCTCTCCAAAAATGAATCCTAAACCATAAATTAAGGAAATGAATGGATGAAAAGCAAGGAAAAGAGGATGTGGATTACCTGGAGCAAACGGTTTTCGATTTCAATGGTCAGTTTGTTTGGAATCTTCTCTGAAGCGTTTTTTGCCAAAAGCTCTCAAATCTTCACTCTGAACTTAAACAGTAAAAATGAATTTGGAAAAATCCTTTTTATAAATTTTTTTGAATAAATGAAATTTAAATTTGTTTTTTTTTTCACTTTAAAAAGATGGTTTTTCAAAATATTTTTATTATTGAAGCAGGTACATTTAATTTTTTGAGTTTTTGTGCAGAATACCAGATTTTTCAGGTGAAATGGTCATTTTTGATGAAGAGTATACTTTTATCACTTTTTTGGGCTCTTTAAAATTTACGAAAAAGTGAAACCATGGAGTCCTCTTTTAAGCCCTTTTCAGACTCTCTAAAAATGAAAATATTGCCGAGTACTTGACTGTTCAAACTCGATAAACGAAATGAACAGTTTTCGCTTCAGTATAAGTTTACCCCTTTTCTAGACTGAAATGGACTATTTACAAAAAAGGTATACATTGACTAATCATGGTCAATAGAATTCTCTCATGTATTGTTTTATCCTTTTTCGGGCTTGAGAGACTAAATTTATGGAAAATTACACCCATGGAGTTTTCTTAAGTTTTTTTCTTCTTACTCCGTAAAAATGAAAAACAATGAATTTGTCCTATATTGGACTCGTTAAATTTTAACAGTAAAGGACCCGTTGATTAAAAGTAGGAATAGACCACTCCTTCTTAGGGTTCAATTTTAAAACTAAGTTGGACTCATCCGAGGGATGAGCTTATAAACAAGCAAATGTTATCATCCTCAAGCTTGTCAAAAATAAAGAGGTACTTGCCAGAATGGTGGGGGGAAAGAGAGAAAACGAATTCATTTGTTACAATCATATTTAAAAGCAATAAACCACTCTTGAACATGAAAATTTTTGTCACACTTCTACCTGGGTTGGGAAAATCTTTTTCCTATCAGTTAATCAAATCAATTGAAGGTCTTCAACTAGTTTCTGGGTATTAGCTTAGGGTAACTGTCCCCAAACCATCTACAGTGTTGTTATGTGTTCAAGAGGACAATCAAACAAGTCATTCATCTGCAAACATTTGTCTCCATTCGCGTTGACCATCCCTGAGTCAGTCCTTGCAAAAAAATATTCTTCAAAACTTGATCTATGGTTTCATGTCATGAGCTTGCTTACGAAGAATCACATTCTATCGACGACAACTCATCATCTAGAAAGTTTATCTAGAATCCGCGAGTACCTTGGAATCTACATGCCTTAATGGTAGGTTTCTCGCCTTCGATGACAGGTTGCATCATTGACCTTCGATCGAACGATTCCATGAAATGTTCGAATTCATATCACTTATTCACATCTCATGGATTGTACTGAGTACTTTGAGAGCCATTTTCACTATTGGTGGTTTCTCTCACACTTGTTAACAGTTCACATCATTGACTAGTAATCAAGTGGTTTCTACAATGTTTGACTTCAACAAATTTAATCGCATGGATAGAATCGTTCTAGTTCGGGAAGTAGAAATCAACACCCTAGATCTAGTTTCCACCATCCAAGTTGTGAGGAGTTTTATTATTCATTATGTAGTAGACTATTCATTACAAATGGCTGCGTCCATGGTGTGTCTACACTATTGATGTAATATTAAAATCATTTCTGTATTAGAACAAGTTTAGTTAGTTTTGATCTGAGTATGGGAATGCCTAACTTAGTGATGATATATATATTATTTTTATTGAATGTTTTTATAGGGTTCCGACTGGGGTGTCCACAGGCTAATCCTTGAAATGATAAGGCACATCACTCTTCGAATGCTCTCAGACTTCGCACTCTAGGAGGCAATTTTTTACACCGAAATTTGTCACCATGACGTTTTAGTACTCCCTTGGACATCTACAACATCAAAGTTCCTAAAATCAAGCCTTGAAATTGAGAGAAAAGCTCATAAAAGTCTTAAAAACACTTGTACCACACTTTCTCTTAACATTTCCTGTCGTGCCGCACCTTTTTGCATTAAATCATGTATAGCTAAATGCACTTTTTATTCATTAAGGGTGCGGACCCCTATAAAAGGTAAAACAAAGGCAGAAAGTAACATTTAGAAGCCCAGCAGTCGAATCTGGAAGCTTCTAGAAGTAGTTAACTGGTCAAAGTTTCACTCCTATCATGTATGTTCATTCCTCCATTATGAGAGCCTACCCCATGATTTATGGAGCCCAATCCCTTCAAAAGAGCATTTTATCCCTTCTTATGTGGAACCATAACCTCCTCTTTTTTCCTATAAATTGAAGCCATAGTGCAACTTCAAAGCTTAGAGTTAGTGAGTTAGACTTTGAGAATTTTTGAGGAGAAATGTTGTAGAGACTCATACTCTCATAGATGATCATTATATGGGAATGATTACACACCCATGTGCTTTTAGCTGAGTGAGTGCAAGGCTTTTCAGAGTAAAAGAAACGCTTATTCCAGACCCCAGGAAGGCCTGTATGACATCAAGGAAGACACGGTTGTAAGGTTCTTCTTTATTTAAGTTAATACGAATGAATATTTTTTTCTCATTGAGTTATTTAGTTAAATAGCTTATTTATCATGTTTAATCAATGGGTTATTTAATTAATTATCTCATTTCTTGAATTCCTTGATCATCTTGATAGATGTTTGATTCATGGATTAATTTTATTATGCAGGTGCTTTTGATCTTTTCTTGTGTTTGTGATTGCATATCCTTGACATCGACCTTCTTCAAGCCACTGGAAAGAAGATCAGCACTCGACTACAAGTAGGTTTCTAAAACCTTGTTATAGTTAATTTCAAATCAAACAGTATCTAGAGAAAATAGTTTTTATTTGTCCATTTGTTGCTAGCTATTCGTAGGACACTTGGGAGGTCTGTCTTTTCCATAAGAACGACTTATGTGTCCAACATTATTCTTTAGACATGGTGGTTGGCCTAGGGTAAAAGGATTTTCAAGTTGGTGAGGGCCTTTGGGTTTAGGGAGGGAATTTAGTGATGTGAGGGAAAACTTGGGTGAATGGGGGCAAGGTTGAGCAGTCAAGGAGTGATCTAGAGTTTAGAAACAATTTTTTTGTCATTGAATGTCTTTACAACCTATGACAAACTCTTAAGCTTGCAAACCCTAACTTGGGAGGTCAATATTTAATTTTTGTGCAACTTAGGGTTTGGTCACCTTAGGTCAAGAAATTTATTCTTATATTATGAAAATAATATTTGGAGAGTGAGAAAAAGGAGTTACTAGCCTTATTTGACTATTTGTAGAAGAGTTGGAGGCAAAAACTCGAAATTTTGACCTTTTTTGAGAAAATTAGGCCAAAGACTAGCTATGCGTAGCTCCTGCCCAGGTGTGTAGCGCCTGCCTCCAGGTGCGTAGTGTAGTGTTATGTAATACTGCAACTGCCTCCTCTGTGCGTAGTGCCGAGCTCCAGGTGCATAGCACCTCTACCGGTGCGCAGCGCCCATTTGTAGAGGGCATTTGGAGGCCTTCCCGGTGTTGGAATGAGCTCCATGATAGCTCATTCGAAATCTTGTGGAGTATACTTTCCAATTTTTATTTTATTTTTGAATTTGGTGTCCATTTACCTATTCAAAAATGTATTCTCCCAATAGTGGTCAAAAATTGTTGAATGATGGTGCAAAAATGCAGAGTGTTAGTGCAGAAATGCAGAGTGCAGGTGCAGACCACTTTTGGATGTCTTCCTTAATCCCAAATTGAGCTCATTATAGATCATTGGAAATTTATTTAAGTCTAGTTGTCTTTTTATTCATCAAAAAATTCATTTGGACACTCCAGCTATGAGAAAACTTGATTTTCCCAAGGTCACTACAGTAGTGCTGAATTTCTCTTGTGACACCTGTATTTTTTATATTTCTCCCAAAACATGATACCTGTGTAAAAATTGAAGGAGTTTCTTCTTGGCCCTATTATGGACAAAGCCCTCTCTCGCTTTTTCCAAATTCATCTCTGTTTGGTCAGAAACATAGTTTGAAGCAAAAATGTCCCTAGGTGTGGCAAATGACTTGGTCCTTGGAATGAATTCTTGGAAAATGATGGAGGTATGATGTTTATGAGCTGCTATGGACTTATGATTTCTGACATGATCTATCAAATGAATCATTTTCTCTTGTGCCTCCTTTTCATTCAAACCCTAGCTTAGTTGGAAGAGGAAATTAGGGTTTGGTGTGAGGATTTAGGACTACCTTGCAGAGGGAGGGGAATGAAGGGGTTAAGGGTTGTCTAAATTATTGGGGAAATTTTTGGGGATAGGGATAAATGTTAAGGATTAGGGGAAAGTGTAATTTCAATAATTGAGTGAGGGGAAGGGGTACAAAAGGTCAAAACACAAGCCTAGTCTAAAAAAGTGTCAAATTGTGGCAATAGACTAGGTTTTGTAGAAAAATGATGATTTTGAGGGATAGGAGTGATGGGGAGAGTTTTTGAAGGTATATTAAGGATAGGAGGAGGTGTAAGAGCATCAAGATACAAGCCTTGTTTATGATTTAGTCATGGAGGTCGTGAAACCAAGAAAATTTCCCTTAAAAACCCTAGTTTTCTTGTCTCCATTGCTGCAAGATGTCATCATTGAGTAGTAGAACTCTTACCTTACCAATTTATTTTTCTGGTTGGCCTCTTATTAATTCTGCAAAATTTCCAAGATAGCCCATTACCTTATGTGCAGACTTTTGAAGCTGAATGGTAGTATTTTTGGAGATGATGACCTTGAAAAACATGAAACCCTAATTGACCTAGTGGGGATTCTTTGACCTCTCTTTGAATAAAAATTGGTTTGGAACCTTTAAGTGTAAAAATATAAATTTGAGTATTGAAAATCCAAAATCCAATGTACTTGATTTATCTAAAGAGTCTATAGAGATACTTTAGGGGCCATCAATGCTTGAGGGACTTGGGGATCATGGGCATGAGTTAAGGTTGTAGGAAACACTGGGTGGAAAATGGAGTTATGGGAAAGGAAAAAACAGAGTGATGAAGTTATAGGTGGGAAAAATAGGAGTTATATGAGTCACGTAAGCCTATGAGGGGTTTTTTAGAAGTGGTAGGTTGACCATGGAATGACAAAATAGTAAAATAGTGAAAAATTTCTCTAAGGATAATGAAGGTAGTGAGATTCCTAGAACTCACAATGTTCATGAAATTTGTTTCTAGAAATCCAGAACGATACTTAGTCATCTTTAGATAGTGAAAATTATGGATGACTAACATTCCAGGTCTGATGAAAAACTTGGTCTCAGTCGCAATGTTGGAGGACAGAGGCTATAAATTTGTTTTCAACAATGGAAAATAGTTCGTGTGACATAAAAGAACAGGTCAAGCCAAGAGAGTAGGGATTCAAGTAAGAATATATACAAGATAGAGGTGGATGGATGTGCTGCCATGATGGGAAAGGCATAAAATGTGGTGAGTTGGGATGAGGGTGAATTATGGCATAGGCGATTGGGCCATCTTTATCGTGGATCCTTGAAATTCATGCAACAAATATCTACTGTAATTCCAATGGGAACGCTTTCTTAGTTATATTAGTGCAAGGGTTGCACCATGGGGAAGTATGTAAAGTACATCTTTCTTGAAAAGGATAATCGTGCTTCGATGATCCTGGAGAGAGTTCACACAAAAATGTGTTGACATTTCTCAGTTTCTTCAACAAAAAAACATAGGTATTATGTTATTAGGTAAATGCTGGATCTTCTTCATGCAGAAGAACGATCAAACATTCTCAAAGTTCTATGAGTTTAAGGAATTGGTAGAGAAAGAGTTAGGGAAGCAAGTGAAGGCTCTTAGGAGCGATAATGGTGGAGAATACATCTCTAATGAATTCAAATACTTTTGTAGTAAAGAAGGAATTCGAGGAGAACTCATAGTGCCTCATAACCCACAAGAAAATGGGGTTGTGGAGAGGAAGAATAGAACAATTATGGATGCAGCATGAGAAATGCTGCATGATCAGGGCCTACCAATGCATTTGTGGGTGGAAGCATGCAACACTATGGTTTTTGTGAAAAAATGTTTTCCTTGTAGAGTAACTGACATGATTACACCTGAAGAAGCTTTCACTGGTATGAAACTGGATGTTTCTCACTTTAAGATTTTTGGATCATCTGTTTATGTGCATGTGACCTAGAATGCCAGGAAGAAGTTGGAGCCGACTACTGAAGTTGGGATATTTTTGGGATACACAGAAACACCCCATAAATATCATGTGTATTGGGCTAACAGTAAGATGACTGTTATGTGATGAAATATAAAATTCGATGAGGGGAAAGCCATTCAATTGTCACTTGAGATGGAGCTGGACTTGCATGTGGAGGAGGAATTCTTGGTTCCCAAATATGAGTCTCTAGATGTGGATCAGCCACAGGAGTAGGTTCATGGAGTGGAGGAATCCAGTCACGCAAATCAAACATCATAACTGGCAGAAGGTGTACCTCAGAAGATGATAGGCTAAGACTTGATGCTATGCAGAATGTAGGATCCCCTACTTCACAATGCAAACAAATATAGTCTCCTGACCAATTTACTCAATACATGGATCTCATGAGTAAATGTATTTTGATTGAGCCATATTCCTTTCCGGAAGTAGTGCAGGAACCCACATGGGTAGATGCAATGGTGGAGTATGACTCCATTGTTAGAAACAGTGCTTGGGAAATTGTTCCATCGCCGGTTGATAAATAAATGGTAGGTTGAAGATAGATATACAAGGTAAAGAAAGATGCTGATGGGAGTGTTGAGAAATAAAAGGCTAGATTTGTGACCTCGGGCTTCTCACAGATCGAGGGGATTGATTACGAAGAAATATTTGCTCCTATCGCACGATATTCTTCCATAAGGACCATCCTTGCTCTCTCAATGCATATGGGTTGGTGCATTCACTAGATGGATGTGAAGACTATGTTTCTCAATGGGATCATTGAGGAAGAGGTGTACATTAAGCAGAATAAAGGATTTGAGAACTTCAGTAGTGATTCACATGTGTGCAGACTCAAAAGAGCATTGTATGGGCTAAATCAAGCACCCTGTGGTTAGTACACTCGGATAGACAGCTATTTCATCGAAATTGGCTTCACCAAGAGTGAGGAGGATGAAACCTATACCAAATTGTGGTGGAGGGTAATATTTTAATAATTTTTATTTATTTTGATGATTTAATACTGATTGGTGATGAGCAGCTGATACACTCATTCCAGGAGGACCTTGCAAAGGAGTTCGAGATGAAGGATATGGGCCTCCTTCATTATTTCCTTAGATTGGAAATATGGCAGCAGGATGGTGGAGTTTTTGTGTCTCAAGGCAATTATACAAGGGATATACTAGGTAAGTTTCACATGGAGGGCTGAAAACCCATGGATACTCCTCTTCCAAGAAACTGGAGGAAAGAGGATGCTACATCTGGAGAGGAAGTGGGTGCTACTATCTATCAACAGTTACTGGGTTCGCTAATTTATTTAGTGAATACGAGACCAGGCATATGCTATGCGGTTAACCATCTAAGTCATGTGATGGTTACGCCTACCAAGATCTTTTGGAAGGTGGGAAATCATGTCCTGAGATACCCAAGGGGCACATGTAAGTATGGCTTCTGGTACAAACATACAAATGAGGTGAAGTTGCATGGCTTCATGGATGCAGATTGGAAGGGCAGCCCAATGGAAAAAAGGATAACATTAGGGGGGATATTTAGTATCATATCTACAATTGTTTCTTAGTACAGCAGGAAATAGAGATCCGTGGCACTCAGTTCAGTGGAAGTAGAATACATGGCAGCAAGTCAAGCTAGCCAAACAAACCAAACTGTCATGGTTATGATTATCAGAGTTGCATTAAACTCTCAATTAATCCCGTGTTTCATGATAGTTCTAAGCATATAGATATCCGATGTCATCATGGCAAAGATTGTGTTCACCAGAATATCATGTTCCTTCATTACATTCCTACGGAAGATCAGGATGTAGATATTCTGATGAAGGCGCTCATTAAGAGAAAATTTGAATACCATAGAGACAGGATCGGGGTGAAGGATAATCCCTTTCTTGTTGAGAGGGAGTGTTGAGATTCAACAAGAAGATCCTATTGAAAATTAAGCACCTATACTAGGATGGAGCCTTAGGCTATTTTTAGGTGGAAGTCTATTTTTAGAATGGATGAGAAAATTCTATTTATAGATGATGTTTATTTATATTTTGTGAGAAAATTCTATTTACAGATGATGTTCTATTTTTAGATGTATGTGCGAGTTATATTTAGAGATCACATGTCTATTTATAGATGCATGTAGACTATTATTATCCCTTAATAATAGTTGGATAATAAATATTAATCTGTTCTCATGGAGCACTTGAAATTAGTTAGTTGAAGTGGAAAACCAGTTATCTGAAGGAATTTCAAGTTGAAAGGTTGGTTGGTGGAACATGCAAGTGGATTTAGTTGTAACTGAGTCATTAAAAGTTGCAACAATGTTGGATGTGTAGTTATGTGAGCTGTAAAGTAGTTTAACTTAGTTAAGTGAGTTAAACTGAGTTGTGCTAGTTGTAATTGAAGATACACTAGTGAGAGATAAGTGAATTAATTATTAATTAATTCACAATCAGTTGTCTCACATGCAACTGAAGATTTACTACTTTTGACTACATGCATGTCAGATCCAGTGGAGACCTAGTGGAGACCCAGTTGAGATGTAGGGGAAAGGGAAAGTTGACTATCATTTGTACCATATTGGGTTGCACTCAAGCAAGCCAAACACACATTGGATATTCTCATGAGGATTTCATAGTCAAGGATGACATGATTGCATCGAATTGTTCTTTGTAATCATCTTCGATTGCACAGTGGAGGCAGGCTGTTGGGAGGCAGAAAATTGGCTAAGGCATTTGCCAATTTCTGCAAGACAATGTGAGACGATTGTATATTGTACTGAGAGCTCTTGGATTAGAGTTTTTTATGATACTGTTGCACGATCCATGATATATACATAATATATGATAGTGGGGTTTTTAGCTTTATGCTTTCCTGGTAAAAACATTTGTGTTATGTGTGATTGAACTTTCTTCTTGATATTTCAATTGCTTATCCTGTTTTAAATTCTGCAAGAATTTTTGTAGAAGCGATTTTGTATTTAAAAATGGCATATAGTTTCCATATCAGGAGAATCCAGGAAATACATAATTGTATTAAAATTTCTAAACTCAATAACAAGGAATTTTAAGACATTTATGTGTGCAATGTGCATACTTTGCGCATATATCACATGCATTGTTGGTGCATAATCCCTTATTACGTGTTTGTGTGGCCTTTTCTCCTAAAGGTGGATGCTGGGATAATAATTTTTTTGGGGCATGATGAAGATATTTTAACTTCTTTAATTATGGGCACAAATTAGTAGGGTGCCCTGATACTTCATATAATGCACAAGGTGGTGCTACCTTAAACAAGGAAGTGGATGATGCTTCCACCTTATATCTTTTTTTATTTTCCCTTTTGGCACATACTCGTGTCAACGCAGGTGTATCTCATTTTAGGGAGGATTCCTAAGGGTTGGCTACATTAATGATGTTGGTTGAGGTAATAATTGATTATGCCGACATGGCCTATGGTGCCAAATACCAGACAAGTATCATGAAAGCTATATATGGTAATGTTAGTGTTGTCATGACCTGGTGCAAGAGAATACTAGGTGGGGGATTTAAGAAAGGTCTCTGAGTGATAGCATAGGTTAGGAACATTTAGTTAGTAGACACATGACTAGGAGTGTATGGAACTAGTTCCCGGGGTTGAGGTTTGTTTGACGAACTTATCATAGACATACGAGCTACAAGGGTGACCTACATTAAAGGTGGGCCACTAGGGTATGTGATAACTAAGTGATGATTCCTTGAACATCCAATGTCTGACTTCATAAAATATGTGATCATATATATTTTGGATCATATGAATGTAATATGCCATCAAGGCTGGTGGGCATCCTTTTCTCTTAGTATGTGATTTGATAAATAATATAGATTTTCCCATCATGGTGGAACATTGTGATAAGAAACATTTAATATGCTACCAAAGTAATTGAATACATGTAGCTATGGCCAAGAAACATATTTTAATCCAACTCGGCATCGAGGAGCTCTATATCTACGATAAAAATATTGTAGGCAAGCTCTATCGTAACGTCCTAAAAAATTCCTACGGGGTCTGAGGGGCATACATTGTATGCTCTGAGTGCAATTGGTGATTCTTTGAGCTCAGGTGATCCTATTTTTTTCAAAATTGAATTGGACATGATACATGTGGATGCGTCCTCATCAACGATGGAACAATGGATGTTGATATTCTAAATGGTGACCGAAATCTAGAAGGCTACTATCGATAGAAGGCGTAGAGTATTATTATCCAAATTGAAATCCATCAAATGAGAATTGGCTGGGTCGATTGCGCCTGATGCATAAAGAAGGGCTTTCCATTGAGTTGGGAATTTTTTCAAAACTTCCAATGCTAACATAGCTAATGTGGATTGAGCTACATCATCTACGATGGTGGATATGAACATTATTTGAAGTATGTGTTGCTCAAAGTAGTGCCACTTTGACCATTCCTGTGATGGTTTCTACCAAGGGTCAAGGTATCGTCAAAGTTGTCATAGCTACAATGATTTGTTTTGTGGAAGGGTTTGTTTCTTGAGGGATTCTATAATCCTAGTTTCATGTTTGCAGGAGAAAATATCTCCTACCATGAAAATGTTGTGATTGGTAGGATTTTGGGAACTTCCTCCAAGAGGATCTAATACTGTTGGTGGGAGGATACATGTTGAGTATTCACTAATACCTTTTGGGGGAAAGGATTCGACATAATTGCAGGTTATTAGTTTGTCCCCCCTACCCCTTGTTATCATTCATCCTCTTCAACTCAGAGATTTGCGGGAAATTGTGGGTGTAATTCCAATATTCCCCACAAATATAACAAGCATGATTAGTCTTTAGACTAGGGTTCTTGTTGTGTTTTGGTGGTTTATTGTTGGTCCGACCATGGTTTTGGTTCCGGTTAGGGGGATGGCCTATAGCCAGTTCTTGCTAGGGTTGTTTCTCGTTGTTTCCCCCTATCTATGTCCCCCTTTGTTCTTGTTCTTTCATGTCATTTTCTAATCATTTGGTGTGATAGACGTATTCAATTGTTCAAAATTAATTTTGTTGCGAGAAAGAGGGTTGCACGAAATTAACCTCAGCATTAGGTTGTGTTGATGAGTTATTGTATTAGGGTGATATAAAAGGGATGTAAGGATTCCCTTGTCGTAGGTTGGTGTAAGTTCTTTGGGAGGTGAAAAACACCTTTACAATGTGCGGAGGGTACTGACGACCCTGCGTGGGAGGGTATTGACCACCCTACATGGGAGGGTAGAAGCAACTTTGCATGGTAAAGTATTCGTTTCTATGCATAGTAGGATTATTCAAGGGTGCAGGATGATTGGTATGGTATCCCATGTTCGATGGTGGTTGGGCTGTAGATTGGGTATTATATGGCTGGTAAGTGGTAGGGCGACTGTACACAATTATAGGTTGCTAGAAAGTATTTCCAGGTTGATTTTTGGCTATGGTTCCTATCAAACCCTCTGCAAAATGTGATGATCCTGATATCAATAGTCTGAAAGAATATAGGAGATAAGCATCAGGTAGAACACAATAGAGGTATAAAGACTGAGTATAAATGAGCTCAAATTTTTTATCTTTAGTGATAACCTCTTCTTATGTTTATTGGAATGCGCACGCCACATATTCTTAGATGTGTGACATAAGAGATCTAAAAAATAAGTCGAGGAGAAGGTCGTATTCTATGTTCACCTTGCACAAGCTACAATGCTTTCACCATTCATGGACATGGTCCAAGATATGTATGGAAGACATTTTCCAAAAATGGGTGGGTATCTCCAATCCCAAATCATGATGTATTGAGAGCTAGAAGAATGTGAGAAATGACCTGGCTAGAGAGTCAAAGGTATCATGGTAACTAAAGGCCTCACCTATGTAACATTTCACCACGGGGCTGGTGAGAGTGGACTGAAAAAGTTCTAGGTGAATAAAGTAATCTATCACGCTATTGGATGAGCACCAATGATGAAAGGTCATTACATGTATTCCCTGATTCCCCCTTATTTCCCTTCAAATTTTGGTATATATAAGGGTAACTTAGTTGGCATAGGGGGCTAATTCTTAGTATGTGCAATGGGGTAATTTATTAACTTGTTTAGATATGGGAGATTTAAGGAAGATAGAAAAATGATTTTGGAATTGTTCACCATTGTAAAATGATTTTGAAGTGCGATGCGCAAAGGATTTCTCTATGAGAAAGTGTGAAATGGTCTACCCAGGGGGTAGCGCATAGATTCCCTAGAGGGGTGGTGTGTGGGATATTGTGTGGGGTAGCATGTAGAATCCTCTTAGGGGTAGTGAAAGGAGTATTATGAAGGGGGAGGGGTCCCAATCAATGTGTTACCAATATAGGATGAACTTATAATAGTGGCTATGTGATGACTTCTACACTAAAATAGTGAGAGACCCAGTACATCTCCTGATAATGGGGGGTGGTTTTGGAAGCACATAGAGAAACGAGGTACCATGAAGTCCCCTATGATTTCAAATGGTATGTGTGTGGTTTACTTTTGTGGTGAGGGGGGAATATGTACCAAAGAAATTAAACCCCATACATAAAACAAAGTGAAAAATAAATGGCTATTTTCCCTTTAATTTATGTTATCTGATAAATAAAACAAGAAAAAGGTCTTTGTTTGTTTTGCGTATGATAAAACTTCCTAAAAATACATGTTCCTCCTTTCCTCTCTCATGGTAACTAGGCCTTGTAGATATATATTTTTTGATAGGTATTTGGGCTACGTCGCAAAATAACTGGCGATGCTTCTAGTAGCCAAAAGAATGAATCAAGGTAATGAAGAGGCTTCAATGCCTCTAACACCTCCACCTATAAGGAAATATTCCTTAAAGTTGGCCACTATGATACCTTTGTCCCACGGGGGAAGTCGAGTCTTTATATTCTTGGTAATCAGTCTTCAATATTGAGCACTATAGAGGTTAGGTAGCCTCGTATATTACCACACAATCTAGGGCCTAAGATGAACCCCCTATGAATCGGGTTCCTGATGTGTTAGGGTAGTATTTTCCATGGGAGGATGAAGGATTTGAATCACCATAAAAGACAACTTCTATATTTCAAAATGGAATGTGACCAAGGCAACTTATGCGATGCCTATCCACAATGGTCCTAACTTGAGCTATAAATTATTTTATGCCCCCTATGGGGAATTTACTATGTTAAAGGTTATGGTTGATTTTAGGGAGTCTTACTTCACTTATTGTGTGAAAATGTAAGCTAAAATAAACTAAGTACAAAATCTCCTGAAAATGAATTCCCTTTATACAAATCTTAGAGTAACTTGGTCTGTGGAGTGAAATATGTCTGCAAGTGACAAATTGAGCATAAAAAGTGTGTATATATGTGGATATGCGATGATCCTTTACAAAATACCCTACTTACACTAAGATGCACTTGTTCCTTGCATGAAAAATATTAATATGTGGATAGTGGGCCATTTACTTCCTTCCTATTACACTATGTGTGCCTAAAAAGGGAGATGGAAAAACCAAGTTTGTTAAGAAAGATTTCATATGCAAGGGAAGCAAAGGAATACTCCCTTAATTAAATAATACTTAGTCGTAGTCCCAATACTAATGAAGTAAAAAATTTTGGTTAGTCAAAACGATGTGTGGATTTTGGACCACTTAATCTCATCCTAATTAAGTTATGTGACTTGCGAGAAAAATAGCAAAACAATTTCAAAACTATGTGTGGATTATGGCCACTTAATCTCATCTTAATTAAGTTATGTGACTTGTGAGAAAAATAACAAAACAATTTGAAAACGATGTGTGGATTATGGCCACTTACTCTTACCCTTAATTAAGTTATGTGTGAAATGAAAATGTTTACACTGAAGACTAAGTAATTACCCTACCAATAGTGGTTAGTAAAGCAATTAAAGAATCTAGCTAACTATAAAAAAAAAATTAGAAGTGAAGGTCATTCAGTAAAGGTTGTAGAAATTATATGCAATAAGCATGCATATGTCCAAGTTCCACCTAGTCTCACAATATTTAACTTTATGCAAGATTCTGAATCTGTTCCACTTGTTAATCTTTTGGAGAAAAATTAATTGCACACACATGTGAAGCATAAAGAAAAATTATCAATCGCACATAACACAGTTTTTAACATGGAAAGCCTGAAGCTGAAAACCCCAACTATATATTATGTAACATGGAGATCATATGAAAATCTCATACAAACATACAAAGTTTATCACAAGCCCTCAGTACAGTACAATTGTCATACAATAATCAGGACTAATATTGCAAATCCATGCACCGATCTTTGCCACCTGCTAGCCTGCCTCCATTGCGCAATCCCTGATGAAGAATAGCTTTGAATGAATTCGAATTACTCTTGGATTGACTGCACAATCCTCATTGGAATCTCCACTGAGTGTGTGATGCAATCAATGCATCACTAATAGTCACAATAGATAGTCTATCTTGCCCTTTCACCTATCTCTCCATTGGTCTCCACTGAAACTGCCATACACTGTATTTAACTGATGTATTGTTTAGTTGATTAATGAGTTATTATTTGTGAATTAATTAACTAATTAATTCACTCCACTCTCACTAGTGTATCAATCAGTTAGACTAGAAACAACTAGCTCAACTGAGTCTAACTGAGTTAAACTAAATACAACTCCATAACTACTTCTTCCAAATGTGTCATAACTCTGCCACTTGAGTTCTAACTGAGTCCTCCATGAAATCGCTCTAGTAAACCCTTAGGAATAGCATAATTCCTTCTATCAGGTGTTGTGCCATATCTGTGCAGTGAACTGAAGTGCTCCAAGAGAATAAGTTGTTGTTTAGAGTCTGATTATTATTAAGAGCTAATAATAATCGACATGCATCTATTTTTAGATTGAGAATCTATAAATAGACTTTTCCCAATATTCTAAAAATAGAATTTCATTTATTTTTCCAACTTGATCAACCATCCACAAATAGCATCCTACAACTTCTAAAATATGATCGACATGTCTAAAAATAGACTTGTGCCAAAAATAGCCTGTAGGCCCACTTTGTGAAGGTGACTCTTTTCACTAAGCTGATCATCTTGTTGAATCTCAACAAAGGTTTCCTATCACTTAGGAAAGAAAAATTACAATGAATGTTTGAGCTCTATGTAACCTGTGCAGGTTATGCTCTGCATAGGTGCGCAAATGAGGTGTATGTTTGTAATAAAAGCCATGCAACCGATGAAAAAAATTAGAAATAGGTTTTTCCTGGTCAGAAACAAATCTAAGGGGGACCAAAAATTTTCTTGACAACTATCAGAGGCATAATGCAATGTAAATGTAGAGAGAAAGGTCTTGTAAAAACAACCGTTAGATAAAAGAAAGGAAACAAGTCGCATCACCATCTTCTATTGGTGTGTTTTTTTCTATGGAGTACTAAAGACACCTTCCTTGGATTTGGTTGTTACCTACAAGGAACATACAAGTAATTGATTGTTGTTAGTGGAAAAAAATGGATAAATGTAGCATTGAAAGTAATGGAGAGAATGCATAAATAAACATAAACTAAAAAATACACTAGATAACACATAAAAAAATCTTAACGAAGCAAACACATTAACAAATTTTATGAAAAGGGTCCCAGCTATTGACTACTAAATGTATAAGAGTTACAATAGAGGAATAAACTACATTTGGAGAGAATGTTTTAGAAAGGCTACTAAAAAATCCTCAACAAGTAGGTTATTTGCAAGATTTCTCTCTCTCTCAAAGAAGTATAGAAGACACTCTCAATTGTGTCTCAATGATGAAATTATCTTATCATTGAAATTCTATATTTTGAGGGAGCAATTTTTGCAGCATAACAACACTTTACTTCTTCTTCTTTCTTAGCTCTCCATGAACTTGTATTTATAGAGTTTGTTGGGCTCTTCTCTCCTCCTTGGCTCATCAATGTAGTGTTTCACCTCATAAATGAGATGAGAGCTACCATATTCTTGCCTTTAAGAATTCTTGGGGCTTAATGCTCGAATTTATCAGCCCATAATGTCATAATTTGAAGTGTTTGTCAAGCAAGTTTGTGGCCTAAGGTGTTGACTATATTTTTGCAATTGCACGACTATCGAAGAAATAACCATGTGACTGTTAATGTCTAGTAATGATGCAGCTTCATGGTTTAATTTTTTAACTTGAACCTTAGGAAAGCTTTTAATTTTTGGTCTTCATAGTGCTTCCAACTAAAAATGTTACCTCTATATGTGTTGGTCACTAACTTTGAGTGTCTTCTAATATATACATATGACTATATGATTTTCACATGATAACAATTGTAACAGTCCATGGATAGTAAACACATAGACAAATGACATGCATTCATAACAATCACATTGAACGCAAGGTCAAGTGCTGCAACTTGGCTCTGATACCACCCTGTAACCACCTGCTCCCATATTTACCCACTTTTACAAGCTCTCCATGGTAATAATGAGTTGTTTGTCTCTATGCTATGACCCAATCTCGAAGTTCCAGGTGTTGAAATGGTCCCTACAAATTGAAACACATAATACCACCCCTAAGGGACATCATATCACTCAGCTGCATGATAACCACCCATGGAAATAAATCCCTGATATGGAACTCATTTTCACAAGATTTACATCCCAACCTCACCCATAACACATTGTGCATGTGAGTATGAGGCTCCATCCGCAACCATAATACTTCCTACTTTTGGTTATGGACAAAATTTCCTAGTTTTGTGCATGCGATGGGGAGATATATGCCACTTTTTTAGGGATTTACTTCGGGAAACTACCCATAAGTCCCAAGACTTTCTATAATGCAATCAATGGGGAAAAAATTCTAAAAAATAAATACTCAAGAAATATATTTACCAAGAAATTCCTAATACGTGAAGGAAATTTTTTCAAACATATAGTAAACATAGAAACTATAGGTCATGAATGCATATATGATCATAGACTTATGAACTTCATGAGAGAATCATCAAGAAGATCCAATGCCCTCACAAGTAGGTACAACCACACTTCTTTTCTCATACATTTATAAATTGTTTAATAACTTATCGAATAATGAACAAGATCCATAGTAAGATCACATCATATAACTATGAACATAGCCAAAATATGACCAGAATAGAAACCATGACCAAATCATAAGATAAAAATAATAACCAGTAGAGTTGCTCATTGATGACAATGGAAAAATAACTATATTAACATATGCAAAATCCAACCAAATCACAGACTTCCACGTACCACTTGACCATAAATTGAGCTAAACCAAATCTATCTTTCAGCCAATCACCCCATGCCATATTCGAAGCATGAATGTCAAATCTAATCGGATAAACCAAGACATAACCAAACCAAGAATTTAGAGGTTAAAACACCTTCGCCCTCAAACTACTGTAATCTCACCTAAACCTACCACGAGATTACAAAACCAAAAAACTCTTGGATGCCTAAAAATTCCTTCACCATACCCAAAGTAATGTTCACATCTCCATCCACCTATATAGGTATTCCCGAAGAAAATTGTCTCCACAGGTAACCCTTGGGATTTTCCTTAGACCACCACAACCAATTCCAAAATATTCTTCCAATCCAAAGCTCAAACAAGAATGAATCACATCACATCATGGCTATCTAGGAAATGGAAAGGCAAGGTTGAAACCAATGTGAATTGAGACATATCCATTCCAATGATAAAAGATGAACCAAATAATCAAATGCATGTACCATGCATACACATCCCAACAAGGAAATTACATATGCAACATGTTACTTGCAAAATTTTCATGTTGTAGTTGTTGTTCCAACTTTCTCCTTGCACTCCTTGCTTTCCTTTTCTTTCCCTTTGCTCCCCTTTGCTTTTCTTTGCTTGTACTTTGCTTGCTTGATCTCTCCTCTTGGACATCTCTCTCTCTTTCAGAAATTGACCCAAAGAAAAAACTAACAAAATTCTCTGAACTATTTCTTTGATGCCTTTTTATCATTGATGTTTCATTTTTCTTTCATTTTCCTTCATTTTCTCTCTAATTTACCTTGCATGCATATTTGTGACTCTTCACATTTTTTTTTCTCCCATTTTCCTTTATTTTCATAATTAAATTCTACTTATTGTCTCTTTGCCTTTGCCAATTTCAATGGCCACTAATAAACCACAAGTGATGTCCACTATAATATTTTCCCACCATTCATCTTGGAAAACATATCCCATGACCTTGGTCTCATTTTAGATACATGGTAAATCAACCTAGGGTTGTTACAAAACAATTGCAACACCAATATACAAGAATGGCCCATGGCCTAACACTCTTGAAAGTATGTCATATATCAATGTTACATACAATTTTTGGGGTTCAAATCACCAGCTAATCCTACCTAAGCCAATGTAATAAAAACATGTGGTACAGGTAGTGGCAACAATATATAACAATGCATATTAGCTGAATGCAACCTTGGCTTGTACCAAAGAACAATAATAGACCAATGGTATTCCCCTCTAACTTGTGCCATATTTTGGTTAGAGAAGCGACCTCAAAACATCATTTTCCTGGAAAGAAACCCCGATAAAAGCCATCTCTAGTTTGTTGTGGTTTACACTCATCATGTACCTAATTCCAAGTAATGTCAAGAGATGTGTTATTGTGTGATGTTGTGTGGATTTTTCCTTTCCATTTATCACTCATATATATATATATATATCTGTGTGTGTGTGTGTTTGTGGATTCCTGTTAAGCGATATGACATTTCATGACGAATCAACATGTATTGCGCCAACATAATCATTATTCCCTCAACATCTGTCTCCTATCACCCAAGTTTATTGTCCATCATATGTTGGTCGTTGGCTCTAGCCTAAGAAACCACTTGTCTTGCCCAAAGTGTGGCGGGTGTTCACCCAATTGTTATGCCCAAAACCAAATTCCATCTAAACACAATCCACCTTGCTCATACCTTCGTCTCAAAGACTTGGTTGGTCCACCCATGTGATGTCTAACTGGCCTTGTCTCGTATCGTCTCTCCCACCATTGTGTTTTCTTATCATGTGTCCATTATGTGCCTGAGTCCTTGAGCCTCGCATGTTATCATGATATTCTTGTTCACCCATAACCCATCTCATGCGCACTCTATCAATGGAAACCTAAAATTCCACTGAATGTCACAACAAACATTGCAAAAGTTGTGATGGTATGGTCATCATGATCTCTATCTGTGTTATGGATGATATGCGTGCATGCATCATCCGAAAGTCCCATAAATGTATTTCCATTATAATGATAATCTTCTTAAAGTTATGTAATATGGTTCAACGTATTGAAAATTGAAACAAATAATTCGCATACCTAAAATTCAAAGTTCTACGTCGATTCTAAATTTTAAGTGTTAAATTTCATTTTATAAACATATAAACATGGCCATGTCCATAATTCTTCTACCTCTATTTTCTTTGCATGGGAATGAACGGACTCTGGCTTATATGACCTTATGAACAACAATTTAAAATGATTTTTTGATTAGTGAAGCGAAGAGAGAACTATCCAATTGACAGTTGCATATAGAATAGGTAGAAAAAAACACTTTAGGTGCATACGTGCTTGTTTTGTTGGATATAGAATACCATATTTCGTGTACATATGTGTCATCGGAAGGAATTCATAGCAATATAATAGAGATGCCCGTTTACGGGCCACATGATAGGTTTTAATGTATTTCTGATGTAATGTTTTATTTTAATTAAACATTACATCAGAAACTATAACGAAAGGAAAACATCTTAATGTAATTTTTAAATATCAATATATGTCTATTTTAATTTTTTATTTAAAAAAATTAAGAGCTATTTTACAGAAAGTTTGTAATTCCAAAGATCTGAATTCTCTTAATATTAATACTGAGTAGATTCATAATTAAAATAGATTTATGCTTTTTATTAATAATATTATTTATATTTATATAAATTTTACATATTACATGCTTACATATATACATCTTTTTTTTCATTTAATTTTGTAATGTGATATATGTAGCAATATATAGAAAAGCACAAATAATATATTGTATCAAAGAAATTTTTATATATTCATTCATTGAAATTAAATATAGAGTTCTAAATAGTAAAGACTACCACACATATATATATAATTTATTAATTATATGTTTTAAATAATTATTTTTTTAAATATAATGCTTCATTTTTCCAGTTACTCTAACATTTATTTCATACTTGGTTATAGAACAATTCTTAATCTAAAAGAATTACCCTGAAGTTTAAGAAATAAGTAGTTTTAAAAAATAAAAAATAAAAATATAATTCATCTTTATTTTTTTATAAATTTTAAAAGTATATTAAAATATTTCATGAATTTTTATATAGTGAGTGGTTTTAAACTATAAGAAAAGTGTATAATTTATCCTATTTTTTAATGAATTTCAAAGAGTATATATTATTTTAAAAAGTATCCCACCATATATTATAATATAGATTAAATTAAATATAGTTGCAGTGAGTAGAAGATGAAAAAGTATAATATATCTTAAATTTTTAATGAATTTCAAAGAGTAGGTTATAATATTCTTTGAAAATAATATAATGTCTAATTTTTATTTTTATTTTTTTAATGTATGTATATTAATGAAAATAATAATAGTTACAAACATATATATTTGTTCAACATGGAACTATAATGTCCTATATAATGTTAAGTGCATTACTATAATTAACATATTCATGAAGCCATTATGACTTTATTTATATACTAATAATATTATTTTCTATATGTTACTTTCGCCATATACATGTTACTCTCACCATGTAAAAAATGATGCAATGAAAATTAAGGAGATGCAAATATGTTGTAGAGAAATAATTATGAAAGAAACTAACTCTCCAACTAATTATAGATTCATATGTTATAACAATAATGGCATTAGTGCAACTTCATTAATAATTAAAATATGTATGATAGAGATTTAATATTATTATTGATGTTAATTAATATATAACCATAATATTTTTATTATTATTATTATTATAATTATAGTAGTATATTAATATTATAAAATTTATGTTAATTGATATATAATTGTAATATAAATATGAGGTTTTAGTATTTGGTATTAGCATTGAGTTTTAATCTTGAATTTTTGTAGTGTGTTTTCGCGCCGCGTAAAGAGGATGTAGTCACTGACAAGGAAGGCGCTCTCAAAGGAGGAATGGATGACAACAACGATGAATATGGGTGCAGGATTGTGGAAGAACCTCTGTCTCCGGCTCATGAACAATGATTCTCACAACTCTCAAACTCTTCTGGTATTTTTGCTCAATTACTGTTGGAATTTTCTGTTCCTTTGCCTCAAGGCTCAGCTAGAAAAGCTGATTGTTATTTTCAGTATATATCTCTCTATTAACTTGCTATGTATGAACTATAGGCCGGTTTCCCTTCCAAGGGTGGCCAAACTGTTTTTGTTAAAAGGACTAGTTTCCCTACTAGGGCAGTCCAGACTCTCTTTGTCGAACATGTTCATCAAGCCCAGTGTTTAGGCTCTCGCTGGCAGTTTTGTACCAGTAACTTTTATACATAATAGAATTAGTTTTACGTAGAAAAAAAAATATATATTGAAATATTGTATTAAATTTAATATTATAAACTTTAATGTTAAATCCAATATTATAAATCTAATTTTAAATTTCAATATTGAATAAATTGTAATTTAATATTAAAACCTTGATAATAAATCAAATATTGTAAAACTATAATATTAAACACATTCTTATAAAATCAATATTAAGCTCAATATTATCAATTCTATTATTAAACTTATCATTAAATTTTAATATTAAACCTAATATTATAAATTATAATAGTAATCTCAAGAGTGAGTTTAATGATGAAGAATATGTGTTTCTAAAAAAAAAATATAAATTCAAAAGTATAAAAAGATAACATTCTTATACACCAAATTGATGTTTGATTTAACACTAATAATAATAATAAAATTTTAATATTAAACCAAATAACTTGTATAAATATATATAAAATCTTTTAAATATATTACAAAAATCCTTTAGTGCTGCACACATAATGAAGCAACATAATGAAGCAATCAAAAGAACAATGTAAAGTTGTAAAGCTGAGACAACAGTGAAATTGCTAGAGAAGAAAAAACCTGTAAATGAAAATTACGGCAGAAAAATACACTACAATGATATAATTTATATTACGCTACCTTCTACAAAAAAAAATCATGATGCAATATAACAGAAATATAGTGCAAATTCGAATACACAAATGTGCTGTAATTTACACCGTGAATTATTGCGAAACAACAAAACATAAAAATACACTTGCTACCAATGCTAATGATGATTTCATTGTCCTTTAATGTAATAGTGTATTCGTCAATGCAATTGTGTTTTGTTGTTCACCAAAGTTATTATTTTTAACTAAAATTTTATGTGAGCACACTAAAACATCTCAAGATAATCTAATCTAATAATCTCATTCAATTGAGTGTAATCATTTGTTTCATTAATTACGCTGGATAATAACAAAATAAATTAATTATATTTTTATATTTTTATTATTAAATAATTTTATTTATTTTATATCTATATATATATAATTTTTTTTATTTACTTAATTTTTATTATTTATTTAGAAATTGTAATATTAATTATGGTTATATGATTATTTAGTAGAACTAGTTTATATGATTTTCTTAATAATTTTCACATAGTAATTTGAACTACTTGAAACCTTTCCAAGAATTATTAATTTTTTACTAGTTTTTATTATTATTAATTTTACTCAAATTTTATTTGAAATTTTAGAAAAATGTGAAATCTTGAATATTAGTATTTAGGATTACAAAATTATATCAAGAAATTTTCACTGTACTTGATCCATCTATGTATATAAAAATAGGATTCGAATAATGGAAAAGATCCACATATATATATAACTAGAATTTGAATAATGAAAAAGACAATTCTTTTACCAAATTGGAGTTATTACCGAATTCCAGTTATAAATGCTCAAAAAAACCCAAAAGTCTAATGTTTAGACATATCATCTATTTACATATACAACTAAAACATAATGAAATTATTTAAAAATAAATAAATTACCATTACTTTGGATACTCTTCTAGTTATTTAGGTTTTTTTTCATTTCTGTAATAAGGTATTTTTATTGTACTAATTAATGAAATACATGTCATACTCTTACTCAATATAAAATAAATATACATATGAATATCCACCATCAATAAAAAAATTTCACAGATAACAATACCTTTTTTCTACCCTACAACATTATCCTCCCAAACCATCTCCTCCCCCGACCAATAAAATAACTAGTCACCATCATCTCTTTTCATTTTTTATATATTCCTTTTAATATTTGTTTTCTTCCTTTCCAATAAATTAAAAAATCCTTGAGAGTCATCACTTATAATTTTTATATTTCATCCCCTTCAGTATCATATAATTTTTTTTTTTTTTTTTCATATTTCTATTTATCTTATTTTCACTCTTTATATGTCACTATCCTTACCTAATATATACTAAACCACATGTCCTTTCCCCGTGGTCCCTTACCTAATATATTCCCGACCTCATGTCCCTTTTCCTCTCTAGTTTATTTTCATTTTACCCAATCTAATGTCCCTTTTCCTCTTTAATGTGTTTTCATTTTAAAACCAATTACGCGTTTTCTTATATAAATGTTTATTAAAAAAATTGATGCCTAACTCCATGGTCACATCGACCCATATACTTTACGTTTGTTTCATTATGATTTTAACCACTTAGGTTTCTTTCATTATGATTAAGTGTATGAATTTTTCCTATGAAGGAAAGGTAGTTTTAGGAAAGGCAGTTTTGTTTCGTTATGATTAAGGGTATGAATTTTTTTCCATGAAAAAAAAGGTTTTTAAGGAAGTTTGATATGGATATAGGTTTTTGGCCCATGGTATAAGTTTTTCGTCATGACACACTATTGAATTTAGTCTGATATATTAATATTGGAAATACCATTATACTCGTCATTATCATAATATCACGAGGACCCTGCTTAAGGTCTCAATCACTTCACAACATGATAACATGTGTTTCGTAAAGACACGCAATTTTGAAATTACTTAAAATATTAATCATGGCAAAACCTTTATACTCGTCATTATCATAATCTTACCATGACCCTTCTTAAGATCTCAATCACTACATCGCCACCTGTCGTAATAATTGCTAGTTTGCATTCAATAAATATAGTGTACCACGTAGATAAGGATTAAATAGCTATGGAAAAATATTTTATCCTTCACATTCAATAATTGCATTGGTAAAATAGTTCTATCATTATAGTTATAATTTTAAAAAATCAGTCAATAAAATCCAATAAAATATTTGAACTTTTCTATTATCAACTATGTACTTATATTACAACTTTTTCACCTTCAATTATGTGTGTACATTACAATAAAACTATGATTAGTTTCTCAACTTGTTTTTTCCCCTCAATTATGTGTGTACATTACAATAAATCCATGATTAGTTTCTCAACTTGTTTTTTCACCTTCAATCAACTATATGTGTACATTACAATAAAATTATGATTAGTTTCTCAACTTGTTTGCTGGTTTACATAGTGATTTTTACAATACTTTAGTATCGTATTTAAGATTGGGATTAGAGTTGAGTATAGAATTAGTTATTTCACTAAAATGATTATAATAGATATTATAATATTTTAAGATATTATATTATGCATTTTATTATTTTAGAAATGAGATTTAATATTATAATTATAGTCTTTGAAATTATAGGAATAATCAAAAATAAAAAATGAAATGAAAAAATATCTTAATACATTGTCCATAAAGATGAATAAATGATGTGTCTTAAGAAACTCAATATAGAAGAAAACCCATTTGGAAAGTGTGGCATATGTCATACTCTCTTTTTATTGGTTATGAAATATAGCTAAAAAGATAGGTGCAGTTGCTATGGAATTTCTTTGGATGTTGTCGTTTGAATGGTTGCAACATAATCTTGTACCTTCTATGTTATTCTTCAATTTTTTAAACCTTGATGCTCTACTCAAATATGAAACTATGACAATACCAAAACAATGGAAGGCATTCCTTCTTGGTATCTTAGTAATTAACATAACATGATAGCCATCTAGGGTTACGGTCACACATTTTGCATACCTCAACCCTAAATTATTGGGGCTATGAACCTTTTATAATATTCTTGAGATTACAAATTGGCTTATCCCGCATGTGTGCGAAATGGGAAATTATGTGTGTTCCACTTGATACCATGGTGGTAAATATCATATTTTAATTTGTTGGAAGCACAACTTCCACAAAAGAGATCTAATTAATCCGAGTTTTTCATTGCTGGAAAGATTTAATACTGGTAGATTAGAAGATAAGGTAGAAAATATTTGACAGTAAATTTTTCATTTCATGCCTCAAACCATCAATAAATGTTTATTGACCAAAAAATACCAAGTTAGGAATTTCCCCTAAATTGGCTCATGCAAACAAATTACTCTTTTTTTTTTCCTCTTAGGAAGTATAAAAATAGTTGGAAAATTAGATAATGATCCATTTTGGACCATATCTCACCATTTAGGGAGACTTTTTATCCACAAAAGATTTTACTAAATGAGGTGAGTAATAATTTCATTTACGTTCCCACTAGAGTACTAATTACCATTTCTTGTTAATTTTTCATTTCATCCCTATCTACCAACGTTCATGTTGTCCATACTTGGTAGCTCTATATTTATTTTGCAAAATCATATTTTCTCCCAACATTGCTTGTGTTTTTAGTGCTAATTAGTATATCATAGGTAGGAGTTTCTCCTCAATTTCCTAATTCAACATGGAAGGATCATATAGTTTCTTTATTTTCTTTTGTATAGTATTTATGTAAATGCACATATAAGGGAGTAAACTAAGTTTATAAGAATTATCACGCAAATTCTCTAATAATTTAGAAGGAACATAATATATATCCTTGATTTTGTTACAAGGACCTTCTAATGCTTCTTTCCTAAATGTAATCAAATACTATATCCCACATTGAATGTTATGTTAATTCTATCATGATAATGTTTGGCTATGTAATTTTCTTAAGACTTATTAAATGTATTCTATAGTTGTAAATGGATTTATCTAATCCTTCAATGATCTTTTATTCTTTCAATGCATCTCCTATATTTCTTTCATCACCCCTCTTTGTCGATATAAAAAATCTATGGGAAATGGTGGAAAATACCTAGAGAAGCTAGAAAGGAGGATATACTAGTACATGTGTGGGGCACTATATTATAAGAATGTTCAATATAAATCCAATTTTCAACTCATTGGATGCATTTCATATCATCCCCTTAAAAGATAACACAATACTCTATTGACTACTTATATCTACTCATATATATATATATATATATATATATATATATATATATATATATATATATATTTTGATGGAAAGCTATATATATCTTCAAATTAGATTCCATATTCTCCAAAAGTGTTTTCCAAAGCGCACCAAGGAACCTAGTATCATGCTGACGGTGCTAGACCCACCAACATTAGGGGAACTCCCCGATATGAAGTCTCAACTAGACCTCACACCATTTGGAGCAGGATTCCTAGTAGTGGGGTGTTTAATGATATGCCTTGGATTTCGAAACACATAGAGTGGTGCACAATGTCTTTTGTTAAATCAAGTGTGTGACCTTGTGGAAAGTCAATATGATGCATGAGTGGTTCTAACAATGAAGGGAAAAGGAAGGGAACTCCTTGGAAGCTTGTAATAGTACGCAACTTTAAAGGAACACATGAGTGGAAAAAAAATCACATAAACTAACAAGAAAAATTTTCCGCAAGATAAAGGTGATGGATTAAATAAGATTCTTACAAATGAAAATGAAATAGTTCATAAGCATATGCGTAAGTTAAAAAACATACATCACAAATATAACAATAATAGTCCTACTAAATTTACAATATATGCATGAAGATGTGCCAACTATGATTTTTTTGTAATTGAAAGTTCCATTCATACATAAAACATGACAAACCACTTGCCGCAATAGTGGAACTTGAATTCAACAACACATGATCCTCCCAAAGAAGTATACTCCCTCTATGCTATGGAGAATCCAAGACTAAAACAAAGCTCCCAAGCCCTTTTAAATCCTAAGCCTAGCCAAAAGCTTGGCTCTGAAAAGCTCTCTACAATAGTTATGATGATGTATTTATAACCAAAGGATGGTGACTCTTGGCATGCCCACTAGGTGACTCTTAGACTGCCCTCATGACTATTCACATTCCATCATGGAAACATGGAATTTCATTCATATAATAATGAAAAATATTACAATTTACACTCGCACCCATATAAGATAAAATAGGGTCGAGACAACTTGATAGCCTAATTAGACAAAACTATATGATGTTGGTGTTGGGGTGAACTTAAGCTGGGCATATTGGAATTGGTGTCTCTTGGTCACATACTCATGCCAAGCTTGGTACTGTCTGATGGTATCCCTAAACTACAAGATAGTGTCAGGATGGAAGAAAATTATTGCCTCTATAGCATCCTGTTACAATATTTTGGAACCAGTCTTGACCTCTTTCTCAATCAGGAGAAACATAATTTTGATATGAATCGTGCCATCGATGTAGTTATGCAAGTTATGTTTATTGATTTCCATATCCTCCTAGGTGGCCATCTTCTTCAACTGATCTAGGTACCGATCAGTCTCCTGTTGGACTTTCCATTTGCATTTAGTCTAGGTGAGTGTACCAACTAATGTGATCTAGTGGGTTCTCACCATGAAATCAAAATTTTTGTATATCCATACATATGAGGCCTAAAATTTTTTTGATGAATGAGGTGAGCTTCTTGTTGTTCTGGATCAACATCTGAACTTTGGATTTCTCTAACTCTTCTTGTGACTTCATCTTCTTCACTAGTGTAAGTGGTGTGGCCTTGTATCACATTGTCCACTTGTGCATGACAATTATGGAAGCTTGTACATTCTTAAGGATCTTGAAAAACTCTCTTCTATGTCATTGCAAGCCATTTAAGAGGAAAATTTCCTTATGTACGATCATAAACTCCTCATAAAGGTCCCACATAGTGTCTCCAAGTGTGGATAGTTAAACAAGTATCACTACTTGTATATCCTCTTGGTAGACCTGTGTGGAATGTGCATTTTGCGCTACCAAAAAGATTTCTCCATTCTCTTTCATGAGTTTATGTATATTATGTGTCAAATAGTTATTCTCAACCACCAAGCACTAAGTTTTAGATCTGGGTTCTCCTACGAAGGTGAATATGGCATTAGAAATGGCGTTTGGATTCTTCTTGTTATCTTGTCACTATCACACTCTCTCTCATGAATGAAGGTGATACATGATCATCCGGGAATTTATTTCTCCACACTTGTACAATATTCTTCACCAGTTCATCTAATGAAAAATTGTACACATCCATCACCGGATCATCATCAAGGGGAACTACCTCCCCTTCCTCGCTTGTGGCTTGCTTCGAAGTTAGAGGTGGTGGAGTCTGAAAGGTGGCCTAAGTTGTGCTGGGAACCAGGTCTACATCTTCATCTTGCGACTCCGGTACCACTTCCATGTCCATGACTTAAATCAACTCTTCAATCTCTTTAGAAAACTCTCATTACTGCATCTGTTTTCTCAATTAGTCTACTATTGGTTGATCTTCTACCTTATCTTCAACCTGTATGGGTGTCGTCTCTTCCTCCATGGAACCTTGACTTCCTTCCCCTTATTTCTTTTGTCTCTCCTCTTTTTCTCTTCTTCTAAGCTTTTGTTCTTCCTTCGACTCTTGATATTCTCTCTTTTCTCTATGAACTACTTCTTCTAAGGATTACATCTCTCTCTTTCTTTGATCCACTCTATGCTTCCTTTGTCCCCTCTTTTCTTTGATTTCCAAAGAAAATTTCTCAGTGAGAGGCCCTACCTTAATTTTCGAGCTTTTTTCCTCTTATTTACTATCAGCTAGCTTCCACTTTAATTTGTTGGGCACCAGACCGTTACTTTTTGCTCCTTCTTCTAGAACTGCTACCATTTGCAGAACAACTTGAGAAGTCCCATATGTATTGATCATATCATGAGGTTGGGAGGAGTTATAACAATTCTTCCATGGTTCCACCTCCAGCCACTGATATATCCCACTAACCTAGTTGAAGGATACTCTTGCACAATGGTCTTCGAAAACTCCCCTCATATCATACGAATTGTAACTTTTTGTGCCAAAATTGAATATGACTATGGCTTTCCCTTCGGCATATGTGGCTTTGAGATTCTTAATCTCGTATAATCCAACTTGTAAAGGAAGAGTTGACCATGGTTCCTTATTCGTCCTATGTACTAATATTGAAAACCCTATGGAGATATGATAAGATACCTCTTGCATGACAAGTTTTTTGGGGGAATACCTTGTCAGAAGATGCAGCGAAACATGCTCGCTGAATAATCTAATCAATGTGCCATTCGGTAAGGGAAACCAACCTGCGATCTATGATATCTCCTCCATAACTACTTATGACATGAAAGGAGGGTCCTCCTGAAAGATGAGCCTATAAAGAAAGACGATGAAGTGATCAGTAAGCTACTCCATGACTACAATGAATGCAATCCAAGAGTAACTTGCAATACATATGTACGGAACTTTCTCTCACTGTCCATGTCTAGTTCATGCCAGGTAACTAATTTTCTGCCCAGATTGAATTGAGTAAGTATGTAGACATTTAGAATCGTGCTTGCTCCCCTTTAGGTGGATTTCGAGCTTGTGTCACATGGAATCTCAGCCGATGAGCCAAAAAATCTAACCAGTTGAACGACCTCCCCTCGTTCACTACCTGGTTCAATAAGATATCCCACCCCTTAGGAAAGTTATTTGTGTTTTATTTGACATATATTATACAAGAGAGTTTGAAAAAAATCTAATATGTCTTCATAAGTTCCTTTTTCTTGTACATGTGGGTGGGTGTTTGTCTAAACTTCGTTGGATCCTTCACCCAACTCTTGATGATATCTCTCGCGTTTGTGTAGCTATGAGTGGCAGAGAAGAGTGATTCCATGTTCTCCACTAGCCCAGGAAGATGATACATTTACTAAAAATGTGCTGCCAGTAATGTAGCAAGCTTCTTCTTGCTCATGTTTCTCAATGTGATATTTTTCACATTAGTGTTTGAGACAACCCAACTGATCAAACTGACACATTGGATTGGTCGATACCTGCATGCAACCTTGTAGATCCCTGACTGCATGATGCTAAGATACACCTATCGATCCTGTAACTCTTCTTGAAAGTCCTTTGTAAAATCATCTTTGATCAGTTTCCATGTCAGCTTTCATCCCTTTTCTATAAAAAAACTGAGTGTCTACAGAAAATGGTAATTTTAGCATAACTTGTTCAATTGCTTCCCCGACACTTTTTCACAATATCTCTTGGATTCCATTGTGAAAGTGAATGCTGGAGAGATTCTCAACAATTGTTGTACCTGTGGGACATAAGAGACACTAACAAAAAAAAAATATCAGTTATAAGAAAAACTACTTTCAAGACATGTTCATGTTGCACACCAAGCAACTGATTGGAAGGATCACATAATTATATATGGGAAGAGGTTTGACTAGCTGAGGGAATTACGCAATGCACAATCCCAATAGTCACAGTTGAAGCTTGAGGCTTGAAACTATGCAATGTGCAGTTCATCTTGGATAGTGAGCCAAGAGAGACTACACATTGCACAATATCAATGGACAAGGATACAGGTTTAGGCCTGGAATGGAACAAAGCACAGCGGGGACAACATTTACTATGCATTTCACTATTGTAGATTCTAGGCTATGAGCTTGAGCCTCCATTTTGCACAATACCCAGCTGGGAAAGTGAATTCTGACCAAGGGAAAGGAAGATTTCCCCAAGGGAAGTGTGTAAATTGAACAGATCTGAGAGGTGGTGAAGGCTTGAGTTTAGATCCAATGAAGTGTGATTGAAAGAAGAAAAAATGAGTGCAGAAGATAAAAAAATGAGAAGTGAACAAGATCAGTGAGGAGAGTTGCCACAATGACAACCATCGATGAACAAAGAAGAAATTGATGTGACACTTGTAAAAGGAAAATGATAACTTGAAAAAATACTTCTATAGGGTAAAGCAAGTTAAAAAATTAGCATGCATGCAAAGAAGAAAGAAATAAAAAACTCATGCAAGCCAAATAGAAAAAAACAATAGAAAAAAGAAACTAAAAGCGATAAATGCAAAAGTCACCCAAAAAAGTGATGACAATCATACCGAAGGTTCCTTGATCTCCTCGGGAAACCTAGAGATCCAAGATCAAATGTGATAATGAAATCTAGGGGAGTTTATTAAATTGTTTTGAGAAATTATTGTTTATGAAGCGCATTCCATAGATCAAGGGAAAAGTGCATGGCGACAATTTCCAAAAATAGCAAGTGTTCTTCCTTGGGGTTACTAAAAATAGATCCCTAAATTTTAGGGATTCTTTTTTCTTTCTTTATTTTCTTATTTTCCCTGGAAAAATATCCTTTTCCATCACCAAGAAGGATTACAAAATTCTGGAGAACTGGCAGCTCCTAGCTTAGTGTACTGCGCAGCTTCTGAGGTTAGTGAGGGATTCCATAGTTTCAGGGCTCAGTGTTAGGTTTTATTTCATGACTATGCAGTTTCCAAGATCAAGGATGACTACCAGTCATGCTTGTGCATTTTTGAACATCAAGGTTAAGGTTGGCTCCGTGAATTGCATAGTTTCTGGAGGCAAACCCAAAAATGTTGCGCAATGATTAAACAAGAGGTTAGCTTTGCTAAGTGAAGAGAAAGTGATCACAATCATAACTAAAATAAAAATATCAAGAAAAGAATGAATACTTGATAGTAGTGCAACGTAAGCTCATGTGAAAAGAAATTAAGGCTCCAAAATCTAGGCAATGGAAAAAATTTGGAGGGTGGTTGTAGGCACTACAACATTGGCGACACACTGGTATTAATCTAGCTATCTGAATGAATCTTATCTCCTGTAAAATATGTGTCACCATTTTGGAAGTATTTTTCAATTCATTTATTTTCACAGTTACCTCACTTATTCTGATTTAAATACATAACCCCTTCCATTCTCTTGATCGGTGGAACACTAACCAAGACAAGTCACACTCAGTTGTTTCGATTGGCAACGCGGAGTATTTAGATTCACAGGTAAAATAAAAAACATCACAGTCTTTATTTTCATCTCTGGTGCTTCTCCACTTCCAGCATGCCTGGACAGTACCCTAAGGGAGTCACTTCAGGAACAAAAACATTGCTCCACTTCGAGTAAGATTGGAGAGTACCCTTACGGAGTTGATGGCTTCACCTCTTTACATAGGAAACCTTTCTCTTATTTCACCCTTTATTTCATTTTTCATTTTTTCCTTTTCATTTTTCAAAGAACTGTGCATGGTAACTTATTTGTATGATGGTGTGGAAGAGGGATCCTGACTTATTGAGAGTAGGAAGAGGTTGTTCCTTTAGATAAGTATGTTTATGTACTTCCCTCCTTACTCTTCTACACTAGAGTGACAAGGATTAATTGAATATATGTAAACTGATTAGAGTAGGGAGAACCTATTAAAACCCAAACATCATAATTTCACCATGAATATCTCTGATAAGGAACATATTTTTCTTCTGAGTATCATCAAATAAAACAAAAGTAAGCTTCATGCAAAGAGAGGGAATAGCCAGAAAACCAAGTTTTTATCGAAGAAAAACTTTCCTCTTGGATTTCACCATGCTTGCTTCATAAGACAAACATGGTATCATGCGAAAGCTAATCTCATACTGAAATAAAATAAAGTGAAGAAGAAAAAGGAATTCAAATGAGTGAAAAAAAATCAAAGTAAAAAACAAAGAAAATCAAACACTACTCCTACTCTGAACCTAAGCAGATATTAGTCCAAAAACATGGGAAGTGATACTTCCAATGTAGCCATCGACGCATTGGTTGGCCTATGTGGGTGAGGGAATGCAAGCCTAGAAATATATGCATGCATCACAATACATAAGAAAGATAAAACATTGCAAACAAAAACGTTTGTAGTCTAAATGCAACTGCAAAAATGAAATGGTGAAAAGCACATGGAAAAAATTCTGTGGACATGTCATGGTGTCCTGACACACTGTGAGAAAAATATTTACACATCGAAACTTTCGAATCATGAAAAAGAGAAAACATAAAGAAAGAAAGAATTTTTCATTTCCCCACAGTTTTCGCAAAGTATGACTCCTCCAATGATTGAGTGATAAGATCATGAAAAACATATGGAGGATGTCAAAATTGTAGAAAAAAAAAGGATTTTCAATATGTGCAATGGAGTGATGAGGAACCTCAAAATATTAAATATTATTCTGATCAAAGGTGGAACTGACCTCGAGGTTACGAGAACCTGACATAACCATCAACTTGGGCTGAAATACCTCGACAACTTAAGGAAGTTCGAAATCATCAGAAAATAGATCATCAAAGATGGGTAGCTCGATTCAATAATAGAAAAAACATAATAATGACTAGTTGAATCAATGAAAAGGTCACGACAACCATGATAAGAAAGTTTGAGATCTTGAACGGAGGTATCCTCATAATATAATGAATTGCGTAGAGGGGAAGATTAAAAATGAGAAATTTCACCATTTATGTTTCAAGAGAGGTTTAATGAGGAATTGGGAAGATCAATGATAAACAATTCATCCGCTCCACATTTAGATGAAAAATTAGAATTCTACAAATTTTGCGAATGATTGGAAGTATTAATAGTATCAGAAACTAAATTCTCAGATGATTGAACTAGAAATACGGAATCGTGGAAAGTGCCAAGATAACGAAGAAGAGATGCAAAAGGAAGAGAGTCCTGCTTCGACACATATTCTTGTTCAACTCCTGACTCCCAGACATACTCATCCAAAATGAAATCACGGATTGGATTCTCAACAACAAATCCATTTGACACCTGATCCTCATGAACATCAAAGGAAATATTTCAAATATATGAACACAAAAACTTCCAATTCAAAGCATCATAGGGACCGAAGGATGGCAGATGAGGAGAAAACACTTCATAACACTCATTCGGCTTGTAGTGAAAAAATGTGCAGGGGTTCTGAGTATGTGAGATGGGAAGAGATGGTGAATGTTCAATAGACATATTCTGAATTTTTCCCATCTCAACCCTCTGACCCAGAGTTTTTCGATGAGAATCGAATGGGGGTTACTAGGAAAAACAACCTTATATGTCATATATTTAGAAGTTTTAGTTTTTTCGTATGCTAGGAGTGACTTGAAAAATTCTAAGTCTTGTGGATTTTATGAAATGTGAACAAGATGTAGAAATTATTCAGTCAATATATCCTAATAAACTTCATTTTATAGAAATTCATAATAAATATGTACAAAATGATTGTGCAAATAACAAAACGATTCATCAGGTGGGTTTTGCAATTCTTAAATTTTCTTGCAGAGATGTTCATGATCATATTTGTCGAAAGAATGGAATATTTTTGTGATAGAGTGATTGAAAGAGTGACTGAAGGCATTGATCAATGTCTGGCATCATATCCTTACGCACCCTTCGAACATTAAAATGAACAACCAACAATCAAGATCCTCAATGGGGGTGTTGTGCTGTATGAAAAATTGAAGAAAGCGATCGTTAACATAAAACAAGGTCGATTCACCCTCGACATAAAATTTAAGGTATGAAAAGTCATCAATGATATTCACCGACAGTTGTAATTCTATATCTCTATAAAAAAAAAAAATCGGGGGTATGATTTTTGAAGAAGTCATAAAATGAGTGTAGAAATTCAAAACATACTTCAAGGGCTTGGCTTTTCATCTATCCCTCTCTGTAGTGCCAGAAATGTTGACAGTGCTGGACACCCCAACATGAAGGAGATCTCCCTCATATCAATTTCCAACTAGACCTCACATTGTTTGGAGTAGGAGTCTGAACATTTAGGTGTTTAACGATATGCCTTGGATTGTAAAATGCATAGAGTGGTGCATACTGCCTTTGGTTAAAGCAAGTGTGTGACCCTTTATAAATTCAATATGATGCATGAGCGGTTCTAACAACGAAGGTAAAAGGAAGTGCACACCTTGGAAGCCTGTAATAGTACACATCATGAAAGGACCACACAAGATGAAAAGCCATTACACAAAATAACAAGAATAATAGTCCACAAGTTAAAGGTGATGGATTAAAACATGAGCACACATTGAATAAGATTCGTACAAATGAAAACGAAATAGCTTATAGGCATATTCATAAGTTAAACAACATACATTTCAAATATAACAAGAATAGTCCTACTACATTTATGACATACGCATGAAGACGTGTCGGATCTGATTTTATTATAATTGAAATTTCCATCCATACATATAGCATGATAAACCACGTTCCCCAATTGTGGAAAGTGAAGTCAACAACACCTTCTCCTCCAAAATATGTAGACTCCCTATACGCAACAGATAAGACAAGTTTGACAGAAAACATCCAAGCCCTTTCTAATCCTAAACCTAGCCAAACTTTTGGCTCCAAAAAGCCCTCTCCAAGAGTTATAATGATGTATTTATATCTAAAGGGGGGTGCCTCTTGGCATGCCTCCTATGTGTCTCTTGAAATTCCCTCATGACTCCTCTCATTACATTTGACTCTTCACATTCCCTCATGGAAACATGGAATTCCTCTCATATTATAATTACAAATAATATTAAAATTTCCACGTATGCCCATATAAGACAAAGTAGGGTAGAGACAACTTGACAGCCTAACAACAAAAAAGACTATGATGTTGGAGTCAGGGTGAACTTGAGCCAAGAATATTCAACTTGGTGTTTCTTGGTCACATTCTCATTCTAAGCTTGGTATTATTTGATGGTCTTACCAAACTGTGGGATAGTGTGAAGCTGGAAGTGGACTCTTTCCTCCATAGATTTTGGGTACAATCTCTTGGAACCAGTCTTGTTCTATTTTTTAATAAGGAGAAACATCATTTTTATCTGAACCAGGCCACTGAGGTAGTTCTACAAGTTCTATATATTGATCTCTATGTCCTCCCGGGTGGCCATCTTCTCTAGCTTCTTTAGCTACCAATCAATCTCCTGTCAGACTTGTTGTTCATGTTTAGTCTCAGTGACTATACCAATTGGTGGGATCCGGTCGGTTCTCACCATGAAATCCAAAATGTTTTATATCCATACATATGAGACCTAAATATCTCTGATGAATTAGGTGACCTATTTTTTGTTCTAGATCAACATCCAAACTCTAACTTTCTCTAACTCTGCCTGTGGCTTCATTTTCTTCACCAATGTAAGTGGTGCATCCTTGTATCACATTGTCCACTCATGTAGGGTGGTGGTTGAAGCTTGCACATTCTTAAGGATCTTGAAAAACTCTCTCCTCTTCTATTTCAAGTAATTTAAGCGGACAAATTCCTTATGTATGGTCACAAACTCCTCATAAAGATCCCCATAGCGTCTTGAAGTTTTAATACTTTAGCAGTATCTTACCTATTATATCTTTGCGGTGTACCTATGTGGATGTGATGTGGTAAAACACAACCCCTCCATTTTCAACTTATGTACTTAAAATAATGGGGACCCAATATACAAAATTTTTGGCTAAACACCTCTTAGGATTTTGATTAAGCTAATTATTTTGCAATTTTTTCATTTTTCATTTTTTAGTGGATTTCTATTTTGATTTTTTCATTGAATCTGGTTTTTTATAAGCTTTCTAATGATACTTGTTTCGCTTCATTTGGTCAACCGGTTTGTAAATGACACTCCTTTGAAGTTTGATCATTTTCTTGCCTGGGTTAAAATTTTTATAAATTATACCAATATTTTAATTCTCGTAGTTAAAATACTCATTCATTGTAAATATTAAATTTTAGTTCATTTTTACTAATTTTTTATTTTTTTATTGACGGCCCTAAAAAATGACCCAGCTAAATTGCACAATAGACGAAAATACGTTTCAGGATATTGGTAATATACTCTAACTTGTTATTTTAAAACAAATTGCCAAACCCAAAACTACAAAATTACAAAGTGGTTGTAGTCTAAATTGCAGGATGGTTAATCCATGTGGGCCCCATTTCCTAACACATCATTCCTTCCAAAATCTCGATCCAAAAATTGTGATTTCAAATATGCAATCGGAAACAATGTTGTGATGCATTATTGCAATTACGATACATTGCAAATCACATATCACAAATATTTTATATTTGTTTTATTCGCTTGTATTAAAACTTCCGAACTCTAGCTGCGAATTCATGTGAGGGGTTTAAAATTTGTAATATTAGGTTTTGGTTGACCTCCTTATGCCGCTTGAATCAGTTTCCTCACATCACCCTAATGTCACTCACCCTCCATCTCACCTCTCCTACCTCATGCTTACCTCATGTTCTCTCCACCTTATAACTCTCCACTCCACTCCCCTCTCTCTCTCACGTGGTGTGCATTTTTATATTTTGTGAATTATTAATTAAAATAAATTTTAGTATATAATATTAGAGTTAATATTATATTTTAATTATAATTTTAATATAATTTAAATTATAATATTAATATAATATTTTAATATTTTAATTAATCAATAAACAAATTTTTTTAATTAGTTTAATTTTATTTTCAATTATGTTTTATTAATTAAAATTAATAATGTAATTATAATTAGTTAATAGATAATTATAAGTTAATTTAGAATTAGATTATAACTAAATTAGATTAATAATATAATTGCAATTAATTAGGATTAATTAATTAAATATTAGAATGAGTTGAAGAGATGAGGAAAAGAAGATAGCAATCAATGAAAATACTCCAGCAATTTAATAATATGATTTGAATCAATGAAAATTGATTGAGCAGAACTACTCTTCAACAAACTTTCCTATGAAGAATTCCTTTGTAAATATTATAAATAATAGATTGTAGAATGTAATAGGGGCTTCTCTCCTCTACAATTCTGGAATTCTAAAAGCACTTCTATAATAGGAATTTAGAGTTGTATGTGGGAGGAGAGGAATCTCATATCTGGGGATTATTGAGGTTTTTCTTTTACATTCTGAGTTATGTATAATGAACAAAGTTTGCACTATTGTAGCTCTGGCTTTGAAAGCGTAAGTTCAGGTATTGTAAAATATTGTTAGAGACCAGAGCTGGAGAAACTGACTTAATAAATTGGTATTTATAATACTATTATTTTAAATGCTCGTTTCATTTTACGATAACAGGAATGTGTCAATTTACTCCCATATTTGTGAACTTTTGTCGGTATGAGTAATTTGACCCAATTTTGTGTTATTATTTATCTCTACTCTTATGGGTTGAATTATGATTTCTGAGTAGCTATTTACTCATAAATCTATCTTATAAAACTGATTTATTGAATAGTGATATATTGTGAACTTCTTCTGCATATTATTGTTTAATTATCCAAGTTACTGATTAAATGATCAATATCATTTTGTGAACTTCTTCTTGATTGTTGTTGATTAATTATTTCAGTTAAGAGCTATCTACATAGGATGTGTTTGGTATTCATAAACGTCAGTTAATTGAAATATTTAGTTAGCTTGATATTTATAATAAGCCAGACATATTTAAATCCCAATTATTTAGAATATCTTTCTCTCAGTTGGGATAGATCTATATCTGCCTAATTGAGATAGGATTAAGATAATTCCTTTTTCTTGCATCTTAGAATAATTTTTCATATAGATTAAATTCTACATCCCTTAAAAGCCCTCTTCCCAAAGAGGAAAAACTTTAATAGTGGCTTGGCTAAGCCCAAATTAGCTTAGGGATCACTTTCTTGCCCGATCAGCAAGAGAAATGATCTGATGTCTCTTTCCCATTGGTAGAAAAAAGTCATATTTTAAGCCATTGGAGATTGAGAGAAGGTATCTAGACCTAGTTAAACTAGTCAGAGCCACTATTTCAAACAAAAAAGGAATTGCTTCAAGGTCCAAACTGGGTGGTCATCCCCCATGTTGTTATAACGAATTTCGAGGCCTCAACATTTTGGCGTTAGAAGGAGGGCCTGAGACTTGTTTTTCTTTCGAGGTTTTTTATTCTAACATTTTATTTTAGTTACAATGGCTCCTCTAAAACCTCCAATTTGGAGTTGCATTTCCGGACGTGCATCTTCCAATACTCCACCAGAAATACTAAGACACTTGTCTCAAGTAAATTTTAACAATAAGAGGAATACTTCTGCATTTAATCATTCTTTACAATTCATTCAATTTTTTTCAAATTCTATTTTTCAAGGAATTGATGAAGGTATTTTATGCAGGATTTTTACTCTTACATTATTGGGAAAAGCCAGAAGATGGTGTCAATCACTTCGAGTTGCCTCAATCCATACTTGGGAACAATTTATTACAATCTTGCTTTGTAAATTTGATGGATATATATATGAACAGGTATGTGGTGATTTTGAATATCTATGAAGGTTTGAAGGTGAGTGTTTAATTGATTTTACCATCAGATTTCACTTATATTGTTTAAAAATTAAAATTGAAGATAAGCCTTCAAAAAAAAATCTATTAGATTGGTTTGACCATATTTTCTCTCTTCCTTCCATTCATAATCCATGTGAAATTATTTCATACTTTGATCAATATCCTTCTAATTTCATTTACATAAGTGAGAATTCGAATATGGAGGTACAGACAAATGATGATAAAGTGACCTCTATTTTGTATAATCAATTCATTCAATTACTGCACACTTCTTACAATATTGATAAAGATCAAGGTGCACCTTCACATGTCAATGATCTCAATAAAAAAGCTTGGAAAAATTCCCTAATAAGCTGCAAGAAGATATTAGCAACACCCTTGAAGAAGATACCACTTTGAAATCTAAAAATCAATGTGAATTAAAATTAGAAAATTAGAGCATAAACCGGAAAGTACAAGCAACGATTAAAGTTTCCAATAATACACAATCTGTTGTACAAAATTCTAAATTATTTTACGATGATAAAATACAAAATGCAGGACAGAAAAGCAACATTCTTTAAGAAAGCACAATTAGCCAACTAAATAATCTTAAATCTGAAAATTTCAATGAAAAAAAATCACCAGAGTGCTCAAATAGAGACATTTTCAAATGCATTGTTTTAGATTCATATTTTTCTCTTTATGCTGATAATTTTTCTAATAGAAATTTTTCCTCTCTTCCAGTTAAATATGTTTGAGAAAATAGAGATTATGATCTAAATGAATTTTCCATTAGTTTTGATCAGGATTGATAATTAATTAATGATCATTCTTCTGGCATTAATGAACATGAGCTCAATATTCCTTCTTGTTTTTATACATTAGGTGAGATCAAACGGAACTCCAATGAATGTTATGAGGTCATTTATGATAGCTACTTTTTCATTGAGGATTTTGATTTTTCTTCTTTACAATTGAATCCTCATGATCAAAGTCGAATCAAATGTGATAATGAACAACAATTTAATTTAGAAATTGTTTCAAATACTTCTCATTTTGAAACAATTAATCGCACTTATGGTTTCAACATTCAAGAAATCATTCTAATATATGATTTATATGACAATAAAGCTCACGTTCCCATTTAGAGTCATAACCCTCTCTATAACATTCCTAATTGGGAAATGTAGCAATATTAAACAGTTATGAAGAGAAATAACACAGATAATCTAAGTAAGAGCAGGAGGCCAATATGGAGGATTTTTATTTACATTTATGTCAGAAAAATATATGCACAAGATAGCCCATGAGATGTACAATAGGAAATATAATACTTTAATGGAAGAAAATCCTCAAAAATAGGCACTGCAACCATGCATTAAGACTGAAAAGAGGTTGACATTGTTATTTTATTGGCTGCAACAAATGTAGATTACACTTTATATCTAGAGAAAATTTGTGTATGAAAATTTAGATTTATATCAGATCCATACACTATATAGGCTCTTCTTCAAAATCCCCTTGGGGTTTTCAACAATACATGAAGTACAAAGAGGAGATCTGATATCTAATGCTACAGATCTGCAACAATATTCAGAAATTCATGAACATTAAGATATGATATGATATGCACAATATGGTGATATTCTCCAATGGATCTCAAATGTGAGGGGAAGATACCCAACACATGAAAACCACTCCTTCAAAAAAGTGTGCCAAAAGACCCTGCAACAGTACTCGCACAAATAACGTAGTACTGGAAGCAAGACAACACTGTAGGATTTAGAACATGTTTGGCCTCATTCCAAGATCTGAAAATGTAGCTCCAATGATCCAATACTCTCTTACCAATGGGATAGAACACTTTCCCACTGAAAAGGGGGAGTAGAATGGTCTAGATCTGAGTATATCTAGCCTCCACTTGTTGAAGCTTTCAAAGAAAACCAAACCCTCAATAGGATTTGCGTTGTGGTTGGAGGAAGAAGCTTGGCCTTCAGCCAGATAGTGGACAACAAATGCAAACTCTTCCAAGAGGCCTCTCAAGGGAAGAGGTGGGATTCCCAATCAAGAACGTCTAGTGCTAAACATCACTATTCTCAGCTAAAAAACAAGAGAATGATATATGTCTAAATATAAAATATATCCAGAAAATACAATATCATCAACAACCTTCTCATGTTGCCATCCTCTTCCTTTTATAAGTTGAGAGCTTGCAAATCCTAAACCACCTTCAATGAAATAGCTCCTTTCACACCTAAGGGTGCTTATTTACATAGTCAAGATATAGGATTTTAACATTTGGCATTTATTTATTTACTGTTTAGGAGTTTTATGATCCTCCTTTATTCACAAAATAGAAAAAGAAAACAAAATTGAATATTCCCATTAGCTTAGGCTTGATTGGGAATATTACAACCCTCCTCTCCAAGATGTTGCTTGTCCTCAAGCAACTGATAAGGTGAGTGTTACAACTCTTCTCCTCCTCCATTGGTAACACTATCAAGTGTTTAGCTTCCTCCATAAGATAAGTGTTCACCAATCCAACCCTCCATGAATTTCTCCTCCAATGTTCTCATGAGATGTAAATAAGCCATCCCACAAGGAGTCAATAACCGAAATGAAACAAGCATGGCTTTCCCAATTTCCTCCTTGAAACATGTAGCATAAGATACATGGAGAATCTCCATCCCATTAGGCACATGCATACCTCCCATCCTCCCTCCATACATTCCAATAAAAATCACAAGTATATCATCTATGTATGGGAGCAAAACTACATAGATACAAACATAAATTTGAGCATGTGGAGGTGGGTCATAGTCCCACATATGGAACTAGCGCAGTGCATATCCTATCTGCATCAAATCAAGATTTGGTAAGTGGTTTTCCCACCACTTACTTTCTGCCCATGTTATCTCACTATGGCTGAAAGTGTGAGATATGTTTGGTGCCTTAGGAAAGCACCCATCATGATGGAAAATATCCTTTTGTTCATCAAGGGAGTGGCCAAATTCATAATTTTTTGTGGCCCAATGTTGGCCATGAATTTTACAAGATATATTACTCCTCCTTGGAGTCATGGCCTACATAAACATGGTGAAAGAATGCATACAATCAGAAAATAAGACATGTTTTACATGAGCATATTCTTCACCAACAATCCTCCTCTTACAGATGGAGTGGTGCATAGATTTATCTCCTCTTTAAAAAGAAGGAAGAGATTGCTGAAATAACTCTTTCATAGAGTCATGTTGCTGTCCCAACTCCACATAGTTCATGCATTCTTGAAAATGTTGATGTAGTTCTTCTTTCAAGCCTTCCCAATCAAATCTCCTCATGACGATGTTGTAGATCTCCATGGAATACATGTGGTTGAAACAAAACTCTTCATAAGCTCTTTGTAGAAACTTCTTCTTAAGCTTGGAGGATCTAGCCAAGAAGATCCTACCATGATGATAGATGACTCCTCTTTGGAATAAATATCCCTCTTCATGCAGCTGGTCATCAAGTATCATACAAGTATGAAGATATTTGGAATAATCCACCAACAGTTGGGATTTCCAATATAGATCTAAACTGCACAACAATAATAGCATTTATGATGTATCAACAGAAATGTATTTCATGTTTTTGCTCTTCTCCTTGACATCTACCATGCCAAAGGTATGGGTTGGAAGGCCATTCCTTCCATTCTTCTCCTCCCACAACACAGAATTAGAAATGAGAGTGGGTGATGATGATAAGGGAAGAGGATATCCCTCCTCCTTGAGCTTACCCAAGACTCCCAGAGTTGTAGCTTTGTCTTCTAGTCTCCAATCCCTCCTGGATCTAAGCTTTGGGCATCATGTTGTTTGGTCTTCCCCACAAAATCTGAATCAGGTGGCCTCCCAGGTGGTTTTCCACTAGATAAGAGTGTCCCATGCAGAAATTTCATGAACATGATAGATGGGACTATAAAGTCCTTGCTTCGATTGTGCAAATCCATCTCTGATTTATATGTGGAAGTGGTGTGTTAGGGGTATCTATTCATGTCTTTGATCATTTGAGATTCACCACTCTTCTTGTCTTCCCATTCCATTTGCAAAGCCTCCCAATCAGTGGTGACTTTCCCCAATGTAATCAACCATTGAACACCCAAAATTACATTGGTGTTCGATATGTCAACCACAAAGAAGTGATCAATTAAATTATAAGTTCCCAGGGTGACTGAAAGTGATGGGACATAATACATATATTTTATTATTCTATCTCTTGGGACCAACAAAAATAATCCCTCGAAAGTATCAGTGGGTATTTCCCTCCTTTTCACTAGATGGGCATCAATGCAATTGTGGGTATCCCCACTATAAATCAATACAGAAACTCTCTAATTCAAGATGGAACCTTGAACTCTTAAGGTCAAGTACTTAGGTACTCCTCTCAAAGATGAAATAGCCCTTCCAATCGGAGCAAATTCTCCATCCCCATCTCCTGATGAAGTTCACTCTCCTCGTGCAATGTCAGCGTTGTGACCTCTTCTTGGTTCATCTTCTTCTTCCTCCTGAATATCTAAGGACACCTCTATGTAATGTGATTTTCCAATAGAAAATCTATGTCTAGGAGCCCATGATTCTTTGAAAGTGAAACATAACTTCCTTTTTCTTAGATATCTTTGGACTTATTCATTAGGAGGCTTCTTGTATGAGCTCTCCTTTGAAGGAGCATCTTTCTCTTCCTTTTATTTAGAAGGAAAAGAGGGCTTATGCTGAAAGTTTGCCTTTTCTTTTGGCAAGGCATCTTGCAGGTCTCTATCCCTATCAATAACATCATGCAAGGTAGTGGGCTTGGTAGATTTAACCAAACCATGAATAGGTTCATCTAAAGCATCAATGAACATATACACCATTCTTGCTGCAGACAGGTCAGAAACCATAACAGATAATCTCAAAAATTCAAAAATGTAAGACTCTATATTACCTGGTTGTTTCAACTTTGCAATGCTCATGAATGGTGCCTATGGATATCTTATGTAAAGCCTTCCCACCAGCTTTCTAGTGAACTCTAAATAAGTAGTTACATTGGCATGACCCAATGTAAACAAGCCATCGAACCACCAGTCATGTGCTTCACCTTCAAGGTGTAGCACTGCAATCTTGATAGCCTCCATCTCTGGAACCTTGTTCAACTGAAGGTAGATGTCAATTTTTTCTACCCATGATTTGGTAGAACACTTGGATGACCCATAAAATTGGGTAAACATAATCTGCCCATAGAGTGATGTTGATCATGATTCTGAGTGATTCCACCATCTCTATGATGATGCCTTGGTCTTCTTTTGTCCTTGAGGTGACAAAACTCCTGAAAACTCAAGTGATCTTTCAATATCTGATTTTGAGACTCATATTCTTCAAAATATTCTTCAAGGGATTTTGAGACTCATAGTCTTCAAAATAGTCTTCATTTCCCACAGCCAAAAAGGTAAGCATGGTAGAGTGTTGGGAAACTTGTGCTTGATGCACTGGTTGATCATTCCATTGGTGAGACATCCCAGAGCTTTCTCCAAGATGAAATCTCTTTGGAGATTCTTTGATTCTATCCAATCTCATCTCTTTGATCTCTCTAGCAAGATCTTTCATGGCTCCCAAAAATATCTTAGTAAAGTCCTTTCCTTCTTCATCACTTCTAGATGCAAGGGCTTTACCCTTGTATTCATTTTCATTGGTGTAATCAAATTTCTTCTATCTTCTCTTTAGATAGCTCTTATCTCTATCAGTAAAAGGTTCTTCATATTTAGAGGACATATTGGCTTCTTAGAAAGCATAGGTTGTGCTAAGATAATGCTTTGATACCATTGTAATATTCCCAATTGGGAAATGCAGCAATATTAAATAGTTATGTAGAGAAATAACATAGATCATCTAAGTAAGAGAAGGAGGCCAATATGGAGTCTCTTTATTTACATTTACATCAGCAAAATATCTACATAATATGGCCCATGAGATGTACAACAGGAAATACAAGACTTTACTGGAAGAAAATCCTCAAAAAGAGGTGTTACAACCATGCATTAAGACTGAAAAGAGCTTTACAACGTTATTTTATTGGCCGCAACAACTGTATGTTACACTTTAGACCTAGAGCAGATCTGTGAATGAAAATTTATATCTATATCATATCCATACACTAGATAGGCTCTTCTTCAAAATCCCCTTGGGGTTTTCAGCAATACATGAAGTACAAAGAGTAGATCTGATTTCTAATTCTGTAGATCTGCAGAAATATTCATAAATTCATTAACATTTAGATCTGATCAGATATACAAAATATGGTGATCTTCTCCAATGGATCTCAAATGTGAAGGACAGATCCCCAACACATGAAAACCACTCCTTCACAAAAGTGTGCCAAGAGACCCTTCAATAGTACCCACACAAATAACGCAGTACTGGAAGAAAGACTTCATTGTAGGCTTTAGAACCTGTTTGGCCTCATTCCAAGATCTGAAAATGTAGCTCCAATGATCCAATAATCTCTTACCAATGGGATATAATACTTCCCCACTGAAAAGGAGCACTAGAATGGTCTAGATCTGAGTAGATCTAGCCTCCACTTGCAGCATATTTCAAAGACAGCGAAAACCTCAACAGGATCTGCGTTGTAGTTGGAATAAGAAGCTTGGCCTTAAGCTAGATAGTGGACAAGAAATGCAAACTCTTCCAAGAGGCCTGTCAAGGAAAGAGGTGGGATTCCCGATCAAGAACACCCAGTGCTAAACAAAACTATTCTCAGCTAAAATGATATATGTATAAACAAAAAATAAAATATCATCAACAACCTTCTCATGCTACCATCCTCTTCCTTTTATAAGTTGAGAGCTTGCAAACCCTACACCACCTTCAATGAAATAGCTCCTTTCACATGAGCCATCTCCATCTAAAACTGTGATGTGCCTCATTGATGACCACTCCTCCAAGACATCATTGTAGATTTGGTCATGGTTGACCCAGTCAAAATGTTCAACCCCTTTCACACCTAAGGGTGCTTATTTACATAGCCGAGATATAGCCTTTTCACATTTGGCATTGATTTATTTACTATTTAGGAGTCTTATGATCCTCCTTTACATTTTTATTCATGAAACATAAAAAGAAAAAAAAATGAATATTCCCGTTAGCTTAGGACTGATTGGGAATATTATAGTCCTCCCCTCCAAAATGTTTCTTGTCCTTAAGCAACTGATAAGGTGAGTGCTACAGCTCTTCTCCTCCTCATTGGTGACACTATCATGTGTTAAGCTTCCTCCATAAGCTAAGTGTTCACCAATCCAACCCTCCATGAATTTCTCCTCCAAATTTTTCATGAGATGTAAATAAGCCATCCCTAAGCCATCACAAGTGGGTATCAACAATCATTCTAATTGCATTATCCTACCCAATTCTTGTGATGAGGAAATTTCTTTAAGTCAGGTCCAATTGTGTTATAACAATAATTGTGACACTAGTGTAAACTATGATTCAATTTTGTTATTATTCCATCATTTACTCTTAACCTTAGATTTATTTTCTGTTTTTAGTTTTAGTTTTTTAGATACTTTGTGCTGGAATATTGAGTAGCTCAATTTTGAGCACTCAATTAATGCATTACCTCATTGGAAAAATGAATTTTCAAATTATAATTGTGAACATCAAGAATTATTAAACTTCCAATTTCGATTTGTTTTCATTCCTTATCAATTAATCCTTACTTCTTGAGAGCAGTGCCAAGAAGAGAGTGTATTTTCACAATATGACCAAAAATATAATTTAATTAATCATCTTCCATTGGATCTATCAGACTTCCATCTGATTTTCATTGATTCATTTGAAAACCATTTGGAAATTTTTCCTTCACAGAAGATCGTTAATAATTTAAAATTGGAACATAACACTAATAAAATTTTCCAGGCCATTGAATCTAAAATTTCTTACCCACAATTTGGCCTGATGTCTTCTCTTTTAAATCCCTTCCAATCATTGATATAAATTCATCTGTATTTATATGATCCAATCAAAATTAAATTGGAAAGGATGTTTCAAGAGATGGTAATTATAAATAAGTTTCTTCTATAAATAGATTAGCAATTTGTGTACATGCTACATTCAAATTTATTTTCATATTTTTGTTACTAAAGTTTGACATATACATAAATACATGAATTAAAATAAGAGAGTGGTTACATTTGAAGTATTATTATACCTAGTCATGTTTCCTTCATTTAGTTATAAATAGGAATAGATTAATTTTCTTTTCTATTTGCACTTATGTCATTGTCTTGGATTTTCAATAAAGCAAGTAATGAATCCAATTTCTTTTGGGCATCTCCTTTCAATTTTGGAAAAATAGTTTAGAGCATTTTGGTAGCTATTGAATAGTCAGATCATACATATTTATCAAGCCTTCAATTGTCCTAATTTTTAAAATTCATCACATTGATCATACATAAAGGAATTCCAAGGATTCACTACAAGTTGGAAATTCTTGACTCTTAAGTATTTCTGAAAAAAGGGCTCATTTTCACCACTATTTCCTCCGATATAAATTCTAAGTGGATACAATTTCAAAAAAATCATTACTTAGAATCCTAGATTAAATGAGTAGCTGATGTTGAACTTATGAAAATTCTGAGAAAGTTTGGGAGAACTTGAAGATTTATGAGGTGAACTTACAAACAAAATTCTTCTAGGTATGTGTTTATAGGTTCATCATCAGCTATTCTTAGTTTTAAATTTCAAAGCTTGTTTCTTATTTCTATTTTGTTTTTGTTGGAACCGGGTCTCCTACAAGCTGCAAAACTGGTCCAATTTTGTATAATTTTGATTATATTTAGTCTAGCGCAGGGGTTTTGGGGTGGGACAAAGCCCCGAAAGCATTGTAATGTGTTAAAGGGTAGATCTGGAGTTCGCAAACCACGTTTTGCGGACCATAGGAAATATTAGGCTAGATTTTTATAAACAGAGGGAAATTTTGAATTGTAAGGTAAGAAGATGATGAGCTCTTGATGCGAATTGTGGCTTAGTAGATCTGTTTGGGTTTTTGTGGAAGGACTCCTGCTGGCTCTGTGCACCGAGATCCTAAGTCCTGCTGTGTGCGGACCCTGCTGCTATGTGCGCAGGTCAGGTTTGGGTATAAACAAAATTTTTCCAGGTATGTGTTTATAGGTTCATCGTCATCTATTGTTAGTTTTAAATTTCAAAGCTTGTTTCTTATTTCTATCTTGTTTTTATTGGAACAGGGTCTCCTACAAGCTGCGAAACTGGTCCGATTTTGTATAATTATGATTATATTTAGTCTAGCGCAGGGGTTTTGGGGTGGGACAAAGCCCTGAAAGAATTGTAATGGGTTAAAGGGTAGATCTGGAGTTCGCAAACCACGTTTTGCGGACCATAGGAAATATTAGGCTAGATTGTTATAAACAGAGGGAAATTTTGAATTGTAAGGTAAGAATATAATGAGCTCTTGATGCAAATTATGGCTTAGTAGATCTGTTTGGGTTTTTGGGGAAGGAATCCTGCTGGATTTGTGCACGGAGATCCTAAGTCCTGCTGTGTGCGGACCCTGCTACTGTGTGCGTAGGTCAGGTTTGGGTATTATATGAAGGAATTGACAGATTGATGAATAAGAAGCATTGCATGAGTAATTGAATCTGTGTACTATTTATGCGAATCTGTGGTAATTGTTGTATTATGCATATTCTGTGTTAAGCTGCGAAAATACTGTGTAAGTGGTTTTACTGCATCTGGACCTGTTCTGTTATGTTTTATGCAATACTACTCTACTCTCTTAGAAGTATATAATTTATTGAGAATCGTAGTATAGTTGACCTTGCACACGTGGATGTGAAGGAGACCTCTAGATATAGCTCTGAAATAGGTGATTCAGTCATCATAAATTCGGAAGAAGCTCTGCTTGCCTTACCTATCCTCTCTCAGGGTGAAGAAACCTGGTTCCAACACCCACCCATACTACTTCGGGTGAGACTTTGACCTGCACAAGTAGGTCACTACCGAAAGGTTCAGTAGTATAGGGGTTCATTGGAAAACCTTAACCTCTGAACCTGGGTCAAGACCCCTTGAGCTAATAAATGGTTCCATTGTCGGGACCAGGAGCATTTTGAGAAATGGATCGGGTAATGACAAGAGAGTACTGGAAGCCGGAAAGGAAGGAAATTGAAGAGTGGTTTGAAAATAAGATTCAGGAATTTGTGATAAAAGAGAATCACAGCACCAGGTTAGTGAAAAAGTTGAGAAATAGGTACATTCTTATAGAAAGCTATGAAATTTTCTTTATCGAGCTTTAGGAGTGGCTAGCTAGGCTCGTAGAGTTCCAGAAGTGTTGGAAGGATGAACGAGTCACTCAGTGGACTCCAAAGCTGATCCAGTAGCTGGAAAGGACTGATAATACCATCATTTGCATGGTGGATCATTGGGTGGACAATGTGCTAGGAGGATTTCTGACAAAATTTTACATTGATCAGTTCCTCTCCTACTCTAAAGCAAAGCGGAGATTCTTTAAAGGGTTCCGAGGAAAGTTTCTGAAGACATTACCTCTGATGATTAAGATATTACTGTGCAAAAAGAATATTCTGTGTAGTCACACCGAGCGAATGAACTCGGATATAGACGAGAGCACGACACGCGTTGGTAAATACTATCATACCAACCTTGAAAGATGAAGATCTGTCTATAACCCTTTGTGAGAGACGGCTACTCAAAGCCCGCCAGCTACACCACCATCGAGCCTGTACAAAGGTAAAAGATTGCCCATACCACCACCTCTACCGGATAGTGATATGGTTGCGCACCTGAAACTACCTACCTTCAAGGGGGTAGGAGATGAGGAGATGGAACAATTTTGGTTTGTTGTAGATTCCATATGGACTGCGCAAAATGTGACAAATGATACGGTGAAGAGGGCATAGTTGTCCCTGACATTTGAAGAAAGAGCATTAGACTGGTATATGCAATACATATCTTAGAATGAGAATGCATCTATTCAAGATATTAAGGAGGCTCTGAAGCAACAATTCCGAAAGCCAAAATCTTATTCTTAGTTAGTAGCAAAAGTGAAGGAATTCAAGCAAGGTGCGTCTGAATCTATATGGAAGGCTAATCGGCGACTGAAGAGAGTAATCAGGGAAGGAGGATTTGAGTATGATGATATAAAACATACAAAATGTTTCATCACTATGTTGTTGCCCCACCCGCACACGCCAATGAGGCACCAAACCTTCGAGTCACAGGAAAAATTTGTGGAAGTAGCTATGAAACTAGAAGTTGCACCTAGAGAATATACTTCATTAGGAGTACTGCAAATTTAGGAGTAGCTCGGAGCTATGCACATGGAAATTCAGAACCTGCGAAAGGAACGAGGAAAAGGAGCTTGCAGAGATCTATGGTGCATACGATGTCGGGTATCTGGCCATATGAAGGATCAGTGCCCTCTATTGCCAGATTACATGCAGGTAGGAGGACCTAGTCCGGTCTGCTAAGGAGAAAATGGAGAACCCAAATAGTGCGTCTAGGCTCAAGCGGGTCTGCGTTATGGTGTGATGATTGCCAAATCATGGGGCCACATGATACAAACCATTTCCCCCTGCTAGGAGCATATATCCCATAACTGAAGAAACAGTGGTGCAAGTTCTGTCAGTTGGTAGGATATGATGAGAAAAATTGTCAAACTTACGACCTAATGATAGATCGATGGAATTTTTATAGGGTACAGCTAGACTCTGTTTCACCTAGATCTCCTATGAGCTTTGGTGGCTCTCCAGCAAGGGGCAGGGGAGGTTGGGGAGGAAGCGCAGGTCGAGGATGTGAGAAGCTAATCTGTTATAACTATAGGGAAGTAGGACACTTTGCAAGGGACTATACAAATCCTCTGAGTCAATATTGAAAATATTTTATATAGTTGGACCATGTGATCGAAGATTGCTTAATTTTAATAGCCAAAATGTAGGAAAAGCATCCCACCTCCACGCAGAATGTGCAAAGAGTTAAAGTTGAGCCAAGGAACATAAAACCAAGTGTGAAATTCATAACACGCAGTGGGATGGTAACCCGGGGACCAAAGGAAGAGGCTTCCAAGGATCCTCTAACCTGTCAAGAAGGATCAAACATGAAAAAGGGACAAGAGAAAATGGGCGTAGCTGACCAGGACTTCGCTCAGAAAGAATAAGCTACTGCGCAAGCACAAACACACCCCAAGATAGATGAGGGGATTGAGCCCTTTCTGCAGGCACCTATGAAGTCGATACGTAACCCAAAGGCTGTAGAAAACCTTCATAAATTAATGAATAGCTGTGCAGCGTGACCCGATTCGACCCCAGTGACCAAGGATGTACACAAACTATACAGGTATAAAAAATGCACCGAAAGAGAAATGCGGATGACTACGCAAATTGGTGACTACGAGATGTATCGGGTTATTTTGGACCTTTGATCAGATGTGAACATGTTACCTAAACAAACATGGAAACGAATGGGAGGACCTAAGTTGGAATGGTCCACCATCCAGCTGTGCATGGCGAATCAACAAAAGATCATCCCTCTGGGAAGGCTACCAAAAATCATGGTAGATATTGCCGGAGTAAAGGCCCAAGCTGACTTTGAAGTAATAGAAATCATAGAAGATACAAACCCCTACCCTGTGCTCCTAGGATTGGACTGGGCTATAGATATGGGGGGTGTTATCAATCTCAAAAATCATAGCATGGTGTTTGAAAATAACGGCACACGAGTAATAGTACCTTTGGATCCCGTGGAAGGCACACGGTATACAGAGCCAATGCGAGATGAGGAGGAAGTAGATCACATTTACAAGTTCACTACGTAGGATGAAGATTGGATTAACCCCACGGCGGAAGGAGTAATCTATTGGGAAAAGGATAGTGAATGCTTTTCCGACTGTGATGGAAAACTAGAAGATTGGCAAGGCCAGTTGCATGAGGTTTCAGTGCTATGATGCCTTTGGGTCACAAGGAAATTTTGCTGCATCTTCTCTAAGGTAAGAGACCTAACCTAATTTGGGGATTTTGGTAACATTAAGGAATTTCTAAGCACATTCGAAGCAGAATTTCCCAAGAGATGCAGGCTATGCACCCTTCAGCTAGCCCAGCGCGGAACATCTGCGCGGAACACCTATGCGTTGGTGGAATACGCATGGGAAGGTATTCCGCGATTGGGAGGAATGTCAGGATAAGATGATCCTACGATTTGAAGCTCCAGCTGGAAGACGGATCTAAAAGTTCCTTGGGTTTGAAGACCCACACAGATATTTTCTCGCATGGGAAACACAATGATGCGACAAAACCCCAAACAAATGGGTCCACCTATTTATCCATGATTTAGGACTATGTCCAGCTGCATGGTATTTAGATGTAGAGCTACATTAACACACTCGCCATTGGGAGAATTTGCGGGATGAGTTTCTGTGAACATTTAGGGTGGTAGATGGCACATGAGTGCTCGACACAGCTCTGCAGAACACTGGCACCTTGAATCAAGGTAGCCCAAGCCTGTACATCACATTCAAATCCTTCGGAACGCCGATACCACACATGATTGAATACTGTAGCCTCATCCGAACAAAAGGAAAGGATGATCCCCGAACTATCCCAACCGCGGCACTGCACATGATGCGCATGGTTGCCAATTTGTTTATGCTGTACCTAAATTGCATTACAACACACCCAACGTTAGCTATAATTCAGGATGTGAAAGAAGCATGGATGCTTCATCCAAGGTCGGTAGATCCAAGGGAAGGCCATCGGGTGCGAACGATGACAGTCAGAACAAGGACCTCTGGTAAAAATGGAATATTACCTTTATGGAAAATAGGCAGCTCACAATTAATGCGGAAATTTATGGTGAGTTCTAACCATTGGCTTGATGGTATGTTCCAAGTTAGATTCACTCTACCTTTGGATAGCCATGAGCACTATAAGGGAGAAAGGATAACTTCGATGAAGGCTCCATATCATCTCTGTAATCTGTAGGTATTATTCTACTCCTTGATTGTCTAGACCTTTAGCATTCTGTTAATACCCAATCAACCTACTTCTATTGTCTACGAGTTTCCATATTCAAGATCCCCTCCTTTCGTTGCTATGGTAGCCCCTAACCCTGCAGATGCTTTGGCACCTACCAGTCCAGAGCCTGTAGACATTATGTTGAGAGGGTCTGGGGACGCCGAGATTGATAAGCTAATTTCCCTCTGGCTCCCTAAAGGGAAAATTGACTTTGAACCCTATGCAGACTAGCGTCAAAGCTCCATGACGGAAGTTAACACCCTTTCCACACCTGGGATGATTGCAGTCTCCAATCATACGGGATCGGAAGCAGCCAGGAAAGATGGTACGCAATTGCCGCAGATGACTCTAAGAGCTGACACAGTCAAGTTGCAGCTAGTCCTGGGAATGAAAGGGCTGACTAACAAGGATACTACATCCCCTTGGGGTACAAAGCGGCACAGGGATATGCTATGCCCTACCAGCAGTACCGGCCTAACTGCCAATGAAAGCCATGCTTATTCACTGCCTAGCACTATCCTGGTCAACGCCCACCTTCCAATGGCTATGGTACTAAAATTGGACTTCGCACAGCTACCCCACGTGGTGCTCCAGGATTTACACACCGCCGTAGAGATCCGTCATCACGACCGAATTGCACAGCAACAACTTGATGTGGCCACACCGATCATTGCATGACATACCAAAGATGTCTCCCCTGTTATCTCGTAGACAATGTAGCTGAAAATGGTGGTTCACTAGCTTCACAAAGAGGTCCCAGATGAGCTCCCGGCATCAGCTATGCTCCGACCTACCATAGAAGACTTGGTTGCAGCACTAAAGGCATCCCGAACTAAAATACAGACCCTCAAGACCAAAATGACCCACCAATTCACCGCACTACAGGCTCAAGTACAGCCTGCCACACCTCTGGATGTACGAGCACAACATGTTGGGCTGATAACAGAAGCTACAGACATCATTATGCGACAACTTACTCTGGGTACTCAGTTTCTCGAGGCGGCCATGCAGCTCTAGACAACGGTCTAGTTCAACCCGTTTCTTCATAATGTCAAGAAGGAATTACGATAGAAGAAAGCCTCTTTTGATCAAATGAAAGCTACCTTGCCCTCCCTAGCCCCTGTGCAGTGTCTTGAACGCTTGAAGACTAGCAACGCACTCTGAGACACGATTACGGATCTCCGATGAGCGAAGTATGCCATCACAAAATGCTTGAAGCCATGGGGTGACGCTGCCTTCCAGATATCACAAGGTGCTCATGACACAATCGTGCGACTCAACCAGATATTAGAGCGAGTTACCACGACTATTGAAGGGCTGACCTCCCAGAAGCTTATAGACATCGCACAGAGTCAAGAATTTTTACCTCCACTAATCATAGCCATCAATACCTTACGTGCGTAGATAGAAATCGCACCACCACAGTGACTCAGGACGAGTCACAAGATTATGTTGGCGGACTGTTGGAACAGGGTGTCTTACAAGCTGCGAAACTGATCCGATTTTGTATAATTTTGATTATATTTAGTCTAGTGCAGGGGTTTTGGGGTCAGAAAAAGCTCTGAAAGCATTGTAATGGGTTAAAGGGTAGATCTGGAGTCGATTAGGCTAGATTGTTATAAATAGAGGGACATTTTGAATTGTACGGTAAGAAGATGATGAGCTTTTGATGCAAATTGTGGCTTAGTATATATGTTTGGGTTTTTGGGGAAGGACTCTTACTAGCTGTGTGTGGAGAGATCCCAAGTCCTGCTGTGTTTGGACCCTGCTGCTGTGTGCGCAGGTCGGGTTTGGGTATTGTAAGAAGGAAATGACGGATTGATGAATAAGAAGGGTTGCTTGAGTAACTGAATCTATGTGTACTTTTAATGCAAATCCATGATAATTGTTGTATTATGCGTATTCTGTGTTAAGCTACGGAAATACTGTGTAAGTGTTTTTATTGCATCTGGACCTATTCTGTTATGTTTTATGCAATACTGTGCTATTGTCCTAGAAGTATATAATTTATTGAGCATTATAGTATAGTTGACCTTGCACACGTTGATGTGAAGGAGACCTCTAGATCTGGCTCTGAAATAGGCGATCCGGTCATCATAAAGCTAGAAGCAGCTCTGCTTGCCTGACCTATCCTGTCTCAGGGTGCGGAAACCTGGTTCCATCACACACCCATAAAACTTTGGGTGAGACTTTGAGCTACGCATGTAGGTCACTGCCGAAAGGGCCAGTAGTATAGTGGTTTGTTGGAAAACCTTAACATCTGAACCTAGGTCAGGACCCCTCGAGCCAGCAGTTTTGTTTACAGGTTTTCATTGACTTGATTATGAAGACTCAAGATAAGCAAGCCGCCATAGCTTTTCAAATCTGCAACATGTTCAGGGAATTATTTATTATTTCATCTAAAAATTTGAAGGTTATTCAATTTTTATTATATTCATTGAAATCATAATAATTCTTAAGAAATTTCTAGAGGAATCATATCATATCATTATATTTCACAACTCTCTTCATAGAAAAGTTCTGATAAAATTAATTTCCAATCAAAATTTCCGACAGTTAAATTATTAAAGGATTATTTATTGAATAAAAGTTAAAACATTTGCTCTCTTTTTGAATTTAATACTTTAAATAAATCTTCTGCCTAACATATATATCACAATTCGCAAATCAGAGGCTCTGAAATGAACATACACCAAATATATTCGATCTCCCGATATTCTCATTCCCTCCGATCTTCAATGATATTTTCGTCTGATATCGCAATATCTGATCAGAGGCATCTCTTAATAATTCCTGATAGGAAAGCTTCGATGAATTTCTTCTGATATTCATTCTCGCTCATTTTCTGTTAAAATTGCTTCGCTAAAATTGTGATGTTCATATAACCATGGACCTGATACAACATTTAAATTTGGCTCTATAAGATATCACATCCGTTCATAAATCACAAGTTTGGTAGGGGAATATATTTAAAGGTTCTGCTGTCCTGGATCCAATATGAGATTAAATCCATATAATAAAAATATTGGGTCCATTCTTAATCGACATATCAACAATATTACATCTGGTGCCAGATTTGTCAATCGTCGATCTCTTATAAAACTCAGCCATTGCACATCGCAGATTTTAGACTTACACATTAAGGCTTTACAAAATCAGTTGTTTGAATTTCAATGCGAATTAGAAGAGTAAGGGAGCAATGAGGACCATTAGATCTGAGTGAGATCAAAGGTCGAGTTCAAATCGTACCCAGCAAGGTTTCACATATCGGCAATTTTAGTGGTTATTGTTAAGACTTCACCCGGTAAGTTATATTAGTTGGGATGAGATAAAAGATAAGGTAACGAGATTGTGATGTGATTCTACGCATATCACATATCACACGATATAAGTAATACTTTTATTGTTAAACGTTAAAATTTGCAATGAGCGGTGTGGAGTTCGCTGCAAATTGTGAAATCGCAAAATTGCAAAATTGCAAAAGTGTTAAATTGTGAAATATGTTGGAAGGTAAGTTATAAAAGGTGCGAAGTGAAACCGTGCATGATTTATCACCATTTGTGTGGGCCCTAAAACCAAAGTTCTGCGCGTATATTCTGATATTTATAGTCACAATGCATTAGTTATTTATCGCATTTTCGTTATCACAAGAATAATATTGGCATCTCCTATCTCATGCATAATCGTTCTCCAATCTCCTGATATAATTATTTTCTGATATCGCAACTTTTCCATCGCAAAAATTATATCGCATCGCGAAAAACTAAAATAAAGGTTTTTCCTAATATATTACAATTCGATAAAACACCGATATATGTCTCTCCACCATTGTGTTTTAATTACTATAGAAAGCGCTCAATCGCATATCGACAAAGGTGGAAGTCGCAGCTTTTAAGTTATGCATGGAAAATAATCTCACAATGTAAAACATTCAGCAAGGTAATGTAACAATGATTAATTCATATTTTTTATTTTCTTTTATTCTGAATTTATCCCCATAATTATCATATAAAGATTCAAATCCTCTTTATATATTGTTACATTATTCGAGATTTTAAATCAAATTTAATATTTTGGGGATGAGATGGATTTAGAATGGAAGAAGCAAAGAGAACATTCATCATTGCAATTAATAAAGAATCATATCTTCATCCTCACTTCTGATGGATTCGATTTATTCCCAATTCCTTGAACATGAAACAATGCTTTCTTTTAATTTAACTGCTTGTTTTACTTTAGATTTAATAAATAATGATTTTGGGTCAATAAAAATTCTTCATACTTTTAATTCTAATTAAATAAAGAAGTTAACTTGCATTGGAGAAAATCATCTTTCTTAGGTAAGACTAAATGCCGTTCTCCAATGGTAAGTTTCATGTGCCCACTTTCATTTATTTCCATTTCTTCATTTTTGTTTTATTTTTTGTTGATCTCAAACTCTATTTTTCAGGTCTTCATAAACCTTTCGCACCTCTACCAGATCAGTTTTAAAAGTTCAGTTTCTTTTACTCTTTGAGATTCTTAAGAGAAGCAGTAATGATCCTCATCGAATTAGCTAGACTGGGGAGTTTCTAGACCTTTAGTCTATTTCTTTAAAGAATTAATTTTATTAGAAAATAGTTAATATGCTTTTATGTAGTTTTTTTCTTGAAGAAGAAAGTTTTCAACAGACAGAGACTTCTCATTCAGCGTATTAGCTATCATAATTTATATTCATCCTCTACATTTTGAGAGCTTAATTTCTTATAACTCTGCAAGATAAAAAAAATAATCTCAACATAGGAATGAAAATACATATGCTTATTTTCTTTTATAATCCTTTGTTAAAGAAATTTATATAAACTGTCTTGTAGCAGTTTATCTTTTAAATTTTGTTTTTATTTTAGTTTTTACTTTCTTCATTTTTATTTTTTCATTCGTTGATTTCTTTTCTTACTTTAGTTTAGGAATTATTTTCCTTCTACTTTCAGTTTTGATTTGATTTTGGTGACTTTTCCATGAATTATGTAAAAGTAATTTTTCTTACCTTACAACTGTTGACATATATGAGAAATATTTTACTCTATCCGTTTAAGTGAATTTCATTTGTCAATAAAGGCATATCTTTATGGAATCATAAAGCTATCTTACTTTAAATATTTTTCATGGAGGAACAAGCATCCTTTAAAAGTGATTGAGTTTACTTTTTTTAAGGAAATAATTGATTTGAGTTTAATATAATGAATCTCTCCCATCCACATAAAAGCCTCTGATTGATAGTTGTAGGGAAAGAATTTGGAGTAAATATTATAAAAGTATTATGTACATTAAACATAAATCTATGTTTTCCATCTCACCTCTTTCACTCAAATACATAATAAACTAAAAGCTTCTGAATGTGCTTATCAAAAGAGTGATTAAAAGAGGAAACATGGGAAATATAAGTAAACCCTTCTGGGCTATGGACCCTCGCTGGCAGCAGGAATAGGCTTGTATGGAATAAAATACAACTTCGTCGGGGTACTATTCAGGCTCCCTGGCAGCGAAGCGTTGTCAGAGATAATCATAAAATGGATATATGCTTTATCAAAAACTCTTATCTCTATCGTCTTTTACTTTTCATATGAGGTAGTTTTAAACCAATTTTTTCTGAAGTTTGGATTCATCACTTTACTTGAATCTGTTTTTAAGTACTTATCTTTACAAACTCACATTGCTTAATCTATTTATGTGGAACCTATGGAAATGTTTTACTGTTAGACGATTTCTTGATTTCCATTATTTTTAACCTTTGGATAAATTTAAGTTTATTATATTTAATGAGAGATAACTGGTTATTCTCTCGTATGTCCCTATTGTTGTGGTAAAACACAACCTCCCACATTTTTGACTAATGTACTTCAAATAATGGGGACCCTTTCTACAAACTTTTTGGTAAAACACCTCTTAGGATTTTGATTAAGTTAATTATTTTGAAATTTTGTAATTTTTCATTTTTTTTTTACCATATTTCTATTTTTCTTGTTTCATTGAATCTGGTTTTTTATAAGCTTTCCAAGGATACTTGTTTCGCTTCATTTCGTCAACCGATTTGTAAATGACACTCCTTTGAATTTTGATCATTTTCTCGCTTGGGTTAAAAAATGTATAAAGTGTACCAATATTTTAATTCTCGTAGTTAAAATAGTCATTCATTGTAAATATTAAGTTTTAGTTAATTTTTACTAAATTTTTAATTTTTCACTAATGGTCCTACAAAATGACCCAGCTAAATTATACAATAGATGAAAATATGTTTTGGGATATTGGTAATATACTCCAATTTGTTATTTTAAAACAAATTGCCAAATAAAAAACTCCAAAATTACAAATTTATTGTAGTCTAAAGTATAGGATGGTTAATCCACCTAGGCCCCATTTTCGAACACATCATTCCCTCCAAAATCCTGATCTAAAAATTGTGATTTCAAATATGTGATCGAAAACAATTTTGCGATGCGATATTGCAATTGAAATACATCACAAATTGCATATCCCAAATATTTTATATTTGTTTTATTTGCTTGTATTAAAACTTACGAACTCCATTTGCAAATTCATATGAGAGTTTTAAAATTTTTAATATAAGGTTTTGCATGACCTCCTTATGCCTCCCGACTCAATTTCTTCACATCACTCTCACGTCACTGACCCTCCATCTCACCTCTCCTACCTCATGCTTACTACATGTTCTCTCCACCTTATAACTCCCACTCACTCACCAATCCTCCTCCCTTATTACTTGTACTCTCCACTCCACTCCACTCCTCCTCTCTCTCTCTCATGTGGTGTGCATTTTTATATTTTGTAAATTATTAATTAAAATTAATTTTATTATATAATATTACAATTAATTTTATTATATAATATTATAATTAATATTATATTTTAATTATAAAATTATTATTAGAATTTTAATATAATTTAAATTATAATATTTTAATACTTTAATTAATCAATAAATCAATTTTTTAATTAGTTTAATTTTATTTTCAATTAGTTTATATTAATTAAAATTAATATTGTAATTATGATTAATTAATAGATAATTATAACTTATTTTAGAGTTAGATTATAACTAAATTAGATTAATATTATAATTTCAATTAATTAATATTAATTAATTAAATATTATAATCTAATTTAGGAATAGAATTTAATTTAAAATTTTTGATTTTTAGCCCAAGCAACAAAAATTCCAGATTTTTGGCACTTTTAATATACCATCTTTGGAAGCTCATAAATAGAGTTTTACTTGGCCAAATGAGGCTCATGACATCTTATTGGATAGATAAAACCATGGAGAACATTTCTGAAGAGGTTTCATTTATATATTTGATTATTTATTGGGTTTAAAATGTAGCAGAAAATCAGGCTCTTAATTTTTAAAACCGAATCATTTTTCTGAGTTATATGTTTTGCATTTTAATTTTCCCCAGCTTCTTCTCAATACAGATTCATTCATCAATGATATCCTTGACCAATTATATCATCACAAGCATCAATAGAAAGATTAAATTTCCTTTTAGATTATTTATTTAATTAAGTTTTGATTGGATTTATTTTAATTCTAGATTTGGCATTTTGATTTATTTTTTCATTTTAATTTTGTTTTGATTTTTTTTTACAAGAAATCGATTGAAGAGATAAGGAAAGAAAGATAGAAATCATTGGAAATACTCCAACAATTTAATAATATGATTTGAACCAATATAAATTGATTGAGCAGAACCACTCTTCAACAAACTTTCCTATGAAGAATTCTTTTGTAAATATTATAAATAACAGATTGTAGAATGTAACAGGGGCTTCTCTCCTCTGCAACTTTGGAATTCTAAAAGCACTTATAAAATAGGAATTTAGAGCTATAGGTGGGAGGAGAGGAATTTAAAATCTGGGGATTATTGAGGTTTTACTTTTACATTCTGAGTTATGTATATTGAATAGAGTTTGCACTATTGTAGCTCTAATTTTGAAAGTAGAAGTTCAGGTATTGTAAGAGATTGTTACGGACCGAAGCTGGAGAAGTGGACTTAATAAATTGGTATTTATAATAATATTATTTTATATGCTAGTTTCATTTTACGATAACAAAAATGGGTCAATTTACTTCCATATTTGTGCACTTTAATTGGTATGAGTAATTTGCCTGAATTTTATGTTATTATTTATCTCTACTCTTATGGGTTGAATTCTGATTTCTGAGTAACTATTTAATAAAAAATATGTCTTATAAAACTGATTTATTGAATAGTGATATGTTGTGAAATTATTTCGCATATTATTGTTTAATTATTCAAGTTACTGATTAGATGTTCAATATCATTTTTTGTACTTCTTTCTAATTGTTGTTGATTGATTATTTCAGTTAAGAGGTCTCTAGATAGGATGTGTTAGGTATTCATAAATTTCAGTTAATTGAATTATTTCGTTAGGTCGATATTCATTATAAGCCAGACATATTTCAATCCCACTTGCTATCGGTTGGGATAGATATATATCTACCTAATTGAGATAGGATTAAGATAGTTCCTTTCTCTTGCATATTAGAATAATTTTGAATATATATTAATTTCTACATCCCTAAAAAGTCCTATTCCCAAAGAGGCAAAACTTTAATAGTGGCTTGGCTAAGCCAAAATTAGCTTAAGGATAACTTTCTTTGCCGATCAGAAACAAAAATGATCTAATGTCTCTTTCTGATTAGTAGAAAAAAAGTCATATTTTAAGCCATTGGAGATTTAGAGAAGGTAACTGGACCTATTTAAACAAGTCAGAGCCACTATTCCAATAAGAAAAGGAACTTCTTTAATTTCTGGACTGGGTGGTCATCCTCCAAGTTGTTGCAGCGAATTTCAAGGCCTCAACAAGATGATGCATCTTTGTTGTTGCATGAATTTGTTCATTCTCTTGTCAGAGTGCCTAATGGACCAACTAGTTACTCTCGGCCATCAAACACTGAGTGTTAGACCTGGCTGCTCCTGCAAAGGTCAGGCTGGAATCAATAATGGTGTTTGGATTCTTGCTGGTGTATGTCACTATCACCCTTTCTCTCATGAATGTAGGTGATGCATGATCATCCAGGAAGTGATTTCTCTGCACTTGTATGTAATCTTCTTTTACATTTCATTGAATGAAAAATTATACACATCCATCACCGGATCATCATCAAGGGGAACTGCCTTCCCTTCCTCAGTTAGGGCTTGCTATGTGGATAAATGTGGTGAAGTATGAAAGGTGGCCTAAGGTGCACTGGGCATAAGGTCCACATTTTAATCTTGCGGCTCAAGTCCCACTTCCATGTGTGTGACTTAAATCAATTGTTCAATCTATTTAGAAAACTCTCATTCTTGCATCTCTTTTCTCACTTCTTTTGCTGCTAACTGATGTTGTATATGTTGTTCAACCTATATGGGTTCCCTCTCCTCCACCATGGCACCTTTCCTTCCTTCCCCTTATTTTTTTTTGTCTCTCCTCATGTTCTCTTCTTGTAAGCTCATGTTCTTCCTTCAACTCTTGTTCTTCTCTCTACGCTCTCTGCACTACTTCTTATAAGGATTGATTCTCTCCCTTTCTCTGCTCTTCTCTCTGCTACCTTTTTCCCCCGTTTGCTTTGATTGCCAAATCTACTTTCTCCTCTAGAGGATCCGATTTCATTTTCCATCTTTGTTCCTCTTATATTATGTAAGCTACCTTCCTCTTTCCTTTATCCTACACGATACCATTCCATGTTTTTGGTGCTTCTTCCATAACTATTGTTGTCTATGGAACAACTTGAGAAGGATCTATAAAAATTCTTCCATGGTTCCTCCTACGGCCAGTGATATATCCCGCTAACCCAGGTGAAGTATACTGTCACACTTTGATCTTTACAAGCTACACTCAAATCATATAGATTATAAATCTTTGTGCGAAACTCAAATATGACTATGGATTTCCCTTTAGCATCTGATACTTTGATATTATTAATATCGTATAATATGACCTCTAGAGAAAGATTCAGCCATGGTGCCTTCTTCGTCCTATGCAGTGTTGCTGACAACCCTGTGGAGATATGATAATATACCTCTTGCATGAAAAGTTTTTCAGTGGCATATTTAGACAAAAGATGTGGAAGATTCCTCCTACTGAATACTTTGATCAATTTTTCATTGAGTAAGTTGACCCAATATATGATCTTTGATATCACCTCAATAGCTTCTCGTGACATGAAAGGTGGGTCCTCTTGAAATATGATATTGTAAATAAGGATGATGAAGTGATTAGTAAGTTGTTCCATGACTCCGCAATGACTGCAATCCGAGAGTAGCTTGCAATAGATATATAAAAACATTTTTATTGGTGTCCATGTCCATTTCATTCTAGGGAATTGATTTTGTACAGAGATTGCATCCAGTAATTATGCATACATGTAGAAGCATGCTTACTCGCCCTTGGGTGGATTATGATCTTGTGTAGCATAGAATCTCAACTGATGAGCCAATAGATATGACCAGTTGAGTGACCTCCTCTCATTCACTACCTGGTTCAATAAGATAACCCATCCCTCAGGAAAATTATTTTTCTTTATTGGAAATATATTCTACATGCCAGTATAACCAAAAGTTGATAGGCCTTCTTGAGTTCCTTTGTCTTGTACATGTGGGTGGGCATTTGTCTAAAATTTGTTGTCTCCTTTGACTAGCTCTTGATGATATATCTCCTGTTCATGTAGCTATGAGTGGCATAAAATCGTGATCCCATGTTCTTCAATGGCCTAGGGAGATGATAAATCTACTGAAAATCCACTGCCAGGAATATATCAAGCCTTTTACCGCTAGTGTTTCTCAATGTCATAGTTTTCACATTAGTGTTTGAGACAACCCATCTGATCACATCCACACATGGATTGGTTGGATGCCTGCATGCAACCTTGTAAAGCCCTGACTGCATGATGCTGAGATAGACCTGTCGGCCCTCTAAGTCTTCCAGAAATTCCTTTGTTAAATCATCTTTGATATTTTGCAATGTCATTTTTCATCCCTTGTCTACAAACAACCAAGTGTCTGCATAACATGGTAAGTTCACCATAAATTGTTCAATTTCTTCCCCGGTACTGATTTAAATTTTTTCCTTCGAGGAAAAACTATTGCATACCATTATGAAAGTTATTGTTGGAGAGATTCTCAAAAACTGTTGTACCTATGGGACAGAAAATAAACTATCGAAAAGAAAATATCAGTTATAAGAAAAAATAATTTTAAGACATTTTCATGCAATACACTTGGAGCATGACTTTAGGCATGGGGAAATTCTCAGTGGGAAAAGGGTCTAATGGCTGAGGGAACTACAAACTACACAGTCCCAAGAATCAGGGTCGAAGCTTGAGGCTTGAGTCTATGTAATGTGTAGTTCATCCTTTGAAGTGAGTAATGCGAGACTACACATTATCAGCTGCCAAGGATGCATGCTGAGGCCTGGCACTGGAAAATGTGTAGTAGGGAGATCATGTACTACACATTATGCAATTCCAGAGTCCAATATTTGAGCTTGAGCCTCCATGTTGCACAATTCTGAGCTGGGAAAAGTGAATTCTAACCAAGGGAGAGGCAGATTTGTGCAAGGGAAGTGTGAAAAATGAGCAGATCTGGGACATGGTAAATACTTGAGTGCATATATGACTAAGTGTGATTGAAACAAGACAAATCAAGTGAATAAAATGAACAAACGATAAGTGAGCGATAGTAGCAAGGAAAGTCACCGCAATGACGACCATCGATGAAAATGGAAGAAATTGATGCAACACTTGTAAAAGGTGAATGATAACCTGAAACAACACTTCTACGAGATAAAAAAAATTAAATCACGAGCATGCATGCAAATAATCAAGAAAAACAACACTAATGCAAGGAAAACAACAAAAGCGACAAAAAAAGTGACTAAAAGCGATAAATGCAAAACTCACCCAAAAAAGCGATGGTGATTGTACCAAAGGTTCCTTGACCTCTTCATCAATGATAGAGCTCCAAGATTTAATGTTAGAATGAGCTCTAGGTGTGTCGATTAAATATATTTGATAAATTAGGGTTTATGATGCACATGCCACAAATCAAGGGAAAAGTGACACATGGTGACAATTTCCAAAAATAACAAGTGTGCTTCCTTTGGGTTACTAAAAATAGATCCCTAAATTTTAGAGATGATTTTTTTTCTTTTTATTCTTCTATTCTTATTTTTACAAGAAAAATTTCCATGCACATCACCGAGAAGGATTGCACATTTCCAGAGAACTGGAAGCTCTCGGCTCAATGCACTACATAGTTTTTTAGCTCAATGAGGCATTGCATAGTTTTTGGGCTCAATGTTGGGCTATATGTCATGACTGTGTAGTTTTTGAGCTAAAGGCTAACCTCTAGTCATAACTGCGCAATTCTAAACATGAAGGTCAAGTTTGGTTCGATGAATTGTGCAGTCTCTGGGGGCAAGCCCATAATTGTTATGCAAGACATAGACAACAGGTTAGCTCGTGACTTAGAAAAAAAAATCCTAAGTGAAAAGCAAGTGATCACAAGCATAACTAAAATATAAACACTAGTTAAAGCATGAATACCTGATAACAGTGCAAGCAAGTTCCCACGAAAATAATGTTAGGCTCCAAAATCAAGGCAACGGAAAAATTTTGGAGGGTAGTTGTATTTACTACAACATATCCTAATTGAGATGATTTTCCTTGGTATGCCAAAATGCACCTATATCATTTCAAGTAACATGTTTGTTTCTCATTTCCCATTGTGTTCTTTCACATATCATAAGAAAAACATGAATGCACAAACTTTGAAATCTATCAGCGAGGACAAATAGATAATCGTGTATGTTTCTAGTTGTTGGTAAACCACATGGGTATTTCACTCAATAAACCTCTAACACAACATGTGCGTTCATGCATACTAAACAATACCCTTAATTTGACTACATATTCAAGGAAAATGCCTCTAAAAATTACATTATTTAATCCAATATAACATCCCAATTCAAAAAACCCCTACTTTCACTATATATTGTAGGTATCCATTTTTTCATTAGCATTTGTCATACCCCTTATATTTTCCCATTAACTTTTAGCTCCATTTTTTATACATGTCAACATAGGAACCTTAATTTCCCCTATTATATTATCACTATATTATGTCATTTTTTTCTCAATATATATCCCCCAATATGAATGCATGTGGTATGGTATTACTCCCCCAGTGAAGCCCTATAATATTACTAATTATCTTACATCTAATTAGAAATATTATTTTTTGCCAATTTTTTGTTTCTTAAGTTCAATAGGTAAATAAAAGGGTGAAGGGACCCATAAACCCATCAGTCAAAATAAAACCACTTTTCTAGAACTAATGTGGATAACACAACTCTTGTGGGGCCAAAAGGCCAAGAGGGCAATGCAACAAGTGTGAAAGCCAAGGGTCCAACTAGCAACGTAATTAATGAGTGGACCAAAGGATTTGTAGCAGGTGTGGGAGCCAAAGGGCCAAGTAGCAGCATAGTTAATGAGTGGACCCAATGGTTTTATGGTTTCACAAGAATAAGAAGGGGGTGAGGGTAGCCATGGAAATCATTCTTGCATATTTTGATTTTCTATTCTTTATGGCTTGAGCACACTTGAGGTGTTTACATGAGTCTACAGTGTTGTTTAGCATATGGGTGTCTCCAAGCAGAGATCAAAAACTCATCCTCAAGGGACTTTGAGTGCCCGCTCAGGAGAGGAGTTTGATTTTTATATGGGAGAAGATTCAATATCTTGGGATTAGGCCACATGTAGTCCCTCCTATAGGAGCGCAGTCACCTAGTGATTTACACAATCCAGCAACAGAGGGGTCCTAGAGAGGGAGAGATTATGAGGCATTTCTACTTGGAATCCAGTGAAGGGATAAAACCTTCAATATTTGAGATTTGGGGAGTAGTTGCAGCCATTTTATCTATAAAATCGTCCCACAACTCTGCCTACCTAGGAGTTGTGTGTTTTCAAACACTAGGAGGGTGATTATGGGTTCATCTTTTCCAGAAATCATTTCTGGGTTTTTGGAGTAGAGTCTAGTGTCCAAATCCAAGAATTTTATGAGAACTAGATCATCCCCATCTATGAAGCCCTATTCATCTAGTAGGATAATTTCCAACAAGGAAACATAGAGGGAGAGTCCAACAAAGCAGTAATATAGAAGTGTTTCAGGTGGTAGAATCTAAGGGATATTCTAGCTAGCTTATCCTGCTAGAGTGTTATATTTTTTAGCATTATTGTACTTATTTTTCATCTCCAATATTTTAATAAAGTGGCTCAGTAGTTCTATCTCTTTTCATGGTGCTTTTAATATGTTTTCCATACTGCTGTAAATTTATTCTTTGTATGCTTTTTATTGCTTTCATTTTCCTATTTGGAATATTATAGTGGTATCAGAGCTCATAGACTTGGCTCATCCTGTGGAGAAATTGGTCTATGACACCTGTTGGCGTAAGGGCTCATGACCCAGGTTCAGATTTAACCTTAACCAACAAAACCCTCTTACTACTGGCCCTCTCGACAGTGACCTACTTGTGCAGGTAAAAGACTCACCCGAAGCAGTATGGGGGGGTGATAGAAATAGGTTTCCACACCCTAAGACATGATTAAATGACATGGGTCTCTACAGATCTATAATAATAGTTGACTGGCCTTCACAACATGAACCCTAACTAGAAACCCTAAGTCAATTATCACAGGTTGCCTTAGTGTGTGCACACAGACAATGGCACTGTAGCCACTTTAACTATCTTAACGATACAATATTCAACCCTTAAAGTAATCGGTCCATGCAATTGGCATTCATATAAAATAGTAAACAATTCTGCACCCAATCTAAACATAGATAATATAATTAGAAAATTAAACAAAGATAGTACACAAAAACATATCAGAAACAAAAACACGGATGAATTCGATACTTAGAATGGTCAAAAAAATTCCTTTATTCATCCACAGTTCATAATATCCTTACAATCCTTCAGTTCTACCCGCACACACAGCCAGCAGGGTCCACACACAATAGGACTAAGGTCTCTGTGCACACAGCCAATAGGAGCCTTCTATGCCCAGACAGAAAACACAAACTTATCTTAGAGAATTATCATTCATCAGAACTTCATCAAACATTTTCCTTTTCAACTCGATCTAGACTTCTATTTATACTTTAGCCTGTGATCATACTAAGGTATGCAAACCATGGCTTAAGAATCCTAGATCTACCCTTTTGCCCATTACAACTCATGAAGGTTCTTTGACCCACCCCAAATCCCCTTGACTTGTGAATTTCTTAGCACACATGACTCAAAATTACAAAGATACTATAATTCTACCAAAATTTCAGTCCTAAGGGACCCCGCTTGAACATGCCCCCAATGCAATCTTGTGACTCATCCTGAGTCACAAAGGTACTAGGGTATTCATATTTTTCTTCAATTATTCGATGATAGAAATGAAGGGCGCATGGATGGTCGTGCTCTGATCAGCTACACTCTACATTTTATCCACCAATTTTTGAGAAGGCATCCCTTCTGCGGTGAGATTGATGCTCTGATATGTTTGGTTCAAGTTCTTCATGGTAGCATCCAGATCCTACGAAAACTTCATCAACTCATCAACCCATAGATTCATATGGTCCATCATAATGTGCTTCTTTCTTCGCAAGTCCTCAACTTCATAATGAAAGATCAAACTTTTCTACAACCGAGAAATCTGCTGAGCAGGTACAAACGTAGGCACTGCCTCCTAAAGATCATTAAATGCCTCCTCCTTGGTGCGTGATTTATAAAAAATATTTCTGACCAGGGGATCTATCTGCACGGATGTCTGGAGGACCATAGATAATTCCAATAGCTCGGTTCCCTTTTCAACTATTGAGACAATACTCATTGAAGCTTCTTTGACTAAGGTTATTCATTGCGCGCACACTTCTGGTGGAGTTTCCGGTTGAAGCTTGGCTTGCAACTCCACGATATGTTAGTCAAAATCTGCCTTTACTACCTATAACTCAGATATAGAGGCCTTAAAATATTCTACTAGTCCTTAAATTTTAGCCTGGGGTGCAGCGAAGGTAGGGTTAACAACCTCTAATAGGTCACCATAAAGTCTATCGATCAGAATTTCCAATTCCGTGCTTTACGCCACTACTGCTTGCTGTGTTGTCTCAACCGGAGATACTCTTATGACTTTGTTGTGATTTTCTACTCAGCCTCTATAAGTGGTTGATGCACACACACCTCCATAAACTACATCTCATCTGTGATGATCTTCTGAATGGCCTGCATCTTACCACTGGAAAGCATCAATAAATCAATTCCAACTTATGGGGAGGTTTGTACCTGCACACACAATGTGGGTTGTTATAGTGTAACTGTTGCTGCAGGGAAGGGGAAGATCTTGTTATCCATCATTTTGGTGATCATGCTTGTATTCTCGCATGTTTAAATCAACCTTGCTTGATTCACGCTCACCTGGATGTTGTTGGTATTCAGCTACAACACCTGTAATCTTGTTTATAGGGCACTGACTATGGCCTTGTACTGCTCCTAAAGCACATTCCAACTATCCTCAAAGGTAGTTGCAACAAGATATGCTATCTTATCAACGTCCTCCTCCATCAAGGTGACATAGTTAGTTCCTCTTGCCTTCAAGCCATTCCACTTCTTGCATATGCCATTGGGGGTCTCGGTGCCGTGTTTAGTGCCTTTGAGAGACTCGGCTACCATACCATCCAGACCATATGTTCCACCAAGATCGAACGTGGCTTCTTCTTCCAGTTCTTGATCTGTTTCTTTATCGGCCTCCTTCTTAGTATGTTTTTCTTCTCCCTTTTCTGCTTCTTTTTCCTTTGTTCCCTCTTTGTCAGGCGTGGAGGATGTGATGCGCATAACAAAGTCTAGCCCCATCTTCCATGCTTCAGGCTAGGTCTCAAGTACCTACTCAATTTCATCCTCCATGACCATGCATGATAGATTGTACCAAACTGGGTCCTTGCATGACCAGATCTGTACATGGTGCATTGTCACCTAGAAGTCTGCAATTGATTTTTACTTGTCATAAGTAGCCAAGGATAATCAGGGCTGTGAGTGAATAGTTGTTTCCAATGCACCTTCAAGTAAAACCCATAAAATATTATCCACCTTTACTCTTTTTGAGTCTAGCGAATCCCATAGATTGGCATAGCGTGCCCCTTCACACACACCAGGTTCGACCTCTGGCATTATTGTGCCCTCTGGCATCTCCCACGCAACCAAGGAAATCACCAGAAGTAGCCAGGAATAGATGAACTTCTTTCCTTCCTCCTGTGCCTCGTGCACATTCCCCAGGAACACCTGGCAGAGATAATGTGACCAATTATAACTTACAACCTTCTTGCACTATCTCGCTAGCACGCTAACATGCTTAGGGACCACCTCATGTCAACATTTGTGCATTAGCTTGCCTCCAAGGACTAGGGTTCCAAGACATACTACTAGGTCAGAAATTTTCTGTATTAGGAACCCCCTAGAGTCATGCCCTACCTTGTAATCCTTCTTAGCTTTGGCAGCTACTTTCAACTCGTTACTCTTCTCGAAACTGGACATGGGTTGGGGCTTCTTCTTCGGCAGGCAGACAATCCAGTGGATCAACACGTAATCTATTGGGATTATATTATGCATGCATAAGCATCCATCGTGGATCAATGCTAGTAACAGGCACACACAGATGTTGGTGATGGGATACCTAACAAAGTGGAAAATCCTCAACAAATTGAGGATTCCAGTGTTACTTAACCCTCGCATCCATGGCATGGGCTCTACCTTCACAACACCATCATACAATACACGCTCCAGGTAATATTCAGGTGCTATCTTAGTGAACGTCTCATCATTCACCAAATCATATTCATCAAAATTGACCAGGGGGATTTTTCCGAACATGTCCCCCTTCAACTAACTTCCTATGGGATCAACAACATCTGCAAGTATGCACAGAATGTGTCCAAATATTTCAGCACCTTCATAGAGGGTCTGCATGGCTTGAGATATTTTGGGAGCCATGAGATGAGCTCGACGAAGAGCGTGGCCTCCTTAGTCGCACTCATGGGCCTCTTGGTTAGGTCTCGTACAGGAGACCTATCCTTTGCCGCCTGGCACAGGGATGTGAATTGTCAAGGCGATGTCCATGAATTGGAGGATGACCCTTTGGTCATCTTTCCCTTTCCTTTAGCCAATGTGAACATGACTTCCTATAATTCTGGAACGAATTCATGAACATCATCAGATCTAGGCTCCATAAACACTGTGAGTAGCACATAGTGCTCTTTAGATGGCGTGCTCTCAGGGTTCATGGTCATCATCCTTGGTCGAATAATGAATTATGGGTTTCTTACATCATATGTGGGGGTCTCATGGCCATACATACATTTTTCACATATGAATTCACAACGCAAATTACAGATAATTTTAAGGCTCAATAAGCTCAGACAGCATAGTAACATAATATGACCTACACCCTTCCTTTTATAGGTGATCCAAGGTGAAAATTGTCGGAACTTCATTAAATGAATCTTACCTAGGTTAAAATAGTCCAAAATCTCGTAAGATATCCTCATTAAAGGCAGAAAAACCTCTCCATTTAACGGTAAAATCACACTTTTACCCAGATTTACTATTCCAACGGCTAGTTTCTCCTGCTGTGCACTACCTCAACACTCTTGTCGCACCTGTCCACGCATTCCCTCTGCTTAGTGCGCAGACAAGTGGATTCCAATTCTCCAGTAATATACGCATTTGGCAAGCACAGGGTTATATCTATACGGTTTCAATCGGCTTCCGTTGAAATACATGGGAAGACTCTCGCAGTGCAATGTGACGAAGTGCACCGCGCCTCCATTAGTGATTTCTTGCACAATGTATGAGCCCAACCACTTCTTCCTTAAATTTCCTGGGTGGTGTGCAAACTGACTATCATATAACAAAACCAAATCATCTTCTTTGAATGCCTTATTTCGGATGTGTCTATCATGCTAAGCCTTTTCCCATGGCTTCCGTAATTGTTAATGAAAGTTAGCAATGAACCGATCCCCTTCTAAGGAAATCAATTGCGCTACACGTTTCTCCATGATGTCTAGCTCGGCCATATTAGTGAATGATGTGTTTCGCAGGATTGCGACAACATATTCCACTGGCATGATTGTTTCTTGCCCATAAACCATCCTGAAAGGTGTCTTACCAATCAAATTCTTTCATGTAGTGATATAATCCCATAACACAAAAGGGATGTGCATGTCCCAATCATTCCAATTTTCATTGCAAATATTTTTTAGCACATTCTCCAAGATTTTGTTGAGAGATTCTACTCTACCATTTTCCTTAGGGTGGTAACATGTACTCTTCTGGTGATGTATTTGAAATTTCTCTATCAGAGCCTTAATGGTTTCATTCCCAAACTTGAGTTTGAGAGTTGGAATGTTGTTCTCAGTACTTCAGATGAGAAACATGTGGAGGGATGAGCCCTTCACACTATAGATCCATTATAGTCTTCTAGGACTTTTATTTTCATATCCGGCATCATGCCATCCATCTATTCTCCTATGCAACAACATTTCCTACAACAATTGTGTGATTCTGCAGTGAGGTTTTGAGGGGAAGAGGAAGTTCCAAGAAACTCAGCTTGGAATCCTGTGAGGGATTAATCCTTCACTCCGGGGATCACTTCATCAGCCTAGGATCAACATTGTATTATCTATCATCAGGCTACAATATCAACCCTCCTAGACAACACAGTATTTCCAAGCAGTTTTGCATGCAGCAGCTGCATATTTAGTGGAGGAGCTAGATCTCAAGTATTGAGCTTCGGAATCGGGAGATGGGACCAAACCTTCAGTTAGTGAGCTGATTGGGTGCTATTGCAACGATTAGATCATTCTTTCAGCCCAAAATCAATAGTTGTCTCCAAGGAGTGCATAACTCAACCAACAGGTGTGTAATGTGCAATCCAAAAGGGGCCGAAATTCCAAACTCAAAATATGGCCAAAACATTTATGGGTTTTTCTAGGCTATTCGATAGAATCATTGGTTAAAATCGTTGATATTTCTGAGAACTCTACTAGCCTCTCTCACATAGATATTATTTCCAGTAGCAACAACAATAATTTTACTTCCCAATGCTAGTTTTCAGTAGAGTTGTTTCAACCATCTATGGATGGTTTGAGTGCATTCCTTTTTGGAGCACTGTGTATATTCATTTTCTGCTAATACATAATGACATGGCTTAGCTATTTCTGCTCATATGCATGTGATGCGGGCTAGCTACAAAAATATTAGAGTATGCACGAAAACTCTAGAGTTTACACTGTGCACAACCTTATTACTCACAGCGGATTTGTTTTAAACTTTGAAGCTCGTTAAACATACATACATATGTCGCGATCAAAAACAAAACTTAAACAATGCATATAACCCAAACAATTCATCTGTGTGGAATTCCTTACCGAAGGGTCCCACGATGAGGCTGACCAATCACCAGTGATTGCAAATCACACAATTTGCAACTAACTTTAATCCTTGTGAAGTGAAAAACTACGCTGAGCCAACATGTGTCCTCCCCTTTTTGCATTGCAGACATTTTTTTTTACTTTGCGATTCCTTAATGCTTATCTTCTGAAATTTTCGAATTGTGAAGTTTCTCCTCAGTGCTATGATCTCCACCATTGGTTCAGTCATGGATCCAAATACCCACGTTGTCCCTACAACTCTTCACTTCGCCCATAGGTCAAACAATTTAACTCACAACTCTTTACGCTAAACCTAATTTTGTGTGATCTGTGCTAGATTTACACTATATTAATATCTCTCCCATTGATCAGGTTCAGATCTACATCTTGTCCTTCTTGCAATCCAATTGTCTTTTTTCTGTATAACTTAATGTATATGCGATTCAATAGAGTTTAAACAAATAGTTGGAACACAGAGATCGATCAATACAAAACACTTGAAAATTAATAATAAAGGAATTTAAAGAGCCAAGACCTTCATCGGATGGTTATTACAATTGTTTATGCTCTCTCTGCCCTCTCCTCTTGCACACCTACTTCACACTGTCACACTTTTTCCTCACACTCTGCTCCCTTTCTCACACTAATCTCATACATATATATATCTATCTGAAGTGGTCCTTCTCGCCTAACTTATATTTTAATTGAACAACTCCAACAAACATATGCTACCTTATTTCTAAGCTCTTATCCTACTTGGTTCAATCTCCTCATAGGGAGAAACAATTTTTTTTTATTTCCTAATTAAATTAGAAAACCCAAACAAACTAACTTCCATGATTGAAAACTAAGTAAAATATTAATTGCCAATGTTTATCCACCTCATGTTAGCCACAACATGTGAACATAAAATTACATTGCTGGCTAAGTCCAGATACTCCTACATCAAACTCTCGGGGAAGAAAATATTGATCCATCAATGCTTCAAGATCTATACTAAACTTTTGTAACTCGGCTACTGTCATCCAACTGGCATCTTCCACAGGGTGTCATTTCCATTTCACTAGATACTGATAGTAAGTTTTTCCTCTGGTCTTCTTTGCTGCTATTTTCTCCAAAATTTCCTCCACTTATTTCTTTTTTTGTCTTTGATATCCATTCCTTCCAATTCAAAGTCTAGTCTTCCTCTTCTATAAAGTCTTCTTGTAGCTCTTCCTTTGTTTCTTTGTATAGGTACAAATATGAAACATTAAATATGGGTGATATTCAAATTCCTGTAGGCAATTCAATCTCATATGCATTTGAATAAAATTTCCTCAAAATTCTACATGTTCCTATCTTCTTCATTTTTAATTTGTTTTAAGTCCTAACAGGAAACCTTTCTTTTCTCAGGTACACCATGACTAGGTCACCTACTTGGAATTATTTTTCTTTTCTCTTCATATCAACTCTCTGTTTGTATTTTCCACTAATTTCCTGCAATCTATGCTTAACATCTTCCTATAGTTTCTTCATCTGTTATGAAAACCCTTCAGCTTTTGCACTCCTTAAATCTTGTTTTCCTAAATTTCTGAGCTCATAGACACATATTGGATTCATTTGAAAAGAATTATGGAATGGAATCATCCTAGTACTTCTATTGGGAGTATTATTATAAGAAAAATCAGCCTTAGAAAGTGATAAATTCCACCGCTTAGGATTTTTATACACTAAGCTCCTCAATATATTTCCCAAGCTTCTATGCACTACCTCGGTCTGTCCATCCGTTCGAGGGTGATAAGTTGAACTGAAACTAAGGTTGGTACCTAGTTTCTTCCATAGAGTTCTCTAGAAATTTCCAACAAACTTGGTATCCTATTCAAACACGATACTCAGAAGAAATCCATGTAACTTTACAACTTATGAAAAAAATAGATGAGCAATATGTGTTGCATCACTAGTTTTCTTGCATGCAATGAAATGATCTATTTTGGAAAACCTATCCACCAAAATATAAATGGATTCATTTCATTTTTTAGTTTTTGGCAAGAAGAAAACAAAATTCATACTAACTTCATCCCATGGTCGGTTCGGTATTGGTAATGGCCGATACAATCCTGTATTCTGACTTCTCCCCTTAGCATGCTGACAAATCCTGCACTTCTCATCAAATCTCTTAACATGAGTTTGCATTTTTTTCCAGTAGTAAAATGTTCAAAATACTAAGAGGGGGAGGGGGGGTGAATTAGTATTCCTTTCAATTATTATTATTATTAATCTTTCATAGCATTAGTTAATCTTCAGTTATTATCAGTGTTTGTACAATGATAGTAGTAAACAAAAGGGACACAGTTGCACACAGTTTTTAAGGTGGAAACACTCTCCGGGGAAAAAAACACCTTAATGCTTTTATAATAATTCTTTAATATTCAACTCCAATTGAAAATAAAGCTCCAACTTCCTAGAATTTGGAAAAGCATTCTTCTTCGACTCCCACTGGATGGACGCTCCAATGCCCGAGATTCTTTTGTAGTCAACTGAACAAATGCCCCAACACCCAATGAGCTACAACTTGCCTTAGCACCACCCTACCACCCTATTTTTTTCACAGGCTTGAACCTGTAGGTGACTTCATGCACCAGCCTAGCACCACCCTACCACCCTATAGAAGAATAAAAGAATAATGGACTCCCCTACTACGGAAAATGATCCACTTTACAATGATATAGAATGATGTAGAAGAATAATACACACTAGACCATAACCCCAACTATGACACAACCACCTAAGGATGATCCTAGACCTCCCGACACTACCTCTTCAACTCTTGTTAGATAGACACTTGTACAATTTTTACAACGATACATTGACAATGACTTAGTACAATGATATATGTATAATGACTATATGCAGTGCTGCCCACTTCAATAATTCATGTGGTGAACTTCTTGCTGTTGTTCTACACCTTGATTGCTACTCTTGTCATGTTACCCAGTGTTGCACCTTGATTTTCTTTGCTTCCCTAGAACATCTAGTCCTTTGCAGCCCTTGACAACACATGATCTAGCTTTTTCTTGCCTTCTAAGATCTCGATATTGAATCTGGTGTATCTCTGTTATTTCAGATCCATAATATGTGATTTTGGGTTCTGTATTAGTCCTCTGAGTCTTCTTTCCAATTCCATAGGTCTAACCCAATTTTGATTCTTCAAGTGATATTTATGACCAATCTCTCACAATGACCTAATTATGGACTAGTTCAGTAGAGTGAACTTGTACAGCGTGCCACGTGTCATTGTTTTTTCATTCAGCTCTGACATTGATAGAAAAGAATACAGTCTATGCACTATCTTCTACTTTTTACAGAATTCCAATCCAATACTCAGAGAGAGAGTTATGATGATTTTCCTAGGGTCACTTCTTTGAGATGAAGTTCAGGAGCATGCAAAAACACAGACTTCCACAGATCATATCTCCGAAAATATTGCACACCTTGATATGAAACTTTTACAGGAGCTTCCTCAAGATCTCAGCTTCGCCCCATAAATATTTCACCTATTGAACCTTTGTAAAAACAAAATTTAGAGAGCAAATTCCATGATGACCTGTTTCAGGTAGTGAAATCCCTACATGAGGAGGATATTAGGATCACAATTTATATAAATGCTTAGGTTGAGAGGGTCTTCAACAAGTGAACATGGGAGGGATTTTAGGAGCTTAAAAATTATGAATTATTCACTTTTCAATGACCATTTCCACAAACCCATTGGGTTTTAGCCCACTAACTGGGGTTACAAACTTCAAACATGAATATCACTCAAACCGCGAAGAATTACATGGTGTTCCATATATCAGTGGAAACATATCGACAAGTAGAAACCACAAAAAATATTCTTGACCCAGAATATAGTATTTTTCTAGGTCAAAATTACCATGCAAAATTGGGGTAGCCCTTGGTGTTGCTTGGGTCGACCTCAATGACAAACACTGATCAACAATCTCCCCCTTTGGAATTGATGGCAGCACAAGTACTCTCCCTGAGATCATGACACCTCTTCCTACAAAATTCTCTCCCCATTTGAAATCAATGGCAAATAGAAACTCCCCCTGACACACAGCCATCTTGTGGACCCGTACACACTTCGACCCCCCCTGACAGACAACCATCCTATGGAACCTATACACACTTCCAATCCCTCTTTATATTCTGAATAGGGAAAATATAGTGAGAACTTGGGAGAATCCCAAGCTTCTAGTGAAGATATTCAAATGCTTCACGAGTACTCTTACGATCATCAATGCTTCCTTCCCAATCTGAATCTGTAAAGGCTTGAATAATGAGATTTTTACCATTGGGATACCACAAGCCATATTCTGTTGTTCCCGTTAGATATCAAATAATTCTTTTGACGACAATAATCTGTGATTCTTTTGGTGCTGCATGGAATCTTGCTAATTTTCCAATTGTTTGCATAACATCTGGCCAGAAGGTTGTTACATATAGAAGACTACCAATCGTATATCTATAAAACCTCTAATCCACATCATTAGATGAGTCGTTTATGCTCAGTTTGCAACATGTTACCAACGGAGTAAGGATGGGTTTGAAATCTTAGATTTTGAGTTTCTTGAGCTTTTATTTGATGTACTTGACTTGACATATAAATATTCCTTTCTCTTTCTGATATATTTGAAGTCCTAGGAAGTATGTCAGCTCACCAAGTAAAGACATCTCAAACTCACTTTGCATATTTGTATCAAATTTCTTACTTAGTCGATCATCATTGCTACCAAATATTATGTCATCCTCTTTAGCTATTAAACGCTCTTTATTTGTTTCATCCATAACATATATTTCATTTTCATCTCGACTTGTTGTAGCCACAATTTCACCATACCTGCCTTTCCTGATTTCACATTTTGTGGAGTTGAATAGTATTGTGCTTCCTTGATCACACATTTGTCCAACACTGAGCAGATTGTGATTCATGTTTTCAACCTATAGAACATTCTTCGCTAGAGCATATTTTCTTTCGAGAGTGATGGTACCTAATCCTATAAAATTTGAAGATCCATCATTTCCAAAGGACATGGTTTCATCCTTCTTCTCTTTCAGAGATACACATTTCTTTCTATCTCCAGTCATATGCATTTAGAAACCGCTATCAACATACCACACATGTTTATGTTTTGAGCCTTGAGAGCACAATTATCAGTATTCTTCTTCTTCCATGTTCGTTTGTTCTATGGCTTCAAAGATTCTTTTGGAGGATTCTTAAGTCTGAAATCTTTAGCTATTTGTCCAAAGTTTCAACATTTGTCACATTCAATATTATTTATTAAATGTTCAAATCTATTGTTTAGTTGAGCCCTAGGAGGTTCATATTTGACATATCTCTAGGGTACGTGTGACATTCTAGAGCTTTATGACCAAATTTTCCACATCAATAACAATAGCCATAAAAATTATGTTGGTACCTGGATGGAAAACTTCATCGAGGAATTGTCTTCCAAGGTTTTTCTTGCAAATATTTTCCAATGAAGTCTACATGCATGTAGTATCTCATAAGTTCATTGTACTTTGTTGTAGAAGGTCCTACTTCTTCTTCTTTGTAATCAAGGCATGTTCTTTCATTGTAAGATCGTTGATTATTGATAAGTTCTTCCAATTCCCTTCAGCTGTTGGCATAGTTTTGGACAATTTTTGCCTTCTTCACTTCCTTACGTAGCGAGACTACTTCGACTTCTAATGATTCCCTTTCTTGGTTGCTTTCTTCCAACTTCTTTTGAAATGACTCTTCAATACATTTGTGTTCTCCAACTTTAATTTTAAGACCTTCAGCTTTTTCTTCAAGAGTATTGGAATGGATCTTCTCAACCTTGAGATCTTTTATAAGCTTGATTGCCTCCTTAGAAAATTCTTCTATGGTCAACCCTTCTTCTTTGTTGTTTGATACCTCTTGTTTAATGTGCTTGGCCATAAACAATACTCTTTCATTGGCTTCTTCTTCGTTGTCATTATCTTCATCGGATGATGATCTATCTTCTTTAGAGAGAAAGTTCCTTTTGAATCCTTTATTTTTTCTTTGTTTTTTGAGTTTATTAAAGCCTTTCTTTTCTTTTGAGTTTCCATCACTTCTATTTAGACATTTTTCTGTGAAATGCCCAACCTCACCACATTTGAAACATATCAATGGAAGTTTACCCTTGAATTTTCCCTTACCAATTTTTAGTTTTCTCGTAAAGTAAGCATATTATCAATATGAAAGACCTTCTTCATCATCTTCGTTTTCTTCACACTTGCAGGTGCGGGTTTGTGCCTTTGAAGGTTGTTTCTCCTTATTCATTTTCTTATATGCAATGAACACAATTTCTAAATCCGTAGTACCCTCTTCTTCATCAAGTCTCATTTCATATGCTATGAGAGCTCCATGTAATTCCTCTTCGCTGAGTTTGTCAATATTTGCACTATATTCTAAAACCGATACCTTTGGGTTGAATCTCCCAAGTAATGTTCTAAGAATCCTTCGTATAATAGTATTCTCCTCAACAGGCTCTCCCAATCCTTCCAGAGTGTTGGTTATTTCATCAACATGTTGGAAGTATCCAGTAATGTTGTTATCTTCTTTCATTATGAGTTGCTCAAATTTTTCTTTGTAAATTTGAAGCTTTGCTTCTTTGACATTTGAGTCACCTACATATATATTCTCAACCTTGTCCCATACATTTTTGGTGGTTTTACAACCCAACACCTTATGATAAGCAGATTCAATAAGTCCACTAATAATAATATTTTTTTATTTTGCATCATTTACCATATTCTTCATATCGTGTTCATCTGCAGTTGATATAAATCCATTTTGAACAGTGTCCCATACTTTGTAACCTTGGGCAAAGAGATAGACCTCCATTTTTCCTTTCTAGAGTGAATAGTTATTTTCATTGAACTTAGGCACACCATTCTTGGTATGCTCCATGACCACCTTCCAACTGTTAAACTGATATTGAAGGAACCAAGCTCTGATACTAATTGTTGGAAATACTGAGAGAGGGGGGGGGTGAACCATTATTCATTTCAATTAGAATTATTATTAATATTTCAGAGGATTAGTTAATCTTCATTTATTATCATTTTTTGTACAATGATAGCAGTAAACAAAAGGAACAAAATTGCACACTTTTTAAGGCGGAAACCCTCTCTGAGACAAAAACCACCTTAATTATTTTCTAATAATTCTTTAATATTCAACGCCAATTGAAAATAAATCTCCAACTTCCTATAATCTATAAAATCATTCTTCTACATCTCCCACTAGATGGACGCTCCAATGCCCAAGATTCTTCAGTAGTCAACTGAATGGATGCCCCAACACCCAATGAGCTACAACTCACCCTAGCACCACCCTACCACCCTGAATTTTTCACAGGCTTGAACCCATTGGTGACTTCATGCACCAACCTAGCACCACCCTACCACCCTATAGAAGAATAAAAGAAGAATGGACTCCCATACCAGGGAAATTAGTCCACTTTACAGTGATATAGAATGATGTAGAAGAAGAATAAAAACTACATAATAACCCCAACTATGACAAAACCACCTAATGATGATCCTAGACCTCTTGATACTCTCTCTTAAACTCTTGGAAGATAGAAACTTGTACAATGTTTACAATGATACATTTACAATGACTTAGGGCAATGATACCTTTATAATGACTGTACGCAGTTCTGCCCACTTGAAGATTTCATGTGGTGAACTTCTTGCTGCTATTCTACACCTTGATTTCTGCTCTTATCATGCTACCCTCTCTTGCACCTTGCTTTTATTTTCTTCCCTAAAAATTCTAGTCCTTTTCAGCCCTTGACAACACATGATCTAGCTTTTTCTTGCATTCTAGGATCTCGATATTGAATCTGGTTTATCTCTATTATTTTAGATCCCCAATATGTGATTTTCGGTTTTGTAGTAGTCCTTTGAGTCTTCTTTCCGATGCCACAGGTCTCACCCAATTTGGATTATTCAAGGGAGAGTTATGCCCAATCTCTCACAATGACCTAATTATGGACTAGTTCAGTAGAGAGAACTTGTACGGTGTGCCACGTGTCACCGTTTATTCATTGGGCTCTGAAATTTATACAATGAAAACTACAGTCCGTGAAATATCTGCCAATTTTTACATAATTCCAATCTGATACTCGGAGAGAATGTTATGATGATTTTCCCAAGGTCACTTCTTTGAGATGAAGTTTAGGAGCCTACAAAAACACTGACTTCCACAGATCCTATCTCCAAAAATATTGCGCACCTTCATCTGAAATTTTTATAGGTGCTTCCTCAAGATTTCATATTCGTCTCATAAAAATTTCACCTTATGACCCTTCGTAAAAAAATTTTAGAGCGCAAATTCCACGATGACATGTTTCAGGTAGCGAAATCCATACATGAAGAGTATATGAGGATCACACTTATATAAATGCTTAGGTTGAGAGGGTATTCAAAAAGTGAACATGGGAGGGATTTTACGAGTTTAAAAATTATTAATTATTGAATTTTCAATGAACCATGCCACAACCCCATAGGGTTTTATCCCACTAACTGGGGTTACAAACTTCAAACATGAATATCTCTCAAACCGCGAAGAATTACATGGTGTGCCATATATCAATGGAAATGTCTCGACAAGCAGAAACCATCAAAAATATCCAGAATATAGTAATTTTCTAGGTCAAAATTACCATGCAAAATAGGGGTAGCCACTGGTGGTGCTTTGGTTGTGTTATCTCCCTGTAATTTGCAATATTGGCAAAGCAAACTGCAGAGAGAACACTTGAACCACTTTGGGATTCTAGGATCTAGCCCTCCTGAATCCGGAGAGGGATCTCTCCAATAAGTGCAAATATTTGATTTATCTTTAAGGTTTTTCGCTATGATATTACGTTAGTTATGAAGAACGAGGGTTTTTGTTTGTTTTTGATGGTTGAGCATGATTATTAGTTGAGTGGAAAGTCCTAAATGGAAAAAGTTTCAAATTTGTGAAGTTGCAAGCAATCAAAATAAGCTTTGGTTAAAAAGATAGATATAACGTTGGTTTTTAGTCCATTTGTCTATGGAGTCATAACAGGGCTTTAATTGAGCAACAATTCAAGAGTGATCCAAGGGGAAATTCATCTATATCACAAGATATTTGAGATTAAAATGATGGAATGGAAACAATAAAGTGTTGGAGGGGTGGAAATAGATAATAATTTCAACTAGGCTTTATATTATGTCCAAAAAAGAAAATCCTTTTAAGCAATTGTTTAAAATCAACCAAAGGGCAAGGCTCACCATAAACCTCTTTGGACAAGCTCGTATTAAAGATAACTCAAGAGACGAAAAATACAGTAATCCGCATAATTACCTTTAGAAAGGATGAAAAACACATAAGAGAAACAAAGTGCAACTTAAGATCAGATAAGATACTTTTAAATCTAGTCTACTTTCAGCAAACACTAAGGGAAACTTTTAGAACTTACCTTTGGAGAAATAAGCTAGAAAACAGGGCACACCATCACCTTTCTAGTCTAAATTTACTAAGCAGAGAAAGAAAATAACATTCAAGAATAATGTTTAAAGGAAACAATAGGACGAGGGAATGCCAACATTCCTAACTGCTTAAACTGTATTGAATCATTCTTAAACAAACAAATTGGAGGAAAAAATTGAGATAAAGCTTATCAGTCAGAGAAGGGTATTGTAAACAGTAAATCCTAAATCTATGCTTGTTGTTCTTTATCAGAGAATAAATGGACAATATGGCATATACAAAAGGAAAACAATTACACAGAAAGGAGCACTTCACCAGTGATATAGTACAGGATCCCAAGAATCAGCTTGTATATTGAAGTCAAACCAGTTACATTCTTCAAGTCCAATGTTTCAGTTCAGCAATCATCTTCACTTCTCAGACTAAATTATCTAATCACAAACAGAGCTTCAAGAGCCTTTGAACACTATTTAGAAGTATAAGTTTTGAGCACAAGTATATTTCAAAGTTCTGCAACCAACATTGTTTCATCTTCTACAGAAATATTTATAGAAGAAATGAAGAAGTAGGATGGGATAAAAGATCTCCCAGGTTCAATTAATACAGATTAATACTTTTCAGTCTTTGAGGGGCTCGATGGAGAAGTTTATAGATATTTCCTTTGTATTAATTGTTTTACGTTTAAGAATTAAGCTCAGTGGGAGCTTTTGTTAACTTTAAGGCTCTGTGTCATCTTTGCAATAACTCTGTTTGGCTTGAAATAACTGTTGGACTGTATTGAGGAAAATATCCTCTGTTCTAGTCATTACTCGGTCTCTGTTGAATGCTTTAAGGCTATAGGTGGCAATCTGGTAGCTGAGAGGAATCAATTAGCCTTTGATGTGGCAGTGGAGACTCTTTCTGTCTGATAGATATTTTTTATTTCTCTTTAACTGTGTTTAATTTAGTGGATTAGGCTTTTGATTCTTGATCTTAGCCGTAATCCACTAGAACTGTGATTCTTCCTTTAATTCTTCATTTCTGGCTTCATTTAATCTTCATTTTTGCTGTGGTTAGGTTTTCAACACTGATACTCTTTTAAATTTTACTCTGTCTTGTTGATGTGCAGGTGTTTATAGGGCTTTTGGACTGGCATCTATGCTTATGAGGCACTGACGAGACATGATGGTCAAACCCTGCAAAATGGATACTCTTTAATAAACGAGATCTTGGAGGATCGTCATCCTCGGCTTTAGTTCTTCTTTAAAATCATATGAAAAACATGAAAAATACATAAAATAATTAAGAAATCCTGCGTATTGGGTAAAAATACTTAGGAGGCTGCGGTTAGGAGCATGGTCGTTGGATGTCAGTATCTAACGACAGATATTGTCTGCAAAGATTAAAAGGGAAGTGGTTAGAACAAGCTGTGGAAGTTTTAAGTCAAAGTCGTTGATCCATGATAGACCAAGGAGGTAAATGGTAGAGATTAGTTATGAAAAAATAATGAGAAAGTGTCACATTATAACGAAATGGTGGAAAAATGCAAAGAAATGGGGTTAAAACCTTAATTAGCAATGAAAAGGGCAGGGAGGAAAATTGGGGTTTCGCTGACGATCGTGGGCCATCGGATGATATTAGTCCCAAGAGATCAACGACTGTGATTGCTTTATGAAGTCCCTTGGAGAAAGTTGAGGGCGATAGTGTAATGGGAGATTAGATCTAAAACATTGATCTGCAGAGATCGACAGCGCGGAGCGCACGTGATAAGACAGAAAAAGAAATGAGGAAAGTGGTTTAGGCTTAAGAAACCAGCAGTATCGTGTAGCAGAAGGGAAAGAAAGAGGTTTTAGCTTTTTGGACGTGATATGCATCAGAGTCCAACATGTGGCCTTTCAATACCGCTTACATTGCGTGATTTCTGAGAATTATTGTCGTGCTTAAAGTTATGCGAAAAATGTGCGTCTACCGTCAGATCTAGGGTCTTATATCTGACGGTTGTGGAAAGAGCGCGATAACAAATAGGTGCGCGGGTGATAATAGGTGGGGCAGGGGGGAGGCGGTATTAATCTGGACCGTTGGATCAAAATATGAATGGCCGAGATTAAATCTGGAGGTTGAATGGAAACATAAACAAAGCGGAGAAAGGGTTGACGTGGGTCGTTGATCTGTAGAGATCAATGGCTGAGATTGGCTAAAATAACATTATGAAGTGGGGCGTATGATTTTTATCCAAGGTTGGGAAGATTGATCTGGGCCGTCGGATCTTGACATGTGGATGGCCCAGATCTAATCAGAGCTTTTGCAATCGGTGGGGCGATGGACATGGGAGTGCTTAAGCGATTGACTATGGGTCGTCGATCTGCAGATCAGATCGACGGTGGAGGATGAATTGAAAGACCGCCAATCGGAGGCGATGAATAAAATAATACACCGCGCCAATGGAATTCTCCGATGCGATATAGCACTGGCCGTTTGATTGGTCCAAGATCAATGGCGGAAAAGGGCTCCGATCAATGAATGGGCGGGACCCTTTATATCATATGAAAATAAAAAAATTATGAAATACAAAGGTTTTATGGTGTAGGGGCGGGTTATATAATGAGGCTTGGTGCCGGATTGCGGGGCCTATGGATATATGGAAAAAAAAAGGGGCCGGGGTTTATATATAAGGGCCAATCAACATCAGAAGCAAGGTGATCGTCTTTCAATCTACCCATTTGTAAAATCCCCGATGTGAGATCTTGTGGATCGTTGATCGGGTTTCTAGATCAATGGTCCTTATCATTTAATAAGATGAATCGGCAGGTTAAGAATAAAACTTAGGAAAGAGGGGTTTTTATGTTTTACAAAGGAAAAATATGATCGGACAAGGTTTATATAAACATTTAAGTGCCCGATGGTGGGCTTTGTGGTTATATTAAGTGGTAATGGGGTCGGGGGTTTATATACAAAGGGCCAATCGCATCGGAGGCTTTTAACATAGCAAATAGACTCACGCTGGCTGATTGCTCCGATGTGATAAGCACCAAAATGGTTTAGCACTTGGTTCTAGTGCTAGGACAGATGTGGGGAAGTGGTTTAGGACTTGGCCCAAAGGGGCTTAGGTCCATAGTTAAAAACTTTTTTTTCATGAAATTTTCAAGGTTTTTTGATGGATTTTGGGGTTTAGGTAAGGTTTAAAAGTGACTTTTAAACATTATAAAATGGATTTTATGAAGGGAAGAGGGAAATGAATGAAAAAATAGAGGAATTTTATGAGGAAAAGAGAACAAATGAAGGTTAATGATGAAGGGAAAAAAGGAGTAAAATGAGGGAAAATGAGGAATTTTGCAACAGTCTTTTCTTCATGAGAACAACAGAATTTCAGCATTTCGAAAGGGAAAAAGCAGTGAAGATTAAATAAAGGGCATGATGGCCTCACAAGACTTCAAGAATCAACAATTTTTGCAATGAAACTTGTTTCTTGAAGGCATCAAAAACGATTTAGCTAGCTTTTGATATAACAAATTTTATAGGTGGCTAACAGTGGCTCCACTTGGGGATGGTGCCTTCTTGAAGGCATCAAGAACTTTAGACTTGCATTCTCTAAGGGCTGATCAGTGCCTTATCCATTGGACTGCAATTTTCTTTACTTGGATGATCCTTTTTTTTTTCTCTCTGAAAATGTTAGCAGCCATGAAAAAACAATGGATATTTATCCAACAAGCTTTCTACCTACCCAATCCTACTGATATAACATTTTTTCTTCTTTAGAGTGCACTTGGATTGGAAAACTCTTTTATCAACAATTTATTGTTTTGAAAGAATAAAACTAATCTAAGTCTACTTCTTATTTCTCCATGAACTCGTATTAAACAGTTGAGTTCATGTGCTTCCCTACCTAGCTACTAATTTGTTAGGATTAAACAGTCTAACAGATTTTTATTCCCTAATTTCTAAAATAGAAATTTAAAAGTGTACAAGTCAGGATTGAACAATCCAACTTGTTGCTAATCTATGGCATAAAAAAAAAGCTACACATAGATATTATTTTGCAGAAAATTAAATCAAAATGGAAGGCTTAAGATCTGAAAGTTCTAATCACGACCTTCTCTTTTCTTCAGCTCTGTTTTTACTTATATTTGAGTTGTATTTTCTTTATCAACTAATTCAGATTTTAGGCTGATTAGAACTAGTTTACCTCTGTTTTTGACTTTAAATTAAAACATATTTGATTCATTCTTCTTTTGGACACTCAGGTTTAGATTTTGAGCATGTTTGAACCTTTAATTTCTGTCCTAATATACCTAGCTGATAAGCCAAGATTAAACTGTTTGGAAAATCGAATTCACTAACCTATCAGCAGTAAATTTAAAACTAATTAGTCAAGATTAGGCTGTATGACTAACCAGAAGTGTGTTTTCACGAGTGTCATTTAAGATTGCACACTTTCATATTTGTTTCTCTTTTTGGTATGGGGTTGTACCTTTATTTTTTTTACAATCTACCCTCTTTTCTCTTTTTTTTGTTTTTGTATTTTTGTATTTTTTATTTTTCTTCGGAGACAAAAATCAACAACTATCTAAATGCTCAAACTGAACTTTATAGACATTTATATCTAACCTATTCTAACTTGGCGTATTTACATTATCATATGATACAAAAATGCCAATGTAGCCAATTGATTAATGTTAAAAAGAAGAAGAAACTCTAGCTCGCTGTCAGAAGCATCCACAGTATATTTTGAAGACTAATCTTCAAAACCAAGGCCATCATAGGAGGTGATAACTTTTCATACATTTGGCTCTTGCAACGGATCCATTCTTGATGATTTGAGCCAGTTGGGACTTCCACACATTCTTCCAAAGGATCAATAAGGAAAATATGAGGATTCTCTTCCTTTTGGCCTTCCATATCTGGTAGGTTGTCTGCTTCCAAGACTTCAGCCTTGAGGACTATCTCTTCAGTACGTTGCTGGGAAGCATCATCATTCTTAACCTTCAAAATAGCAAACAATGAAATATCTTCTTTCTTTAACTCTATGCTTGCCTCTGATATAAATTCAGGTTATTTGAATGACATATTGATATCAGTGATGGGAGAAGTTTCTTCTTGAAAAGATGGTGTATCTTCAGTAGGATAGTCTTTTATTTAATTTTCTCCCTTATCTTCTTCATCATATGAACAAGAGGATTCATCATATTTGGTAGTATTGCCCTCTTGTAGCCTTGGTATGCTTGGATTTAGTGGACTGAACTCTGTGAAGAGGTTATTATATTCTTGAGCAAGGGTGTCTTAAAAGGTTTCCTCTTTTTCAAGAGAAGGCTCCTTGGTTTCAACTTGCTCAGAAATTTCTTCATTGCTCTTCTCTTCACCCTTTGAGTTGAAAGACTGTTGATTCCCAATTTTGTGAAAGCTATTTTTGATGGATTTAAATGGGTCATTTCTGCTTTCAAGTCGACGATGGTGAAACTCATAACACCAATCGAACGCTGGTTGCCCTGTGTGATTAGTTTCTGCTTGAAACTCACCATCATAATCATACTGATTAAAATTTGGAAAGTTATCAGAATAATTAATTTCATGAGTCAAACATATTGGGTCATCATTTTTCTCTTCTTTTAGCTGATCTACAAGTTTGTTGTTTGTATCAAGTCAACAATATGGAGTAGGTAGATGAGCAGAAGCGTTTAGTTCAGATGAAGGTTTAGAGGCTGGCAGTATGTTCAATACTAGATCAATCTCTTCCTCTGTCAAGAGAGAAGGAGTCTTCTTTTTGCTTAGAACAGAGCTACAATAGTCTTCTTTCTCTTGTGTTGGCTGATTTTGAGGCCTAATGTATTCTTGGGCCTCTTCTTGGGGAACTTCACTTGTTCTTGCAGGGAAACTTCGAGGTTTTTCTGTTATTTCCTAGTCTTCTTATGTTTCAGAAAATTCCTCATGATTGTTATGATACTCAGTTTGAATGCAGAGTTCATGAGTTATTCCTTCTATGCTATCAGGATGACATTCTTCTTTTATAATATGAAATGAGTTATGACACAAAGGAAGGTTTTCTATATGTGCTGGTGTCTCCTCACTTTTAGGTTTCGTGTTTTCCAAATGGCTAGTCATTTCCTCGAAGCACTACTCACTATTAATATTTTCTTTTTGGTCTTGGAGTTCTCTTATCAGCATAGTACAAGACACAAGAAGGCAACCAAAACTTTCTTGACAACCTTCTTGATTGCTTTATTTGTAAGTTTTCTCATCATTTTCTATAAGGTTCTGATGATAATAGACATCTTGGTCACTGTCTTGATCTTGAGGTGATTGGGCTTGTGTTTGATCAAGGGAAAGCATATCTCGCTCTAGATCATCAATATTCATATTAGCCATCAACCTGTCCATTCTCTTTCCAAGCATGTACATCATCTTTTCCATCGTGATTAGAAATTATTTTTGATTTTTTTCTTTATAATCTTTTTCATCATACATGTATTGTAGTGGAAGAGTTTGTGTTTGGACAGGGAAAGGCATATGCTGCTCTAGATCACCAATGTTTAAATTAGCCATAAACCTATCCACCCTTCTTCCAAGCATGTACATCAATTTTTCCATCATGACCATATGTTTTTCTTCTGGGTCTATATCTAAATCCATGTTTGTAAATCAGAAAAAGAGGTCACTATGTCTGTTCAATTAGTTCCAGGTCTTCTACCAGTGAATTCATTTGGTATTTTGGGAGTTTCAGAGTATGGAGTCGCCAGGTGGAAAATTTTCAGCTCCTAAGGAGTTAAAATGTTTTATGGTTCCACCATCATGTACCAATCTAAGGATATTATGGGTTTTATAAGGTTTTAGAGATGTTGAGCATGCAATTTTCTTAGATTCCCCAGCGGAGTCACCAGATATGTTAGTTGCTGGTGGCTCAACTGGATGATATAGCAAATACTCTTTAAAAAAATTTCTGATATCCTATGATTACCTTAAAATGAAAATGCCTTAGAACTCCCCAGCGGAGTCGCCAGAAATGTTAGCTCCTTGTAATTTTCAAGATTGGAAAAGTCAAACTGCAGAGAGAACACTTGAACCACTTTGGGATTCTAGGATCTAGCCCTCCTAAATTCGGAGAGGGATCTCTCCAATAAGTGCAAAGATTTCATTTATCTTTAAGGTTTTTGGCTATGATATTAGGCTAGTTATGAAGAACGAGGGTTTTTGTTTGTTTTGGATAATTGAGCATGATTATTAGTTGAGTGGAAAGTCCTAAAAGGAAAAATTTTCAAAGGTGTGAAGTTGCAAGCAATCAGAACAATATTTGGCTAAAAATATAGATATAACGCTGTTTTTTAGTCCATTAGGCTATGGAGTAATAACAGGGCTTTAATTGAGCAACAATTCAAGAGTGATCCAAGGGAAAAGTCATATATATCACAAGATCTTTGACATTAAAATGACGGAATGGAAACAATAAAGTGTTGGAGGGGTGGAAACAGATAATAATTTCAACGAGGATTTATATTCTGTACAAACAAGAAAAGCCTTTTAAGCAACTTTTTAAAACCAACCAAAGGGTAGGGCTCACCATAAACCTCTTTGGACAAGCTTGTATTAAAGATAACTCAAGAGACAAACAATCTAGTAATGCACATAATTACCTTCAAAAAGGATGAAAAACACATAAGAGAAACAAAGTGCAACTTAAGATCAGACAAGATACTTTTAAATCTAGTCTTCTTTCAGCAAACACTAAGGGAAACTTTCAGAACTTACTTTTGAAAAAGAAGCTAGAAAACAGGGCACGCCATCACTTTTCTAGTCTAACTTTAATAAGCAGATAAAGAAAATAACATTCAAGAATAATATTTAAAGAAAACAGTAGGACGAGGGAACGCCAGCATTCCTAACTGCTTAAACTGTATTGAATCATTCTTAAATAAACAAATTGGAGGAAAACATTGAGATAAAGCTTATTAGTCAGAGAAGGGTATTGTAAACAGTAAATCCTAACTCTATGCTTGTTGTTCTTTATCATAGAATAAATGGACAATATGGCATACACAAAAGGAAAACAATTACACAGAAAGGAGCACTTCACTAGTGATATAGAACAGGATCCCAAGAATCAGCTTGTATATTGAAGTCAAACTAGTTACATTCTTCAAGTCCAATGTTTTAGTTCAAAAATCATCTTCACTTTTCAGACTAACTTATTTAATCACAAACAGAGCTTCAAGAGCCTTTGAACACTATTTAGAAGTAGAAGTTTCGAGCATAAGTATATTTCAAAGTTCTGCAACCAACATTGTTTCATCTTCTACATAAGTATTTATAGAATAAATGAAGAAGTAGGATGGGATAAAAGATCTCCCAAGTTCAATTAATACAGATCAATAATTCTCGGCCTTTGAGGGGCTCAATGGAGAAGTTTACAGATACTTCCTTTGTATTAATTGTTTTACATTTACGAATTAAGCTCGGTGGGAGCTTTTCTTGACTTTAAGGCTCTGTTTCATCTTTGCAATAACTCTTTTTGGCTTGAAATAATTGTTCGACTGTATTAAGGAAAATATCCTCTGTTCTGGTCATTACTCAACCTCTGTTGAATGCTTTCAGGCTACAGGTGGCAATCTGGTAGCTGAGAGGAATCAATTAGCCTCTGATGTGGTAGTGGAGGCTCTTTCTGTCTGATAGATATTTTTTATTTCTCTTTAACTATGTTTAATTTAGTGGATTAGGCTTTTGATTTTCGATCTTAGCCGTAATCCACCATAACTATGATTCTTCCTTTAATTCTTCATTTCTGGCTTGATTTAATCTTTAGTTCTGTTATGGTTAGGTTTTCAACACTAATACCCTTTTAAATTTTACTGTGTCTTATTCATGTGCAGGTGTTTACAGGGATTTTGGACTGGCATCAGTGCTCATGAGGCACTAATGAAACATGATGGTTGAACCCTGCAAGATGGATACTCTTTAATAAATGAAAGCCTGGAGGATCGTCATCCTCGACTTTAGTTCTTCTTTAAAATCATATGAAAAAACCTGCAAAATACATAAAATAATTAATAAATCCTACGTATTGGGTAAAACTTCTTAGGAGGCTACGGTTAGGTGCATGGTCTTTGGATGTCAGCATCCAACGGAAAATATTGCGTGTGGAGATTAAAAGGGAAGTGGTTAGAACAAGCGGTGGAAGTTTTAAGTCAGAGCCATTGATCCACGATAGACCAAGGAGATCAATGGTCGAGATTAGTTATGAAAAAATAATGCGAAAGGGTCACATTATAATGAAAAAGCGGAAAAATGCAAAGAAATGGGGTTAAAACCTAAATCAACAATGAAAAAGGCAGGGAGGAAAATTGGGGTTTCATTGATGATTGTGGACAGTCAGATGAGATCAGTCCCAAGAGATGAACGACTGTGATCGCATTATGAAGTCCCTTGGAGAAAGCAAGGGGCGATAGTGTAATGGGAGATTAGATCTAAACCATTGATCTACAGAGATCGACGGTGGGGAGCGCACACGATAAGACATAAAACAAAATGAGGAAAGTGGTTTTGGCTTAAGAAACCAGCAGTATCACATAGCAGAAGGGCAAGAAAACAGTTTTAGCTTTTTGGACACGATATGTGTCAGAGGCCAACACGTGGCCTTTCAATACCTCTTACATCACGTGATTTCTGAGAATTATCGATCGTGCTTAAAGTTATCCGAAAATTCACGTCTACCATCAGATCTGGGGTCTTAGATCTGACGACTGTGGAAAGAGCGTGATAACAAATAGGTGCACGGGCGATAACAGATGGGGTAGGGGGAAGGCGGTATTAATCAGGACCGTTGGATCAAAAGATGAGCGTCGGAGAGATTAAATCTGGAGGTTGAATGGAAACATAAACAAAGAGGAGAAAGGGTTGACGTGGGCCGTTGATCTATAGAGATCAATGGCTGAGATTGGCTAAAATAACATTATGAAGTGGGGCGTATGATTTTTATCCAAGGTTGGGAAGATTGATCTAGGCCGTCGTATCTTGACATGTGGATGGCCCAGATCTAATCAGAGATTTTGCAATCGGTGGGGCGATGGACATGGGAGTGCTGAAGCGATTGACTATGGGTCGTCGATCTGCAGATCAGATTGACGGTGGAGGATGAATTGAAAGACCGCCAATCGGAGGCGATGAATAAAATAATACACCGCGCCAATGGAATTCTCCGATGTGATATAGCGCTGGCCGTTTGATTGGTCCAAGATCAATGGCGGAAAAGGGCTCCGATCAATGAATGGGCGGGACCCTTTATATCATATGAAAATAAAAAATTTATGAAATACAAAGGTTTTATGGTGTCGGGGCGGGTTATATAATGAGGCTTGGCGCCCGATTGCGGGGCCTATGGATATATGGGAAAGAAAAGGAGCCGGGGTTTATATATAAGGGCCAATTAACATCAGAAGCAAGGTGATGGTATTTCAATCTACCCATTTGTAAAATCCCCGATGTGAGATCTTGTGGATCGTTGATCGGGTTTCTAGATCAATGGTATTTATCATTTAATAAGATGAACCAGCGGATTAAGAATAAAACTTAGGAAAGAGGGGTTTTTATGTTTTACAAAGGAAAAATATGATCGGACAGGGTTTATATAAACATTTAAGTGCCCGATGGCGGGCTTTGTGGTTATATTAAGTGGTAATGGGGTCGGGGGTTTATATACAAAAGGCCAATCGCATCGGAGGCTTTTAACATAGCAAATAGACTCACGCTGGCTGATTTCTCCGATGCGATAAGCACCAAAATGGTTTAGCACTTGGTTTTAGTGCTAGGACATATGTGGGGAAGTGGTTTAGGACTTGGCCCAAAGGGGCTTAGGTCCATAGTTAAAACCTTTTTTTTCATGAAATTTTCAAGGTTTTTTGATGGATTTGGGGGTTTCGGTAAGGTTTAAAAGTGAGTTTTAAACCTTATAAAATGGATTTTATGAAGGGAAGAAGGGAATGAATGAAAAAATAAAGGAATTTTATGTGGAAAAGAGAACAAATTAAGGTTAATGATGAAGGAAAAAAGGGAGTAAAATGAGGGAAAAATGAGGAATTTTATAGCAGTCTTTTCTTCATGAGAACAACAGAATTTCAGCATTTCGAAAGGGAAACATCAGTGAAGATTAAACAAAGGGCATGATGGCTTCACAAGACTTCAAGAATCAACAATATTTGCACTGAAACTTGTTTCTTGAAGGCTTCAAAAAAGATTTAGCCACCTTTTTATATAACAAATTTTATAGGTGGCTAAAAGGTTGACATCAATGACAACCATTGATCGACATAAAAAGAATTTACCTGAGAAAATGTCTTGCCTTGTGCAAAGTGTATAGATAAGCCTCCAATGATTTTCTCCTTAATTATGTTTTGTGACATAGAACATTTGGGAATACATAGTTTATTACTTTTGAATAGAAAACCTCCTTGGACAAGATAATCCAACCATTGACTTGTATTATGAACTCTTGGGTTTTGCAGTTCTATTATACATGTCAACCATTTCTTCAAATCCTATAACACCAACTGCTGATTCTTGCATGATTAAAGCTACTCTGCTCAAAGCATCAACAACTTTTTTCAAATTACTGTTTGTATGCTTAATCACAAAAGTAAAATTCTACAAAAATTCTACCCATTTGGCATGTTTTTGGTTCAATTTTTGTTGGTTTTTCATAAACTGTAAGGCATGGTTATGAGAATATAATACAAACTCTTTTGGGAACAAATAATGTGTCCATTTTTTCAAGGCTTGCACAAGAGCATAAAAATATTTGTCATAAGATGAGTATTTCCTCTTAGCTTCATTTAGTTTCTCACTGAAGTATGTTACTAGCCTTTGTTATTGACTTAAAACTGCTCCAATTGAAACTCCACTAGCATCAGTTTCAACTTGGAAAAGTTTTTCAAAATCTAGCAAAGATAAAACTGTTTTTTCTGTATTTTTCTTCTTCAACAACTTAAATTTTTGGTCTGTTGCTTCTGTCCAATTGAATGGCTGATTAGTTTCCTTGATTGTTTCAACAATGGGTGCACAAGTCTGACCAAAGCTTCTGATAAATTTTCTATAGAAACTTGCAAGACCGTGAAAGTTTCTTACCTCAAACATGTTCCTTGGAGTTGTCCAATTCAAAATTTCTTAGACTTTTTCCGAACCCATTTCCAAGCCTTCCGAAGAAACTACAAATCCCAAATAGACTAGCTCTTCCTTCATAAAACTGCATTTCTTCAAATTTATTAGCAACTTCTATTTCTGCAAAGTTCTTAGAACCAATTTAAGGTGCACCAGATGCTCTTCTTTACTTCGACTCAAAATGAGAATATAATCAAGATAAAAAAATTAGAAACCTGCATTCATATTCCTTCAAGACTTTATTCATTATCTCATGAATGTGCTGGGTGCATTAGTGAGCCCAAAAGGCATCACTAACCATTCAGATAAACCATTGTTTGTTTCGAAGGAAGTCTTCCACTAATCCCCTTCTCTAATCCTTATATGATGATAACCACTCTTCAAATGTATATTAGTAAAATATTTTGATCCACTCAAGAAATCCATTAAATCATCCATTCATGGAGAAGGAAAATGATACCTGATGGTGATTTTATTTATGTCTCTTGAATTTGTGCACATGCGCCATTCACCTCCTTTCTTTCGACTAAGTACTGTTGGTACAACACATGGACTAAGGATCTCTCCTATCAACCCCTTATCCATCAACTCCTGCACTTGTCTTCAAAATTTTGCATTTTCTTGAGGATTTAACATGTTTGCTTCTTTATTCGGAAAAATTGCTTGAGGTATTAGATCAATATGATGAATAATACTCTTGATTGGTGGTAATGCATTTGGAAACTCATCCACAATAATATCATAAAAGTCATTCAACATGTTTCGGATTTCTTCAGATAAATCTTATAAATTTGTGGAAGTTAGAATTACCTTGGGTCTTCTTATTAAAACAAAATGCATCTCCTCATCCTTCTGGACTTCTTGCAATATTTCTTTCCCACTCATTAGCATAACACTATTTCTAGGTGTTTCTTTGTCAGTTGCATCCTTCAATGGTATTTTTGTGTGTTTTTTTCCATCATTCTGTAGAGTATAAGTGTTTCTTATGCCATCATGTATGGCTTTCTGATCAAAATGCCAAGATCTTCCCAACAATATGTCACATACATCCATCGGCATTACATGACATAATATAATATCCTTGTAAGTACCAATCTCAATATCTACCTTACATTGTTCTGTCACAATAATCTGATGTAATTTTCGTAGCCATTATACCTTATAAGGAGTAGGGTGTACTTTTTTTACCAATCCCAACTTGTCCACCATCTCTTTAGAAACAAGGTTTTTAGTGCTTCCACTGTCAATTACCACTTTGCAACATTTACCTTTGGACTTTCGTATAGTCCTGAATAGATTATTCCTTTGAGCTCACTCTCCTGCTTCTTTTTCTTCTTTAAGAAACACCCTTTTCAATAACAAGGATTCTCCTACTTCAGGTGGTTCCTCTTTACCTACAATATGATGAATTTCTTCCTTCGTTTCAGCAACATTCACATTTCTCTGGGTTGTTGACTTATTAGGAGGACAGTCCCATGACCCATGTCCCCACTCACCACACATAAAGTATCAAATATCTCTTCCTCGACCTCTACCTATGGTTACAAACCTTCCTCGACCAAAGTATCCTCTCCTTGGTCATATGCTACTCGATCCTCCTACTTCATTATGGGAATGTTAAAATCTAGGTTTGAATGTTCCTCTTCCTCTTGATGAACTCTTTCCTCGATTCCTCCGACTTTTCTTTCTTTGTATCTTCTCTTATGATTTTAAGGCTGCCTGGTAATCATATTAAATTTTATTTATATTTAATAGAATATGTTATCACTCAGAAAAAGTGAAACATTATTTGACATGGTTATAGAGTGCATTTGTCACTAGTTGTTATATGAAAATTTAAATTTTTCATCTTTAACCTATCCTAAGGTTCAAACCCACCTCTGTTCATGTCATTTCATGTCCCATCAGTCATCATTTTCCAACATATTTCATTTCCCAAGCTTTTGAATTCAAAAGGGACAATTTATCTAGTTTTCCTCTTTTTGTAACATTATACACTGTAAAATGGCAGTTTTCGCTACGAAATTGCTTAATAGTTTTGTAGCAAAACTGTCAGAAAATTAACTAGCACGCAACGAAAAATAGTTTTTCTTTATGTCTTGTCAAATATGGTGCAAGGTGTCATTCCATGATTAGAAGAGTTAGGATGGATGTCATTCGAGTCAGTTATGGTTATTTCAAAGGTACAAGGTCATGCCTGAGGTCATTATTACCGTTTTTAGCATGCATGAGTCATGATTAGGGCATGGGTTGTCATCAAAACCATAAAAATTTACCAAATTGAGTCTTTTTTTTTCATTTTCTCCTTTATCCTTGCATTTTATTGAGTTTTTGGGGAGCTGCTTCACCGAGCCAAGATGGTTGCTAGCATTTTCAAAATTTGTAGGTGTCACTAATCAAGCGAGGTTGAGAAGATATAAATTCATCATGGCTTGAAGGAATAAGACTAAAAAAGGTGGTCACTACCTCAGATCTGAACCCATGAACATAAATTTATTAAATGAAGACCCAACTACATTGGAAGTGTTTAGAAGAACAGGGTGTTTGCAATTCTGCCAAAGGCTGCAAGGGTGTCATTTTTCGGTTTCAAACAAGTTTTCCAAATGTTTTACTGGATCAGATTCGAAGGTGGGAATGTTAAATATCATAGTAACACCAGAAACCATTGCAGCATAAATAGGAATCCGTAGAGGAGGAGATAAATGGTTTAAAGGCATCAAATTCACCATGCAGGACTGCAAATATTTTATCAAGACAGAGCATAGTGAAATTGATCTCACAAATTCTATCCCAAGAAGCTACATGAAAGACAACTACTCAAAGTTGCTGCTAATCATTCATAAGTACTTCACCTGTGAATGGATGTTCAAGATGGTTTATTCCTACAACCTTAGGCTTCTGCTAAATTTTGTGGGTAAGAGGTCTCTTAACTTGCCTTTTTACTTATACAGAAACTTAGTTGAAATTTCAGATAAGGTTAAAGTTACAACAAAAGGAAATGAAACACCTCTCTTTCATCATGGTTTGATCAAGTTGTTGGTATTAGAGGAGTTGAAGAGATTAGGTAGATATTGGATATCCTTTTTGTTCATCAGTTATTTTTAAATAGATTTTTTCACTCCTAAAAGAGTTCCCAAACCTAGAGATATCCCATCACCTTTAGTGGCAGAGTAGTTAGAACCATTGAGCATGGAGACAGAGCCTTTGAAGAAGACTGACACACCTAAAGCTACACCTACAAAATAGAAGACAACATTTAGAAAACATGGTAGAAAGAGGGTTACAAGGAGCCAAACAATGGTTAAAGGTAACGTAGAGGACATATTTCATGTCATTGATATTGAAGAATCTCCTATTTTCCAAGCTAAAGATGTTGAAGAGGGAGGAAGGAAGCTTAAGAAAGGCATAACAACTAAGAAGTTAGAGTTTGTAGGTTATGGTATTGGATTCCCGTTTCAAACTAGAAAACCAATGATTAGGCATGTAAGAAAGGTTCTGGAAAGCAACAAAGAGGTTCAGAAAGTTAGTGAAACTGCTCAGCCACCACCAAGCATCATTGACCTCTCCTCACTTGCAAAATACGATTTTTTCATAAAAAAAAAGAAGGGAAAAGAGGAAATCATTGAAAATTAAGATGTAGAAACCCTTAAGGAGCAGTTGAAAGAGGCAAGGGAAGAGATATTAGTCCCGAAGAAAGAGGCAAGGAAAGAGATATCAGTCCTCAAGAAAGAGGAAAATAAGCATAGAGATGAAAGGGTTCACTTTGAACAAATGAGCAAGATTTGGGAGGATAAAGTCACAATTGTCTCAAAGACTTTGGACAATTAAAAAAAAATGATAAGGTGGACTCAGCCACTAAGAGGAGAGGTCAAGCACATCAAAAAGTTAAATCTACTCTTGCAAGCCAAGAACAGGACACTGAACGATCAAGTGAAATACCTAGAGTAGCAATTGGAGTTGATTCATGAAGAACTCAAAAAGAAAAGTTTGAAGATGACTGTGGTTGACGAACCCATTGCTCAATTGATCATAAATGAGGAGGAAAAACCACAAGAGCCATAAGTTGAGATTGAATATGCTTTACAGGGTTCATTTCATATAGAAAATAATTTTTTTGTAGCTAGAGGTCAGTTTATGAAGATATTTTTGAAATGTTAAATTTCTGCACTTTTACACCGTTTCGTAGCATTTCCTAGGCTTAAAGCCAAGAAAATGCTACGAAAAAACCTGTAGCATCCTTTTTTCCTATAAATTCAATTTTTTAGTTTTCAAGGAGGGATATTAATGGTGTTTATGTGTCATGACTTGATTGACACCATGGAACAGCAAAGGAGCAAAGTTATTAGGTGCAGAAGCCACTTTGTCAGCGCTACCAAAACTCGCTATGAAACTATTTTGTTTTCATAGTGACCAATTTTTAAAGGTTTTGCATCGTCGTAATGGTAGTTTTGGATAATTGGACTCCTCCAACATGTCAAGGGAGCTTATCATCAAATAATTATGACTCAAAGGAAGTGCAATCAATACAGGTCATTAACCAAAGCAGATTTGAGAATAAGGGTCATGCTTTCCTAAAAAGTAGGATTATGCTCCATAGATCTAGGAGGTTTTTTTAATATGTAAAGTGGTGATGAACTGTCATATGTCTTTCGAGCATGTGATGCTTATGTTGTAACCATAATATAACTACTTCAAAGATAAGTTACAACTATGTAATAAATATGAGTTAGAGTCTTATCAGGAGATGTTTTCTTTATGGTGTACCTATCAGTTTTATGTTAGAAGTCATGTTTTTCAGTTATGTGATGTGTCATAGAAGAATCTGATGGTCTAGCCATGAGGCAAATGATCCTTGTTTTAAATAATGTTTATTAAAAGACAAATCATCGAAGTAGTGAGGGGTTGGATATTTTTTGCACCAAATTGCTGCTTTTATGTATTTGAATTATATCATTAATACAGAGTGATATTCTTCTTGACAGACCTTAATTCTCATGAGGTTTTCAATGTCTTATTGATATACATCTTTATGTTTTACCAGTTGCAGGTGGTTTCATTTCTATTACTCAGAATTCATAACTCTATACTTTGACTTCCTTTAGTGATGAAATGACTGTGTTTTTCTATGTTTTATGTGTGATTTTCCTTTGTTAAATACCTCTATCTACCTCAGCTTCCATGTCAAGAAATTTTTCCATTGAAACTATTGGTTTTTGACTCCACAAACCCAATGGTAGCAAGCATGCATTCTTTCAACCTGCAAAAATAAAAATACGTTACATTTCCCATAGAGTTAGCCATCTAGTACTATCATTATTCAATATCATAAAACCCCCTTGAGAGAGCCCTCTCAAATAGAAGAGGATAAGCTTTAGTTACAAGTGGTTTGAAACAATTACATTGAGTTGTTTGATAAGTAGCCAATCAAGTAAAATTTTGTGATAACATTTTGGTGCGTGTGCCTGGAATCTGAAGATATAATTTTCCAAAAATTTTGAAGCTAAACTCTTGAAGGTAGCAAGATTTCAGAATCTATTCGAGGCCGCAACTACCTTGGTGACTCCATTCAAAATTATCATGTTCAAAGGTGGCTTTGAAAAGGAGATATACGAGGAGTAATCCTGACCCAAATCCACCTACAATTTTGGATAATCCAAACATAATTTCTAGAGGCATTCAAGGCAATTTCGCACAATCAGGTACTTCATCACACACAAAAGCCTTGTCCTCTGAAGTTTTAAGAAGTTCTGAAGATAAAAATTTTGATGATAAAATTCAGGAAGTCTTGTTTAGGTTTGAAAATGAAAAATAATTGACTGAAATTGTCTTAGACCTACATAGAAGAGTTATTGATACCTCAGCCTTAGTAACCCAAAAGGATAAAGATGAATTCAGGGGAGCAGTCACATCAGAGTTATTGTTAGAAAAGGAATCTTTGGATAGGCTGAAGGAACAAGACCCATTTTAAATCTTTCTAAGAAGAAAATTTGGCATCCCTCTACCCAATTGGAGTTCAATTGTAACTAGACTACAAATACCAGCCAATCCACCTCCAAAAAATTACTCTTCCTCTACTACTGTTATCCCTTAAGCTAGCACAGTTCCAGTCATCATGGAAGGAAATGCGCCACCTCCAACTGTTGTTGTACTTGCTAGGTATGCCCCTTTGGTTGTCCCAACTATCCTGAATTCCCTTCGTAGCAAATATTCTACTAGAATCAAAACTTGGGGAAGTCATGAAGAGATTACAACTGAAGACCATGTAGACCAGTTTAAGGACATCATAGACAAGTAGGAGGTTGATCATGAGGATGTCAAAATGAGACTATTTTATCAGAGCTTTACTGGTGAGGTCAGAAAGTGGTTCAAAGCCCTTACTGCAGGAAGCCTACATAATTGGATGAATTTGATGATAGCTTCTTGAGAAAGTGGGGAAATAGAAAAATCCCTATGCAAGCCCTCACTGAGTATAATAGTTTGAAAAGAGCTGTAGATGAAACTATCCAAAAATTTTCCAAGAGATTTAATGATTCTATGATTCCATTCTTTCCCATCTAAAGCCTCCAATAGGAGCAAATCAACTGAGATATGCTAAAGCCTTTGACTATGAATTTTCTATCCTGCTAAGAGAAAGAGAATCCCCTTCACTAGCTAAAATGAAAAATGATGTAGTGAAGGTGGAGGTCAATATGATAGCAGCTAAAAGGTCCAAGATGGGAAAGACAAAATTGAAAGAAGAAGATAAGCCTTCCACATCAGATGAAAAATTTGACTCCATGATGAAAACAATGGAAAAAATGATGGATAGGTTGCCCTTGAAAATAATTATGCTCCTCTTGCACAACATGAACCTCAGTTTAGAAATCCTTAGTTTAGAAGACCTCAAAATCAACAAAGACAAAGGGAAAATAGAAATCATCTTGACCCTCAAGTAAGGTCTCCTTTTCAGCAAAATTTAGTTGATGAAGAAGATCAGCCTGAAATACCAGAAGACTCTATTCATTTCTTAGATGAAAACATGTCAAAAATGTTTTTGACTAAGGAAGAACATGATCAGTATGATCATGATGTAAACAAGGTTGAGGAACAATATGATTACCTTAAATATTACCAACATGCAATATTTGATATGTAGAAGCAATACAACCTTAGAAACATAAATGTTCTTATTATTGCAAACAAAACACAACCCAAGAAACGCCCCTAAGGTAGTTGAGGTTATAAAAGATGCAACACCTCCTCCTCTTGTCAAAGAGACTGAAAAAATTGCTTTTGTTTTAATATTGGAGAATGAGATCTCTAAGGTCAAGATCCCAGTCCCTTTTGGAGAAATTCTTAAGGTAAATGAATGCAAAAGTAAAATTTTAAAAATGTTGAATCCCAAAACTGGAGCGACTAGCATTCTTAATTTTCAACAGGACCATCCTGCTATCTATTTGGGACCAATACTGGAAGATGAGAAGAATGAAGAGGTACCTCCTTTCTATGTCAATTTTAGTATTCATGACATGAAATTACACAATGCCATGTTGGATTCAAGAGCCTTTCATAAACTTATGCCTAAAGTGATCATGGAAAGGATGGGATTGGAAATCACTAGGCCATATAAGGATTTTTTTTCCTTTGATTCAAAAAGAGTTTAATGCATTGGTTTGATAAAATATGTTGTTATTGGCCTCACATAAGTCCCTGCCAAGATAGTGGTAATGGACATTGTAGTAGCAGACATTCCACCCAAGTTTGGAATGCTTCTATCTAGGTCTTGGGCAACAAATATCAAAGGCACCAAGTAGATGGACCTAACATATGCCACCATTCTTGTTTTTGGTGAGAAAAGAAGGTTGTACAGAGAAACAAGGATGGCTTTATGATAAGTAGTAAGGAAAAATATCAGAATTTCCCAATTTATGTTGTTGAGACTAAATTAGGATCTACTATAGTTTTCAATGAACTAATTGATGAAGCAAAAGATGAGAAGAAATCAAAATTTCAAGAGGTTGAAAATCAACAAGTAGAAAATCAGCAAATCAGTGAAGAGAAGGCAAAAGGTTGGTGGTTGTTACACTTTGATGGATCAGCTGAAAGAGAGGGGGATAGAGCAATAATTTGGATCACAACTCTAGAGGATGAAATTAAGTCCTTTTCTTTCAAACTGAACTTTGATTTCACAAAGAATATGGCTGAGTATGAATCTCTATTTCTGGGTTTAGAAATTTTGAGAAGATTGGGTGCCCAAAATATTTCTTTTTGTGAGATTCTGAATTAGTTATTACACAAGTTTAAGGTGTATATCAAACCAAGGATTTGATAATGAGAGCATACATAAGTTTGATCATGGAGATGTTAGATAATTTTCAAGAATATTCATTTATTGTGAAGACTATGGACCAAAAATCAATAGCTGACTCCCTAGCTGTTTCTCCAAGTTTGTTTTTCATCCCTGCACATTCCACTGAATAGCATGAGGTTGATGTTTGCCATGGGCTTGCTATCCCAGACAACATCATCCATTGGCAAGTTTTTGAAGATGACCGGCAAGTCAAAAACTTCATAGAATTGAAAGAGGAGTTTTAAAGCACACAAGTATATCAGCAAAACATGCTTGCTGAAACAAAGGGTAACTCTGAAGTGTTGCAACTAAAGAATGATTATATACCCAAAGGTTTTATCCCACTTGAAAATATTTTTTGACCAAAATTATATGTTCAAATCTCCTATGATACAAGCTAATTATGAAGATGTAGAGAGTCGTAACCTTGGTATAATATCAATGCCAAAAATGATTAATCTTTCAAAGTTTCTTTTTGTAGACATGAAACATAAATATATTGAGATGATGAAAATATTCATAGATGTTTTTTCATGGAGTTATGTTCATTTGAAGAAATATGATCCTACTATTATTCATCATACCATTCCTATTAAAGAAAATGAGAAGCCTTTCAAACAGAAGTTGAGGAGGATTAATCCACTCCTCATGCCTTTGATTGAGAAAAAAATTAAGAAGCTCTTTAATGCAAAAATTATTGTCCCTATAATATTTTCAAAATGGCTTTCTAACTTGGTTCCAGTCATAAATATGAGTGGAGAGATCAAAATCTTCATTGACATCACAAACTTGAACAAAGCCTCTCTCAAGGAAAATTACCCTCTCCCTAACATGGATAAAATTCTCAAGAACATTGTTGGTTCCCAAAGGATGTATATGCTGGATGGTTTTTCAAGATACAATCATATACTAGTGCACCCAAAAGACCAAGAGAAATATGCTTTTACCACACCATGGAGGAAATTCATGTATGCTAAGTTGCCCTTTGGTTTGATGAGTGCAGGAGAGACTTTTCAAAGAGAAATGGAAATTTCCTTTGTTTAGGAGAAGGATAAGTTGGTGGTTGTATATCTGGATGATATAACAGTTTTCTCAAGGAGAGAGGAAGACCACTTGAAGCATCTGGAGAAAATTCTGCTGAAGTGTTGGAGGTTTCGAAATTCTCTCAATCCCACTAAAAGAATTTTTTCTCTGACTTCAGGGAAGTTAGTTGGTAATGTTATATCTAAATATGGGATTAAGATTGATACAAATAGGGTTAATTCCATTCAGAAAATAGATTTTCCTTGAATCAGGAAAGAAATTCAGTCTTTCCTTAGAAGAGTAAATTTTGTGAGGAGGTTTATTCCCAATTTTGTTGAGATTGTCAAAGATATAACAAATATGTTGAAGAAAGGAACTGCCATTAAATGGAAATTTGAAGCAAAGAACTCATTTGAGGAAATCAAGAAAGCACTCACTCAAGCACCATTGTTGATTAGCCTAGATTTTTCAAAGGAATTTCTGGCTTTCACATTTGCATCAGAAAATACAATTGTTGGAGTTTTTTTGCAGAAAGGACAACAAGGTACTCAGAAACCTCTTTAATTTTTTAGAAGGGCCTTAGCTAACTCAAAACTGAAGTACAATATCCTAGAGAAATAGGCTTATGTTTTGGTCAAATCCATCAAAGATTTCAGAATTTAGATTCTGCATTCTCGTGTTATAGCATTTGTTCCTAATGTTGTTGTGAAATAAATATTGAGTCAACCTAATCCTGATGGTAAAACAGGGAAGTGGATAGCTAACTTGTTGGAATATGATATAGAAATCAAACCTAAAAAATTGATGAAAGGTCAGGCACTAGCAAAGCTGATGGCACAGTCCAATTTTGACTGTCTTGATATGGATTTAATTGCAGAAATTTCAGAATTATCAAATGAAGATGAAGAGATAACTCCCATTGAAGATAAGTACATCCTATATAAATAGTACAGAGACATTATTTTTGTCTTACATCTTCATAGAGCTACTGTTGAATTGTCAAAATCTAAAGAAAGTTTTTTTAAGCTGAAATCCATAAGGTATTCCATCATAGATAAAATTATGTATTGGAAAGATACTAGTGGTACTATTTTGAATTGTTTGCTAGAAGAGGAGGCTGAAAAAGTGATTGAGGAGTTTCACAAAGGATATTATGGAGGTCATCATTATTGGAAGGCTATAGCAAACAAGATTCTCGGAGCAGGATACAGTTGACCTACCATGTTCAAAGATGTCTACAAAAACATAGTTGCTTGCCACGAATTTCAAATTTTTTATGGTAAGAAAAATCTTGTTCCTTTACCCTTAATGCCTATATATGTTGAGGTGACATTCCAAAAATGGATACTATATTTTATTGGTGAGATTCATCCATCATCTTCAGGTCAAAATCATTGGATCTTGACAACAACTGATTATTTCACCAAGTGGATTGAGGCAATCCCAACTAGGCAAGCAAATGATTCAGTTATCATTTTATTTTTGGAGAATAACGTATTGTCTAGGTTTGGCTACCCTATGAAGATCATCACTGACAATGCACAAGATTTCAAAGCCAAGAGACTGATTATTTTTTGTCATCAATATCATATTAAACTTGGACACTCCACTGCTCACTATCCATAAGGTAATGGTCTTGTTGAATCTTCTAACAAAAGCATTGTGAGAATTATTAAGAAGGTGTTGCAGAAAAATAAAAAGTCATGGAATCTGAAGCTAAAGTATGCTCTATCGGCTGATAGAGTGTGTACATATGGAGCTTAAGCTATCTTTCCCACATCCTTAGGAGTGTGTGTTATGAAGCTACTGCATGGATGAGAGGAGGAGCCAAATGCAATTAAGAGGAGAATAAACCAATTGATAGATCTGCAGGAAAAAATGGAGGAAGTTTATAACAACAATCATCAATCTCAAAATAGAATTAAGAAGGCATTTCACAGGAAGTTCAAAGAGGAAAAATTTTAGATTCAAGATGCGGTATTGAAGTGGGAGGTCAGAATTCAAGAAAATGGGAAACATGGTAAGTTTGAGAATATCTGGAAAGGTACATTCATAGTAGTTTCATTCCATGGAAACAACACTTACATACTACAGGATATGGATGGAAAACCTTGTGTTAGAGGGCCTGTCAATGGTAGGTTTTTGAAGCACTATTCCTCTTAGGTTCTATCAATATTTCATTCCATCGTATATATTCCATTTTGTTATGTTTTTCTGCTAATAAAGACAAGCTGATCATCAAGCTTGAGCCCGAGGTGAAGGACATTAGAGTTTGAAGGAAGCTTGGGAATTTTTAAAGTTATTTCCAAGAAGATGGATATCACTAGAATACCAGGTTCTTTGGTGTACCAGAGGGGCACACCATCCCAAGTGGAGCCACAATTATGACACAGAAAAAGTGAAACATTATTTGACATGGTTATAGATTTCATTTGTCACAATTTGGTATAGGAAAATTTAAATGTTTTCATCTTTAACCTATCCTAAAGTTCAAACCCACCTCCATTCAAATAACATGGTAAGTTTGAATTCAAAAAGGACACTTTAGCCAGTTTCTCCTCTTTTCGTAGCATTTTACACTGTAAATGGCAGTTTTCTCTACGAAACATCCTAATAGTTTCGCAGCGAAACCGTAAAAAAATGAAATAGCAACACTACGAAAAATAATTTTTCTGTCTGTCTTGTCAAATTCGGTGCAGGATGTTGTTGGGTGTGGAGACTAATTATCTTGTTTAATTTGTATCACAACATTGGACCCCTGTACCTTACATGGGGCGGCAACGCCACCCGTAATTAATCGCTGCCGTGGTGGGTTCAGGGGGGCCAACAATGACTTTATGGAGCCTCCCCCTAGCGGGGGGTTTCGGGGGCAGCGCCCCTGAAGCTAAAAACATATGTAAAATTTTCTTGTAAAAGTATAGTAATTTCTAGTCAATTTGGTCCATTCATTAGGCAAATGATCTGATGGTAGAAGTTATGTTTAGTTTAGGGAATTTTTCCCTAGAAGGAAACCCCTCTCTTTGTATGAGGGTATTGTATTGCGGCTGTGTATTACATGTGTATTCTCTAAGTGGGAAATATATAGCGAGACTGTGAGAGAGAATAGAGGATATTACATCGAATCTACTGTAGGTTTTGTCTCTTCATTTTGCTAAATAATAGAAAGGAAGGACTGGTTTTTCGGGGTGGGTGTAGCCCAAACAGGGTGAACCATGTATATCTGTGTCTCTCTAGTTTTATGTGTTTTGTGTGCTTGTATTTTACGCATATTTTATGTGTTGCATTGCTCCATAATTTCTAATTTTCTAACAAATGGTATCAAAGCCGAAGGTATATTTGGCTGATAAAATCGCAAGAAAGAAGGGTTCCTGGTTCGAGTGGGAGCAATGGCGGAAGATGGTAATTTTAGGGTCAAGAAATTTAATGGCCAAAACTTCCCGTTGTGGAAGATGTATATGGAAGATTATCTGTATCAGAAAATCTGTACCTACCATTGAGTGGAAAAACAAAGAAGTTGGCAGCCATGACATATGCGAAATGGAACATTTTCGATAGAAAGGCACTCGAAACAATACAGTTGTGCCTTGCGGCGTCAGTCGGCTTCAATATTTCGAAGGAAAAAACAACAGAGGGTTTGATGCAGACGTTGGCGAAACTATATGAAAAACTCTCGGCCTTAAACAAGGTATTTCTTATGAAACGATTATTTAATATGAAGATGTCAGAAGGTGGATCTGTTGCAGACCATTTAAATGATTTTAATACAGTTACTAGTCAGTTAAGTTCTGTAGGGGTAAACTTTGATGATGAATTTAGAGCTCTGTTATTCTTGTGCTCATTGCCAAAGAGTTGGAATGGTTTAGTAATGGCCATTAGTAACTCTTTCTTTGGATCTAGTACTTTAAAGTTTGATGATGTTTTCGGTGCTATCCTTAGAGAGGAAATGCGACAGAAAAGCTCCAGGGAGACATCGGGTAATGCTTTGAGTGCAGAGTCTATGGGAAGAAGAATGGAAAGAGGAAAGAACTCGGGATATCGCAGTAAATCAAGGAAAGGCATATCCAAGTCCAGATCGGGGATAGTGTGCTGGAAATGCGGAAAGAAAGGACACCTAAAGAAAGACTTTAGATATCGGAAGGGAAAATAAGGAGACACACAACAAGAAAAAAATCATGAAGAAAATGTGACAGGTGATGTGTTACAAGATGCTTTGATTATTTCTTTCTAAAATGTTATTGATTCTTGGGTTGTAGATTCAGGGGCTTCATTCCATGCCACACCTGATAAGAAATATTTTCATGACTATGTTCAAGGAGATTTTGGACAAGTTTGTTTGGGTGATGATAAACCCTGTAAAATTGTTGGAATGGGTAAAGTTCTTGTAAAACAACAAAATGGAACCAATGGCTACTAAAGGAGGTAAGGCATGTTCCAGATCTAAAGAAGAATCTGATTTCAACAGGGCAGTTAGGCAGTGAAGGTTGTGTGACAACTTTCACAGATAAAACTTGGAAGGTCACCAAAGGAGCCCTGGTAATAGTAAAAGGCTAAAAGGTTGGTACATTGTATTTATGCAATGGTATTTCTAACTCTGTTAATACTTTAACTTCCAAAGGAGAAGATGCAACATTATGGCATCATAGGCTCAGACACATGAGTGAGAAGGGGATGAAGATTCTTCACTCAAGAAATTTGTTGCTAGGTTTGAAGAATGTTGATTTGGATTTCTGTGAAAATTGCATTTATGGAAAACAAAAGAGAGTCAGAATTCTCAGAGTTGGGAAAGAAAATAAGAGCGAAAAATTGGAGCTTGTGAATATAGATGTATGGGGACCTGCTCAAGTATCATCTCTCACTGGCTCTCGCTATTATGTTACGTTTATTGATGATGTAACTAGAAAAACTTAGATTTATTGTATTCAAAATAAATATGATGTATTTGATACTTTCAAGAAATGGAAAGCTTTGGTTGAGATTGAGACAGGAAAGAAGTTGAAGTGTCTCAGATCAGAAAATGGAGGTGAATATTGCAGTAAAGAGTTTTATAGTTACTGTTTAGAGCATGGAATTTGTAGAGAGAAGATAGTTCCAAGAACACCACAAGACAATGGTGTGTCAAAAAGGATGAACAAAACAATCATGGATCGTGCAAGGTGCATGAGATTGCATGTAGGATTGCCTTTATAATTTTGGGCAAATGTTGTAGATACTGTTGTTTATCTAATAAACAGAGGGCCTTCAAGTTCCTTGGATGGTGGTATTCCAGAGGAATCATGGACAGGTAAAAAGGTAAACTATTCTTTTTTAAAGCCTTTTGGTTGTGAGGCTTTTGTCCATATTAATAAAGAAAATAGAACAAAGCTTGAGGAAAAATCAAAGAAATGTACCTTTATTGGATATGGTGTTAATGATTTTGGTTATCGCTTATATGATTATGAAAATCACAAAATAATTAGGAGTAGAGATGTAATATTCAATGAAAAGGTCTTGTATAAGAATCAGTTGCAGGAAAATAAACAGGAAAAAGAAAGCAAGGAATACATGGTTCTTGATGAGATAACTGAAAAAGTAAAGGTGCCTGAAAATAATAATAATCAATAACCGTAGTAGTAGCAACCACCACAACAGCAACAGGCACCTCAAACACCTGAAAGTGGTGTTAGAAGATCTACCAGGATAAGCAGACCCCCTAAACAATACTCTCCTTCATTATATTATTTATTTTTGAATGATTATGGTGAACCCGAATGCTATGAAGAAGCAATTCAGGTTGAAAGCAGGAAGAAGTGGGAGCTAGCCATGGAAGAAGAGATGGACTCCTTAATGCATAACCAGACTTGGGACTTAGTCAGGTTTCCTGCAGGTAAAACTACAATGCAGAATAAATGGGTTTACAGGTTGAAGGAAGAAGATGGAGGAAAACAGAGGTACAAAGCTAGACTTTTGGTGAAGGGGTTTGCATAGAATAAAGGTATTGATTTTGATGAAATATTTTCTCCTATTGTTAAGATGAATTCAATCAGAACTATTTTAAGTCTTGTCGCAGCGGAAGATTTACATCTTGAATAGTTAGATGTAAAGACAACATTTCTCCATGGAGATTTGGAGGAAGAGATATACATGCAGCAACCAGAAGGATATGAGGTCAAAGGGAAAGAAAAATTGGTGTGCAGGTTAAAGAAGAGCCTGTATGGCTTAAAATAGGCTCCAAGGCAGTGGTATCTAAAATTTGACAAGTTTATGTCTAAACAAGGTTATACTAGATGTCACTCTGATCATTGTGTTTATCTAAAAAGGAAAAATGATGGCAGCTATATTATATTGTTATTGTATGTAGATGACATTCTTGTTGCAGGGTCTAACATGCAGGAAATAAATGTGCTCAAAAGAAAATTGGCAAATTCATTTGCAATGAAGGATTTTGGAGCTGCAAAACAAATCCTTGGTATGAGGATAACTAGAGACAGGAAAAATCGCAAATTAACACTGTCTCAGAATGAGTACATAGAGAAGGTGTTGAAAAGATTTAATATGCAGAATGAAAAACTAGTTAGTACACCTTTTGCTAGCCATTTCAAACTTAGTAAGGAGATGTGCCCAAAGACCCAAGAAGACATGGATTATATGTCTAAAGTTCCATATGCATTAGCAGTTGGAAGCTTAATGTATGCAATGGTCTGCACAAGGCCTGATATTGCACATGCAGTGGGATTTGTAAGCAGGTACATGAATAATCCGGGAAAAGAACATTGGATGGCAGTAAAATGGATTCTCAGATATTTGAGAGGTACCACAAATCAAGCATTATGCTTTGGTGGTTCAAACATTGCTCTACAGGGATATGTTGATGCAGATATGGGAGGTGACAGAGATAACAGGAGGAGCACTACAGGATATTTATTTACTGTAGGTGGAACAACTGTCAGTTGGGTTTCAAAAATCCAAAGTGTTATTGCACTTTCAACAACAGAAGCAGAGTATGTTGCTGCTACAGAGGCTAGTAAAGAAATGATTTGGTTACAAAGGTTTATGGATGAATTGGGTAAGAAGCATGATATGGGCACGCTATACAGTGATAACCAAAGTGCCATTCATCTTGCAAAGAACTCAGCATTTCATTCCAGGACTAAACACATACATCTCAAGTACCATTTCATACGGTCAGTATTAGAAGATGGAGAGTTGAAGCTGGAAAAGATACACACTAGCCAGAATCCTGCAGATATTCTAACAAAAGTTGTAACCAGGGAGAAACTGAGAATGTGCTCAGTTTCAATTGGTCTTCAAGGATGACGATGAAGATGAGGAATAGCCAGGTCCAAAGAGGAGTCATTGTCCAGCAAATGAAGCAGCGATGGAGTTGCTACAATCAGTCTCCAAGTGGGAGATTGTTGGGTGTGGAGCCTAATTATCTTGTTTACTTTGTATCACAACATTGGACCCCTGTACCTTAAATGGGGTGGCAACGCCGCCCAAAATTAATTGCTGCAATGGGGGGTCCAGGGGGGGGGGCGACAACGACTTTATGGAGCCCCCCCTAGTGGGGGGTTTCGGGGGCAATGCCCCCGAAGCTAAAAACATATGTAAAATTTCCTTGTAAAAGTATAGTAATTTCTAGTCAATATGGGCCGTTCATTAGGCGAATGATCTGACGGTAGAAGTTATGTTTAGTTTAGGGTTTTTTTCCCTAGAAGGAAACCCCTCTCTTTGTATGAGGGTATTATATTAAGGCTATGTATTACATGTGTAGTCTTTGAGCAGGAAATAGATAGGGAGACTGTAAGAGAGAACAAAGGATATTACAACGGATCTGTTGTAGGTTTTGTCTCTTCATTTTGCTGAATAATAGAAAGGAAGGACTAGTTGTTCGGGGTGGACGTAGCCCAAACTGGGTGAACCACATATATCGGTGTCTCTCTGGTTTTATGTGTTTTGTGTGCTTGTATTTTCCGCATATTTTATGTGTTGCATTGCTCCATAATATATAATTTTCTAATAGATGTCAGTCCATGATTAGAAGAGTTATCGTGGATGTCATTCGAGTCAGTTAGGGTTATTTCAAAGGTAAAAGGTCATGCCTAAGGTAATTATTACCTTTTTTAACATGCATGAGTCATGATTACGGCATGAGTTGTCATCGAAACCATAAAAAATTACCGAATTGAGTATTTTTTTGGTTCTCTTATTTATCCTTGCATGTTATTAAGTTTCTTGAGAGTTGCTTCACCAAGCCAAGCTAGTTGCTGGCATTTTCAAAAGTTGAAGGTGTTAATAGTCAAGCGAGGTTGAGAAGATATAAATTCATCATGGATCCAAGGAAGAAGACTAAAAAATGTGGTCACTGCCTCAGATATGAGTACATGTACATGAATTTATTAGATTAATACCCAATTGCATTGGAAGTGTTTAGAAGAACAGGGTGTTTTCAATTCTGCCAAAGGCGCAAGGGTGTCATTTGTAGGTTTCAAAGGAATTTGCCAAAATTTTGACTGGATCAACTTCGAAGGTGGGAATGTTAAGTCTCATAGTAACACCAGAAAACATTGCAATAGAAACATGAATCACTATAGGAGGAGAGAAATGGTTTAAAGGCATCAAATTCACCATGCATGACTGCAAAGAATTTATCAAGACAGATCATAGTGAAATTTACAAATGTTATCCCAATAAGCTACATAAAAGATAACAGCTACTCAAAGTTGTTGCTGATCATTTAGAAGTACTTAACCTATGAAGGGAGGTTTCACATGGTCTAGTCCTACCACCTTAGGCTTCTACTGCATTATGTAGGTAAGAGGTCTCTTGACTTGCCCTTTTACTTATACAGAAGCTTAGCAAAAATGTCAGATAAGGTTCAAGTTAAAACAAGAGGAAATGAAACCTGTCCCTTTCATCATGGTTTCATCAAGTTGTTGGTGTTAGAGGAGTTGAAGGGATTAGGTAGAGATTGGACATCTTTTCTATTCATCAATGGTTTTTAAATAGATGTTTTCACTCCTAAAAGAGTTCCCAAACCTAGAGATATCCCATCACTTTCAGTGGTAGAGCAATTAGAACCAGTGACCATGGAGACAAAGCCTTTGCAGAAGACTAACGCACCCAAAGCTACACCTACAAAACAGAAGCCAACAGTTAGAAAACATTGAAGAAAGAGGGTTAGAAGGAGCTAAACAGTGGTTAAAGGTAACATAGAGGACATCTTGCATGCCATTTATATTGAAGAAACTCCCATTGTCCAAGCTGAAGATGTTGAAGAGGGAGGAAAGAAGCTTAAGAAATTCAAAACAACTAGGAAGTTAGATTTTGTGGGTGATGATGTTGGATTAATGTTTCAACCTAGGATACCAATGACTAGGCATGCAATAAAGTTTCTGGAAAGCAGCAAAGAGGTTCAGAAAGTTAGTGAAACTACTCAACCACCACCAAGCATCATTGGCCTTTCCTCACCTACAAAAGAAGATCTGGACATCAAACAAAAGAAGGGAAAAGGGAAAATCACTAAAAATTTAAAGGTAGAAAGGCCTAAGGAGAATTTGAAAGAGGCAAGGAAAGAGATATAATTCCTGAAGAAAGAGGAAAAGAAGCATAGAGCTGAAAGGGTTCAGTTTGAACAAATGAGGAATATTTGGGAGGATCAAGTCACAAGTGTCTCAAAGACCTTGGAAAATTCAGAAAAAATGATAAAGTGGACTCAGCCACTAAGAGGATAGGTAATGCACATCAAAAATGTACATATACACTTGCAAGCCAAAAACAAGACACTAAAGGATCAAGTTAAAGACCTAGAGCAACAATTAGAGTCGATTCATGAAGAACTGGAAAAGAAAGGTTTGAAGATTATTGTGGTTGATGAACCCATTTCTCAATTGATCATAAATGAGGAGGAAACACCACAAGAGACATAAGTTGAGATTTAATATGATTTAGAGGGTTTATTGCATATATAAAATCAAGTTTTTACAGTTGGAGGTGAGTTTGTGAAGATAATTTTGAAATGTGAAATTTTTGCACTTTTACATAGTTTCGTAGGGTTTCCTAGGCTCAAAGCCAGGAAAACGCTACAAAAAAACCTGTAGCAGCCTTTTTTCCTCTAAGGTCACTTCTATTTCCAAGGAGGGATATTGATGGTGGTGATGTGTCATGAATTTATTGACACCATGGAACAACAAAGGAGCAAAGTTATTGGGTGTAGAAGCCACTTTTTCAGCGCTACCAAAACTCGCTACGAAACTATCTTGTTTTCGTGGCAAGCAATTGTTAAAGGTTTTGGAGCATCTTAATGGAAGTTTTGGCCAGTTGGACTCCTCCAACATGTAAAGGGAGCTTATAATCAAATAATTATGACTCGAAGGAAGTGCTATCAAGAGAGATTATCAGCCAAAGCAGATATGAGGATAAGGGTCATGATTTCCTAAAAAGTAGGATTATGCTCCATAGATATAGGAGGGTTTTTTAATATGTAAAGTGGTGATGAACTGTCATATGTCTTTCGATCATGTGATACTTATGTTGTAACCATCATATAACTTCTTCAAAGATAAGGCAGATTTATCTAATAAATAGGAGTTAGAGTCTTATTAGGAGATGTTTTCTTTATGGTGTAGCTGTTAATTTTCTGTTAGAAGTCATGTTTTTGAGTTATGTGATGTTTCATAGGATAATTCGATGGTATAGCCACCAGGAAGATCATCCTTGTTGTAAATAATGTCTATTTAAAGACATAGAATCTAAGTAGTGAGGGGTTGGAGATTTTTTGCACCAAAATGCTGCTTTTATGTATTTGAGTTGTATCAGTAATAATGAGTGATATTCTTCTGGACAGACCTGAGATTCTCATGATATTTTTAATGTCTTATTGATCTACATATTTATGTTTTACCACTTGCAATTGATTTCATTTCTATTACTCAGAACTAAAAAATATATGCTCTAACTTCCTTTAGTGATAAAATGACTATGTTTTTCTATGTTTTATGTGTGAGTTGCCTTTGTTAAAGACCTCTATATGCCTCAGCTTCCATGTCAAAAAAATTTCCACTGAAACTACTAATTTTTTACTCCATAAACGCAATGGTAGCAAGCTTGCATTCTTTTCAACCTGCAAACATAAAAAACAAGTTACATTTCTCATAGAGTTAGCCATATAGTACTATCATTATTCAATATCATAAAACCCCCTTGAGAGAGCCCTCTCAAATTGAAGAGGCTAAGCTTCAGTTAGAAGTGGTTTGAAATAGTTTCACTGAGTTGTTTGATAAGAAGCGAGTCAAGTACATTTTTTTCATAACAGGCTAATCTCATCCTGGATATCATACCTCAAGCCAGTTATATACCTGGCTACTTTCTCAACATCATTCTCTACATGTCCATCTCTAATCTTTAGTTTATAAAACTCCTCTGTATATTCTTTCATTTTCATTCCTTTTTGTTTCAAATTATGTAATTGCCTAAAAATATTTAATTGATAATCCTTGAGTGGGAAATTAATTTTTAATTTTCTTACCATTTTGTCTCAACGCTTGATTTTGGGGTTTCCTTTTCTCTGTTGGGATACTTGCAACTCCTCCCACCAAATAGCTACATGACCCTTTAGTCTAATAGCTACAAAATTCATTGTACCTTTGTCTTCAAATTCTTCAAATTCAAAGTACTTGTCTAATGAACTGATCTAGTCCATTAACTCCTACATATTTACATTTCCCTCATATAAAGGTACATCCACCTTTGGTCTTCTAGTTTCCAAAATCAAAATTTTTAGCATTTTATCTGCGTCATATTCTGCTTCTTCTTCTTACTTAGAAGTGTCCTCTGCTACGCTGACATCTCCTTCTTCGGGTGCTCTCCTTTGAGCAACCTCTACGGTCTCCATTCTTGTACGAAAATGTCAAATTTCATTCAGCAGAATTGCATTAGCTTCCAGTCTTCCAAGACCTATGCCAACTCCTCTCCAAGGTGACATATTTTCTCCAACTTTCAAGAATAGACTCAAGTCTTCTCTGATACCAAATGATGTAGGCTAGCTACAAAAATATAAGAGTATGTGTGGAAACTCTATATTTTACACTCTGCACAACATTTTTACTTGCAGCGAAATTGTTAAAAACTTTGAACCTTGTTAAACATACATACATATGGCATGATCAACAACAAAAATTAAACAACCCATATAACCCAAACAATTCATCTCTGTGGAATTCCTTACTGGAGGGTCCCACGATGAGTCTAATCAATCACGAGTGATAAAAAAACACACTTTTTGCAATTAACTTTGACCCTTATACTTTAATCCTTACGAAGTGTGAAATTTCACTGAACCAACACGTTTCCTTCCATTTCCACATTGAAAAAAAATGTGTTTACTTTGCGATGCCTTAACGCTTATCTTCTAAAATTTACGAATTGTGAAGTTTCTCCCTGATGCTACAATATCCACCATTGGTTTAGTCCTGCATCCAATGATCCATGTTTTCCCTCCAACTCTTCACTTCGCCCAAAGGTCAAAAAATTTAACTCACGACTCTTTACGTTAAACCTAATTCTGTGTGATGTGTGCTAGATTTACACTATGCTGAGATCTCTCCTATTGATTGGGTTAAAATCTACGTCTCGTTGTGCCTGCAATCCATTTGTCTTTTTGCTGTACAACTTAATATATATGTGATTCAACAGAGTTTAAATAAATATTTTGAACAGAGAGCCCGATCAATACAAAACACTTGAAAATTAATAATAAAGGAATTTAGAGAGCCAAGCCCTTGATCGGCTGGTTATTACAATTGTTTATGCTCTCTCTGCCCTCGCCTCTCACACACCTATTTCATGTTGTCACACATTTTCTCACACTTTTCTCCCTTTCTCACACTTATCTCATACATACATACATACATATATATATATATATATACACCTAAAGTAGATTTCCATTGAACCACTCCAACAAACAAATGCTACACTATTTCTAAGCTCTTATCCTACTTGACTCAATCTCCTCACAGGGAGAAACCAATTTGTATTTTATTTCCTAATTAAATTAGAAAAACTGAACAAAATAACTTCTCTCATTTAAAAATAAGTAAAATATTAATGGCCAATGTTCACCCACCTCGTGTTAGCCACAACATGTGAACGCACAATCACATCGCTGGCTAAGTCTATATTTTCCTACATCAGTATGATGTTCTGATGTATTCCAACATTTTTCTAATTTTATATGTTTTTTTCTTATTTGTAATTGTGCATATGTTATATATTCTTTCTTCTCCAATTTTGGGATATTACAATGGTGTTAGAGCATGACCTTTGGCTCAACTTTTGGGAATTTCATAACATCAGAGGAATAAGAAGAAGAAGCACAAAAAGAATAAGTCCTCAATAGTGGAAGGATTGAGTTTCGCCACAGTTCTCTTCAATTCTATGCAAGATCTCACTGTGGAGATCAGAGAAATGAGAAGGGAAAGGCAAAACGAAACCTCAAGAGGTTTTTAGAATAGAGAAGGTCTGAGCACTTCCTATCAATAGTATAAGCAACCGGCAGTGCAGAAAGTTCCCCAACACCCTACTATGCCCACTTTCCTTGTAGAAGGAAATGAATGGCATGGAGATGTAGTATATTTGGAGCATGATACTCCAAATTATCTTACAGAGTAAAAACCTCAATCTACAGAATTCAAAGTGAATATGAATTTCTAGTAGTTTAGCCAGATTTAAGAGAACTGAATACCTCGCAATAGCAATAGAAGAAGATAGCATATGCAGAATACATTATTTATTCCTACATTAGATGGGTCATCCAAAAGCACGATGAAGGCTTGGACAGATAATTAGATGATTTCTTACAGCTATAACCAATGGCGAAAGAAGAGGCTATTTTGTTTGTAGCACTACACCTTGAGGGTGAAGCGAATGACTTGTGGTTCGACATATTGAAACATGAAGGAGTGATTGCATATGTAGAGTTCACTCAAAAATTGGTGAAGAGGTTTGACAGAATAAAACCGGAGGCACCTTTGATCAAGATATTTTCCAACATTGAAGAGGAAATATATGAGGAGAAAAAAGAAGATGTCAGCACTGATACTCTAAGATAAGAGAAACTACCAGCACCACTAGCTACAGTAGAGGTATTTGCATTAGTGGGAGGAGCACTTGAATATTTTAAAGATGGTCCTGAGCATTCGAAATTGAGAGTCCCAATCATGATTCAGGAGGTGCATGATGAAGAGGAGGCAGATACCATCATTGGTGCAGCAGTAGAGGAGCAACCATCACCATCACCAATAGTTGGACAAGCAATTGCACCAGTTGGAGGAACTCTTGTAGCTTTACAAGATGTTACCAAGCATCAGCTAATCAAAGGTATGCAAAAATTTCCACCCCATATTGTTTCATCATGTCATCTTCCGATTTGTGGGGTCATTCGACCAGGGCAATTGCATGACCAAGGGTTAGTTCACATTGTTGATTTGGAGTAGTAAACTATCACTGCATCGAGGACCCTTCACTGGTTTAAGGAGGAGATGTATAGCTATCCCAGTTTGACATTGTTGAGCTGCTCACAACACTTTTTTTTGGAGTGTGGAGTTTCTAAGGATGGGATTAGCATAGTCCTAATGCAGGGAAGCTATACAATAGCTTTCGAGAAATGCAAGTTATTGTCGTATGAGATGTCATATTATATTTACGACAAAGAGATATTCGCCATTATGCATGCATTGGTCATATTCCAATAGTTTTTTATTGGCAGTAGATTTTGGGTGAAGATGAACCACCATAGTCTATGACATATTTTTGAGGAGGAGCAACAGCTGAAGAAGAGGAAACAATGGTGGATCGGTACAATGAAGGACTATGAGTTCAACATTGTGTATGGAGAGGGCCACGTGGCAGCAGATGCACTATCATGGAGATCAAAAACTCTCTCAGTGAGGAGGAGTGATGATGTGAGGGCCCAGTTATTATTTGAGCATTTCGATGACTGCTTCAGTTATGAAGCATCAAATGGGTAGATTGTAGATAGACATCATGTAATGGATAAAATATTCCATTATCAAGACAAAGCCTTCTTGATGAGTACCTCATAGCTCGAAGATAAGTTTCTGCATGGAGCATATTTAGAACCTCATAGGTTCTACCGAGCCATCGAAGAGAGGTTCTCCTGGAGATAACTCAAGGAGGATGCACTTCGACATATCATGGAGTGCAAATATTGTCATCAAATTGTGGAGCATGGTATTGTTGACATTGATCTGTTGTTAAGGTATGCATGTTGCTTCAAATGGGATGGGTTAAGCACAATATGGAATATATTAAGATATTCCACTATGGGTTCACAAAAATATGGGATCACACCAGCAATTGTAAACCAGATATAGACTGAGGGGGCTTTTACTGGATATGTCACCTCTAAAGAGAGGGTGAGATCTAGAGGCTACCTAGCCCGTTTTAGACTCTGTCTATAGAAAATAGTTGTAACGCAGAAAGGGTGGAAATAACACACTCCTAATGGATTTTACATCCCTTGGGACCCATAGATCTACAAATCTAAAGAGTGGATCCAAAAGAGGAGCAAAAACAAAACAAGGAAGAAGCGGGAAATTTCCTCTTCAATAAAATCAGCAAGAGGCTCAGTGAGAACGTTGTATATGCAATTTGGTGAAAAAATAATGCAGGTCAGGGCTTGTTTCCCCTATATTAGGCTATGTGGGACTTGTGTGCTGAATTTTAGGAAAAAAAATGAGTTTAAGGCCCTTAAACAGATCTCCCACGAAGTTGAATAGCTAAAAATCAGCTAAAGAGAAGAGTTGTTGCAACAAGAAAACCCAACAACCAGATTTGCACAGTTTTTCCAAATAATTAGAGGAGGTAAAATTAAAATGTACAAATTACAACAATATACATCAGAATAGAAACATAAATGATCCTCCCTTCAATCTAAAGAAAATCCCATGAACAATATAGCAGAAATTCTTCAGAAATGACAAATTCGGCATTTATAAAATTTGCAGAAATGAAGGAACACTGTTTCTCTAAGAGTGCTTCAGAAGTTAAAAAATGGAGATCAGATATATGGAAGATCTATGGCTGTAACGTCAGATCCATCCAGATCTAGAAACTACTCAACCTCTTTTACAAGTCCCCTTTGGGGTTTTAACAAAATAATGCACTACAAACTGTAGATCTGACTTTTAATACATAGAAATGTAGAAAAATTCTAGAAATTGATGAAAAAGATTCTTATTACAGTATATCAGATCTGAACAGTAGATTTCAACAAGATACAAGATGAACTTCAAGATGAGAGGCAAGCCTCAATAATATGAGATCTATTACAAAGATAAAATCAAATAATACTAGCAGCAGCACATGAAATAACGCAGTACCCAAGGGGGCAGTGTTGTAGCTTGAAAAATATGAAAATAGATGAAATTTACAGATCTAAAATCAAAATACAAGAGTGAGATCCTCTTCCAGGTGGTCACAAAATACAAGAGTGAGATCCTCTTCCGAGTGGTCACAAGACATCCTCCCTGAGAGAAATCTCCTCCAAAACAACTAGATCTTACATATCTAGTTCACCACTTGCTGCAACTCATAGCAGCTGCAAAACCCTCAACAGGACCAACGCTACTCATAGAGATGGAGCTTGGCCAAAATTCCGGATAGTGGAGAGATGCATCCCAATCTCCTCCAAAGAGCTACTCCATGGAAGGAGGGAGGATTCCTAAACAGGAAATCCTCTTCCCTTAGGCTGAACAGCCAAGAGAATAGAGTTGTTGAAGCAACCAGAAATCATCAACAACTTCTACATGAGCCTCCACCTCCTTTTTATAACTTGGAGTCTTCTTGGAAAACCCTAAACCACCTCAATTGAGTAACCCTTTTCACATTAGATCCTCCTTCTAGAATTGTGTTGGGTCTTCAAAATGGTTCAGTTCTTGTTCACACACAAGTGGATTTTATTGAGAAAGCCATGATTTGTCTCTTTTCACACTGGGCACTAATTTATTTTTGAGTTTTAGGGGTTTTTCATGTCCTCCCCTCCACTTTATTCATCCATACGTCATATTAAGAAAAAATGAAATATTCCTATTAGCTTGGGCTAATTAGGAATATTACACATTTTCACACAATACATCTCTTCAACCGTGACTAGATTATCTTTCCGAGATGTCTTCTTTCTTCATGGTCTTTCCAAGGCCATAGATAGTGATGTGGACAATTATTGTATGATCAGATTTTAGCGGGAGCTTCTCCATTGGGTGGATACCGATGTAATATCCCAAATGGGGAATGCAGTAATACATGAACAAAAAACTGGAAATAGCAGTGCAAATCAACTCATAAACAATGGGGTCCAATATGGAGACATAAAATCATGTATTATACCAGCAAATCAATACATAATAGTGAGGCATGAATAATATACAATGAAGGAACAAGCCTCGCATAAGAAATCACTCCACAAATGAGTTGTTGTCACAATACAAAAATGTCAGAGACTGCTATAACATAGTTATAAACACACTGATATAGAAAAATAATGTAAAAAATATGTAGGGCTATTATATGCCTCAAAAGATATTCCTAATACAGATCTAGCCTCAATACAAACTCCTACAAAAAACTCGGAAAGGTGTTTTCAAAAATACACCCTATACAAGATGGTATCTAAAGCCCAATGGTTAAAGATTCACTAAAAACTAAAGAAAAAGAGTGTATAAGTTTGAAATATAATAGATCTGATGCATATCCACTCAAAGGTCTCCTCCCATGAAAGGATAAACCCCTCAATCACAAGAAAACACTGCAAAGGAACCACAAGATCTTCCAGTGAAGCTACCCTCCAAAGCAATTTACAGCTAGAACAGTGCTAGAAATAATCGGAAATATATGGCCTAGTGCCAAAGATATGAATTATTCTCAAGAGCTCTCCAAATAGATCTTCCAAGAGAAGGAAACCTTCCTCTTAAGAGAAACTAGCTCAGAAAGTGGGATTCTCACCCCTCCACTGCTGCACCCTGCAACAAAGCACAATAAGATGCAGAAACTGCATCGATGAAGAAATTTGTAGCTTGGATAGAAAACCTAAATGTGTAAATGAATACAATACTCTTCTAAGAGGCCCCTCAAGGAAAGAGGAGGGATTCCCGCTCAGGAACACCCGGTGCTAAACAACACTGCAACCCCGCTAAACAACAAAAGGAAGCAAAAGTCTCAGCAGACCAATATCAAAATAATAATATTAAACATGAGCTCATATGGCTTCCATACTCTTTCTTAAATATAACATGAGCTTTCTTGCCCTTGACCCCACTCAATTAGGCCATTTCCTTCATGAGATCCATCTCCCTCCAGGACTATGTTATCCTTCATTTAATCTCCACTCCTCCATAACAACATTGTTGACTTGGTCAAATTTGACTGAATCAACATGATCCAACCTTGTCAACACTTGGAGGTGCTTTATTTAGCTGCTAAAAAAAAGTCTCCTTTCACACTTGAAGTGTTTTTATTGCTACTAAGGAAAATTATGGGCCTCTCCACCCACTTATTCACCTACCTAGTGATAAAAAAAACTATAATATTCCATTTAGCTAAAGGCTAAATTTTTGAAATATTATAGTCCTCCCCTCCAAAATGTTGCTGGTCCTCAAGAAAATGTATAAGGAGAGAAAAATTCCTCCCCTCCTCCTCTTGTGGCCTCCTCATCAATAGTCCTCACCACTGCTCAAAATAATCTACAATAAATTTTCCCTCCATTGTTTCCTTCCAAGTATGCAAAACCAAATGGCTCACATCATGAAAAGGTGGAAGGTATAAGTGGAAACCTTCTTGCTGTCTAATGGCCTCCTAAAGGTAGGAGTTATGAAAAGAATAGGGGATCTCATTCTCAATGAGAAACTCCCAAACCCATGCTATCATCTAGATGAAATGAGCCATTCTAGGTAGCTCACCAAAAGAATTCTCAACCCCTAGTTCATGCAATGTATTGGGGATGCATGGAGAGATTAAATTCTTCCACCCAAATGGTTTCTCTCTCCATTTATGGTATGTATGGGGCTAATTCTGATCTTGGGCTGAAATTTCATGGCCTCCAAGAATGGCCCAAGCTACCCCAACAAACAATCCAGCCATGAAGTGCCTCCTCCAAAAACTCAAGTTCTCCAAATGGCTCCTCCCACATGAAGAAAAGAGATGTAGTATCGAAATCATAGTTTTCCCATTGTTTCTCCTAAAACATGCAACATGTAAAGTAGGGAGAATCATACCCCCAGTGGGCACCTCCAACTATTGTCCCACTCTACAAACAAAGCTTCCCATAAACATAAGAGCATCTCCAACATATGGAAGAAAAAACCAATGGAAACAAGTTGCCATATGACAAAATAAAGTGGACCATAGTTCCACACATGGAACCAACATAGTGTATCCCTTGATTGCCTCAAAACAAATAATAACAAGTGCCCTCCCAACCACTTGTTTGCTGCCACAATCATTCTACAAGATAGGATCATGAAAGTAAAATGTGGTGCCAATGGTGCACACCTAGAATTATGCGGACTCCCCCAAAAATCACCAATAAGATAGCCAATATCAATGCTAAATTTGGCCTCAAGTACATCATGATATAATGCATAAGAAGGAATGACCATCCTTAAAACAGCATGCTTCTCATATAAAGTAAAGAAGTGCAAATCATAATTCAAAAATGTACCTTCTCTACTATGTACATTGTTCCTTGAGCTGAAACGGCTCAACTAAAAATTCACCCTCACCCCCAATGAGTAGGGAAGTGGTTGTGACATCTTCTCTATCACCATATGGGCTATGCATCTCTCCATATGCTGAAATATATCATGCTGGATGACCTCCCAATTGAACTCTTCCATAAAAAAATTAAATGCATCAAAGTGCATGGAAAGAAAGTCCACATGTGCTGCATGTAGTAGCTTCCTCTTGAGCTCATAAACTCTAGTCAAGAATACTCTGCCATAAGAATATATGAGCTCTCCAACCAACATGTATCTATCATCTCCCTCCAGGTCATCAAGAATCATGCAAGTTCCAACATCCTTGGAGTACTCTACCAAAAGTTGAGACCTCCGATATGGGTCAACCCTCCTAAGAGACAATGTTGAAGATATGAAATGTGAAGCTCCCCACATGTTGTTGTCTTCTAATTTGACATCCCTTATGTAAAATTCATCCTCCAAAATTCCACCATGCCCATCATGTAGCTTCTCATGCTCAAATAGAAGTGATGATCTTTGGAAGTTGGCCTCCCATGAGAATCTTCCATCCAAAAAGATCCTCCCGATCTTGGCCAATGTAAGCATGTGTGGCCTCCATCTACTCCAATGTAGGGAGGATTCCTTCCTTAATGGAAGTACCCTTTGTTTCTCAAAATCCATGGAGCATCTTCCTTGCACCATGAAGGATCCATCCTCCATCACTGCAGCACCTTCTGTCAGTGTAGTATGAGTAGTGAGAGTGGGTAATGCTGAAAATGGGAGAATGTCTCCTCCCTCCTGGAGTCTATCCCAAACTTTCTATGATGTAATAGACCCCTCCAAAGTATCCACCCCTGTGGGATCTAAGAGTGGTGCTATCCAATGTGAAGCATTTCTCATCATCTCCTGATCTAGTGGTCTCCCTGGTGGAATTCCTCCATGTAATGAGACATCAATGTCAAGAGTAGACTGTACATATGGATGGACAGCTTGGTCCCTGCTCTTACAGTGCAAATCAGTCTGCCTCTTCTTTGCATTAACTCTCTGAAATACATAGGGGTGTGTGCTCCTCATCAAGTGATGTTGACCTTCCTCCCTACCTTCTCTTTCTATCTACAACATTTCACAATCATGATGTTCATTGATTGTGCCTTGATATCCATATATGAGATCCTGGGGAATTCCTTGCAATGATACAAGAATCCCTCTTATTGGAGCAAGTGTTCCATCTACCTCTTCATGAGGTGCTAGATGTGCTCTAGATATGACAATGTTGTTGCCCCCATACTTCTCTTCTCCTTCAATATGCAAGGGAGTCACCTTCTCAATAAGAAGATCCTCTTTTGAAAAAGGGATCTTGATACCTTCTTGTCCAAGGATATGAGATAGTGGTCTTGCCTCAAGCAAAGTAGTATGCAATTTGTGAGCTTCTCCAATAGTTTTCTGAAGTGTATTTGAGTTTATAGGTCCCTCCATCATATGCAAATGTTGTGTTTGTTGTGGTTTTTTTGGTTCCACCAATGATGTTTCAGAATGTTTTCCATCAAACCTTTCTACTAATATATTAGTGAACTTTGCATAAGAAGAAATATTTACATTTATTAATGAAAAAGAGTCAAATATCCACCAAGCATAGGCTTTACCTTCAAAATGCAACGCTGCAACTTTGATGGCTTCGTCTTCAAAAACTTAGTGCTGCTCCAAATAGGTGTGTAACTCCTCCACCCAAGCTCTAACTGAACATGTTGGTGACCCATCAAAACTAGATAGGGAAAATCTATTCATGTCATGTCACTTTCTCCTCTCCACCTTGATCTTTCAAAACTCTTGCAAAGTGATATGATCTCTAAAATTCTCAGTTTGAGATTCATACTCTTGCAGAAAATCACTAAGAGTTTCCCTCCAATGTATTTCCTCTTCTTTCATCTCTCTCATAGTAGATCTAGGCATTTGACTGCGCTGTGCATCATAGTGTGTAGCTGCATTCTCACACCTATCATGTGCAAATATAGATTTGGCTCTAGATCCAAACTCATTTGGAGATTCTCTCTCCCTTATCATCTTCTTGAGATCTCCTTTAATGCTCTGTATAGATTGAAAAAGAAGCTTTGAGAGCCTCTCCTCCTTCCTTCCTCCACATAATGGAGTCTTCTCTTTGTATTTTCTGTACATCTCTCCTTCTTATTCTCATAATAGCATAATGGCTGAGATCCACAGGCTAAGCCAAGGTTATGCTCTGATACCACTGTAATATCCAAAATGGGGAATGCAGCAATACATGAACAAAAAACTGGAAATAGCAGTGCAAAACAACTCATAAACATTTGGTCCAATATGGAGACATAAAATCATGTATTATACCAGTAAATCAATACATAATAGTGAGGCATGAATCATATACAATGAAGGAACAAGCCTCCCATAAGAAATCACTCCAAAAATGAGCTGATGTCACAATAAAAAAATGCCAAAGACTACTACAGCACTGTTATAAACACAATAATACAAAAAATGAATGTAAAAAATATGTAGGCCTATTATATGCCTCAAAAGATATGCCCAATACAGTTCTAGGCTCAATACAAACTCCTACAAAGAACTCGGAAAGGGGTTTTCATAAATACACCATATACAAGATGGGATCTAAAGCCCAATGGCTGAAGATTCACTGAAAACTAAAGAAAAAGAGTGTAGAAGGCTGATGTATAATAGTTCTGATGCATATCCCCTCAAAGCTCTCCTCCCATGAAAGGATACACCCCTCAATCATAAGAAAACACTGTAAAGGAACCACAAGATATTCCACTGAATCTACCCTCCAAAATAACGCAATTTCTAGCTAGAACAGAGTTGGAAATGATGGGAAATATATGGCCTGGTTCCAAAGATATGAAATGTTCTCAAGAGCTCTCCAAAAAAATCTCCCAAGAGAAGGAAACCTTCCTCCTATGAGAAACTAGCTCAGAAAGTGGGATTCTAACCCCTCCACTGCTACAACCTGCAACACAGGACAATAAACTGTAGAAACTACGCTGATGAAGACATCTGTAGCTTGGCCTAAAAAACTGAATGTGGAAATGAATACAATACTCTTCCAAGAGGCCCCTCAAGAAAACAGGTAGGATTCCCGCTCAGGAACACCCGGTGCTAAACAACACTGCAACCCTGCTAAACAACAAAAAGGAAGCAAAAGTATAAGCAGACCAATATCAAAATAATAATCTAAAACATGAGCTCATATGGCTACCATCCTCTTCCTTAAATACAATATGAGCTTGCTTGCCCTTGGCCCCACTCAATTAGGTCATTTCCTTCATGAGACTTTGTCAAAGTTGACTGAATCAACATGCCCCAAAACTTTTCACACTTGGAGGTGTTTTATTTAGCTGCTAAAAAATAGTCTCCTTTCACACTTGAAGTGTTCTTATTACTGCTAAGGAAAATTATGGGCCTCTCCACCCACTTATTCACCTACCTAGTGATAAAACAAACTATAATATTCCATTTAGCTGAAGGCTAAATTTTTGGAATATTACAACTGAGTTGGTGCATGATATGAGTGATTAAACATAGTTGGAAGGATGGATGGAGATGATGAGCAAGTGGCTGGAAATCTACTTGAAAATATATAACACAGGGCAGCAAGAAGCATGGTAGCACTGGCTACTCTTAGGTTAGTATGGTTACCACCCAACATTTCAGATTGGTATGTTCCATGTCTTGCACAGTACTAAGGTGATGAAACAACAGGAGGCATGGCTATGTTGGCTACTGTTGGGAGAGTATGTCCAAGACGTTTCATTTTATATGCCCATTGGTATATCACTATTTCCTACCTTGCACCATAGTGATGAGATGTCGCAGTTGGAGGCATGGTTGCGCTGGTTACTTTTGAGAGAGTTTGGTCATCACATTACATATGACATGTCAATGGGTATATTATTGTTTGGACTTTGCATGATACTCATATGATGTGGCAGCAGAACGCCTGGCTATGTTGGTTTATATTAGGAGAGTTTCGTGTGACATTCTACATGTGAATCAATATATAATTTCTTCATGCCTTGCATTATGATGATGTGGGGTGGCAGCAAGAGTCATTGTTGCGTTGGTTACTCTTGGGAGAATGTGGATTGATATTCTCCCATACCTTGCATAATGATGATGTGGGATGGAAACATAAAGCCTTGCTCTGTTGGCTTCTATTAGGAGAGTATGCCCACCATACTTGGTATGATGATGAGGTGGTGTGGCAGAAAGAGGCCTTGCTGCAGTGGATACTATTGGGAGAGTATGGTTAGACATTTCACATGTCAATCCATATGTCTCTATTTCTGACTTTGCACAGTGTTGAGATGATGCTTAGAGAAAGAAAGACCACCAGAGCTAAGGATCGGACCATGGAGAGATAGAACCTAATCCATGTAGCATGGTTTGGAGAGATAGTTTATGAGTTGGGGCTTTGCACTTGGGGAAGGAACCACTACACTTCACATATCTCATGTAGAGAAGAGGCTCTTGGACAGTATATGGTTGCCACTTGGGGACTCATTGATGAGGAGAGGCATCTAGCTACACAGCTAGGGGTCATTCTATACATTGTAGAGAGGCATCTATGGAACTGGGAATTCATAACACATTGGAGAAGATGGGGAAACCTTGCATATGAGGATGCCATTTGGGAGAGAGATGGACTTCTGTAGCATTCACTTTTGCAGTTGCTTGAGTACAAGCAACATTTTGGCAGGGAGGACTGTAATATTCAAAATTTTCCATCAGCCAATTGGAATATTAGAGTTCTTACTTTTCTCATTTAGTTAAGTAAATAAAATGGTGGAGGGACCCATAAACCGAGTAGATGAATAAAATCCACTTCTATAGTGTGAATTTGGGTTAATTAAGTAGTGGAGTATCATTATGGAGTAGTGGAGCAGCACAATATTGAGGAAAGAGTGGCGGTCATAGAGAATTAATGAGGAATATGATGGAGATAGTGTAGGAATAAATGCAATATGATAGAGATAGTGGAGAATCAATTGCAGAGATGATGGAGGAAGTTGTGCATTAAATGCACGCATGATGGAGGAAGTGGAGAGTAATTGTAGCAGTGATGCAGATCATGGAGGATAGAACAATATTTATGGAGGCTAGTAGTCACATGTGGAGTGTAGTTATGAGGTGGGCTAATGCTAGGGAAGGCTCACAACCATAAAAGGAAGATGATGGCAGAAAAGGAGAGGATTCAGGATTTTTATTGTTGAGTGTCATAAGAAATTTCTTTTCACGCTTCAGCTCTTTAGCCAACTCTGCTATGATGTTTAGCATTGGGTGTTCCCAAAATGGAATCCCACCCTTACCCATGGGGTACTTCCAGTGCCTACTCTAGGAATTTTTTCTTGGTAGAATTCATCATTCAGCAATCGGTGCCACTTTCATCTACTCTCATCTGCACTTCGAGCTACAGGAATTATGCATTCTTGAACTTGGGTTTGAGAGTTGGAAGGTTGTTCTCAGTACTTAGATGAGGAGCCTCTGGAGGGATCAAACCTTAACACTGTCGATCCATTTTAGTCTTCCAGTATTTTCATCGTTATATTTGGCATCAGTCCATCCATCCATTCTCCTATGCAACAAAATTTCCTACAGGAATTGAGTAATTCTGCACTGAGGGTTTGAGGAGAAGAGGAAGTTCCAAGAAAATCAGCTTTGAATCCTGTGAAGGATTAATCCTTCAATCTGGGGATCATTTCAGAAGCATGGGATCAGAATTGTATTATCTGTTAGTAGGCTACATCATCAGCCCTCCTAGAAAGCGCAGTATTTCCCAGCAGTTGTGCATGCATCAGCTGCATATTTAGTGGAGGATCTAGATCTCAAGTTTTGAGCTTGGGAATCAAGAGAAGGGACCATCCCTTAAGTTAGTGATATGATTGGGTGCTATTGCAGCTGATAGATATATCTTTCAGCCCTAGATTAGTATTTTTCTCCAGCGAGTGCATATCTCAGCCAATAGGGGTGCACTGTGCAACCCAAAAAGGGCCGAAATTCCATACGGGAAATCTGGCCAAACTATTTCTCGGTTTTTTTGGGTTTGTCGAGTAGAATCCGTGGAAAAAGGGTGGATATTTTTTAGCACTCTAGAAGCCTCTCACACATATATATTCTTCCTAGCAGGAGTATTTTCCACCAACAACAGGAGTTTTACTTCTGAGTGCTAGTTTTGAGTAGAGTTGTTTTAACCATCTTTGGATGGATTTAGTGCATCCCTTTTTGGAGAACTATGTATACTCATTTTTTGCTAATACATAATGATATGGCTCAACTATTTCTACTGATATATATGATGTTCTGATGTATTTTTCAGTTTTCCAGCTTTATATGTTTTATTCTTATTTGGAATTGTGCATATTTTCTATATTACTGTTTCTCCCATTTTGGGATATTACATGCGCTCTCTACTGGAGAGCTTCCTACTGGAAAAAATAAAAGGGGTGATCAATGTCTCCTTCTCCGGGTTGTTGTAAAACAGCTCCAAGTGCTATACCATATGCATCAACATGTACATGGAAGACCTTGGACTAGTCTGGGAATATTAGAATGGGTGCAGTAACCATATTTTCCTTCACCATCTCAAATCTCTTTTAACATTCCTCATCCTAGAAAATGACACATCCTTCTTCAACAATTTCTCCATTGGTGCAGTGATCAGAGCATAGCCCTGAATTAATTTTCTGTAATATCTGGTGTGTCTTAGAATGGAGTGCAATTTTTTTTCATTGGTAGGGACTTCTAGGTTGATAATAACTGAAAAATTAGCTAGATATACCATTAACCCTTGCTGACACACAATATGGCCCAAAAATATTCTAAAAAGAACGTATAATATACACTTATTTAAGTTAAGATAAATTTGATGCTTCCTACAAGTGTCAAGCATCATGTGCAGGTTGGACACATGCTTCTTTACCAGCCCAAACACATTCTAGTCATAAAAATACACCTCCAAGATCTCGTGCATGAATTCTTTGAAAAAAACTACTACTATGCATGAAAATATTGCAGGTGCATTCTCCAATCCGAAAGGCATGACTGTGTATTGGAAATACCCCCATTCTATTGCAAAAGTAGTCTTTCTTAGGTCTTTTGGTGCAATCCTTATCTAATGATATCTTGAAAATACATCAGTAAAATAATAAGCCTCTTGTCCTCCCACATTATCTAATATTTCATATGAAAATAGAGTAGGGAAGGGGTCATGCACACATGTGTCATTAAACTTTCACAGATCCACACAAATCCTTATCTCTCCCTTAGTCTTATTTTCTTGAACAACCATTGGGCTTACCCAATTCGACTATTCCATAGGCTCAATGATTCCTACAACAACCATTTTCTCTAGTTCATCTTTCACTTTTGGCTTATACATAGGATTTAATCAGTATGGTCGTTGCTTGATAAGGCATGCATCTGGTTTCAGAGTGATCTTAATAACACCTAAATCTCCTACAATTCCTTTGAGCCAGAGAAATTCATGGGAAATAGATCCTAATACTTTGCTAAATGCTCCAAAACCTTTCCCACTATGTCATCATTGCAATAATCTCCTATTTTGACCAACTTGGGTTGTTCTTATGTTCCAATCTTGACTTCCTTTAACTTCGGAGGCTTAGTTACATCCACCATTCCTAGTAAGGGCCCTACAACTGCATGCTCCCCCTCATACTCAGGGATGTTGATATTTAATGGATCTTCTTCATTAACTTATAGTGAAAAATTCCTGTAGTTGGAAATATCTTACATTTGTGCTTCCCATGCTAGCACAACACATTATATCCGAGGTAGGGAATCATCAAAGATAAGTGCTTCTATATCATGCAGGACTTCATCCAATTCCTTTGATCCACCAGCTAGGAAAAAAGTTGACAAAAAATTGTCACTCATTGTGATCCAATGGCAATTCCCTCGGTGCAGTTCCATCTGCAAATACCATATAGTAGGAATTGGTCCCAATAAATGGATAAACATTTGAACCCATTTGGTCCTAGTTTTCTCATTCCAAACATCCATCCACATGGCCAGGTGTTTGCATGGATCACCTTGGCCATAGAAAAGCTCAGTTGGTGGGCTAGTGGGCTGCTCAAAGTGAAACCTCATCATCCTGTTGCATTCTTCCCAACCCTTAAGGCTCCCTTTGTGCATATCCCACCAACATGCTGGAGTTGTGGCTTGGCCACATCAACTACCCAAAACCTCTGCTCTTCTGGGAATTTTTTTTCCAAATTTCCCAAAAATAATACAACGCTATCCGAACCATCAAAACAAGGTAATTCTCTTACCTCTGAATAGATGCATCACAGCTTTTTAGTGACCTTGAGGCAATGCAGTGCAGAGACATTATGCAGAATATTCTTCTACTTCTACATTTATCCATCCAAATTTGAGAAACATGAGTTGTCATCTTCCAAGTTCAGCATTCCATCAGTCGTAGGATTGATCCAATTCTCATCCCACGTAGTTAGCTTATACATATGGTCAAAATCATCTCCTTCACGCACTGGTTTTGAATACCTTTCCCCTTTCACCAGATCACGACTTACTATAACTCGAGTACAATCATTTTTAAAGATCATACTTTTGTGCTTCAAGTTGATGATGCCTCCCATATCGATGGCCCGGTCCCATCCTAGTAGCATAGGGTAGGGGTATTCACCATCCACAATTTGTATTACTTCAAAATATGCACGTACCTTTACTCAAGAAATGTCTACCAGAACCTATGGGAGCCTTCCAAGTGGAATGATCTTGTGGTGATTAGTCATGCACAGCTGAATGGTGGACCACTCCAACTTTGGTTCACCCATCATTTGCTAGGTCTACTTAGGTAGAACATTTTCATCATACCCTAAGTCCAAGATGACCTGATCCATCTCATACTATCTAATTTGAACGATCATGCAAATCTCCCAACCAATTCTCTTCTTCTTCTTATAAATCTTGTTCACAACCTTACTCTTAGTTTGAGGCAACTCCTTGTCCATGCAGCTATTGTTGGGACTCAGAAATGTCATATTTTTATCCACCTTTTCCTTCACAATTCCTTACATTTCATCATCCCATTAACCTTTCATTACATCATTTTCATAAATATATTTGGGTTTCACCTTCTTATTTTCCATTTTATTTATTTTTGTATTATAAGTGAATTTATGATTAAATATTAGAAAATATAGATATTTTTATATAAATCTCAAGAATATGTGAGCTTTGTAATGTCTAGGAAATATGTAAAGGATTAATTCCAAGATACGTCTCAAATATCTCCTCCATCATATTAAGGAGATAATTATTCAAGTCTATTCCTAAGGAGAAGATCATGGAGGATTTGGTTGGCATATCTTATCCAAGATATGTGAGAGATGTGAGGAGGATTCAAAGGGATAATATCTTGTAATAATGGGAAATTAGTTGAGAGTGCTTGAGAGAATATTGGATATGTAATTATGAGATGGTTATCTTCCTCATGTATATAAGAGAGTGCTCTCTCTTCATTTTCAGAATAAAAAGGGGGAGAATAGAGAGATAGAGTTTTTGAGTTTTTGAGTTCATGATTTGTAATTTGATTCTTGTAATATAATTTGAGATAGCTTTATTGTTGTGAGATCACATATGTTGTTTGTCATTCAATTCTTCACATGTTGTATTGATTTTCCAATTTCCTGCTTTCCTAGTTAGTGTTTCAATGCTTTTCTAGATTAATTTGATTTCAGTAATTTATATTAGATTAAATTAGTTCCACTTCGGTCCTGCATATATAGTGCATGTGTCTCATAAGCCTACGAACCTCGGATTGACAAATTAAATAGTTGGGAAAATACTACAACAGAATTAAACAAACATATTTTCACCCAAACAGCTATATATCAAATACTGAAGGTTGTCTAACACTTTCTGGTTAAGAAATAGCTTAATAGAGGCTTGCAAGAAAATTTTGAATTTATCATCAATATTTTCTTCCATGATCGACTTGGATGTGGATGCACCTGCAACAGAAAAATCCTTCCTAGGTTCTACAAATATTTCATTTTCCTTCTACAGGTTGAGTTCTTCCTTATTTTCTGAGGCCTTCCTGATCAAAGGCTCTGCATCAATCTTCCTTCCTTCATCTTATCTGACGGAAGCACCACTGTGTGTAATTATGTTCGCACTTGGGTCATCATCTTGTCGTTCAGATTTAACTATTTGTATGTTCTGCATAGGCGTTTGTCGTTGCTTTTCCTGCATTATAAAAATCAAAATAGGATAATCTTCATTAAATTAATCAAATTTTCTACAATACTTGCAAGATTGTTACTCAGGGTCGGAAAATCACATGAATAGTGTCCAACATCTCCACAATTATAGAAAATTAATTGTCCTCATCCACGACCCGCAACTACACCTCTCCCTCCTCCCCTTCCTCTTGCTATATGCTAGTGAAGATGGGTTGTCCTAAACCCTATAGAGGTTGGCACTGTCCATCATTACCTTGAATCTGCAGTAGTGGTGCTCATTGTGGCCAACTGAAGAGAAAAAAATAAACCATTTTTTTTTTAGTTCCGACACATAACTTCCTAATCGAGGTAAATGGATTGTGTCATGCCATCCAACTACCTTACAGTCAACACACCACAGTGTGCGAGTGTCGATCGGCCCTGCAGCATCCCTGGGGCACAATGGATTTGGCAATCCCACCTGTATGTAATCTCGGATCAAGTTGCATTGATATTTTGTGTGTCTAGAACCCTTACATAGTATACACCATACATCTATGCCAACTTCCTTTCCTCTATCTTTGCGCAAGTTCTGTATCTCCAAGTGCATCATTTCCAATTGATTTTGGATTTTTAGAGTTCCAAATTGGTAATCAGCCCTAAGCACAGCTCCCAGTTTCATGGAAACTTCGAGAGCTTCTGCTTGGGAATCAATATTCTGCTGATTCATAGGCCCACGCTGATGTGGAAAAATCATGGAAATAAACCATTCCTTATGCTACTTATCTTCATAAATAAATACTCCCTCACTAATAGATTGCTTCAACCGCTGATCCACCTCCCAAATAGATTCATTTGGATCTTGTTTGATATATTTCAAGTCTGTTATACACATTGAGTAGCACTTTGGTTTTCATAATTGTTGCTTCAAATCATCCTTGATCTCATTAACAATAGGATTAGCATGCTGAGCTAGATATCCCATAAAATAGTCCAGTGCACGACCTTCAAACGCCATAGCTAGCTCTGCTCTTTGGACATCATCGGTGTTAACATTTTTCGCAGTCCATACTAAATTTGCAACAAACCAAAAAATACCCATTTCCTCATCTCTCGCACGCTTGAAGGTGGGTAACTTCATATGCATAGCCATATCTTCTCCTAATGGTGATTAAGGTGGGGTAGGAGATGTCTTACCCCTGCACGAGTTCGATTGTGGAGTAGGAGGAGGGATACCTTCGGTGTGCATAGCCTCACCGCTCTCTATATCACTATCAAGTGAGTTTATCAGGGGGGTTTATACAGATATTTCTCCTCTCTGATTAACCTCATAGTACTTTCAACTGCGCGTGGTGATTTATAACTTATATGGGGTCATTCACTCAGTGTGACTGCAAAAAAACATTCTTTCCACACAATAGCATCTTAATCAGCAAAGCTAGAGAGCGTATGAATTTACCTCTCATTCCTTTAAAGAACCTTATTTAAGCTTTAGAATATGAAACAAACTGATCTACTGCAAACTCTATTACAAACCCATCGAAAATGTTGTCAACCTAGTGATATACAGTGCGGATGATGGAGTTATCAGTCTGATCCAACTGTTGGATCAACTCAGGAGTCCACTAAGTGACCTTATCATCCTTCCATAAGGTTTGGAACTGATCTAATCTTGATAATGACTCCTGTAATTCTTTCGCAAAGGTCACAAATAAAATCTCATGAATCTTTGTGAAAATATACTTATGTTTCCAATCTTCAGTAGAAAACTTCTTACTTTTGTTTTCCTTAATGGAAAATTCTTGAATTTTCTTCTCAAACCAGTCTTGTAACTCATGTTTTGATGGTTGTGACATCATCCAATCTCTCTCAAAATGATCCTGGACCCAAAAAAAGAACCATTTGTTGGCTTGAGGGGTCCCAACCCAGGGTCTAAGTTAAGAAAAACCAACAAAACCTTCTTACTACTGGCCCTTTCAGCAGTGACCTACTTGCGTAGGTTAAAGTCTCACCTGAAGTAGTATGGGGTGGTGTTGGAGCCAGGTTTCCACACCCCAAGAGAGGATTAAATTATGTGGGTGTATTCAGATCTATAATAATAGCAGACTGGCCTTCATAACATAAAACCTAACCATAAACCCTAAGTCAATTATCACAGGTTTCTTTGGTGCGTGCATGTAGACACTAGATCTATAATTGCTTTAACTATATTAACAATAAAATATTCATCCCTTACAATAATTTATCCATGCAATTGGCATTCATATAAAACAGTAATCAGGTTTGCACCCGATATAAACACAGATAATATACTTTATGAAGTAAACGAAAATAGTACACATAAACATATCAAAAATCAAAACACAGCTGCATTTAATACTTAGAATGGTCTGAAACAATCCTCTATTCATCCATAGTTTGTAATATCCTTACAATACATCATTTATGCCCATGCACAAGCCAGCAAGGTCCGCACACAATAGGACTAAGGTCTCAGTGCACACAGCCAACAAGAGCCTTCTATACCCAGACAAAAAACACACACTTATATGAGAGAGCTATCATTCATCAGAACTTCATCAAAACCTGTCCTTTCTGACTTGATATAGACTTCTATTTATACTTTAGCCTATTTTCATACTAAGGCCTACAAACTATGGTTTGAGACTCCTAGATGTACCCTTTTTCCCATTACAACTCATGAAGGGGCTTTGACCTACCCCAAATCCCCTTGACCTGTTAATTGCTTAACATGCATGACTCAAAACTACAAAGATACTATATTTTTACCAAAATTGAGGTCCTAAGGGATCCCACTCCAACAACACCCATAGATAGAGAAGACACTTCAGACCAGACAAGATGGTACAGAGACAGAGAATGTAGGCTTGAGATCATAACTGGAAAAGGATATTGCATCCCAGTGGAGGAGGATAAATGGAAGGCACCAATGGTAGAAGAGGATGATGGGAAGTATTTTGGAAGCCTACCTCTTAAATATACGCAGGAGCTCACTAAGAAAGTATAAGATATAGGGAAAGAGTTTCCAGAGAAAATAGACAGAGGGAAATCCTGAGGCGGTTTAAAAATAGAGAAGGATAGGGCACTTCTCACCATTGGCCTGAGAAAAAGGTAGTGCCACATGCCTAACAATTCGCAACCATGCCTACTTTCTTAGCCGTAGAGACAGGAGTAGGAGGACCTCGAGGGCCCGCGGAGGATCATTACGATGAGTATTTTGCGGAATACATATTTCATGGGCAAGAGTTCAGAGATCACTTGATCTTCAATGAGTTTTTTCATCTGAGGGACAACTATAGACCTTGCAGATATAACATAGGAGGTGGGTACATGTAGGGTAATGACTTACAGTGTATCGCAGGTAGACTTTTTTATGCCTATTTTTGATGGGTCATCAAAGAGTACGAAAAAAACTTGGGTAGAGAAGCTATACATCTATCTTTAGCTAAACCACATGGCAGAGGTACAGACCATCCAGGTAGAAGCATGCACCTTGAACGGGAAGCTCATGATTTGTGGTTCCATGAGATGAGCACATCGGGTCACACAGGGGTGACTCCATATGCAAAGTTCACTCGGAGACTAGTGGAGAGGTTTAACCAGAAGGATCGAGAAGAAAATTTTTTCGAGCTGGCCAAGCTCAAATAGATAAGACACCTATAGACTTATATCTTTGAGTTTGTAAAGCTCTTAGTGATTTTTCCAGATCTGTCCATGGGTAGGAGGGTGTATATGTTTATCAACAGACTAGCGAAGCCTCTATGTGGGCTAGTGAGATCCACTAGACCCACTGCACTTCTGGACGCAGTTGGGAGGAGCAAGGATATATAGGATGCCTTGCCAAGGATGAGGGCTCTATTTCCCAAAAATGAAAATTTCAGTCAAGGGGGTAATATACGAGGGTTCCACCCTTGAAGGGGAACCAGCGCCGAGGACCTTTGGATGATGATACCTGGAGGGATTTGAGATGAAGAAATTTATGCTTCACTTTCCAAGACCCATGGGCATCGGGTCATCCTTGTGCCACAAGGAAGGCAAACAACATTGAGGTATTTTGCAACAGTGAAGGAGAAGAAGAGGCATATGAGGAATTGGAAGGAGATGCCAATGCTGATGCACTAGGAGGAAATCCACCACCACCACCACCACTACTAGCAGGAGGAGAATTTTCACCAACTAGAGGGGTCCTTGAATCCTTGCGAGGAGTTCCCAAGTATTTGACACTGAGAGTCTAAGGCACAGTCCAAGGACAACGTGTTATGATATTGGTGGACAATGGGGCCACACATGATTTCATTGATCCTGTTGTACAAATCAGCCCCTCCATTCAAATTTTTGCCAGCGTCTCCTCTTTCCCTTTTATCGTTGCCCTTTCTCGAGCCAGAAATACATTGAAAAAGGCTAAAAATCCGCTCTTTAAAGTCATATAAGGCCTAGCTCCTTTCTCCCCTAGCTCCACGCCTCCTTTCATCCATATAGCCAAGCGGTGCCCCTTAGAGCGTTTATCGCAAATCACATGATCGCACCATCGCACTTTCTCCTCATCGCATATTCCGCCAGCGCGCTTCCTGCCTTTGCGATTTGCGCACCCATCGCAAAAGCGCAGTTTCCCATTCATGCTATTCTCCTTCATCGCACTTTTTGTTTTTGCGATCTGCGCTCAACCGGTTACGCCCATCGCATAGCGCATAGCGCAGATTCTTGTTATTCCATCGTTCCCTCCATCGCATTTTCTCCACTTGCAAATTTGCGATGTGCGCTCTGGGTCCCACTTCCAAAGCCTTTGCTCCATTGTTTTGTCACGTTTTTCTTCGTAACTCCCATGAAAGTTAATCTTTGAATTTTGGTGCCGTTAGCATTGTTTCACCATTTTTTGTCATCCATCCACGTGTCATTCGCTTTTCCCTCCACCATTCACATATTTCGTTTATGTGCTGCGTTCGGCATTTTTGTTTGATGTTTTTGCTTCGTGCACTTATCATCGTCCCTTTGTATTACCCCATTTTCACTTCCCATTCCTTTGCTGTTCCCCCTGTGTTTTTCTCCACCCCGCATCATCTCATCTTCCCCTCAAATCGATCCCACCGCTTCCGTTAACCTCACTATGTACACTATCTCTGTGATTATTTTTATTCAACAGGATTTTGTTTTGCAGGAACTTGTTGTGGGAACGAAATTGGTGGAAAGGATCCGGGAGTCACTATGATGTGACCACCATTAAAGAAAAGATACTTCGATCTATAGAACTCTCCAAAGAAAATCAAAAAGGGAAAATTTGGGTGGATGAAAACATTAATGCAGCAGCAGATTATTAATGAAGGAGCAATGAATTCAGTGTCTGGCATGAAAAGTTTCAAATTTAAATTCAAAATTAGAAGGCCGAAAGTACCATGTACAGAAACAGGCGCCTCAAGGTTTTATTGCTGCAGATCTTCCTCCTCCAGCAAAGAGCAGAATATTTGCATATTTTATTATTTATGTCCTGTTTATAAGGAGATTTTCGTTCTCAGCACTCATTTCCGGAAATAAGTTGTAAAGTACAGTCATTTATGTTCAGTCATTCATAGTGTGGACGCGAATGTTTTCCGCCATCATATTCAAAATAAATCATTAAATGTTTCCATCCACCTCCTCCTCTAGAATTCTCTTTCTCCTCTATAAAGGCTAGAAAGAAAGACATTGTAGGGGTTCCAGATTTCTATCAGCAAACTGTGCAGCGAAAAGGATTTTGTATACATTTTGTAATATTTTTGTATGAAGGTTCAGAGCCCGTAGGGTCTCAGTGAGGAGGAGTTATAACTGTATTAAGGATTCTGATCTTTGGTATCTCACAGTATGTAATTTTCTCTCATGTATTAATACAATCTCTCATTTCATGCTATTTATCTTCTTGTATCATGCTCTAGAATGCGAGTGGCTCACTAGTTTGCAGTAAGGATTCATCCTAATTGATGCCCTTTCTGGGATTAGTCAAGTGCTTTAAATAGGCCTAGTCATGATATATTGTTCCATGTTCATCTCTTCCATATTTTCTGCTATATTAGTTGCTTGAGGAGGGTGCTTTTAAAACGCCATTGTCATATAAGGATTCATAAATTGGTATGCCCTTATATGGTTCTGTTGTGTATCTGGGTATCAGTCTCATGTTAACTAATATCTTCTTTATGTTTTCTCACTGCACTCGCTTCCTGATATTTGATTTCTATGATATATTATTTGAACTGGCCCTCTTTACAGTAAGTTGTCTCTTAACTGTCTGATACCTTTGTATTGGAGTTTTACATGATGTCCCTACACTATTCTTGTCTTTGTATCAGCTTCTGAGAGAGATTGGTCCCATTCAAAACTAATTCCCTTGTTCAAACAAGAGATAGTGAGTGAGCTCTTGGACTGACAATCCAAACTATATGAAGGACTCCTTGCTATATTAAGATGTCCTAGGCACTGGTCTATGGCAACTCTAGACTGTCTCTAGGGGGTGAAAAAATTGTCCACAACATCTTTCTGGCGCCATTGCCGGGGATCGAATTCAAGAATATCAGTTTCCCTGGGTTTCGAAAAATTGTTTTCACTCTCTAATAAGGTGAGCACAAAGAGTTGAAGAGTTGCATATCTCTCACCTTGGTGACTCCACTGTTCTTTATCTGATAAATTTTGTTGATAGTCCTGGCTTCTCGAAAGCCACATTTGAGGTCAGATACATCTCAGTCTAAAACACCTTACGTGTCTGACCCAGAGAAGATCATTCATAAAAGAGTTTGGAAGGAGAGGAAGTCAGTTCATGCTGAAAACCTTGAATATTCCATTGAAGATTATCTGCCCTCTTCTTCTCAAGAAATCAAAACAGAAATTCCTGAGTTTTACTCAGAAACTCCACGTAGAGGAAGTGTCTGGATTGAAGAAGACTCTCATCCTACTCCTGAGGCTAAGGAAAATAAAGAGGTCACAGAAGTAGCCGCTGTTAGTCGTGAATTATTCCCAGCTATGCCTCATTCCTCCATATCATATTTTCCCATTGTTATTCATACTCTGCTTCCTCCTACTCCTCTCCCTTCATTTTCATCTCAGACTGTTGTACAACCCCCACCTCCCCCAATGGCTAATGTTCCTACTTTTCTATTGAACAAATACGCGCCACTAGCCTTGCCCCAAGTGCTGAATGATATGCCACAGGATTATCTAAAGATTCTGCCAAGATTTAATGGTGAAAACGAATTTGATGCTCAGAAACATCTTGAGACCTTCTGCTCTTTTGCAGAGAACTTAAATGTTGAACACCTTGATGTGGTCTTGAGATTGTTTGTGCAGTCTTTGGAAGGGGAAGCCATAAAATGGTTCAAGACATTGGGAAACCGTTCAATAACCACCTGGGATATTATGGAGAATACTTTTCTCAGAAAGTGGGGAGAAAAGAAAGATCATGGTCAGTGTCTTATTGAGTTAAATACTATGAATAAGAAACATAATGAAGGGGTATCATAATTTATCAAAAGATTCAAAAAGTTATATCTGAGCCTGCCTCCTGAAATGAAGCCCCATGAAGCCGCTGCAAAGATAATTTTTATAGCAACATTTGATTTTGACTTTGGATTCTCGTCGAGAGAAAGAAAACCTGCCACTTTAGATGATGCACAGTCAGATGCTCTGGAATTGGAAGCAAACTTTGCCTCCACTGGGAAATTGAAGGGAAAAATTGAACAAGATACTAGGAGGAGAGGCAAAGAAGAAGTTTCCACCTCTAATCAGGAAAAAGATTCAGATAATATGGATGAAATAAGAAAAATGATAAAGAAGATGGTCAAGCTTGAACTGGAAGCTAAAAATGCAGCTCCCAAGAACTATTACAATGCTCCAAACAGAGGATACAATCTCTAGTATAGAAGACCCCCATTGCAGATATTGCCGAGAGAAGAAAAGGAACAACAAGACCATGTACCCCATCCCTTGTACCTGGAAGGACCAGCAGATGACTCCACTGGAGATGTAGCTTATGGATTGGAAAACTCAAATCTAGCTTTTTCAAATATTGATGATATAGATTGCCCATTGCAAGACAAAGATGAAGAAGCAGAGATTGATCATTATTTTAAGCAATTTGCTGATTTCATGCAAGCACAATTCAATGTCAAATATGATCTCAGATCTTCAAGGAAGAGGACCAGAACTCAAGATCAAGAAGAGGAGCCACCTCAGAAAGAATCAGCAACAAAGAAGAACATAGAAAAAGGTAAGAATCCTCTAAATACTCCCTTGCAGTCCAATGATCAGATTCCTTCTTCTTCTAAAACAGTCAGTCCTCATAATGTTGAGCCAGTGTCAAAAGAAATTAAGTCTTCAGCCGAAAATAAGGAGTCAAAAGAAGTAGTGATAGAAAAACCCCCATCTGCTTTCAATTTGCAAAAATAACTTGAGAAGATTAAGATTCATGTCCCCCTGACTGAACTGTTAAAGCAACCTGTATATCAGTCTCAAGTTACTTCCTTCATACTTCCTCCTAAAATACCAATCGCACCTGATAGTATAAACCTTCAAGAAGAAAGACCCATGGTAGTATTTGGTCCACATGTCAAGGAGATAGACCCTTCTACTCCTCCCTTTTACGTGTCTCTAGTTATACATGACCTGCTGTTGCACAATTGTATTTTAGATTTTGGGGCTTCCCATAATCTTATGCTTCTGTCTGTCATGGAGAAACTAGGACTACAAATTACAAGACCATACAAAGATTTATATTCATTTGATTCTAAAAGGGTTAAATGCTTGGGAATGATTAAAGATTTAGTGGTCAATTTGGCTCAAATCCCAGAAAAGAGTGTGGTCATGGACATTGCGGTCGTTGATATCCCAGCCCGCTTTGGCATGCTGCTGTCAAGGTCCTGGGGTAAAAATATTGGGGGATCAATTAAATTGGATTTAACATATGCTACCGTCCCAGTCTTTGGAGGTCAGGAGAGGAGGTTATACAGGGAGACTAGATTTGTTAAAATGGTAACTAAGGCTGACTGCTCAAAGAATTCTCCAGTTTATAACAAAGAGGGAGACTTCTCATTTTTGATGTTAGAAGAAAATCAAAATTATGTTCATGAGCCCCTCTTTGGTCATTTTCAAGCTGAGCAGCCTAAAGGAGACCAGGAATCAGAAATTTGGACTTTGCATTTTGATGGAGCAAATTCAAGAGAAGGTAATGGATCTGGGGTGTTACTAATTTCTCCTACAGGAAAATGGGTGCCACTGTCTTTTAAATTAGAGTATGAGGCTACAAAAAATGTAGCTGAATATGAAGCACTACTATTGGGGTTACAGACAGCCAGAAGCATGGGCATCCAGTGTTTAAAAGTCTTGGGAGACTCTGAGCTGGTGGTAAGGCAGATCAAAAATGAATGTCAAACTAAGCACCCTCGGCTCAGAGCATATAGAAACGAAGTGTGGTACATGATAGAAATGTTTTTCTCAGCATTTAACATATAGTTCATGCCCCAAGAGCAAAACCAAATAGCAGATTCTCTCGCTGTAGCTGCCAGCACATTCCGTCCTCCTCAAAATCCACTTTTAAGATATGAAGTGGAGGTACGTTACAGGCCATCCATTCCAGATAATATAAAGCATTGGAAGGTATTTGAAGATGATGAACAGATGAAGAGATTCATGGAGACAGTGGGAGAATTCTCCAACATGGAGATTGATGATAATGAGGAGGAAGAAGTTGGAAATATTGCAGGAAACAAATGGGAAGAAAGAATAGCAAGAAATAAAGTGCTGCAGCTAAAAGGAAATGTTATACCTAGAGGGATGGTGCCTCTAGAAATATTATTTAATAAATATGATGTTCCAATGCAGCCAAACAAAGTAACAGAAGAAGATCAAGTGGGAGATTTGAATCTGGGTACTTATGCTGATCCCAAAATTGTAAAATTATCTAAAAAAGTCCCAGAAGAATACAAAGAAAATTATTTGAAGTTGTTTCAATCTTATAAAGATGTATTTTCTTGGTCCTATCAGGACCTAAAAACTTTTGATATAAATATAATGCAACATAAGATTCCATTGAGGGAATATGCAAAGCCATATAAGCAGAAACTCAGACAGGTAAATCCTCTGTTGCTTCCCTCCATTGAAAAAGAAGTCAAGAAGCTATTGAAAGCCAAAATAATTGTGCCATTGAGGTACTCAAAATGGGTAGCAAACCTTGTTCCTGTTCGAAGGAAAAACGGAGAAATAAGGCTGTGTGTAGATTTCAGGAATTTAAATAGAGCATCATTGAAAGATAACTATCCACTGCCTAAAATGGACCACATCCTGCAGAAAGTGGTGGGAGCATCCAGAATGTCAATGATGGATGGATTTTCTGGTTATAATCAGGTAGCTGTATTTCCAGAAGACCAGAAGAAAACTGCATTTACTACACCATGGGGAACTTTTATGTATGCTAGGATGCCATTTGGATTAATTAATGCAGGAGCTACTTTTCAGAGGGCAATGGACATAGCCTTTGTTGGAGAACAGGACAAGTTTTTGGTGGTATATCTTGATGATATCACAGTGTTTTGAAAGAATGATGATGAGCATATTGAACATTTAAGAAGAACTTTTGAAAAATGCAGAAGGTATGGCCTTTCTCTCAATCCTCAAAAATCCTTGTTTGCATTAGATGAGGGAAAACTCTTAGGGCACATTGTAACTCAAGATGGTGTGAGAATAGACCCTAAGAGAGTTGAAGTAATAAACAGTATTCCTCTACCGATGAATAAGAAGTAAGTACAGGTGTTTTTAGGCCGAATCAATTTTTTGAGAAGGTTTATTCCTAACTATGCTGAGATAGTTAGGCATATAACTGATATGTTGAAAAAGGAGAATGAAGTAAAATGGTCCCAGGAGTCTAGAGATCCATTCACAAGGATAAAACAAGCACTTGCTGAAGCTCCTGTGCTAGCTAGACCAGATTACAACAAGCCATTTATGATCTTTTCATTTGCTTCACCTCATACGATTGCTGGAGTATTATTACAGAAAAATGAAGAGGGATATGAACAGCCTATAGCTTTCTTTAGTCAAGTGCTTTATGATGCTGAATTGAAATATAATATATTGGAGAAGCAGGCATATGCCCTGGTAAAGTCCTTTAAAGCTTTTAGAGTATATGTTTTTCAATCTCACATTACTGCATATGTTCCCACAGCAGCTGTCAAAGACATTCTTGTTCAGGGGGACAACGAAGGTAGAAGAGGAAGATGGATTGCAAAAATACAGGAGTATGATTTGGATATAAGGCCTACTAAGTTGATTAAAGGACAGAGACTTGCTAAGATGTTATCTGAATCAAATCATCAAGCCTTGGGCATTAATTTATCCATCATAGAAAATGAAGAATCTGAGAAAGGAGAATAGCAACAAGGACTAGAGATGGCCACTCAAAAGATATATATGAAATATCTAACTAGTCCTTGGTACAAAGAAATAGTTGAATATCTTTTAACACTTAGCTGTCCTCTGAGTTGTGATAAGATAAAATACAGATCTGTAAGAATGAAATCATAGAAATATATAGTTGAAAATGGTCAATTATATTGGAAAGATCCTTCAGGCATACTATTACTGTGCCTTACAGAAAATGAAGTGGAGAATATAATGACAAAATTTCATGAAGGAATCTATGGAGGACATTACAGCTGGAGGGCTACAACTCATAAAATTCTCAAGGCTGGTTTATACTGGCCAAAATTATTCTCAGATGTTTTTTCCTGGGTCAGAGCATGCGATAAGTGTCAAAGATTTGCATAAAGACAGAAATTAGTCGCTCTGCCCCTAATTCCAGTACATGTAAATGCACCATTTAATAAATGGGGATTAGATTTCATAGGAGAAATACATCCCCCATCAAGTGGCCAACACAAATGGATACTAATAGCCACAGATTATTTTACAAAATGGGTGGAAGCCATACCTGCAATGAATGCTATAGATGCTATGATAATCAAGTTTATGGAGGAAAATATCATATCCAGGTTTGGCTGTCCTGCTAGAATTGTAATTGATAATGCACAAGCATTCAAGTCTACCAGATTTGTAAATTTCTACCAGCAGTATAACATTGTATTAAATCATTCAACAGCCTACTATCCACAAGGGAATGGCCTGGCAGAATCTTCTAATAAAACATTGGCGAGGGCCTTGAAGAAAACAATCAGTGAGAATCAGAAAAATTGAGACTCCCAATTAAAGTTTGCTCTATGGACGAATAGAATAACTAGCAAGAGAGCTACAGGGAAGTCCCCTTATGAATTAGTATATGGGCGAGCAATTGTGTTTCCTATGAAATTGGCGTTTCCAGTGGCACGTTTCATGCAAGAAAACCAAGAAGAATCAGATGATATGGTCAGAAGGATAAATCAATTGGTAGAATTGGAGGAGACACGGAACTAGGTGAATCAGAGATTGATAGAGTATTAGGAAAAAATGAAAGATATCTGTGATCAACACGCTAAGGATAGAAAGTTTCAGATTGGGGACCTAGTGCTCAGATGGGATGTCATAAGAGCTGAGAAAGGAAAACATGGGGAATTTGACCCCCTTTGGTTTGGCCCATTCAAAATTGTGCAACAGGGAGGCAACAACACATTTATATTGGAAAATTTACAAGGTGACTGGTTAGATGCCCCCGTGAATGGACGATTCCTTAAATCCTACTTCCAGTACTGATTCAAGCAGACCAGGCTTGATGTATTATAATGTATATGATGTATATAAGTGTGATTTCAATTTTATATGTAAATAGTATGGATAAGCTGATAAGTTTTGAAGAAAAAGCAAAGGGATCGTAGAATAAAATTCACACATAAGAGGGTCTGAGGTCTGCGCGTTCTCGACATGCCTGAAGACGGACATGTCGTCCCCAGGTGGAGCCAATGTTGTACAAATCAGCCCCTCCATTCAAATTTTGGCCAGCGTCTCCTCTTTCCATTTTATCGTTGCCCTTTCCCGAGCTGGAAATACATTGAAAAAGGCTAAAAAACCGCTCTTTAAAGTCATATAAGGCCTATCTCCTTTCTCCTCGAGCTCCGCGCCTCCTTTCATCCATATAGCCAAGTGCTACCCCTTAGAGCGTTTATCGCAAATTGCATGATCGCACCATCGCACTTTCTCCTCATCGCATATATCGCCAGCGTGCTTCCTGACTTTGCGATTTGCGCACCCATCGCATATCCGCCCCATAGCAAAAGCGCAGTTTTCCGTTCATGCTATTCTCCTTCATCGCACTTTTCTTTTTTGCGATCTGCGCTCGACCGGTTACGCCCATCGCATAGCGCATAGTGCAGATTCTTGTTATTCCATCGTTCCCTCCATCACATTTTCTCCACTTGCGAATTTGCAATGTGCGCTCTAGGTCCCACTTCCAAAGCCTTTGCTCCATTGTTTTGTCACGTTTTTCTTCGTAACTCCCATGAAAGTTAATCTTCGAATTTTGGTGCCGTTAGCATTGTTTCGCCATTTTTCGTCATCCATCCACGTGTCATTCGCTTTTCCCTCCACCATTCACATATTTTGTTTATGTGCTACGTTCGGCGTTTTTGTTGGATGTTTTTGCTTCGTGCACTTATCATCGTCCCTTTGTATTACCCCATTTTCACTTCCCATTCCTTTGTTGTTCCCCCTATGTTTTTCGCCACCCCGCGTCATCTCATCTTCCTCTCAAATCGATCCCACCGCTTCCGTTAACCTCACTATGTCCACTATCTCTGTGATTAGTTTTATTCAACAGGCTTTTGTTTTGCAGGAACTTGTTGTAGGAACGAAATTGGCGGAAAGGATCCGGGAGTCACTATGATGTGACCACCATTAAAGAAAAGATACTTCGATCTATAGAACTCTCCAGAGAAAATAAAAAAGGGCGAATTTGGGTGGATGAAAACATTAATGCAGCAGCAGATTATTAATGAAGGAGCAATGAATTCAGTGTCCGGCATGAAAAGTTTCAAATTTAAATTCAAAATTAGAAGGCCGAAAGTACCATGTACAGAAACAGGCGCCTCAAGGTTTTATTGCCGCAGATCTTCCTCCTCCAGCAAAGAGAAGAATATTTGCATATTTTATTATTTATATCCTGTTTATAAGGAGATTTTCGTTCTCAGCACTCATTTCCGGAAATAAGTTGTAAAGTACAGTCATTTATGTTCAGTCATTCATAGTGTGGGTGCGAATTTTTTCCGCCATCAGATTCAAAATAAATCATTAAATGTTTCCATCCACCTCCTCCTCTAGAATTCTCTATCTCCTCTATAAAGGCTAGAAAGAAAGACATTGTAGGGGTTCGAGATTTCTATCAGCAAACTGTGCAGCGAAAAGGCTTTTGTATACATTTTGTAATATTTTTGTATGAAGGTTCAGAGCCCGTAGGGTCTCAGTGAGGAGGAGTTATAACTGTATTGAGGATTCTGGTCTTTGGTATCTCACAGTATGTAATTTTCTCTCATGTGTTAATACAGTCTCTCATTTCATGCTATTTATCTTCTTGTATCATGCTCTAGAATGCGAGTGGCTCACTAGTTTGCAGTAAGGATTCATCCTAATTGATGCCCTTTCTGGGATTAGTCAAGCACTTTAAATAGGCCTAGTCATGATATATTGTTCCATGTTCATCTCTTCCATATTTTCTGCTATATTAGTTGCTTGAGGAGGGTGCTTTTAAAACACCATTGTCATATAAGGATTCATAAATTGGTATGCCCTTATATGGTTCTGTTGTGTATCTGGGTATCAGTCTCATGTTAACTAATATCTTCTTTATGTTTCCTCACTGCACTCACTTCCTTATATTTGATTTCTGTGATATATTATTTGAACTGGCCCTCTTTACAGTAAGCGGTCTCTTAGCTGCCTGATACCTTTGTATTGGAGTTTTACATGATGTCCCTACACTATTCTTGTCTTTGTATCATCTTCTGAAAGAGATTGGTCCCATTCAAAACTAATTCCCTTGTTCAAACAAGAGATAGTGAGTGAGCTCTTGGACTGACAATCCAAACTATATGAAGGACTCCTTGCTATATTAAGATGTCCTAGGCACTGGTCTATGGCAACTCTAGACTGTCTCTAGGGGGTGACAAAATTGTCCACAACAGATCCTCAACTAGTGCAGAGGAGGGGCATACCAACCAAGATTTTCGATGGATTCCTTGTATTGGTTCCAGGTTTCAGGACCATGTAGTGCGTGAGATATGTTCTAACATTAACGGTAACCATGGGAATATATATGGTGATGGATCATTTTTTTGTGGTTAACATCCCAGACAACAATGAGATATTGGGTGTGCAGTGGCTGATTACACTAGGAAAATTCACTAGAGAATGGGAGATATTGGAGATGGAGTGGACAGACAAGAAGAGCAGGAAGCGCCAGATGATTAGAGGCATGCACACATATCCACCGCAGATAGTCTCGGCACACCGGGTGGAGGAAGATTTTAGGAAGGGGGACATAGAGTGGGAAGTGGAGCTACATATTTCAGAGGCAGGAGTCACAGGGCAGTGTGTACACCCCGATGTGCAGTCTATATTGGACTGCTACCCCACAATATTTAGGGACATACCACCAGGGTGGCCACCAGATCAAGGGTTTCATCACACTATTGAGTTGGATCACGGGATTCTGGTAGTGATCACCACTCCCTATAGGCACCCTAAGGCCTACAGGGATGAGATTGAGAGAGCCATCCATGAGCTCCTGGAATTAGGACACATATGTCCTAGCACTAACCCCTTTGCTTCTTCCTTAGTGTTTGTGAAGAAGAAGGATTACGCCTTACGGATATGCATCGACTACAAGGCTCTGAATAAGAAAACCATGAAGAACCAATACCCCATTCCTAGGATTGATGAGCTATTGTATGAGCTGAGGGGATCAAATTTCTTTTCCAATATCGATCTGAGGTCGGGGTACTATCATATCAAGGTGAGAGGCCAGGATGTCCCCAAGATTACATTCAGATGCCGCTGTGGCCACTTCAAGTTCTTGGTGATGCCCTTTGGGCTGACCAATGCTCCGTCCACTTTCCAACCTTGTATGAACCACATATTTCTTGGTTAGTTGAGGAAGTTTGTGCTGGTATTATTCAATGAAATTCTCATGTATGGCTTCCCATGGGAGGAACACTTGTAGCATATTGACGTTGTATTGCATATTTTGGAGGAGAAGCATTTCTATGCCAAGCTATCCAAGTGCAAATTTGGACTTACAAAGATGCTCTACCTAGGGCATATCATTGGACTGGATGGAGTAAGGGTCCATGAGGAGATGATCTAAGCCATTCAGGATTAACGGAACCAAATAATGTGACACAACTTTGGGGGTTTGTAGGAATTTGTCCCATGTACCAATAATCTTGTGCCCGACTCTTGATTTGTAGCGATATAACTCTATAACTCTCCAAACCCTTCAAAAAAATAGGTCCTTCTAGTGCCTAACTATTGATTTATAGTGCTATAGTTCTTCAAACGCTTCAAAATAATGGGTCCTTCTCGCACCATTTTTTTGACACGGGTTTTATGACCTTAGTCAATAAATGGATGTGACCCATAATGGGGCTCTTTAAATAGACAAAGTTGTTTGGGATGGTAACTCCTAGTGGGTTTTAAGGATATGTTGGCCTAAATTCCTCTTCATCTTCTGAAGGAAAAGATAATGGTTTTATCCTACCTCTATCCTACGATTAATCTATTTTTTTTAAGATTAATTTAGCTATTCTAAATTCTAAATGATCACTAACATATGTTACAATAAAAAAAATACAAAAATGAAGTGGATGGTGATAATAATGAATTATGATGTTATCTTTGTGTAAATATTGAATGTTTGAAATGAAAAATAAATACTAAATATAAACTAATGCAATTGTAAATTTAGAATGCGGATAATTATTGATGGTATAAAATAAGATATGAAACCTACAACAATGTAATCCTTGAACTTTTTAAACAAAGACATATTAAACAAGACTTGTTTAAATATTTCAACACCATTAATTACCATCGAATGCAATAATTAAAGTACTAACTAACGTTAAATAGTTTGTAGTTCTCGGTCGACATAAGTTGGAAAGATAATTGTAACAATTTCCAAAGATTAAATAATATTTCAATTATTAATTTAAGAAACAATTCAATAAATAAAATATTAAATGTAATAACACGTTAAAAAATACTACATAAGATATTTTAATTCAACTTCTATAAAAATTACATTCTTAAAAATCTAAAACCATGGAGACAATTCAGAGAAACCTGGATTGAAGTAATATATAAATCAATGTCATGCTTCAGAGACAATTCACTAAAGAATTATGTGATCAAATTTAAACAATAAAAAATTAACTAACACAGATGAAAATAAATACAAATAAATTTGTGGTTCATTCACGGATCAAAGTCACTGAACAATACTGGTTTTGTGTTCTAAATCTTTCAAGAAATCAAATTACAGAAAGTAAGCATACATAAGAGAAAACAACCATGGAATTAAATAAAATGGATAAGTATTAATTAATTATATCAAACGAAATCAAGACACTTAAAATATCTTTAAACCAGTTCCACATTCCCTGTGAAATTAACCAACGATTATTTTCGATACTCTCTCTTCTTGTTTTATCATCTCAGCCTAGAGGTGTGACCCTATTACTACCAATACTGATACCCATACACTACATTTGGAGATTCAATTTGTATCTTTTCTTGAGTTCTAATTCTTCTAGATGAAATTTAAAACATGGTTAAAACATGGCTCTAAGGGCACAACAACCTTGACCACTTGAGGTCGGATTTTTATTGTTCCAAATCAAAATAAGCAAATATAACTAATAGGATGAACAAAATTGATGCAAATAATGTTGAATCAAATCCATAACAGCTATTATTGTTGGTTTTAATACTAATCTATAGAGGATGGAAATTACCTATTGAAATCAAAATAAGGTGAGTTGTTAACTAAATTTACTAATACTATGAGCCATCTAGATAATATTTGATTTTGTAGCTATCTCTCAAAATTATAAAATCAAATAAAATATAAATTCATATCTTCCTTAACTTGTATCTCGTAAATAAAAAATAAACTACTTAGTAAAGAATTTGTGAATATTAGGTGATTATCACCTTGATGATAGCAAGCCCCTCCAGTGGTGTACTTTTACTTTGCTCGGAATCTCCGAGAAATTTTCTATTTTTGCCTTAGAAGCCAAAAATTCCAGTCATCGTTTTGGACCCCCTAACAACCACACAGTGTTTTTCCTTGAAACATCTCTTTTCTTTCAACCTCCCATCTTGTTGCCACCACTTTTTATGAAACCGTAATTTATTCTTTTTACATTCGTGTTATTCTCTTTTCATTCGATGTGATAGTTTCCCTCCTCTTCCCTTAATTCTTGATGTTTTGGCAATGGGTTTTTATTCCATGATTGGAAGCAATAAACCTCCTTTTATATCCTACATGTTTATTATATAAAACTCAATGTTATAGCTCCCTCCAAACAAGTCAGGGTTGACTACGATTTGAATGTGGGTGGTGAGATATATGACCTCTACTACCTTCATGAATTATTTTTTCCCATGTACCACTACTCCTGCGCCCAACTATTGAGTGGTATAAATAAATAAATAGGGTCAATAATTATTCTCACCTTATTATATTTGTGGGCCTTGACTCTCATTCGAAGCTAATGGATTGAAAACCTTTCAAATTCCTACTTCAGTGTGACCATAGCTCCAACTACAGTCGACTCTATATTAGCTTGATTTAGACTTTACATTGCGACCTACTAGAGGTCAATTCAATTGTTAAAATTTGAATTCTTTTTGTGCTCACCCTCACTTGATTAATTAGATCAGCTCTAATGTAGACTTGGGATGGCTTTGAATGGCTCTTCTTCCTGATTTTCATATTACTATCTCTCAATTTCAAACATAGATGTTTTGAAGTTGATAACTTCCATTATTCATCTCTTAGTTGTGATGGAACTAGAAAACCACCTCTTGTTTCCATAAACCATTCCAATTATTATATCTTCTTGTTGCACTACTTATTCAAATGTGTAGGTATATGTATGGTACATTGTAATTTGAATCTCAGGATTCCATCCTTTTCCCAAAGTCAACACAAGTCTCATAAAATAATAATTGAAGCCTCACCTCCCTTATTAGATAATGGTTATGAGAAGAGACTAAACAAGGACTTGCAAATATACAACTTCCACTCTAGGGATTCCTTCAATAATACAAAATGTCAAGATGATTTCAAACTCTCACTAAGTGCTAAATAAATAGAATTAAAAATACTTAGAATCTATGTAGAAGTATCATACACACATACTTCAAAGACCTTGCATAGCATCATAACCTTTCATTATTCAGAAAATTATGTACACAGAAGTTACAGATTGCATGTATGAATTCTTTCACGTACTAAATTGGAAATTACCTCCCCTCTCCTACACTCACAACTTATGTACACTAATATTTTTCAGAAAATATCTCTACATATAAAGAGAATTTGGACATCTTTTCAGTAGAACAAAAATAACACATTCCTAATTCTCCACTTTTTACATTGGCAAAGGCCCATTTGGCTAGCCACTAAAACATCCTAATAACTCAACCAACTAACTGGCACTATTACAATGAGCCACATGGCTATGCTAACAACAAATATTTGTACTAAAATTTCCTAATTCACAACAAAATAAAAAATTTCTTCTAGAATATACATGGTTCCATTTGGGACTTAAACAAAATAATTTTCCTAAGGTGATGCTCTTGCAAAAAATTCCCTAGGTAAAAAAAATTCAACTCCTGCTCAAAACCTCTAGGATTCCAAAAAAAGTGTTGATATTTCTCACATATCTGGTGATGTTTTTGCTTCAGTCCTGACTTCAGTATGTGAGGGTCCCACACTTGATTCTACAATGCGCCACTTTATTTACTAAGGCAACCTTGCATAGTCAGCTTGATGTTGGTTTTCCTCTTCCTTACCTGATCACAGATCCTACTCTCCAATTTATTTAGCTCAGTCATGCTGATGTAGCCTTTTCCAATCAGCCAAATGTTGAAACTGAATAATTTTTCTTCACCATTGTACCTATTCGTGACCTATTCCAAGGTACTCCCTTTATCAACATCATTATTTTTTCAACCTCCATATTTAATTGGTCTTCTTGTTGATAAATATTACTTCCTCCTTATTGGTTTAAAATTATTGCTATCAGTCATCCACATGAACACCTCCCAAGTTTTTAGGATTTCATTCTCCAAATCATTAGATCCTTTGTTGTTGAAGTATGTCAACCCTTTACATGTTTTCTCGATGAATGATAAGTACAACATGTTGTTATAGAAGTAAATATATTCTCTATTACTTCTTTTAAAAAAATACATAATTACAAAATCTAGTCCCATATTCTTTATTTACAACTTAAATGAATTTCCATGATACAAACTTGTTCCATGCTCCTCATCTTCTTCTAACAAAATTTTTTGTCCCTCCTTTTCATCTTTGATTATGGTGTTAACAGTCTTATTTCCACACAAATATTTTGAGGCTTTAAGCACCGTAGCTCCCTTCAATCCATTTTCCCATAATATTCTTCTTTTATGTTAGTGATCAAGTGTATTCCCCAATATTAGAGAAAATTTTTCTACTTCGTTCTTTTCTAAATGGGTTTCTCAATTTTAAGTTCAGGTGAAAAAATATGTTTTCATATTGTATCTTCACATTCTCTGAAGTCCTCCTCTTCCTCAACAATGTTTTGTACATGAATTACAAGAGTCTTCTCACACTAGTCTACATTTATCTCAACAATACATGGTTTCTGGGTCAAATTCTCTCTTAGTCTCATGAAATGATGTGTGCTTCCATTCCCATCATTCATAATTATGGTTACAGCCACACATACCAAAAAAAAATTATCGCAAAATTTTTCTCTCTTGACTTTCTACTGCAAATTTATGGGTCTTTGTATCATCAAGAAAATGAATTCATCCTTGAACCATTTTTTTATATCTTGCTACTTACTTGAACCAACTATCCTGAAGATGGATCCCCATTGGGATTCGAAACGTCGACGAATTTTCTATAAAACTGTGGATATCTGAATAACTATTTAGTGATGACACTTTTTTCATTACACCATAGAACCATGGCTTGTTATGCATAAGCATTATCATCTATGTTTGGGAATGCTCATCCATGAGGTACTTTTATATACCCTCCTTCATATCTATCTTCATAATACAACATTTTTATCTCCCTGATTGCATGAGACAATGGTGTCATATCTCTGTTAGCAACAAACTCTCAGTTAGCTTCCTCTTCTTGGGTTATTTTGACCTCCTTTGTATTATATTCATACTAAACCAAATCCACAAATCTAAAAAGTATGTGGATTTTTATCTTTTCCAAATTTCCATTGGTCTCCAACCCAGGACAACACATTTTCAAAATTTATCCAATTAACAGTTAATAAGATAAGAAATAACTAGTCAATTATACTATTGAGGTTTCCCTTCCTCTCACTAACTTGGAGAGTGTCATCCTCAGCTTCTTCATGGCCTTCATCCACACTATCTTCATGAGATAACTCTTCACCTCCTTCCTCTGTGATACTTCATTGAGGTTGTATGTTAGGAATAATATTGAGGGGGGCGGGGGATGAATCATTATTTTTAATTCACTTTAACTTTAATATTCACATTCTGAATTATGTATGTTATTTTTATTCATGCAACCCATGTGTGTACTAGACTTCAATGAATTGAACCCACACATATCCATATTACTAGTTTCTCATAATTTCCATTTGTGATTTAACTTAACCATTGCGTCGTTATTTATTTAGTCATTCATTTTACAGTATCCATGATCAGTAAAGAGAAAATAAATCATCAACACATAAGAAACAAATCAACACATATGGATATTGGGATGTTGTTGTCATGTTTGTCTTCTTATTTTATTATAAAGAAAATATTATTACAAAATTTGTATTGCTGCAAACTGTTGCCATCACATAGGTTCCTCCTATAGGAGACTACAACCTCCACTCGTTCTCCATCACCCACTGAAAGGGAGCTACAACTGTGTGATCTCATTTACTAGCTCCTATTAGAAGAGAGCTCCTATCCCCTAATATTGTTTACCAAATCCTAATAGAAGGGATATCCTACACCCTCACTGAAGGCTACAAGCCTTATCATCGTATAGACAACCTTCCATAATATTTCATACTAGATCCACCCGTGTCAAATACACATCAAAACTTGCAGGCCACTTTTCATGAAATTTTAATACTAGACCCACACCCAATAATATTCTCAATACAAAGATAATAAACAAAATATTGAACAAAAAAATATGATATACAATCATTGAATCACCATTGAATATCAACCACCAATTAGACTGAATCACTAAAGCAACTGAACCACTAAATACTGACCTAATCCCAAGTTACCATTGAACCAATAACTGATAAAATCAAGACCAATCAACCATTCAATTTAACGTCTAACCATTTAGTAATTAATCACATTGTTAGATATGATGCAATCATCATACAAGTAATTTTCAGTCATTGCAAACCCTCATCAAATTGATGTTAGTACATATACGTGATTGTTTTGACTAAATCCTGCATATATAAGCACTTCCTCTACATAAAACCCTCGTACATTTCTCAAGTCACTAAATACTTATTATAGGAAAAATAAATCACTAAACCATTACAAATTCTAAATCATTGTAATGTCCAATCACACATATATCATTATTGAAACACCGAATACCTAATCAAAATTTTTCAACATCATCATTGTTAAACATACCATGCCATAACTAAGTCAATTCAATTCACATTGTAAAATATAGACATTCTTATCAAGATATTATTGACAAACAACAACAAATAAAACAAAATTCATCTATTTTTATGATCAAGAAGTAATTAAAACCCTATAATATTGATCCAGATGGATATTGGTGGCCATCTGCCTATTCCAATTTTCCCTAATTGTAGCACAAATTACTATTTTTGGCATTTTTTTAACCGGAACTTCCGAAGCCGTTTTAAGGCCCTGAGCAACATTTTTTTGGAAAATTGGTGAATGTGAGTCTATGACTTGACATTCTCTATCAGCGGTTGTATTCCTTGGATATATATTTCTAACGAGGTATCATGTGCATCAAGTAGGGATCATATGCTAAATTTAGGACTCTGAGAAATTGATGTACCAATTTACCCCAATAGGGCCCATAGTTTGGTGTTTAATCTCCTAGGGTTAGGTTTTTGGATGTTTAGTTTTTTCCATTGTTTCTCAATAATAAATAGACCTTAGAGTCTCATTGTAACACAGTTCAGAGGCTTTCAGTCGCCACATATTTTCTCAGAGATAAGCTACCAACGACCTAGCTAGTTTATTTCCATTATGTTTGTAAGCATATTTAGGTTATGTGATATTAATGAAATGAAGTATTACTTATGTTGCATTTCTACGTTTATGTGTATTTATGTATTTTATTGCACTCCTGCATAGGTCTAGATAAGTGGTATCAGAGTACTCTTCTCTTTCTCGATCCTTCTTTGCATGTCCCCAACGAGGTCAGGGTATAAGGAGTTAGGGCTTGATCTGGTTGAACCTTTGCAAGATCAACCTCGCAAACCCCGACGATTGCCTAGAGGGGATAAAAATAAAGACGAGGGAGCAGGAGACCCTATCAAAATATTAAAGGAGGAGGCACTCGACAAACAAAAGAACGTGATGATGGATAATGTTTCCTAGATAGTTCAATAAATGCCCACCTATGGTGCATTTGCATCTAGCAGCCACTCTGGAAGTGCAACTTCTTATAAGGTACAAGTAAACTTTGAAATTCCCATATTTTAGGGCCAAATAGATGCAAATGTCTTAGATATATGGTTGAATCTATTAGAAGGGAATTTATTGGTTCATGACTTCTCAAACAAGGAAAATATTACTTTTTCAATCCTCAAAGCTGCCCCCCATGACAAGGACTGATGGGAAACCTATTGTGAGAAAAAGGATGAGAGGGAACCCTCTGTATTTTTGGACGCACCCCCTTGGGATTATTTTTTAGATTCCATCAAGGAAAAATGTTATCCCATGGGGACATATGAGGAAAAGTACATACAATGGACTAAACTACGACAACAAAGTGATCAAGACGCCCATGAGATGACGAATATGTTCCATACCCTATGCACAAAATTGGGTATCAAAGAATCGGAGAAAAATTTAGTACTAAAGTATCGCAGTTGTCTACAAAAATACATTCAGGAATAAATGTACTTCCTTGACATCTCCTCGCTTGGTAAATCATACTGGTATGGTGCCAAGATTGAGCAGAAGTTCAAACAGAAGAAGCAATACTTTGGATCTGCAAATCAGAAGTAAAGGAAAGGTGCCCCCAAACTCCATAAAAAGGGACAAATCCAAGGTGGGGCATCCTAGGATAACCTGCTAAGGCCACAATAAAATAACAACACTATGAAGATAAATAATGACATAGGAATGTGGTGTGAGTTACATAAGAGCTCCACTCACAAAACAAGTGAGTGTCAGGCCAAATAGTCACTAGTGGTCGAGTTGAAGTCTTTTGAATCATATGCATGTTGCAACTCTAAATCATAACTTGATAAGGGGAATGAAAAATGGAAGAATATTTTCCATGTTAGCCTAATGCCACTCTTTCCACCATGAAGATCTAGAAGGACGAACCCGAATATCCAGAGGAAGGGTAGCGTCTCTTCCATTCCCAGATGTGAGTAAAGGGTTCCCCATTGAAATTAATTCTTGACAATGGGAGCCAAATAACCTCATTTCAGCAAAGTTCATGAAATGGTTGGGTTTCCGACCACAACACTTTCACATTCTTACAATATCGGGTGGCTTCACGAAGGATGGGATTTCTGCATCAGCCAACACTATTTGCTTCCCTACAACATCAAGCCCTTCACGGATGAGGTATTATGTGAAATTTCTCCTCTTGATGTTTTTTATGTATTATTAGGCCAACCATACTTATGGAAGCGACATGTTGTGTATGAGTCCCAACCTCACGTTTTTATTGTGATTTTGGGAAATAAGTTGTACAATATATTGGAGGTAGCACCGCCTGCTACCATATCTTTGGTTACTGCAAAACAATGCAATAAGCTCATTTCCAAAATCGAGAAATTTATTTTCATGATGATCTTCCCTCAAGGGAAGAAGAATATTGTGGCCATGATTTCTAGATAGGGCTCCTCCACATGAAAAAAAAAAATGGAAAAGGTCGTGGATGAGTACTGGGACATCTTCACCTCACTCGTAGAGGTGCCTATCCATTTTTAGGTCAAGCACCCCATCGATATAACCCCAAGTGCATCACTACCCTGTGAACCAATCTATCAACTATCTATTATGGAGAACGACGAAATCAAGAGGCAGATTCAAGACCCATTGCTGAAAGTTCACATACGACCGACTTCATAGCCCTGTGAGAGCCTGATCATGTTGGTGTAGAAGAAGGATGGGACTTGGAGACTCTGTATTGACTATTGAGCACTTAACAAGATCGTTGTCCAGAATAGGTAACCGATCCCATGGATTGATGACCTTCTCGAACAACTCAAGGGGGGGAATAATTTAACAAGATTGACTTGAAGTCTGGGTATCAACATGTACCAATCAAACCCTATGATCTGTGGAAGACTTCCTTCAAAGCTAAGGAGGGCCTTTTCGAATGGCTGGTCATGCCTTTCGAGGTGATGAATGCTAACAAAACCTTCATGAGGTTAATGGATGACATCTAGAAGCCATTAACCAACTCATTTGCAGTAGTCCACTTGGATGACATCCTGATACTCAACCAGACTTGGGAAGAGCATCTCCACCACATCCGACATGTCCTTCAAACACTGCTGCAACAGAAGTTGTGTGCCAATTTGGAGAAGTACACATTTTTCATGACCTAGGTTCAGTATCTAGGATAAATTATTGATGAGTGGGGGGTGCATGTGGATCTAGCCAAGATCCAAGTCATTCAGGATTGGCCAGCCCCAACAAATCTAACAGCGCTCCCCAACTTTATGGGTCTTGCTAATTTCTACCATAGTTTCGTGTTGGGATTATCTCATATCACTTGGCCTTTGAGTCGAGTCACCAAGGGAGGAGCGAAAGCAAAACTCTTTTGGTTTGAATCTCAATATAAGGAATTTATAGAGTTAAAACATCGCCTCTTCTCTTCCCTAGTGCTCACATTACCAAACTTGTAAGAACTATTTGAGATTGAAACAGATGCCTCTGACTATGGTATTGGGGCAGTTCCTACTCCAAATGGGTATCTAGTGGAATATCATAGTGAGACATAGTCCATAAGTATCCCACTTATGAAAAATATATGTATTCCATTGTTCAGGCTTGTCGACAATGGAAGAATTACATTTTGTGGAAGGAAACGGTCATCCATATAGACCACCGGCCCCTGCAAGTCATACAGACATAACTGAAGTTGCAGAACAATCACCATCAAAAGTGGTCCACATATATGCAACAGTTCTAATTTGAACATCAAGCACAAGAAGAGATTCACTAATAATGTTACAGAGTGCCTCAGCCGACCACCGATCGTGGTGCTAACAACCCTTCTCAACTCTTGTGGGCACGAGAGTTCTGATTAGCCGCTTCTCTACAAGAGCGGTTCATAATTTGGCCACACATAAAATATGCTCTTGGAGGGTAAGCAATTTCCAAAATTTCACCTCTAGGATGCACTATTATACCACCTTGGACACCTATGTGTTCCTTCAAGTGATCATGCCAAGATGATTTGGGAAGTGCACTACAATCGAGCCGCTCAAAATTTCAGGGTCAAGAAAAGAGCATCAGTATTGAAAAAAAATTTCTATTGGTCGAATATTCGACATGATGTGGGGAAGTACAACAGATCCTACACTACCTGTAATATTCCTAACTTAGCATGCATCTAGTTGTAATATTAATTTTTCTACAAACACATAGTTAGATAAATAAATGGGTGGGGAGGCCCATAAATATTTTTAGCATCAATAAAATCCCTCTTAATGGGAAAGGGATCATATTCATAAATGGATAAAACCACCTTTATTTGTAAACAAAGGCTAAATTCATGTGGACAAAGTCAAGTTTGACCAAGTCAACATAGTTAATGTGGAGGATGTGGAACATTAATGAAGAGAACTCAGTGGGAATATGGATTTGTTTAGATCGTTAGAATAAAGCCACCTTGAATGTGGAAGAAGAATTTGAATGGAGATCCAGTCAAGATTGACCAAATACATCAGCTCTATTATGGAGGAGTGGTATTGATGATGGAACTGTGCAGATTTGGAGGGAGATTCATTGCATGAAGATGGAAACCCTAATGAGTGGGACCAAAGGTCAGAAGGCTCACATTGTTTATAAGGAGGAGGATGGAGGCCATAGGGGGTTAGATTATGATCATGATTTTCTAAATATATGGTATGTTTAGAAATATTTCTTTCTTTGGTTGTTTAGCTGAGATAGAGTGTTATTTAGCACAAGGTCTTCCTGTTTAGGAATTCCTTCTCTTTCCTCTAGGAGCTCTTGGAGGAGTCTTGCACCATATTGTCCAATATCTGGCTTGAGGCCAGCCTTTATCTTCCTTTGATAATGTAGATCCTATTGAGTTTTTTTCTGTTTCAGTAAGCTGCAGCAAGTGGAGATTAGATTTTCAAATCTAGTCCATTTTAGTGCTTCTTTTCAGTGAAGAAGTGTTCTAATCCACTGGAAGTACAATATTGAAGATATCGAGCTTCATTTCCATATATTGGCTGTAGGACAACATTATTTTTTCCCTTACAGTGCAGAAGAAGTCCATATCTGCGTAATTTTTGAAGGAGTTGTTGCAGGGTGATCAAGTGCGCCATTTGGAGAGTTAATTTTCTGAGTGTTGCGGATCTGCCCTTCACTTTGGAGGTCTGTTAGAGGATATCATTTTCCTGTTTATATCATATTAGATCCACTTTCCAAATATAAATATTTCCATCGATATGTAGTAATAGCTCTCAGATCTACAGTTTGTACATGGTGTTTTGCTGAAAACCCCAAGAGTGATTGATAAAAGAGCTTGTATAGCGCATGGATTTTCTATAGATCTAACTTTATGTCCATATAGTTGCTCTAGATCTGATGTACAACCTACTGCTATTGTAAAGGTAATAAAATAACACTATCATGGTATTCCATCTTTCACACATGGTTGCAGTCCCTATTTTTGCATGATTTTTATGTATGTATGGCATGGGAGGCTTGTTTGACTACGTAGCAGTGATTTTTTTATGATTTCCTTTCATATTTAGTTACTATAATATCATATCTAATGGATCCATGAGCTGCATTTAACTTTCATTACACATATTTCTGAAAAATGCATTATTTTGGCATGTATTGCTGAGTTTTCCCATTTGGGAATACTACAGTGGTATCGGAGCATGATCTTTGGCTCAGCCTGTGAGTTTCAAGCCAAGATGATATAGAAGAAGAAAGAGATAAAAATGATGGGAGGAATGAGTTTTATCTAATATCATTTCAGATCTAAGAAGGACCTCACCAAGGAGGTCAAGCAAAGAAGAATGAAGGAAAGAAGTGAAACCACATTAGGGTTTCAATATGAGGAAGGTCCATGTGCTTCCTATCAACAAAAAGAAGATCTGGTATTGCATAAAGCTCCAAAGAAACATACTATGGCCTTTTATTTGAAAGATAAAAGGCATAGAAATGAAGAATACTTAGATCATGAGATTCTAAGTGAATATATTGCAGAATATAAGTCTCAACCTAGACTTATCAAGAAGAATCTAACTCTTCTACAGTTCATTCAGCTCAAAGAAGAAAGGATACCTTGCAGCAATAGAAGAAAGGAGGGCAATATATTTCTATTGTCTACTTTTGGTGGGTCATCCTCATGCACAAAAAAGGCTTGGGGAAAGAAGTTTGATCTATTTTTTCAGCTACATCCAGTAGTAGAGAAAGAAGATGTTGATATTGCAGCGTTGCACCTTCAGGGAAAAGCGCACAATTGGTGGTTTAACCTTTTGAATCATGCAAGAGTCACTGCATATTCAGTTTTTACTCAAAGGTTGATCAAGAAGTTTGACAAGAAGAAATCATAAGGGAACAAGCCTTCACCACCTCTTACTGCAGGAGCACTTATTTCAGGAGGAAGGCCACTTGCACCTTTGCAAGGTGACCTTGATCTCTTGATATCTAGAGTCCCATGCACCATTCTGGAGATGCATGAAGAAGAAGAGACTTGTACCAGTGCTGATGAAGCTATAAAAGAGCAGCCATCATCATCAGTAGTTGGATAAGCCATCACACCATAAGGAGGAACCCCTGTAGCAGTACAAGATGTTCCCAAGTTGTACCAAGGTCTGCACATGTTTCCATTTCCTGTTATTCCAATGCATCATGTGGAGGATGATGGGAATGTACCATTGCATGACCAAGGGTAAAAATATACTTTTGATTTGGAGCAGCAAACTTTCACTACGCTGAGAATCCTTGATTTATTCAAGGAAGAGACAAATAGTCATCCTAATGTATCATTGATGATCTACACACAACCCTTGAGGTTGGAATGTAGTTTCTTGGAGGATGGGATGAGTGTTGTCTTGAACAATACATTGCAAAACTATGTGTTCAGCATTGGACATGATCTTGAGGCAGCAACTGCACCATCAAGGAGATCAACAACGTTGTCATTGAGCGCACTGATGAGTTGGGGGACCAACCATTGTTGGAACATTCCAATGATCTTGCCATATGTATAACAAAGGGGAAGCATATAGATGATGGAGGACATATTAGGATGGATAACATATTTCATGTTTATGTAGGATACTTCTTGATGAGCCCTACACATCATGATGGAAGGTTTTTGCCTACCACCTATTTGGATCCTTATGTGATCAACTTGTTCATTGACGAGATTTCATTTCAACATCCCATGAAAAGCAAAGAGAGAAATCTGATTTGGGAGGATGGTATTCTCCATTGGAAGAATGCCACTTTTGGACATGATGATAGACACTCACCATGGGTTGGATGGGTAATGTTGATGAGCAAGAGGTTGAGAAACCACTTGCAAATCTATGACACTGAACAATAGGATGCAAGACTGTGTTGGTTACTCTTGAAAGAGTTTGGTCATCCATTGACACATTCTATTTCAAAGGGTATGTGGATGGATGGAATTTGGCATGGCACTTACATCATATGGAAGCAAGGATTTTTGATGTATTGGCATGATGTGATATATTTTACATCAACTATGATGATGTTGCTCCATGATTTAAATGATGATGGTGTGGGGAGGAAACTAGAGCTATTGTTTCTTTGGCTGTTATTGAGAGAGTATGGGCTGATATTATTCCATACTTTGCATGATGTTGCAGGAGTAGGGGATGCACTATCATGGTGCAAAGGGGATACTCTTTAACCTTGGAATATTAAGAGGTGCTTCCACCTTGGGAAGGATCTCTCACATATAGCAGCATTGTGCTTGGTGATGAATTTGACATGTGGGATGTCAAAGGATGGAGCTATGAGATGACAGGAGCCTTATTACAAAGTCCAACAGTGCTGTCAATTGGGAGCTTGGGTTTTTTGATGGAATGTTCCCAGGATCATTTCACATATGATGCACTTGATGGGAATGTAGGAGATGAGTGTGATGGAGTAGTGGATGGAGACATCTATTACCATGATATGACATTTTTGACTTGTATTTTCAAGCATAAGAAGAGAGATCTACATGCAGCACTTGTGGGATTTCTTTCCATGCACCTTGATGCATATCATTCCTTATTGGTAGAGTTCACTTGGGAGGGCATCCAACGGGATGTACATCAACATATGGGGAGATGCATAGCCTATATGATGATGGAGAGGTTGGCACAACTACTTACCTACTCATTTGGAGTGAGGGTGAACTTTCAATTGAGCCATTTCAGCTCAATGACAAAAGTATATGATAGGGGATGTATACTTATGCTTGATGATTTGTACTCCTCTATTTTTTATGAGCAACATATTTTACCAAGGAGGCTATTTCCTTCTTTTATATTGTATTATGATGTACTTGAGGCCATTTGAATCATTGATGTTGATCATTCTATTTGTGGTTTGCGGGTGATGCCACATGATTTTTGGTGTGCACCATTGGCATCAAATGTTACTTTCATGATTTCATCTTCTAGGATGATTGTGGTATCAAACAAGTGGCTGAAAAGAAACTTGTTACACTTTTTTTTTGAGGCAAGAAACGGATGCACTACGGTGGTTCCACATATGGAACTATGATTCACCTCCTAGTTTTCATATGGTAATTTGTTTTTATCTATTTTTGCTTCCATGCATCGATCATGTTCTTGTTCTTATGGGAAGATTTGTTGGGAGGATGGCACAAGAGTTGGAGGTGCCCATTAGGAGTATGATTCTCCATACTTCATATGTTACATGTTTTAGGAGAAACAATGGGAAAACCATGATTTCCACACTACACCTCTTGTCTTCATGTGGGAGGAGCCATTTGGAGAACTTGAGTTCTTGGGAGAGGCACTTCATGGATGTTTCGATTGGTGGGCTGACTTGGATCATTATTGGAGACCATGATATTTCAGCCCAATATTAGCAGCAGCTCCATACATATCATAAGTGGAGAGAGAATCAGCGTGGGATGGACATTTTAGTCCCACATATTCAGCTATGCAGCCCACCTTCCTTGTAGGAGCCTAAGGTGGAGGAGATGTCTTATGAGTTACCATGTTGGAGGGTGACTCACTTTTTCTGGATGATAGCTTGGGGATGGAGGCCTCACATGGGGATGATGATTCCCAATATATTTCATATTTCATGCCTCAAGAAGGCGTCTAGACCACATATATTTGTTTCCATGTATGTCCCACTTTTTCATGATGAGAGCCATTTGGAATTTTCACCAAAGGCATACTTTTACACTTGGGAGGAACAACCTTAGGACATATTTTTGAAAGAGCATCTTGTTCCTTGGAGGAAATTATCACTTGAGGATGATACAGGAGGAAGAGGGGAGGATCTTCAGTTCTATCCTTGCAATTGCTTGAGGACAAGCAACATTTGGGAGGGGAGGACTGTAATATTCCTAACTTAGCATGTAGCTAGTTGGAATATTAATTATGCTCCAAACACATAGTTAGATAAATAAATGGGTGGGGAGGCCCATAAATATTTTTTAACAGCAATAAAATCCCTCTTAATGAGAAAGGGATCATATTAATAACTAGATAAAACCACCTTCATGTGTAAACAAAGGCTAAAAGCATGTGGACAAAGTCAAGTTTGACGAAGTCAACATAGTGAATGTGGAGGATGTGGAACATTAATGAAGACAAATCAGTGGGAATATGGATCTATTTAGATAGTTATAATAAAGCCACCTTGAGTGCGGAAGAAGACTTTGCATGTAGATCCAGTCAATATTAACGAAATCCATCAACATTGTTATGGAGGAGTGGTATTGATGATGGAACAATGCAGTTTTGGAGGGAGATTCATTGTATGAAGATGGAAACCCTAATAAGTGGGACCAAAGGTGAGAAGGCTCACATTGTTTATAAGCAAGAGGATGGTAGCCAAAGGGGGTTAGCTTATGATCAGGATTTTCTAAATATTTGGTCTATTTAGATATATTTCTTTCTCTGGATGTTTAGCTGAGATAGAGTGTTGTTTAGCACAAGGTCTTCCTGTTTAGGAATTCCTTCTCTTTCCTTGAGGAGCTCTTGGAGAAGTATTGCACCATATTTTCCACTATATGGCTTGAGGCCAAGCTTAATATTCCTTTGAAAACACAGATCCTATTAAGGATTTTTTCATTTCAGTAAGCTGTAGCAAGTGGAGATTAGATTTTTAGATCTAGTCCATTTAAGTGCTTCTTTTCAGTGGAGAAGTGTTCTAATCCATTAGAAGGACAATATTGAAGTTATTGAGCTTCATTTCCATATCTTGGCTATAGGCCAATAGTATCTTGTTCCCTACAACATAGAAGAAGTCCAGATCTGCGTAATTTTTGAAGGAGTTGCTGCAAGGTGATTCAGTACACCATTTGGAGAGTTGATTTTATGAGTGTTGGGGATCTTCCCTTCACTTTGGAGATCTGTTGGAGGAGATCATTTTAATTTTTTATATCAGATCACATTAACTTTTTAGATCTGAATATTTCCATAGATCTATAGTCTTAGATCTTAGATCTACAGTTTGTACATGGTGTTTTGCTAAAAACCCCAAAGGGGATTGATAAAAGAGCTTGTATACTACATGGATCTGTTATAGATCTAAATTTATGTCCACATACTTGCTCTAGATATGATGTACAACCTAATGCTGTTGCAGAGGTAATAAAATAACGCTGTCATGATATTCGAGCTTTCACACATGGTTGCAGTCCCTATTTTTGCATGATTTTGAGCTATGTATAGCATGGGAGGCTTGTTTAACTATGTAATAATGATTTTTTTCTAATTTAATTTTAGATATAGTTACTATAATATTCGCTCTAATGGATCCATGAGATGCATTTAAATTTCATTGAATACATTTCTGAAAAATGCGTTATTTGGCATGTTTTGCTGAGTTTTCCCATTTGGGAATATTACACTACTCGTGCCATTTCCAAACCGACGATCAAGAAGCAAGGCCTTTATACTCTACTACCTACCCTTAGTAAACCTTGGGAATCCATCTCCATGGATTACATGTCGGGAATTCCTTCTACTAAGCATGGAAATGAAGATTTTTTGTTGGTCGTCGACAGATTATCAAAGATGACCATTATGGTGGCCTGCAAGAAGAATATCACAGTAGAAGCCACTGCTAAACTCTTCTTTGAACTATTGTGGGGACACTTTTGGATCCCACAATATATTATTTTATATTAGAACACCAGGTTCCTCAGTACATTTTGGTCCAGCCTCTGGTCAATGTTGGACACCAAGCTCACCAAGTCCAGAGTTTTTCATCCCCAAATTGATGGCTAAACAGAGGTCATCAACATGATGATCATACACATTCTGTGCGTGTACAACTCAAAAAATCCATGCACATGTGGATGATAGCATCATATATGTACAGCAAAAATATAACCGGGCTCTCCATAACTCAACCGGCCATTGACCCGTTCAAGTGGACTTGGGATTCGAACCACTATGTCTCATTGACATATCCATGCCATTTTCGGCTGCTTAGGCCAATTCGGCTCATGTCGAGTTTGAAGTTGACAAGGTGAAAAAATTCATTGAGTGAATTAACGACATCGTCCAATAGGTTCATGAAATATTGTACAAATCCAATGCTAAGTACAAACAGTGACATGATCCGCATCAGGTGCCACACAAATTCCAGGTGGGAGACAAAATGTGGCTACATTTGCAGAAGGAGAGCCTCGCTGGAACCCACCACAAGCTTCACTCACTTCGATATGGGTCATACACTATCACCTAGGATGTAGGGGACAATTAATTTGAGCTTAGTATTCCACCATTCCCTGGTCAACACCCAATGTTCAATGTGGACAACCTTCAACTCAACTTTCCACCTCTATTGGACACATTCAACATGGAAGAACAACTCACACCAACAAAGTTAAACCAAGGCTGCATGGAAAAAACCAAAAATGATTGGATTATGGAAACGTAGATCAAAAACACCCTCTAGCATCTGATCCTTCTATATCAAGTTGTCAAAGCATGCGAACACCTTCACGAAGCCAAGTGGCTCCCTAGGACAAAGTTCAACAAAAGTTTCCTCATCTCATGAAGGAAATAATTGCACTCGGGACCATTTCCTCATAAGGTGGGAGGAATGATCAAGGTGGATTTTAGTAGCCACCCACCTATTCCACTTGGAGCCCCACCATTGTAGAAAAAGTTACTATTTTTAGCATTTTTCCACGTATTGTACTTCCAAAGCTATTTTGAGGCCCTAAACGATGTTTTTTTGGAAAATCACCTCTGAATTTGAGACTTTACATAAAAATTCATTGTTATTATTTTTATACCTTATATTTATCTTTCTAATGAGGTATCATGTCCATCAAACGAAGATCGTATGCCCAATTTACGACCTCAGGAAATTGATGTACCAATTTACTCCAACGGGGCCCATAGTTTGGCATTTCATTTCCTAGGGTTAGGTTTTTGGATGTTTAGGTTTTTCCATTATTTATCAGTAATAAATAGGCCTTAAAGCCTCATGTAACATAGTTCAGAGGCCTATATCCACCACATCTCTTCTCAAAGATAATCTACCAACACCCTAGCCAGTTTATTTCCATTCTGTCTATAAGCATATTTTAGTTATGTGATATTAATGAATTGAAGTCTTATTTCTGCTGCATCTCTGTGTTTATGTGTATTTATATATTTTATTTTCTTCCTCCATAAGTCAAGATAAAATATATACACAACTTGAATTAACAATATTTGCATAAATACATGCTTATCATGCATAAAACTCACGTATATATTTGAAAATACTGAATACCAAAAGCCAAATCAGGAAGAAATCTAAATATATATATATATATATATATATATATATATATATATATATATATATATATATATATATATATATATATATATATGTGTCTGTGTGTGTGACTAGTATGAGGCATATTCATATGTGACTATTCATAAGAAACACTAAATACATATCTTAAATTACTGAATTAGACCTTTGTTAGCATAGATTCTTAATGCAATTATATGAAAATTTATCACTTTAGCTGTGTGTGACAAACATCCCTAACAACAAATATGGATGCTTAACTTCCTTATATATGCAATAGATAGTCGAAAAAAATGGTGCAAAAACTCAGATATATGCAGTAAAAGCAGTTAAAGAGTAAAAATAAATAAGAGTTGCTCCAAATATCCAATGGAAAAGACAAAATATAAATAATTTTATATGTATTAACACCTGGGAAGAGAAAAAAGAATAATGTTACGAGTCCCCCTCAATGGGATGGGTTCTTGGCTTTCCTCAACGCTTCAAATTCAGAATTTTCTCTCTCTCGATGGTATAGAAAACCCAAGATGTGTTGAGCTCTATGTGATCTCAAGATGCAAGAAAATAGTAGCAATAATGAGAACGATCATATCGTGACAATGAAATTGATAAAGGTGAATAATGAATAAAAAACCTCGTATTTATAACAAAATATTGAGTTATCCTTGATAATGGTGAATAATAAAATATTATTAACCAAGATCTAGATCTAACTTGGAATATTTTATTATATTTTGTTGGAGGGAAAAGGAATTTAAATTGTTTAAATACATTTATTTAGAAGAAATAAACAAATAAATGATTTATTTATCATTTCAAGAATTGGGTTAAGGAATAATTTAACAAATGATGATTTGTTTAATTATTTATAGGTGATTTAGTCAAATTTAAGAGCGAATAATAACTAAATAATGATTTAACTAATTATTCTTAGAGAAAAATAAGAAAAATAATGGTTTATCTAATTATTTCTCATAATTGGTTTAATATGACCAGTAATATTATTTAAACAGTGGTTTAATTAATTATTCCTAGACAAAAATAAAATAAATAATGATTTATTTAATTCTTTCTCATGGGGTTTCCTATTTGAACCGTAAATAACTTAATAAAATATAGTTTATTAAATTATTTCTTATAGTGAAAGCAATTTTATTGTGTTAAAATTGGTTTTACATGGTGTACTTCGATCCATCTAATTGTAAATGGTTAAATTACCAAAATTTGGTGCAACAGATTTCTCCCCAACGTGTGAGCGTTAGGAGTTAATCGTATGAGCAAAGTACATTGTAAGAAAACAATCACTAGACACTGAAGGGGAGTTAGAGAGAGAGATAGATAAAATACAGAGTGAAGCGAGAGAGGATAATAACTGAGGGGGGGAGACGTAAAAATGATATAAGTCTCTTTTAATGCTTGGGTACCTATTCTGAGTGAGGCATGGCAGGCATACATATGCTCACTGATATGACAAAGTACAAGGAATAATGGTTCTAAAATGAGACTGAGCTATAAAGTAGATGATATGCTCGTGTAAAATGGTCCAGACAAAAATATAATGGATCCCACATACATAATGCACTGGGGACAGCATCCAAGACTAAATACAATAATATTTGAGTACATGAGAGATAGTAAAAACCAAATAAGCCCTTGTAAATAAGAAAGGGCTCTAAAAATATGAATGGATCATCTCAGTGATACATGCATGTTGTGGGCGATGTAAGCGGCTGGAACCGAACCCATCAAATCTGCAGAGCTGCATCTAAGGCTATAACATAAGGTAAGGTCATCCAGGCATGTGGAGGGATACCTAAAGGGCCACCCCCTCATGAGGTCTGAAACATCTCACACACACTCAAGAATCACTAGGAAAATCTACTAGATCACCGAACCATCAAGTATATGAATCTCAATCATGCTAAATCTGAGCGGATGAGAAACAGTGAAGTGAAAGGGCAATGAGGTGTTCCTTTTCCTGATCTAAGGAACCCAACAAGAATGATAGTTTTAACCAAGGTACACTGCTCTCTAGACGTTTATTTTTGAATGAATGTGTTGATGTCAACAAAACGAGGCCTACCATAGGTGAGGCACTGAGGAATCCTAAACTAAGGCACGAGGGATCATATTAAAGTGACATATGGACTAATAGCAGGGATGATGATAGAAGAGGGAATACTGAGTAGCAGACTGAAGACTTCACTTGTCAGAGCATAAAAAGCGTGGATAACCATGCAATGACTAACTCGACTCTAAAGGGGATGGCAGCCAGTATGACTAGAGGCCAAAATGGGTGACACGAGAGAGATACAAGGGAAAATTTGATGGAATATTGTAACAGGATGAAAAGGGAATCACAACAGACTGCATGATGCTATGGTGACTCAACTCAGATGCTCTGACCAAGGGTGACATGATGAGGCTGCCACAATAAATAGGCCTAGTGGGGACCATAAAAGCGTGAGAAAATGATGGTTAATAATGACGAAAATCGACACACTCACGGTCAAGTATGAAGGAAAAGTGGTGCCACAAGTACAAGTAGCACAACTGAAGAAATCCAATTTTGAGAGGCAGCGAAGTGACCATTCTTGGAAAAATGGCTTCCGAGTGAAGTATCAAATAGCCGAAAAAAAAAACAATTACTTTTGGTATGCAGATATAGTGCCAGTGAAGCCAATAGGGTATATGGGATAACCCATGGCACCTTGTGCTATAGAGTCTAGTAGATCAAGAGGAGATCAGACACCTGACCTGGAGGTTCTGCTGGAGGATGGTCACCACAGGTGTGAGTTGATGCTAATAAATGTATCTGAGAAAGAGTGGCATGATCTTGAGGAACGGTACATCGAGGGATGTATAGGGCTACCCTCTGAGTGGTGAGGGGTCATGTGGTGCATAGCGATGGTCAGACAGTGTCCGGGATATGTGAGCTCTAGGAGTCGAGCTATTAGCTCGGGACCCTCCAGATAGTGATTAGATGTAGGAGCATGTGCTTCTCCTAATTTTGTTTTTTGTAACATGCTCTGGGAATGTCAGATGTATTAGAGTAGTGGACTCCAAAACATTTATGATTTTTTTGACACATATTATGGATATGAATCTTTTTATATATGACGATTGTATGGTTTTCCATTTGTTTTATGATTACTATCTTGTGTTAAATGCATGTGATAAGTGTTAATTTATAATATTATTTGCAGTTTTATCTACATAGTGATTATGGGCTCTAGGTACATGACTAAATGTAATAGTTTCAAATTCATGCATTAAGAACTTCACTCATAAATATATTCTAAAAATGACATGGTTATTCACACGATACATGCATTTCAATTGCATGAAAGGCAGCAAGGAATCTAAACAAACATGAAGATGAAGGATGCAATGATCAAGGGCATCGACTAAAAACCTACCACTGCATCATATTGAGCCCGGTTATTTGTGATAGATTCAATGCATACACCATTGGAGAGGACTAATGAATTCATGGGGGTAAAAAAGGCCTAAGATGTCGAGGCTATATTATGGGAGAAGCGACTTGTACCATCGGAATAGCTGATATACACTATGGATGATGGATCCATATGAAAGGCACCACAAGACAAAAAATGAGATGATGATGGAAAATGCAAGCTACCTAAATTCCTGACATAAATTAAAAATGCATCTCGATGGGAAATTCTATGGGTAAAATCTCTTAAGTTAGAGTGAATTGTGAGGGTTAGGAAGGATTTTTCCTTCAAAATTGTCGAGAAGGTATGCCTCCTTTCCCAAAAATTGGGTGTCAATACAATGGCCGCAAGGTGAATATAGATAGAATTCGTGGGTTTGATGTAAGGGGGATATATCCAATTGACTTCACTATGGATGAATTCTTTTGACTGCACAACATACTGGTCATGGGTCTTCTGTGGAAGGAAGTACGCACGGTGGTGCATATCATCCCAAGGAAAGTCTGGGGTAGTCATTGCTTCCATAATGTCTTCATCAGAATGAAATATGGGAGGACTGGCAGAATAAATACTTCATGGCGTGGCAGGGCTAATTGACGCATCATCATGAGAGATATGGTTCACATACACATTGCTACGGAGGGTATATGAAGAGCTAGTAGATGAAAAATCTACCATTGTTGATCCCAGGGTGATCGCTGAAAGACGTTCAGTCGAAATAGAAGGGGATGCCCCAGAGGGGTATTCCACGATGGATATCATGAATTATGATAGATATAGGATAGTGTCCAAAGGTTTCGTCATCTCGACATCAGGGGGAGGTATCACAATGGGTGCAAACATGTCCTCTGGTTCTTTGGAAGAAAAATTCATGAGTAGAGGAGTGCAAGATCCACTATGAGTGGCCTCTATTTGGCGAACAGCCTCAAGGGTGTCATGAAAGTCGCTGAGACGGGGGAAAATATGATAATAGTTCCCATAAGATCACAGAAATCACAAGGGTGGTTTGTGCACAAGGATTTGAGTTTCTTAGCTGAATTGGGTAAGGTGACATGGACCTTTGGGATTTCAGATTCAGGAAATGTCTCGTTGAGCACAGGTTTGAGAAGAGAAAGCTCATGAAAATTATGGGTGGCACACCCAAAAACATCACACAAAGCACATGAAGGTGATTTCTTTAGAGGCTTCAGAGGAGCAAGAGTTATTTGGGGGGCTTATCCTTAGGTTCCTCCTTTTTGGCTTTGCCCCGCTCACCACATGCTTTTGCAATAGGATTAGATTCCTGTTGAAGTGGCCGAGGCACTGAAGAAAATGAAGGGGTCGTAGTGACTGGTTGGACCAAGGCCAAAGCGGTATAATTCTTGAGCTAACCAAGCAGAGTGTTGGATGGGGGATCGATGTACTAGACTAGGATCCCCAGGGTCAAATTGTAGAGGCTTAATGTTTCAATAACAGGAACTGAAAATACTCTCGAGGGAGGGAGCTAGAAATGGTATCGGACCGGAAGGGTAATGCCCTCGTGGAATGGCTCCCAAATGGTTAAGCCTAGGAGGAACCATTCCTAGTTGAAAACAGGTGGAAGAGACACCTACATACGGAGAAGGTCCTGAAGGCTCTTTCGAGTGACCACCAATAGGTTGCAGAGGCGTAGGTTGTTGGCTGGTCAAACTGAACCGCTTGTGGCTAGCCTAAGACAATTGCATCATGAATAAATTTGACGAGTTGGGGTGATTCATAAGAGGGGGGTGACCAGGGAATGCACCAAGTAAGGTGGAATATTTATAGTCCCCTAGTGAAACATTGGTGAGAGGTGCGACTGATTTCTTATCAACCACCGAAGATATGATAGACTCACGGAAGGTCTGAGACTTCAGTTCGTAATATTTCAACTGATCGATGGTGATGATACTCCAATTGTGATGAAATCACATATTACAGTGAACTGCAAATGCATATGAGACATTGCATAGGTATAGCTACAACCCAAACGGATATTGTAATCCAAGGGGGCATCAATGACTTCAATGTCGACACAAATAGTCTTGCCCACAAGAGTGACAGGAAAATTGTGGTACATGCCAAGGGGTTGAGAAGGGTGACCATCCCAAGAATGCAAATTTATGGTGGATGGGGCTAATTCAAGTGATCCTATTTTATTCCAAACATAGGCAAACATTACACAGGTGGATGCACCCTCATCAATGATACATCGCGAAACAATGGCATTACAAATATTGTTTGGTATTTGGAAGGCGACAGATGAGGGTAAGGGGGGATGTTTTGATTTTTCAACATTGAAGACAAACAAATGATCATCTGAAGGATCCACCACACGCAAAGAAAATAACAGAGATTTTTTTTTAGAATGGAACTACTGGAGGACTTCCAGGGTTGACATGGAAACAAGAGACAGTTCCAAGTCATCTACTATGTTGTAGGTGTGGGCGGCTTTGGTAGAAGCATCATTTCGACATAATGGACCTTTGGGGATATTTTGAATGACCTATGCCCTAGGTTGAGGGATATGTAAGGGAACATTGAGTGTCGAAATGAACTCTTTGGAGACTTTGGTTTGGGACTCAGTTGCCTACGTAGTAGGTGGCTTGTCATATTGGCCGGACAAGGTCTGAAGGTTGCCATCAATAGTATTGACCTCTTTAGAATTCATCATGAGAATATGTTACTTAGGGGTACCAAAATGTGAACGTTGATGGCTGGTCTGACCTTGAGGGGGATGGACAGCCACATATCCTTGTTGAGGAAAAGGATTAGTGAATAGATCCAGTTGAGCTAGTGCAGTATTTGGGGGAGCCAAAGTAGTGGATTGTTGTCCTCTAGATGCTACTTTTGCTTCCCACAACTGGCACATCTGGGAAAGAGGGGAAAATCATGAGTATAATAGCCATGGACACCACAACAAGAAAAAGGCTTCTTCATACGAAGAGACATGCTCTGCATGGGTTGATCGCAATGTTGCTGGTTCTTAGTGTTAGACTAGTTCCCTTGGGTTGTGTTTGGTTAATTAGTTGGCGCCCTTGATTACCCTACACTAGAGGGTTTTGGTTTTCTTTCCTCTTTTTCTTTGAATTAGGAGGATTAGTCGCACTTTGTTTCGCATACACCTAACCTTGAGGGGGAGGTGGCTGCTGTGGCAGAGGTTGAGAAGGCATGGGAGGATGGGTTGCTAATGCCAGAGGGGCTAGAGCATCGGGCTATGGATAATGATATAAAGGATTTTGATCGACATTTGGGTAAATAGGTTGAGAAACAGCTAGCCCTGGCATTAGTTGATGCAATTGGGAAAATACGTAAGGTGTGCTTTGTCCTAGATACATGCTGCTAGGAGGGAGATAAGTGTTGGAGAAGCTATTCCCTCCCTGAGAAAAACCATAACCGATGAAAGGATGAGTATATAGATGTGAAAGAGATCCACTAGGTCTAGGAAGATCTCGTAAAACAGTATAAACATAACCAAATTTGGTGTAGATGAAGTCATATTTCAATGCAACTTGGAGATATTCTTCCTCGGTTTGAGGAAAATGAGACACGACATATTGACCAATAGAAGGAAAATGTGTTTTGAGAATCTAATCCTTATAGACAAGGTCGTCGAATGTAGGACCTTGACACAAGCTCCTCCTTCTGCACCATTCTTGAACATGGTTAGAAACACAGGTGGCAGAAGTTTGATAGAATGAAGTCAACAACTAGGTACCAGAATCATAGCAGAGAGATAGATGGAAGTAGGATAGAAACTCTTTAGCAAGAGTTGCAAAAGTGGAATGAGAGGCAATTACCTGGTCGACATACCACTTTGCAGCTTCTCCAGTCAACGTAAGTTAGAATAACTGAAGGTGAATTGAGTCATTGGTGATAGAATTGGACGAACACCACACGTGGAAGGAGCTGGCATGATTAGTACGGTCCTCTCTAGCATTTCCTTCAAACTTAGGAATTTCTAAAGGAAGCTTAGTTTGCATAGCAGGTGTTAGTATGAATATTTCGTCCGAAAAGATCACTTTATCTACGCATAACAAATATCCCTAACATCAAGTATGGCTACCAATATCTTTAAGTCTGTAGTTAGTTGATCCAAATAATGCTACAAAAATCTAGATCTAAGCATAAAAGACATTAAGCAGTAAAGATAAAATGTGGCTCCATGCATCCAACAGACAAGACAAGAACGATGTATTTGAAAGAATATTTTTCTTTTTCTATATTAAAAGGGGGCACCTGAGAGGAAAGCGAGAAATATGTTTTCCAGGTCTCCTCAATGGGATGGGTTCTTGAAAGTCCTCAGCACTTCAGATGTAAAATTTCTCTCTCTTGTTGGTGTAGAAAACCCAGACAAACATAGAACTCAATGGGAGCTCACAAGACAAAAATGGAGAAAAGTGACCAAGTGTATAGATCTAGAGTGATCTAATGCAATGAAAGGTGCCTAATGAATGGGGAAAACCCTTCTATTTATAACAAAATATTAGGGCGATCTAGAACTTGGTGCGTGAATAAAATATTATTAATCAAATTCTAGAATCACCCTTTAGGAATATTTTATTATATTTGTTGGAGGGAAAAGGATTTTTGACTTGGGTCAATTCCTTTATTTATAAATAATAAATAAATAAATGATTTATTTATTATTTTAAGGAAATGGTGGAAATATAATTAAATAAATAATGATATATTTAATTATTTATAAATGATTTAGTCAAATTTAACTAGGAATATTATTTAAATAAGGATTAAATAACTTATTCCTAGGAAATAATCAAATAAATAAAGATTTATTTAATTGATTTCCTTGTTTTGGGTTAAATATGACCAGGAATAATAATTAAATTGATGTTTAACTAATTATTCCTTGAGGAAATATAAACAAATATCGATTTGTTTATTATTTCCTTTTGGGGTTTCCTGTTTAGACCATAATCAACTTAATAAAGGTGTTTTACTAAGTTATTTCACATAGTGAAAGCAATTTTAAGTAGGGTAAAATTGGTCTTACATGCTGTACTTGGGTCCATCTAATGATAATAGGTTAGATGACCAAAAAATGGTGTAACAGCGGGCCAACATGGATCCTGGAGTATAGGGTCATTAATTAAGTGGATTAAATCGGGAAGGCTTAAAAATTCCATAAAAGGTAGAAAAGGAGTAGCCGGAATGGTTCTGGTAGCGCCTCTAGCATTAGGGTCAGGGCCACCATGAGCCTGAGGACTAGCACCTGCACTAGCACCTGACATGGTGATGGAATGAGGTGGAGTGGAACCAAGCTCGAAATGAGAGGAAGAACCTGATGAACTACAATCAAAGTCGGTATCGAGATTTGGCGAAGGACAAACTCGGATTATACGTGATGGAATAATTATTCCTAATGGAAACTGAGGAGTAAGGCCTTAGAGTCGTTGAGATAAAAAATTTTGGGGTGGTATGATGACAAGACACAAATGATAGGAAAAGGATGAAGAGTGATAAAAAAATTATCAGTGAGGTAGATAAATTAATTTTTATGTGTATTTCTTGTCTTGGTGGTGTAAACCAAGTGCTCTTATCTTTAGGTGTGCATCTGTGCAAGTCATGTGTTAATTTTAATTAAGCACACACAATTGTATAAGAAAAAATAAAAATTTTGAATAACTGTAAATAAAACTGAAATGCTTGTAAAATAAACAACTACAGATGCATAAATTCAATCCACAAGAAGGCTTCCCAAAAATCTAGTCTAAGAGGTGGGCGAAATTGACTCAAAACACATAAGATGGCCAAAATATATAATATCTAAGTGAAAAGGATCTAATGACTTGGGTCTACTAAAAAACATGTAGAAAACAACAAGAAATCAGAGGAAAAATTACTGAAAAATGGGAGATGAAAGGTTAAAACCCTAGTGGAAACAAGGGAACCCTAAGGGAGATACCAGAAAAAAATCAAGAGGGGGTTTAGGATGAAATAATAAATGATCTAAATGGGCCTAAAATATGGATATATCATACCCTAAACAATGGTTGAAAGTGATGCAAAATCTCAGAATGCCTACTCAGCTAAACCCCTCCAAGAAAGGTTAAAGTGTACTAAAACCCTAAGGGGCTTGGTCTTACTTCAAGGAGACAAACTGAGCATATCCAGGCCTAATATGGGCTGAAAAAGAGGCCGGAAAATCCTGAACAATGCTTGTGCTAAACCCTAACTGTCATAGAAAAAACTCTGAAAAAATTTGCAGCTCATAGGTACTGACCTATAAACTGTGGAAATCACAGTTTATGGGCTAACAATTGCGATTCTAGGTAGAAATCGCAGGTTTTGGGCCAAAAAGTGTGATTTCCAGATCTAGGATATTTGGGTGGCAGTTTGCGAAGAAATTTTCTATCTCTAGCGCGGTTGATACCTGTTACCTATAGAAAACACCCTAAAACACACGAAAGTTCGATTTTTTACTATTTTAGGGCATAAAAGGTAACAAACAACATCAAGAGACTAAAAATAGCTTGAGAAAAATAGTTAGAATTAAATTCTTAATGCAAGTGTACAAAAAGAGCTCACTTTAGTTGTGTGTGAAAAACAACCCTAACAACAAAGATGACTTCTTTACTTCCTTAGATCTGCAATAGATAACTGTTGAAACAAATGTTGCAAAAACCCGTCTATATGTAGTAAAAGTAGTTAAGTAGTAAAATAAGTTAAACAGTAAAAAGAAATATGAGTTTCTCCAAATATCCAATGGAAAAGACAATATATAAAGAATTTTATACGTATTAACACATGGGAAGGGAACAAAGAATTATGTTACCAGTCCCCCTCAATGTGATGGGTTCTTGGCTTTCCTCAACGCTTCAATTATAGAAGTTTCTCTCTCTCAATGGTGTATAGAACCCAAGACATTTTGAAATCTATGGGAGCTCAAGAGGCAAGAATATAGTAGCAGCAATGACAATGATCAAACCAAGAAAATGAAAGTGATCAAAGTGAATAATGAATGAAAAAACCCTCTTATTTATCACAAAATATTTAGTTATCTTTAATAATGGTGAATAGTAAAATATTATTAACCAAGATCTAGATCTAATAGTTTGGAATATTATATTATATTTTATTGGAGGCAAAATGAATTTAAATTGGTTAAATACCTTTATTTATAAATAATAAACAAAAAAATGATTTATTTATCATTTCAAGAATGGGGTTAAGGAATAATTTAACACATAATTATTTGTTTAATTATTTCTAGGTGATTTAGTCAAATTTAACAGGGAATAAAACTAAATAATGATTTATTTAATTATTCCTCATGGGGTTTCCTGTTTGAACCATAAATAACTTAATAAAATATGTTTTATTAAATTATTTCTTATAGTGAAAGAAATTTTACTATGGTAAAATTCGTGTTACATGGTGTATTACGATACATCTAATTGTAAATGGTTATATGAGCAAAATTGATATAACAACCTTCACTGCAAACATAACACATGTAAAACCTAGATCTCAATGAACATATTATCAAAGTTGCATATCATTGCAAACACATTTAGATCATTTCATCACTTTAATCATAGATCTTGCATTTTTTAGTTACTAAAACATATAAAAATCAAGCAAGTATATCAATTAGTCTTCAAAACACATTCATATCTATCAGATTTGAGTTATCCCCTTACTCCCTAGTGCACACTTGTTCTAGATCAAATCACACATGAATAATCCATTCCATTGCACAAATATATCCTTAATCTCCATCTCGTTATATAACTTCTTTAGATGCCAATACCATAAGAAAATCCCCTAGTAATGTTGATGGTATTTGCTAGATTTTTCCACCAGAATACTATGGGAAATTACTATGGAAATAGCTCCTTGTGTTCTGTTTTCCATGATTTGGATTTTGTACATGACTTTTATTCCCAAAACATATGTATGTACGTGACTCTTATTCACATGGGTCGTGTGTACTTTTCAAACTTCACATTTTTCATGCATCCTATGACTAAGCTACCAATTATTTTTATATCATTTTTAATATTTATATTATCAAACATTGTTGGAAAAAAAGGAGGTCTCTGGGAAAAACCCAAGTTGAGCATAGAGGCCAACAAGGTTTCTGCAGTAGTCTAGCACAACGCGGACATTTTCACCCTACGCCAGAGAGTAGAGCATCTCACCCGAGGCGTGTCATGACCTTAGTAAGGTTAGAAGATAGATCATGTAGAAGACAAATAAAACCATGAGGAACAACTAAGGAAGCTTGGAAGCAACAAACATATCTCGCCTCTCTGTATAAGCTATTACTCATCAAGCATGTTCAGAATGATGAATTAAAATTTAAACTGGGCATACATTCATAGTAAGCAAATGACTAACAGTCAACTCATATCATTACACACAACAACAACTAGCTTTCATTATCGATATCAAAACAACATACATCTACTCCGAAGAGTCTATTACAGTGTTATTCGATACAACATAGTTCTCACAGAGCTCTTCTATGGCTCTCCTCTCTCTATCGGCCTTCTTCTACACTGACTAACTAACTCTCCTCCATTGGTTGACTGCCTATTTTTTCCTCCTCCAGTGTGACTATCAATCCTTCCTTTTTTCATGCTCTACTTCTTTCCATTTCTTCTTGATTACTGGGAGTTATAATGATTTTTCTTGTCTCCTGTATCTGCCATATGCACTTTTCTCCGCAACTACTGCGCCACCTATCTTCCGGCTTTCTGCAACCGTGACATCTTCCTGTCTACATTGATTGCACTCCACCACTTATCCTCCAACCTTCCGCAACTCAAAACTATTTTTGTTTCTAAACAAAGGCCCCAACATGCCCCGACCACATGCTATTGACTCGTCCTGAGTCAATATTTTCCTAATGTTGCGGCTTCCATTGGTCTGTCGGCTTCAGAGGCTGACTTTGTCTCTTTCTGTTTCTTTGCTCTGACCAAACAAAGGCCCCAACTCTGGAAGCTTGCTCAACACTGAGGACTTGAGTTTTTTGAACTCAATTATTTCCTATTGCCACTCTTTAATTAACTACTCTATCTGGGTGGAAACTCTTTCAGCCTCAGTTTCATTTGCTACAAGAGGCATCTTGCTGAATACCTCTTCTATCTTCGGCTTGGCTTTAGCCGCCATCTGCTATATTTCCTCTCCTTTTTGCTTGACTGGTTGCCTTAGCTATTTGAGGACCTGCTTTGTGGCCAGAGAGTGTTCTTCTATGTTCTGGATTTTTGTATCTTACACCTCTGTTTGGTTGTACAGCAGGGTGATGCCGACCGGATCAATAGCTTCATTGATCTCTTGTTAAATTTGTTGAAGCTATGCTGAGATTGGTTGGGATTTCATTGTTAACGAGTTAGAGAATTCATGTAAATGATTCAATAGGTTTTAGGCCTCTTTGGCTATTGTCCCTAGGGTTTCCTTCATATTGGTTACCTTCTTTCATTTCATGGTAACCTTCTCAGCATATACCGTGGCAGGGTTTGGCAATGATGGTTTTGCAACTAGCGTTCCTTTGAACTGCTGGTTCGCTTTGCTGATATTTTCACATGCCATTTTCACTCAGTTAGACCTTTCGACCACGGAGCAGGCCAATATGTCCTCTCGCGTTTTTTTATCTTGGGCAATTACTGTTGGCCAGAAGTCTTTGAATATTTAAGTTAACTTTTCCAACTGCTCCTGTAGATTATCCTTTCCCCCTTTTAGCTGATTGTGCTCTTGAGTAAGCGCGATGACCTGCTGTTGTGTCTACTTGAACCTCTGTTGGAGGTCATTGTGAAACCCTTCTTCTTACTGTGCTGCTAGCTGGATGAACTTGTATAACTGGCCAAACCCCCAGCTTTGCATGCTCTTGATGCCTGACATGTCTTGTGTTGGTTTTCTTTCTCTAAGGGGTTTCCCACTAGCGATTGATCTATCTGAGTGCTCTTTTGGGGATTCTGGTTGGTTCTATTGCAGCAGATGAGGTTCTAGGTTTTTCATAATAGTGGTCGACAAAATCTGCTGTAGTATCAAGTTTTCTTGCTAAAAAGGGTTCAGCTCTATTGATGAGGGCATTGTATCTGAAGTAAAAGACCCACCTTGAACAAATAGTTCTAGGAAAGTGCCATGTCCCACTGATGGTTGGTCAACCTTAAGTACTCCATCCATACCCGAGTTAACTTTTTCCCTGGTGTCACAATTCTTCTTATTGGCTAGGTTTATGGGTTCTTAGATATTCGTTGAGGTGGACAGAGTGTCAATGGAGTGTTATTTGGAAGTGAATGAAGTATGTGGTGATGAGTTGTGAGTATGCAGTAGAGACGACGTCCGAATGTTTAGAACCGAGGACAGATCAAACATAGGTAGAGCAGAGGTTACCTGGGTCATAATCCCTAGCTCTTATTGAACTGGTGCTCTTGTATCCATAGGTTGGGTCTAATATTCCTCGGTAATATCAACTATTTCCTTGGGCACCATAATTCGTGCTTTCTTGGGCTTGGGTGCAGCTACTGGGGGTTTGGGTGCCTTGCTCTTGTGGATTGGGGTGACTGTGGTTGTTGTAGGTGAGATGAACATCGTGGAAGGTAGGGTGGTAATGATGGGGGTTGTTGTGGATGGTGGTGTAGAATTCAAATACTGGAAATCAGAAAAATAAGGAAACAAAGTAGAGTCACTTGTGAGAGTTTGTATTACCAGATTGATGTCCTTCACCATTGTGTCCAGTTGGTCCAGCAAAGGTCGTAGATGAAGTTGGGAAATCCTCCTCATTTTTTCCTCTGGTGTCTCCACTGGGAGTTCTTTCAATAGCATCGCCTCGAAAAAATAATGGGGCATTCCACTTCTAACCTCCATCGCAACTCCTGGCCACGAACAGACTTCGGTGTGGATGAATTTTTCTTCTACTTGAAATTTTAGTGGCCGCATTCGGAATGTGGTTTCATCCACGCAACTAGGTCTGCTATATGTCCTCTCATGGGCTACGCTAAACAATATCTGTGAGGAATTTATTTCCAATAGGTCCCTAGGAACCCTTTGTTAGCTCCCTGCCACATCTACCATCTTCCTATACCAGAATGAGAAACCCTCCTTGTTGGAACGGGGTCCCCTAGTTGCGTTTTTTATATAATTTTCTAGTAATTAGTCTAGCACAGGGGCTTTGGGGTTAGTCAAAGCCCCCAATGTATTGTAATGGGTCAAAGGGTATACCTATAGTCGGCAAACCACAGGATAGCGCAGGCTATGATGATATAAATAGATAGATAGTTTGAGTCTAGAGGTAATAAATATTGATGCTACATGTCAAATTTTGAGATCTGTTTTTGGTAAGGACTCCTGCTTGCTATGTGCGTGGAGATCCTTAGTCCTGCTGTGTGCGAACACCGCTGGCTATGTGCGCGGGCTGTGACTTGGAATTGTAACTTGGTTTTGGATGTTAATGAACACATAATATATTGAAGTATCTCTATGCTATCTGAACTGGTTGGGTTTACTAATGAAGTGTCTTTGCGTTATTTGCATAAGCTATGATTATGTCTGTGATATATGAATTAGCTACGATTGTGTTATTCAGTGATAATAATTGCTGATGCGCATGTGGATGCGAAGGTGTTGCTGAGATCTACTTAATAATAGTAGCTTTGTTTATATTTACATGTTGTTATACTATTAAGGGCTCAACAATAAGCTTGTTTTTGTGCAAACCTGATAGATCTCAATAAGAATTCTTTAATTACCCACTCTCTCCCAGGGTGTGGAAACCTGGTTCCAGCACCCACCCATACTACTTCGGGTGAGACCTTAGCCTACGAAAGAAGGTCATTTCCGAAAGGGCCAGTAGTATAGGGGTTTGCTGGAAAACCCTAATTCCAAACCTGGGTCAGGACCCCTTAAGCCAACAACTGTTTCCATTTTTTGGATTAGGAGAATTTTGAGAGAGAGATTGGGTAATGCCACGAGGTCGTTACAAACCTGAGAAATTGGAGCTCGAAGACTAGTTTGAAAAATAGATTCAGGAATTTTCCATAAAAGAGAATCACAACTCAAAGCTAACAGCTAAAAAGTGGAAGAAAAAATATATTTTCATAGAAGTATATGAAATTTTCTTCATAACTTTTGTGCACGAGCACCAGGAGTGGCTTGCGAGGCTAGTAGAATTCTAGACGTGTTGGAAAGACGATCAAGTTATGCAGTGGACTCCAGAATTGATTCAATAGTTGGAGAAACCTGATAACACAATCACCTGAACTATTGATCATTGGGTGGATAGTGTGCTAGGAGGATTTGTAATAGAATTCGTAGTTGATCAGTTTGTATCCTACACTGAGGCGGAGTGGAGGTTCTTCAAAGGATTCTGAGGTAAGTTCTTGCGAACATTTCCACTACTAATTAAAATATTACTGTGCGAAAAATATATTTTGTGCAGCCAAACCGAATGAATGACCTCTGGTCAGAGTGAGAGTACAACACGAAGTGCTAAGTATCATCGAGTCAACCGAGAATGGGATAGATCTGTCTACAACCCATTAAGAGAGCCAGCTGCACACATAGGAACTAATCCTCTCGCTACACCATCATCGAGTCAGCATAAGGGAAATAACTCCCCTACCCATCTGCCATTACCAGAAGAAGATATGGCCAGACACATGAAGCTGCCCACCTTCAAGGGTGTGGGAGATTAAAACATGGACCCATTTTGGTCCATAGCGGAATCAGTATGGACTACGCAAAATGTTGCTAGCGATGGTGTGAAAAGTGAACAACTATAACTCGTCTTTGAAGGAAGGGCCTTGGATTGGTTCATGGGATACGTAGGCGAACATGTGGATATATCAATACAAGAAATTAAGGATTCTTTAAAAGAACAGGTTTGGAAGCCTAAGTCTTAGACTCAACTGGTGGTTAACTTGAAAGAATTTAAACAAGGACCCACTGAGTTGGTATGGGAGGCCGATTAACAGCTGAATAAGGTTATCAAAGGTGGGAAATTGAAGTATGAGGATAGAAAACACAAGGAATGGTTCACTTCCATGCTATTACCTCCCCTGCGTGGGCCTATGGGACAGCAAGCAGTTGATACACAAGAGAAAGCCTTGGATATTGCCATGAAGCTAGAAGCTGTGCCAAGAGACGATGCCCAGTTTGGGTTACAACTGATCTAGGGATAGTTGGAGGAAATGCACCTCGAAATCCAGGTGTATGGTGCATAAGTTTCAAGGCGTGAGGCCACACAAAGGATCAGTGCCCTCTGTTGGTAGACTACATGCAGGCTGGGGGGCCCAATCCATTGCACCCTAAAGAGGCTAAAGGACCAAGCGGTCCCACCTTATGGTGCGTTGACTTCCACATAGCTAGACCACATGATACTGACCACTACTCCCATCTTGGTGCATATGTTCCAGAGTTGAAGCAACAATGGTGTTGATTCTTCTCATCTGTGGGACATGATGAAAACAACGGTCGTACATATGACTTAATGATAGATTGAGGGAACATGTACAAGGTATAGGATGACCCTTCAACACCACTATTTCTCTCGGGACGAGGAGGCTCCCCTAACAGAGGCTAAGGAGGGGGGAGAGGTGGAAGCATAGGTCAGGGAAGAAGACAATTAATCTCCTATAATTATGGAGAGGTAGGGCACTTCGCAAGGGACTGTCCAAACCCTGCACGACAATCTTGAAGATATTGTAGACAATTGGATGATGTGATTGAAGATTTTCCAGTACTTATAGCAAATATGCAGGAAAAAACAACATACCCCAACGCAGAATGTGCAAAGGGTTAAGGTAGAACCATGTGATGAGGGACCCAGTGTTAATGTCATTACACACAGCAGCATGGCTACTAGAGGAGCTGAGGAAAGAGCTACAGTTGAACCCCTTATCTGAAAATTTGCTATCAAAAAGGAAATTTTGGACCTACAAAAGGAGAAAGAAACCTTCCAAGAAGCTCGCAAAGACTTTTCCAAGGATGAGTCATCTAGTTCCAAGGCTCCAACAAAATTAAAAGCTCATGAAGAAGTCAAACCATTCCTACAGGCATGTATGAAGCTGCTACACAACCAGAAGGGAGTACAAAATATTCAAGCACTGATACAGAGCTGCGTAGAAAAAAGTGACCCTCCAACAGAATTTAAAGATGTTCACAAACATTATAAGAATAAGAAACACACTGGTCAGGAAATGCGGCTAACTACGCAGATTGGCGATTATGAAATGGATCAGGTCATCCTAGATCTGGGATCTGATGTGAATCTCCTATCCAAACAGACATGGTTGAGGATGGGAGAACCTAAGCTGGAATGGTATACTGTACAACTACACATGGCTAACCAAAAGAAGATCATACCATTGGGGAGAATATCAAATACGATGGTAGATATCGCAGGGGTTAAGGTATACGCAGATTTTGAGGTAATTCAAATTGTAGAGGATGTAGACCCTTATCCGGTGCTCCTGGGACTAGATTGGGCTATATACATGGGAGGCATTGTCAACTTTAAGAAAATGAGCATGGTTTTTGAGAATTAGGGTACGAGAGTAATAGTGCCTCTAGACCCAGCAGAAGGAGAAAAGTATACAGAACCTGTGCGCAAAGAAGACGACGTGGATCATATCTATAAACTAATCGCCAGGGATGAGGATTTGATTAATCCTACAACTGATGGTGTGCTTTGCTGGGAGAAAGACAACAAATGCCTCTCTGACTCTAATGGGGGGATCGACAATTGGCAGAACCAGTTACATGACTTATTTGCGCTACGGTGTCTTAGGATCACAAAGAGCTTCCGGTGCATCTTCTCTGAGGTAAGAGATTTTCCTTAATTTTATGGTTCTCATAGTATTAGGGATTTTCTTAGAGAATTTTAAGCAGAGGTCCCCAGGTAGAGAAGAGTTTGGGCGCTTAACCTAGCCATGCGCGTGACCCCTGTGCGGTGGTGGGAAACTCATAAGGGGACTTTTCAGGATTGGGAGGAATATCGCATGATGATGATCCTATGGTTTGAACCCTAGGTTCACCTACGTGTGGAGACTTTACTTGGCCAAGGAGACCCACGAAATAACTTTTCCGCGTCAATGGAGGTGTGGTGTTGATGAGGAGATCATGTCCATAGTTCAAAAATACTCAAAAATGAAAGTGCTCATAAGTGGTTGCAACCTGAATGACCGGAAAAGTATCGTTGCTGTGATAATGGCGTCATGAATGGTTCAGAAAACAAAGGTCATATGTAGAAGTTATTAGGGTTTGAAAAATCCCAGTAAACTCCAAAAAATGACATTTTGGCACATTTTGGACTTTGTCTAAACTTTTTCAAAAAAATATATATTTTGGAAAAAAAAAAATTAATATAATTTTTTGGGCCAATTAAGGGCTGCCACATGGAAGGCCCAGAGGCCGCCACATGGCACCAGGCCAGAGGAGAAAGGGTCATGTAAACTTTTGGATTCAGGTGGATTCGAACCTGAGAACCAGTCGGGCTATGCATTGAACCTTGTTTACAAAGGGTGGCAATAGAAATTTGAATGTCAACCGTTTTACCATTGGTGGCAAGGGGGAAAGCCCCCGCATAATGTGACCAAACGACATGACCAACCACTGACAACTAGCGGTTAGAGAACCTTATCCATCCGCATAGACCACGAGACATGTGACCACGACGATAGTTGCAACATTTATTACAATGGCTACTCTGGCGGCTTCAGATGGGGTCATGGGACTGCTCCACAAACTTGACATTTATTGCTAATCGTAACTGCCACTATATTTGTTCACACCACCAAAATTGGCGGACAGTGCCAAATATGACGAAGTTAACTGGAGTATCTCCACATTTAGTGGAGTTTTTTAAGGGACATTGGGCAATTTCTTTTTTTGGCCATAAATCCTTTGATTTTCGACCAATGTTGATGAATGGATAGTCAATTTTTGGTATTATCAACATTTTGAACACATTGGCACAAGGTTTAGAGCCATCAGAGGTCATATTGTGTAGTTTTAGCTTTTGGAAATGTCAAGGAGAAACTAGGGCCACTAGGGTGTTTACAGTGTATTGAGTATCCATTCTCTATTTTTTGCAAATGAATAGTCATTCCTGACTAATTCAAGGATTATGTAGCTATTTTTACAAAGAGAACAACCATTTGAGGCTGTATTTCACATGTACTTACCATTTTTGAGCAATAAGATATGAGGTACATGCCATTAGGAGTTATAACAATAGATGTAGCCCAGGAGGGCTGAACTGTTTCATCAAATTTGCTGAGTACTATTACATGTGAAGTTTAATTCCCTGTTATTTACTAATGTACAGTGTTTTATAAGAAATTTACATGCCTTAACCTCACACAATTTTTTTTTTAACTAATTTAAAACCATTTGTTTCACTTGAAAACTTCAGAGAACCTTATGAACACATTTTAATTACTGTTTGGATACTTAGAAGAACAAAAATAATACATTCCATTCAGATCAAGTTGATATCACATGTATATTTTTACTCTCAGTATTGTTATTTTGCAAAGTTTGTTTAATTGTTTGAAAGGTTTTTCATGCTTACTAATATGAAGCTTAAGAGAGGAGAAGGTCAATTTTTGAATACTTTAAGTAATCCTCAGCCAAGGAGGGAAAGAGCGCCATTATCTCCACCTTCAATTTTAACTCAAGAGAAGCAGAAGAATCCATAAGCATGACTTCAGGAGAAGGAAAAATTCCTAAAGAAGTTGATCCCAAGGAGGAAGAAAGAGTGTTCAAAAAAGCATTCCTTGATTTGATAGAAATGGTGAGAGTTCTTTATCAAGAAATAAATGAAAGATTAGAAGGATCCAAAATTCACAAGGAAGGAGAGGGATCATTAGGAGGCCATAAGTATGAAGATAAATCCAAGAAGGGTAATCGAGGAAATGGAGACAGTGGAAATTCGTCATCTTCACCCTAATCATTATTTTCATCAACCTCTACATCATCTTCAGTACATAATTCTCACAAATTCAAGAACATGGGTAAAAGTCCTTTTCTTAAAATTGATGTTAAGTTTCAATTGCCAATGTTTGATGGTGAAGTTAATGCAGAAAGGCTAGATAATTGGATTAGGAAATTAGAGGTCTATTTGAGAATTCAAAATTTTCATGATGAAGAAACCAAAATCCAACTTGCTTCATTGAGAATGGAAGGTGCAGTAGTTGTTTGGTGGGAAGCCAAGACAAAGGAGGAGATCAAAAAATATTGTGAGATTATCTTATCATGGCCTGATTTCATTTGTGAAATAAAACAGCATTTTTATCCATTAGCTCACAGTCAGAAACCCATAATGGACTGGAAAAAATTTAAACAATTGAAAGGAAAAAATGTTCAAGTTTATACCCAAGATTTTAGAAGAAGAGCTCTTTTACTAGGAATAGATTTGCATAAGCAAGACACTTTACTCAAGTATATAGGAGGTTTGCATACTTACCTAAGACATACCATTATCATGTTTAACCCTACAAGCCTAGATGAGGTTTGTGTTCAAGCAACACATTTAGAGGCAAGGGGAAAACAAAACTTAGAAGGGAATGAGGAAAGTGAGTTTAAAGGCAAATGGAAGAAAAAGAGAAATGAAAATTCTAGAAAATAGAAGGCAAATTTTTTTTGCAAACACTGTTCTAAAACAAGCCATGATGACGAACATTGTTGGAAGCTTCATCCAGAGTTGAAACCAGAAAGTTTTAAAGCCAAAGATAAAGCCAAGGAGAAAGGCAAGATAGTTGCAATAGCTGAACAAGACCTAGGGTCAAAATCAGGACATGAAACCAAAATCATAGCAATGGAACTAAAGAACTTGAAGGGGAAAGATATTGTAAATACACGCAGTTCTATTGTTTGTAACTGTCACATAGAAGCTCCAAATGAAGAAAAGAGAATTGAATTGTTTCATGTGAGGGTCATTTCCAAACATACCAAGGTTGACACACTATTTGACAGTGGGTCACAAGAGAACCTTATTTCTGAAGACTTAGTTAAGAAATTAAATATTGAGACCATTCCACATCCAAAACCATATCCTCTTGGTTGGATTTGTAAGGATGCAAATTTACAGGTTTTAAAGAAGTGCATGTTGCTCTTGGCAATAAAAACACATTTTATTGACACGGTTGAATTAGATGTTGTTCCGCTTGATATTACAGGTGTGGTGTTGGGAAGTCCTTACTTGTATGATAGGAAATATATCTTCCATCACCATGAGAACAAGTACCATTTATTCAAGGATGGAAATGAGTACATTGTGAGAGCACATCACAAAAGAACTAGACTATTCTTTAGTGAATGTAGGGCAGATGAAGAGGCTCGTCAATGCAAGTCAAAATTTGGAATTGATGATGATGAAAGAAAGGGAATTTTTACATAATCCTTTTCATGTAAATGTTGATGTAAATAATGAGTTGTTTCAATCTTAAAGCAGGCTGCCTTTGAAAGAATATGACAAGCAGATCCAACAATCGTCTTTGGTGTCAAACGGTGCTGAAAACAAAGTGTTAGTACAAGAAGTTGCAAAGGTCCAAGAGAGGGAAAAAAAACATAGAAAAGAATGAATAAGGTTCAAGAATGATCATCGCTACTTTTAGAAATGGATGGTACAATGGTGAGAAAAATTGGTCAGGAATCGACACAAGTACAAGGCTAATTCAGCAAAAGATTGCCATAAGGACAGGATACAAGGTGAAAGTAATTTTCAGTTTCCTTTGATTATATACCAATGTAGAAACAATATGTTTAGTGAAAATTTAAGTTGTTTTTCTGCAAGTTTCGAGAATGTGCACCATGACAAGGTCAAAGTCAGTAACAGTTGGTCAATGGAATGAAGGAAAAATTTGTCGTTTTATGAAAAGCTCTAATTAATGAAATCAGGGAAATTTTAGTGGATTAAGATTGGAAAGAGTGGGGACACAGTCTCCTCATCTTCACGTTCAGTTGTCCAGAGATATTTTTGGGTCCAAAATATTCCCAGTGGGGAGGTGTGATCAGGAGATCATGTCCATAGTTCAAAAATTCTCAAAAACTAAAGTGCTCAAAAGTGGTTGCAACCTAAACAACCGGAAAGGTCTCTTCGCTGCGATTATAGGACCATGAACGGTTCGAAAAACAAAGGTCATATGTAGAAGCTATTAAGGTTTGAAAAAGCCTAGTAAACTCCAAAAAATGACATTTTGACCCATTTTGGACTTTGTCTAAAATTTTTCAAAAAAAAATTATTTTGGAAAATTTATTTTTAATATAAGGTTTTTAGGCCAATTAAGGGTTTCCACATGGTAGGCCCAGAAGCCGCCATGTGGCCCCAGGCCAGAGGAGAAAGTGTCATGTAAAATTTTGGAGTCAGCCAACTTTGAACTCGAGACCCACCAAACGCGTGCAGGGGCGCCCAACCATTCGGGTTATGCATTGAACCTTTTTTACAAAGGGAGAAAATAAAAATTTGAATGTTAACTATTTTTTTGCCGGTGGCAAGGTGGCCAGCCCCTAAAGGCTAGCCTCCGCATAATGTGACCACGACGACAGTTGCAACATTTATTACAATGGCTACTCCAGCGGCTTCGGATGGGATCATGCGACCGCTCGACAAACTTGACATTTATTGCTAACCCTAACCACCGCTATCTTTGGGCTTGCCACCAAAATTGGTGGTCAGTACCAAATATGATGGAGTTAACTCGATTATCTCCACATTTAGTGGAGTTTTTTAAGGGACATTGGGCAGTTTCTTGTTTTGTACATAAATCCTTGGAGTTTCGACCAATTTTGGTGCATGTATAGTCAATTTTTGGTATTCTCAAAATTTTGAACACAGTGGCATAGGTTTAAAATCCATCATAGGTCATCCTATGTAGGTTTAGCTTCAGGAAAGTTCAAGGAGCCACCAGGGCCACTAGGGAGTTTTCAGTTTATTGAGCATCCATTCTCTATTTTCTGCAAATGAATAGTCATTCCTAACTAATTGAAGCATCCTAAAAATCTTTTTACAGAGATCATATCCATTTGAGGCTTTATTTCACATGTGATTTCCATTTTTTAGGAATAAGGTATGAGGGACATGACATTAGGAGCTGGACCATCAGATGTAGCGCAGGAGGGGTGAAATGCTTCATCAAATTTGCTGAGTACTGTTACATGTGATGTTTAATTATCTATTATTTACTCTTGTACAATGTTTTATAAGAAATTTACATGATTTAACCTCACAGAGAAATCTGTTTAACTAAGTTAAAACCATTTGTTTCACCTGCAAACTTCAGAGAACCTTATGCACACATTTTAATTACTATTTGGATACTCAACACAACAAAACTAATACTTTCATTTCATATCATGTGAAAAAGGACCAGGGACGAATGGGTCCACCTTTTCATGCATGCCTTGGGTCCAATCCCCACCGCATGGTATTTGGATGCCAAGCTACATTAGTGCACCTGCCACTAGGAGACCATGAGGTGCGATTTTGTGGGGACATTTGGATAAATATAAGAAACTGAGGAACTAGATGAAGCCCTGCAAGACATACATGCAATAGTATTTGATGAATCATGCCCTCATGTATAGTATGGGGAACCAGCTTGGGATACGCAGATGCAAGATATTGGTAACTGTCCCAATCTATCAATGGAGGAATGTGATGAAGACCCACGAAATATAACTATCCCAGAATCAGAGGGTGAACAAGCAGTTGTTGGACCCCCACTGTAGATTTTCGTTGTGAATAAGCCTCTTAAGTTAAGGGAAGTCAACATTGGAACAAAAGAAAAACCTAAGCTATCGAGAATTTGGGATTACTGGGATGATGATATTGTGGGGAAAGTCGCAGAACTTCTCACGGAGTACCAGGACCTGTTTCCTACCAAATTATCGAACTCAAAGGTATTACAGGGGACCTACAGCTCATGTGAATCATTTTAAAATTGGATGCACACCCTGTCAAGTAGCGACCTTACCAATTGAACCCCAACTATAAGAAGAAATTCAAGGAAGAAATCAACAAAATGATAGCTACAAGTATCATCGAACCAGTAGAACAGTCAGATTGGGTAAGCCCTATGGTGGTCCAAGAGAAAAATACTAAGGGACAAATAAGAATCTACATTGATCTGCGCAAGCTGAATGATGCTTGTGTACACGATCCCTTCCCTACACCATTCTATGATGAAATCCTCGATAGTATGGGAGGGAAGGAAGCATACTCGTTCACTGATGGGTTTTCGAGCTACCATTAGATCAGGATCACACCTGAAGATCACAACAATACTACGTTCGCCACCGAATGGGGATCCCTCCAGTACATCTTCATGCCGTTTGGGCTAAAAAATTCCTGTGTCATATTTTTGCGAGTAGTGGTCGCAGTATTCAAGGAGTTCATTCACAAGTTCGTGGATGTATACTTTGATGAGTGGGTATTATTAGTATTGGTAAAGAAGCATGTCTCGAACCTGTGCATGATGTTGGACTTCTGTAGAAAGCACCAGATTTCCCTAAATATTAAAAAGTACATATTATGTGTACCTTTCAGGATCTTGTTAGGCCACCTAGTCTGTCGACAGGGATTGATGGTTGACCCTCCCAAGGTGGCCGCTATCATCAACTTAACAGTCCCTATAAATGAGAAATAACTGTGCTTCATCCTCAGGCACACAATATACTATAAGAAGTTTATTCAAGGGTATGCACTAATCATGACACTAGTGGAAATTTTTTTAAAGAAGGATGTTTTGTTTTTTTGGGACGCAGAGTGTCAGAAGAGATTTGAGCTACTCAAGTAAAAGATGGTCTCTACACCTATCCTCATATTTCTTGATTGGGAAAAGGTTTTCCATGTCCATGTGGATGCTTCAGGGATCGCCCTGGGAGCTATCCTTACGAATCACGGGGAGGGAGAAATTGACCACCTGGTCATGTTTGCTAGTAGAAAACTCTCAAGTGTGGATGTAATATCCCCAAATTGGGATTGCTAGCAAGGCATGCCTGAAAAATGCATTTCCAGGAAAGTATACTACAGAAAACAAGATTAGCCCTTGGATCTCTTAGATATGATAATCTAAGATCCAAATCCAAGAGGAAATCAGAAACCAAGCAAACTAGGTGAGATAAACAAGCCTCTCACACCTAGAATGGATGGAAGAATGCCCAATAATGGGACTGCAGCAATAAGTACGCCCAAGGCTGGAGAATTAGAACTATATTCACTCATTAAATGTGTCAATAAACACGTTATCATCAGTTTATGTAACAACAACAACTTCTTCTTCATTTTAATATCCAAAATTTGGGGAAAAACAGTGTTTAAGCCCTAAAAAGGTTAATTTCAGAGATCTGCATAAAAACAGAGGAAATTGACAGTTTGATCCCTTAGAATATGTTATAGGTAACTCACATATAAAATTTAATTAAAAAACAAATCACTCTAGATATGTTAAACAGATCTCCCAGTCCCGGTATGGCTTAAGAAGGCCCAAACCCCATGACTTATGGTATGTAGAAATTACTGAAGCTTGCACAACGTGATTTTCTGAGGGTTTCAGATATGATATGATTCAATAAAATATTTGGAGTTTATTATATCAGAACATGGAGGAAAATGGAGATATAGCTCCTTTTATACATCACAGAGATAACCCGACAAGGGTTTCATGAGAGCACAAGTACATAACATCAGATCTGTAGATCTAGATCTGGAAAACATAGTCACACTGCAGCTCTGAATAAAAATAGCTGAAATATACAATGAATAGAAGAAGAATTATGTACAAATATTTTCGAGAGAAGGGTTGGCCCTTCCTCCAAGGAACAAGCTCAAAAGCAAGGGTATAAACCCTGCTACTGCAACACTGAATAGAATAATGCAGTTCCTGAAAATAACTGCTCTCAAAGAAATGGAGAATATGTTGGCCACATGCCAATATTTTAATATCAGCCCAAATAGCTAATACACTCTTCGAGGAGGATAAAAGACTCACTCACTGAGAAGAGGTACTAGTATAGTCTAGATCTGAATAGATCTAGTCTCCACTCGTTGCAGCTCACTGAAACAAGTAATCCCAAACAGGATTTACGTTGTATAAGGGAGATAGTGCTTGGCCATATGCGTGATAGTGGAAGAGAAGTATAATTCCCTCTAAGATCTACTCAATGTAAGGAGAGAGAATCCCTAAATAGGAAATCCTCACGAGTCTCTGCTAAACAGGCAAGAGAACTTGAATTGTCTAAGTAGACATAAAAAATAATTATCATCAACAACCTTCTCTTGAGCCTTCCCATTCCTTTTATAAGATGAGATCTTGAGAAACCCTAAACCACTTTCAAAACATTAGCTCCTTTCACATGAATATCCTCCATCTAAAACTGCGTTGATCAACAAGGAGGTTCAATGTATCTAGACAGTGATGTGATCTGGTCCTGTTGACCCAGTCAAACTCCTCAATCCTTTTTCACATTCAAGGGTATTTTATTGAGAGAGCCCTAATTTGCCTCTGTTCATATTGGGCATTGATTTATTTTGATATTTTTATCAAGCATGGGCCTCCTTACCGATTTATCCAACTACTAAGTGAAAAAATCAAAATTTTAATATTCCCCTTAGCTACTTGCTAAAGTAGGTATATTACAGTCCTCCCTTCCAAATGTTGCTTGTCCTCAAGAAACTACTAGGATAGAACTGAAAAACTCCCTCCAAAGGCATGGAGTCTTCAATGTGTTTGGGAACTAACATCCCCATGTAAAACCTCCACTCCCAAGCTATCATCCATACAATATGAGTCACCCTCCAACATGGAAACTCACGAAAGATATCCTCCACATTAGGCTCCTGCAAAGAAGGTGGGCTTAATGGCCGAATATGATAGGCAAGATGGCCTACCCGATGCTGTCTTACTCTCCACTCATGGAAAGTGTACAGTACATAATGATCTTGGGCTGCAAATAAGTTTCCCTCAAGTGGCAAGAAGAAGAATAGATCTCCAAAGATCCTATCTCCCATGTCATGAATGATGCTGGCCCAAACCATCCCATCCAAAATGAATGGCACCTCATCACCATTTGGCATCCAAATCAGAAAAATTTTGATGGTTCCAAGATACCAATGGTCGATCCAGGGGATACAGTGCAGTTTTCCCAACTGCTGCTTGAGAATATCATGTGGCAAGTTGTCCTCCAACAGGGTACTAGCTGTGCATGAGTGCTCATCTACTATGTGGTAGTAAAAAACAATATATATCAGCTGTACATGATCAAAACAACAAGAAAATGTTCCATACATTCCTTCTAAAATATTATGATGAGTATGGAAAAATTTCAGCCCATACTCTCTCAATAATAACCATAGCAACAAGGACTCTTGCTGCCTCCTTGTATTATCAAAATGCAGATCATGGAGAAATAATACATTGATGGACATGTAAGTTGTCTCATCAACCAAGTACAACCCAGCTCCCTCATACATCATGGGAAATTTATCCTTCCTCCCAAAACAATATACATACATGAAATACATCTCAAACATAAATACATGTGAGCACATGAGACATATCTCAGATAAAGGTAAATATATGGACATAATATTTGAAATATGATTTTTAAACTCTCTTCTTAATAGCCACAACATCCAAGCCTTCTTCTTATGCATCCTATCATTGGTACTTAGGGCATGAGATAAGGAAATATAAATTTTTGGGTAGTGACCAAACTCACCCAAAAACAACCAGCGCAACCATGCCTCTTGTTGGCTTGTATCATAGATCTGCAAGGGGTTTGGGACCCTCTTTCTCCATAGTGACATCCACTCATCCCAATGTGGGTGATGGATCTCATTCTGCAAATGTTTGGTATCCTCCCAAGGTAGGACACCATGCTCCTCCAACCTTTGAAGAACCTTGCACTCCATGAAATGTTGAAGTGCACCTCCAATGTGATCTCTTGATGAGACCTCCTCCTCATGCATGGCCTTCCAAAACCAACGAGGCCTTGGATCTGCTGCAAGTAGAATTCTCTCTTTCAGTTGTGGCATGCTCATTGCGAGAGTGTCATCTAGAGAAGAGAAAGAGTTTCTCATCTCAATATTTCTACCCTTTGACATCTGATCTTCCTCCATGGCTTCCTGAATGAAGTTAGCATCTGAATGTTCCCTTCAGGAATGGGTCTTTATCTCTTCACTGCTGCTCTTGGATAGCACAGTGCAACCTTTTTCCTCTATGTTATCAGTAAGTGATGATCCTGGGTCATACAACAACATTTTTCTACAATCTTCTAAAACATTGGCTGCAATAATAGAAAGTGGAGATGTAATCATACCTTGTTGGACTTTCGGAACACCTTGCATGGCTGCAAGAGTTCTTTCTTTCATGGTATTGGCTCCCTAAACTGCTGATGTTGAAGGTTGATCCTCCATGGTTGTGACAACACTGATATAAGTCTCCTCAAGAAATGGTGAGGGCTCCTCCCTCTCTTATTGTTCTTCTTCAAATCTCTTGATCACCTTCTGAGTGAAATCTACGAGAGTAGATACTCTTGCATGACTTATCTGGCTGAACCACCAAGTGCTCGCTTTGCCCTTCATGTGCATCGCTTAAATCTCTACTACTTCTCTTTCTACCACTGGATTTAGTAGGAAGAATGTTGCAAGTCTTCTTTTCCAAGTCCTTGGTGAAGATGATCCATCAAAACTAGACAATAGAAACCTATTGCCTTTCATTCTCCTTGTGCTGCAAGGTCTCCTTTCTTCCTCCAGTTGAATGAAATGTGGGAAGGCTAGATTCTCCTTGAAGGCTCTAGGTTGAGTCTTATACTCAACAAGGTATTCACTTAGAATCTGATATTCCATGTATCTTCCATGCCCTTCGTCTTCTTCTTCATGAGAATAGGAAGTGCATGGTTCTTCCTCTTCTCCTTCTTCTTTCTGCTTAACCTCCTTAGTGAGGTTCTTTCTAGATATGAAAAGTGATGAGAGTAATCTCATTCTCTCCATCATTTTTTCCTCTGCTTCTTCTAATGGCTATATCTCACAGGCTGAGCCAAGAAAGATGCTCCGATACCACTGTAATATCCCCAAATTGGGATTGCTAGCAAGGCATGCATGAAAAACGCATTTTTCAGGAATGTATGCTAAAAAAAAAATATATTAGCCCTTTTATCCCTTATATCTGATAATATAAGATCCAAATTCAAGAGGAAATCAGAAACCAAGCAAACTAGGTGAGATAAACAAGCCTCTCACACCTAGAATGGATGGAAAAATGCCAAATAATGGGACTGCAGCAATAAGTAAACCAAATGTTGGAGAAGAAGCACTCTATTCACTCATTAAATTTTCCAATAAACACATTATCATAATTTTATATTACATCAGCAACTTCTTCTTCATTTTAAGATCCAAAAGTTGGGGAAAAACAATGTTTTAAGCCCTAAAAAGGTTAATTTCAGAGATCTGTGTAAAAAAAGAGGAAATTTATGGTTGGATCACTTATAATATGTTATAGGTAACTCACATATCAAATTTAATTAAAAAAAATCACTCTAGCTATGTTAAACAGATCTCCTAATCCCGCTATGGCTTAAAACGGCCCAAACCCCATGACTTGTGGTATGCAAAAATTACTGAAGCTTGCACAACGTGATTTTCTGAGGGTTTTAGATATGATATGATGAAATAAAAGATATAGAATTTATTATATTAGAACATGGAGGAAAATGGAGATCTAGCTCCTTTTATACATCACAGAGATAACCCAACAAGGGTTTCATGAGAGCACAAGTACATAACATCAGATCTGCAGATCTAGATCTGGAAAACGTAGTTACACTGCAACTATGAATACAAATAGTTGAAATATAGAATTAATAGAATAATAATGATGTAAAAATATTTCCGAGAGAAGGGTTGGCCCTTCCTCCAAGGAACAAGCTCAAAAGCAAGGGTATAAACCCTGCTACTACAACACTGAATAGAATAATGCAGTTCCTGCAAAAAACTGTGCTGGAAGAAATGGAGAATATTTTGGCCACATGCCAAGATCTGAATATCATCCCAAATAGCTGATACACTCTTCCAGGAGGATAAAAGACTAACTCAATGAGAAGAGGTACTAGTATAGTCTAGATCTGAATAGATCTAGTCTCCACTTGCTGCAACTCACTGAAACAAGTAAACCCCAACAAGATTGTAATGTTCCCAATTTTAGCCTCAAGATAAAATGGAACATTATAGTTTCATATTTTCATTTTGTTGAATAAAAGTGGGTAAAGTGACCCATTCATGTAATAAACAGGAATAAAATCCCTCACAATGTGAAAATGGATCATCATGGAGCGGGATTTCACACCCTCATGTGTGAAAGAGGTTAAAATGCAAATGGACAAGGGCTAGTTGACCAAGTCAAACTACATTGGCATGAGTTGGAGAGCACTAAGTGGGACATCGTATTTTTAGTGGAGGAATATTCCACGGGGGAGGAAAATTCTAGAGGAAGGAAGGTGGAGGCTTCATTGAGTTTAAAAGAGGAGCAAGGTAGCCCATTGAGATTATCTTGGATCATTTGATTATTTGTCTATAGAGACAAATTGCTGCCTCTTGTTGTTCAACAGAGTTGCAGTGCCCTCGAGCATGAGGGAGTCTTGTTTAGGATTTCCTCTTCTTCTTGAGTAGCTCATGAAGGATTGCACTCATTCTCCATATTTTGGCATTCAGGCCATAGCATCAGCCTACTCCATTAGTGCAGTATTTGCAGCAGATTATTGTGCAAAATGTTGCAGGGTGTTGCTGGGAGGTTTCCTACAACACCATTTCGAGCTGATCTTTTAGAGGAGGGAATTTATCTACTTCCTAGAGGCTAGTGAGGATGGTTCCTGAGCTTATTCCACTATCATTGGCAAGAGGCCAACCACTTCCATCAGTTATAGCGTAGGCCCTCTCATAGACTGCGCTCTAGTTGGAGCACATTTGTAGTGAGGGTGTTGTAGAATTTCCAGAGGGCGAGATCTTTGGTGTAGGGATTAGCCTTGCACTACAGGTTTCTAAAGGAGAAGGGCTCTTCATCAGCTTCAGCCATTCAACCTTCTCCATTCCATTCCATGTATTGAGTTGCTATAGCTACCCAGCAACTCCGACATTTTAGCAGTTTTGCATGTTTCAGCCAATCCTTCTAGGATTGACTTGAGGTAATGAATGGAAGGTGAGATCAGCTCTCCCAATGATGTATGAGCCATCTCTATGCAGATCCCATGATGTTTTTCACTCATTGTAGAAGTCTCCCTCATGTGACTGCGCAATTCCTATTCATGGGCATCCTGCTATGGAGCAACATTTTGTATTATGATATGTGTATTCATGGATTGAATCTTGCCTTATTCTTTTGATATTCATTGTATCATTTTTTTGTTTTTATCTCATAATAAAATGGCTCAATGTTTTTCATACTTTTAGGCATAATTTTTATTCACTGCTATTTCCAGTTTATGTCTTTGTATTGCTGTAGCTGCATTTTTGGGTTACATTGAGAGATTCCCAATCTTGTTGCATTTCCCTCTTGGGAATATTGTCCTTTGAAAAAAATCTATAGACAGAGTTTGATAGTGGTCCAAGTAGCCTCTGTAGCTCATTCTTCTTTATGAAGATGACAAATCCAGTAAATTCCCCTTCAGTCTATCTCTGGAATAGATTTGCTTGCCGATTGACAATGTTTTTGAGAAAGGAACATTACAGTGGTATCAGAGCATAATCTTGGCTCAGCCTGTGGATATTCACCAATATTCCATCTAACAAGACGAGGAAGACTCCACTTTGTGGAGAAGAAGAAAGAAAAAAAGGAGACAAGCTAACTAAGCTTCTCCCTAAATCCACCTAGGGCTTTCATGGGAGCCAAAAGCAAAAGAGTAGGGAGAGACTTGAAGAATCTCCACAAGGGTTTGAGACATAAACAAAATCTATGGTTTTTGATGAGGAATGTAAGCATACAGTGACATCCCTTGATGCACAACGCAGTCACATGTGTAGTTTGTCATGACAGAGATGGGAAAAGAAGGAGAGGTGACCAAGAAGAAAACTCTTGGAGATTTTCTAAGAGAGCATGAGTCTCAAACTCCGGCATTCAGAGATCATCTCACTTTCATGGATTTTTGAAAGTCTAAGGTGAAGGGAAAGCAGCAGCAAGATAGATTTGTTCTATCTACTTTCGGAGGTTCACCTACATGCTCATCCAAAGCATGGGTACAGGAGCTGAAGACCATGTTGCAGCAGTACAAAGTTTCCAAAGCAGATGCTATCAGATTTGCAGCACTGCACTTAGAGGTAAAGCCTATGAATGGTGGATATTTGAGTCATGTTCTTTAAAGGATGAAAATACTTCTTTCTATTTCAGATTCATTGAAGCAGTGATGGAAATATTTTGGTGAGAGAAAATCTGAAACACATGCAGAGAAACAAACCTAGATCTTCCATGTAAAGGAAGGAAACATAAACTCAGATCCACTTCAGAGCATTGTTGAGAAGGCTGACATCTTGCATCACACCTTGTTTGAGGCAAGGTATCCATCTCATATTCTTGCACAAGAGAGCATGGAGGTCACTTTTTCAAAAGGAGATCAAATTTTGGAGAAGTTTCCCCTACATGTTGATGAAGAGGAGAGCAACTACGCTAGTATAGCTAGAGTTGATCCAGTACCTCATGCAGAGGAAAAATAAGCTCTTGCTCCACATAGAGGGATTCTTGTGTCTTTGCAAGAAATTCCCCAGGATCTCCCATGTAGAGATCAAGGCACAACTCATGATGCATCTGTGCCATTGGTGACAGGGCGCAGAGCTATGGAGATAGAAGGAAGAGATAGGGAGGATGATCAGCATCATGTGATAAGGAGCACACACCCCTGTCTATTTTATGAGTTTGATGCACCTAAGATGATGATTGGATTGCGCAGTGGAAGCATGGAGGGTTTTCTCCATTCATACATTCAGTCGTCTCTTGATGATGATGTCTCACTGCATGGAGACATTACACCAAGGAGACCACTAAATCAGCAGAGGAGGTTGGATGCTCCACATTTTGGGGCCTCACATCTTGATTTCAGGAGGGTCGAAACCTTGGGAGAGTTTAGCAGAACGTAGAGAGTTTGGGATAGACTCAAGGAGGAGGGAGACTCTCTCTCATTTTTAGCACCACCCACTCTCATCAGTCATACTGCGCTGACAGATTTTGCTGTAGGGAAGGAGGATTGCATCTTCATGATGCAGGATGACTACTCCATATATTTAGTGAGAGATATGATACTTCCTTTGAGGAAGGACTCTTTCATGCATGGGAGTAGATGGAGGCCACTCATGCTTACCTTGCCCAGGATCGGGAGATTATTTGGAGGTGATAGTCTCTCATGGGAGGCTCATTTTTAGAGAGAATCATTTCTATTTGAGCATGAGTAGCCACATGATGGCATGGAAGCAACATTGGAGGATGAATTTGGCATGAGGGTATGTCAAGGTAGTAGAGAGAAGCGTGATGGAGCACCATATTGCAGAACACCAGCACTGTCTATATGGAGGATTGATCCAAGATGGAGGACTCAGCTTTGGTTGAGTATTCCCCAGGATATTTTTGCATGCATGATTTTGGATGGCCTTGATGGATATGGCAGACACTTAGTGGATGATATGATCATCTATCATCATGGCAGACTCTTCTTGACTAGAGTTTCTAGTTTCAAGGAGAAACTATTCCATGCAGCACATGAGGACTTCCTAGCTGTGCCTTTGGATGCATACTTTGCCTTGCTAGAGGAGTTCACTTGGGAGGGCATTCATCATGGTCTTCATCAGCATATGGAAAGATGCATAGCCTGGATGCTTTTGGAGAGGTTGGCACAACCATTCCCTTACTCACTAGAGGGGAGGGAGAGCATTTAGATGAGCCATTTCAGCTCAAGGACTCAAGTACATGGTAGAGAAGGTATCATTTCCCATTTTTGTACCTCTTTACTTCATATGAGCAGCCTATTGACTCAAGGAGGATCATCCCTTCTTGCATTTGATATGATGTACTTGCAGCTACTTGTAGCCTTGATTGTGGCTATTCTTATGATGGTTTGTGGGGGAAGCCACATGCTTCTTGGTGTGCACCATTGGCACCAATTTGTATTTTGATTATTCCATCTTATGAGGAGTTTGTGGCAGCAAACAACTGGCTAGTTCAACACTTGTTACTTTTTATTTTGAGGTAGGCCAAGGAGGCACTGCGTAGGTTCCATGAGTGAGATTTGGAACCACTCTCCAGTTGTCATTTGACAACTTGTTTCTATTTCATATTGCTCCTTATGTATTTCTAATGTTGTATCTCTATTGAGGAGCATTATTTGGAGAGCATTGTATGAACATCCCATTGGGGGCATGATTCTCTGCATTATACATGTTTTATGTTGTAGGAGATACCATGGGAAAACCATGATTGCCACATTGCTACTTGTACCTTCTTATGGGAAGGAACACTCGGAGAATTTGCAGAGGCATTTCATGGCTAATTTTCTTGATGGGGTAGCTTGGGCCATTCTTGGAGGCCATACTATTTCAGCCCAAGGATAGAGGCAGCCCCATGAACACTGCAAATGGAGAGAGGACCATCTTGAGAAGCACAAGCACACTCTCCATTCAGACCCAACACATTGCAGAAACTAGGGGTTGAGATTTTCATTTGGATGATAGCATGGATGAGAGGATCATCATTGGGAGAAGAATTATCCCATGCATATCATCACTCCTACCTTAAGGATGCCACATCCCAGTGGGAAGGATTCCACTGCACCTTCTATCTTTCCATGAGGAGCATCATCTTCAGTTTGCATACTTGGGAAAGAGCATTGGAGGGCAGATTTGTTGCAGCATATTTGAGCAGTGGTGGGACCATGGACAAGGAGGCCGCACGAGAAGAAGGAGGAGGAATTTTTTTATCTCTATGCAGTTGCTTGAGGACAAGCAACATGTGGGAGGGGAGGACTGTAATGTTCCCAATTTTAGCCTCAAGCTAAAATGGAATATTATAGTTGCATATTCTCATTTTCTTAAATAAAAGTGGGTAAATTGACCCATTCATGTAATAAACAGGAATCAAATCCCTGAAATTTTGAAAAGGGATTATCATGGAGCAGGATTCAAACCCTCATGTGTGAAATAGGTTAAAATGAAAATGGACAAGGCCTAGTTGACCAAGTCAAACTGCATTGGCATGAGTTAGAGAGAACTAAGTGGGACATCACAGTTTTAGTGGAGGAATAGTCCATGGGGGAGGAAAATTATAGAGGAAGGAAGGTGGAGGCTTCATTGAGTTTAAAAGAGGAGCAAGGCAGCCCATTGAGATTATCTTGGATCATTTGATTATTTGTCTATAGAGACAAATTGTTGCCTCTTGTTGTTCAGTAGAGCTGCAGTGCCCTCGGGCACGAGGGAGTCCTGTTTAGGATTTCCTCTCCTTCTTGAGTAGCTCATGAAGGATTGCACTCATCCTCCATATTCTCGCATTTAGGCCATAGCATCATCCTAATCGATCAGCACAGTATCTGTAGCAGATTATTGTGCAAATTGTTGCAAGGTGTTGCTGGGAGGTTTCCTACAACACCATTTCGAGATAATATTTCAGAGGAGGGAAGTTCTCTACTTCCAAGAGGTTAGTGAGGATGGTTCTTGAGCTTATTCCACTATCATTGATAGGAGGCCAACCACTTCCATCAGTTACAGCGCAGGCCCTCTCATAGACTGCGTTCTAGTTGGAGCACATTTGCACTGAGGGTGTTGCAGACTTTCTAGAGGGTGAGATATTTGGTGTAGGGATCAGCCTTGCACTACAGATTTCCAAAGGATAAGGGCTCTTCATCAGATTCAACCATTCAGCCTTCTCCATTCCATTCCATGTATTGAGTTGCGGCAGCTACCCAGCAACTCCGACATTTCAGCAGTTTTGCATGTTTCAACCAATCCTTCTAGGATTGACTTGAGGTAGTGATTGGGAGGTGAGATCAGCTCTCCCAATGATGTATGAGCCATTTCTAGGAAGATCCTATGATGTTTTTCACTCAGTGTACTAGTATCCCTCATGTGACTGCGTAGTTCCTATTCATGGGCATCCTGCTATGGAGCAAGATTTTGTATTATGATATGCGTATTCATGGAAGGAATCTTGCCTTATTCTTTTGATATTCATTGTATCATTTTTCTACTGATATTTCATAATAAAATGGCTCAAGGGTTTTCATACATTTTGGCATAATTATTATTCACTGTTATTTCCAGTTTATGTCTTTGTATTGTTGTAGCAGCATTTTTGGGTTATCTTGAGAGATTCCCAATCTTGTTGTATTTCCCTCTTGGGAATATTGTCCTTTGACAACACTCTATAGACAGAGTTTGATAGTGGGCCAGGTAGCCTCTGGAGCTCATTATTCTTTATGAAGATGAAAAATCCAGTAAATTCCCCTTCAGTCTATCTCTGGAATAGATTTGCTTGCCGATTGACAATGTTTCTGAAAAAGGAACATTACAAAGATTTACGCTGTCTAAGGGAGATGGAGCTTGGCCATATGCTTGATAAAGGAAGAGAAGTACAAAACCCTCCAAGAGCTACTAAATGGAAGGAGAGAGAATCCCTAAATAGGAAATCCTCACAAGTCTCTACTAAACAGCCAAGAGAACTCGAATTGTCTAAGCAGACATAAAAATCAATTATCATCAACAACCTTATCTTGAGCCTCCCCCTTCCTTTTATAAGATGAGAGCTCAAGAAAATCTTAACCACTTTCAAAACTTTAGCTCCTTTCACATGAATATCGTCCATCTAAAACTGCGGTGATCAACAAGGAGGTTCAATGTATCTGGACAGTGCTATAATTTGGTCCTGTTGACCCAGTCAAACTCCTCAATCCTTTTTCACATTCAAGGTTATTTTATTGAAATATCCCTAATTTGCCTCTGTTCACATTGGGAATTTAATTATTTTGATATTTTTATTAAGCATGGGCATCCTTACCCATTTATCCAACTATTAAGTGCAAAAATCAAAATTTTAATATTCCCCTTAGCTGCTTGCTAAAGTAGGAATATTACAGTGGAGCATAACTACTCCACTACTGAATGCGAGGGGCTGGCAATGGTGTATGCCCTGTAGAAATACTGACATTATCTGCTAGGAGGGCACTTCAAGATGTTCATGGATCAGTCACCTTTGAAGTACCTAGACAACAAGCCTATGTTGGGGGGGAATATTTTTTGATGCTTACTGCTATTTCAAGAATATGATTTTGAAATAATTGTCAAGCTGGGGAAATTAAATGCTGGACCAAACCACTTATCCCTAATTGAGAGTGGAAAAGAACCAAAAAACCTAGAGGAAAGATTTCCTGATGCACATGTATTCTCTATTAAGGTGGTTGATTTTCAGTTTGCCGATATTGTTCAATTCCTAACTATGGGGATGGCACCCGGAGAATATTCAGTACAACAAAAAAAGAGTTGTTAACTTGGGAAACTGAATTTACCATCATCATGGGCCACTTGTATAATCTAGGAGCTGACGAAGTACTACGAAGATATGTATTGGAACATGAAAGACCAACCATTTTAGCAGAAGCCCACAGAGGTGTGCAGGAGGTCACTACACAGGAAAAGCGATGGTGCAGAAGATCTTAAGGGTTGGGCTGTGGTGGCCCACACTGCATAGTGACTCCCATACCTATTACAAAGCCTATGACACATGCCAAAGTACAAGAAGAATGTCGTGAAGAGATGAAATTCCCTTACAACCATAGATGGCCCCGCAAGCATTCAATAAATGGGAAATAGACTTGATTGGGCCCATCAACCCAATAGGTAAGAAGACAGGTGACCACTACATCATCACTGCGACTGATTATGTAACCATATGGGTGGAAGCACAATCTATGAAGGATTGTACTACAGATACCATTGCGCACTTTATTTTTTAGCATATTCTAACCAGGTTTGGTTGTCTGAAGATATTAATGAGTGATATATGTACGCACTTCATTAATGACACAATACAAGCTTTGACTGAGGAGTTTCGAATCCACCATGAAAAAAGTACCCCCATATCACCCACAGGAAAATGGAACGGTAGAAGGTTTTAATAAAATTCTGGAACAGGGGCTTACTAAGGTCTGTAACATCAATCGAAGCGATCGAGACGTGCACATCCCATTGATCCCTTGGGCCTATCAGACCACGTGCAAGAAATTGACTGGGAAAACATTGTTTCAGATGGTTTATGGAAAGGAGGTCATTATTCCCATGGATTATATCATTCCTAGCTTGTGAACCACAACCTTTACAAACATGGAGGAGCCCGATATAATGGTGGAATGCTTAGCACATCTAATTGCCTTGGAAGAAGATTGATTCATTGCTAACTTTCATCAACAAGTTTAGAAGGCCTGGGAAAAATCCTAGCAGGATAGGTATATCCGAAAGAAATCGTTTAAACAAGATGAGCTAGTATTATTATATGACAACCAGTTTGCGCACCACCCTGGGAAATTCCGCCAACATTGGTTGGCAGCTTATATCGTAACAATAATTATGAATGGTGGTGCTGTGATATTGGCTACGCTGTATGGGGACCCCCTACCTAGATATATTAATGGCAGCCGTCTCAAACCATACCAAACCAACTTAGTGCAGACCAAATGAATATATGGTCATAGTAGCTATATTGGGATGGATACGCACAGGCAAGAGGGAAAACACAGGCAGGTTCATTAGACACGCAAGGGTTGATCGCAAGACATGGAGCCTGGGAAGGTGCATTGGGAGCACAGGGGTAATACACAACTGCTAAAACTAGCTGTTGGACCAGTACTGTTGGGTAAAAAGCCAAATTTACCATTGGGAGGAGCGTGCAGTAGGTAATTAATGTGGAAATTTCTGAAAAAAATTTACTGTTTCTATCATGGTAAGTTTCAGCTAAGTTTCATCTGACTGTTTCTCACTAGTGAAAGCTATAAATTGGGGAGGGAAACTAAGAATTGGGTCTCGCATGTACTGAAAATATTGTGTCTTGCAAATTTTCATAACTATTTTTCTATGTCCATGTATAGGCATGCTACCCCCTCTCATTATAGCAATCTCGAGTTCGTCTTTCATGCGAGTCGCAACTAATATTGTTGAATCATCGCAGACTGTGGCCTCTACTGAGACATCATCCAATGAAGTATTGGAGGTCACCCCTGAAGTTGAAGAAGTCATGTCCACACCAACCAAGGGGAAGTAGGTGGAGAAAAAGAAGAGTAAGGGGAAAGGCCAAGAGAAAGGGTAGGGGAGGGATACGAAATGGGCTGGGGGAAAGCTATGAACCTCCCCTCGGAACGTGTAATCTCCCTGAATGGTGCCCAAGGCACACTCGCCTAACCTGGCGAAGTGACCTCTGTCTACTTAGGAAGAAGCTTAGCTTGCTACCCCAATCACTTCGCTACCGTCCTATGTTCGGCTTAGAAGACCATTAGTGCACACACCTAAGAATCTCAATGGTATGGGAACCTATCTACAAATTCCACTCATTTCGGATGAAGTCCCCATAATTGGAGAATCATTTGGAAAAATCCCTTGAGTTAAGTTCAACGATCAAGACCTTGCCAACCTGGAGGCCTTCCCAGAATTGGCACCTAAGCTATATCACGAAAGGGTGTTGGAGGATGACTTACTAAGGTTAGTACCAATTTCACGGGTGTGCAGATTAGTAGGTTCAGGATTACTAAACTTTCTACAGATACCTCTCTTTGGCCAATACAGTATAACTAAACGAGTTCTGGGACAACTGCTAGCCCTGATCCATGACAACAACTTGTGGATCCAGGACCGCATTGCCATCGATGACACCCTAATTCACCACATTATTGGTCTCCCCATGGAGGGGTCGAATCCCATGGAGCGCGTTGGCAAGAATTATGAGAAATAGATCGCTGACAAGGTGTAGGAAGAATAGCATGATGAGCGAAACACCAAAGGGTTCTTGATCAGCACCATTTTTGACCCTGGAGTGCACATGGGTACCCTATTGATGGCTTGTAAAATGATGTGAAAGTGCCAGGCCATGACTGTCCCTACCTACGTAATTCAGATTTTCGGCCACTACGAAAAGGGGGTCTGCTTTAATTGGTCGCAGTTCCTCTACAACGAGTTTTTGGAAAACGTGCTCAAGGCCCAGGATCATGGGAAGGCATTTTGTTACTCCTAGTTGTTGCTCCTAATTGTGTTGGTCACATGGGAAGCCCCTGAAGACTTGGTCCTCCTTGAGCTTGAATCGGACATGTGTGAAGGGGCACAATATGCAACCTTTTTGGATTCAAAGGATGATCAGCGTATTAAGGATAAAAAAGTATTATGGGTACTATTTCAGGCCGCGCTCGCAGCAGCAATTCACTCCCGGCCACGCTTGTCACCGACGGTCTACGAAAAATATAAGCGCATCTCATCATTACAGGTTACGATGCACAATGTGTAGATTCGGGGCCGTAAGGATCCAGCTTGGATGTCGCTGCCTTACACGGTCATCGATGAGGAAATTAGTCGGCTCATCACCACTTGGCTAGTGCACTAGAAATTAGGATTCAAATCAGTAATGACTAACACTGCTGCTACAAGTGCAGTGCCAAAGACCCCCACCCCACCTGATACCGCCAAGAACTTAGAATGCCGTGGCTAGGAAGGCTCCACCAGGACGAAGGTTCCCCTAGATACAAAATAGGGCGTGGAGCAGGAATTGTAGCAGGACATGGAGACTGAGGGTCTGGATGCATAGGGTACTGGTTCCCCGCATGGCATGAAATGGGCAGTTGCACCTCTGGAGGGCCAGCGAATGAAATGAAAAGCTACGAGTCCTGGTATGGAGATTGAGATTACCTTAACCGAGGAATATTTGGAGAAAATTCCATATGTGGTCACCCTCTATTTAGAAGATAGATGGATTTCCTTGGAAGAGCAGTAATAGGCTTCAGTCGCTGCATTACACACTAAGCTCCAAGCTTCTCAGCTCAAGGCCCATACCCTGCAGACGAGCATGGTTCAAGCGAGGTTACCTCAAGGGACCACCAATGAGTTGATCTCCACGACCGAGAGTGGCCTCTACCCCCTGCTGGGTGCAAAAATCATTCTGAGTCTGCTCGACTTATGTGCACAAGTCGAGGCTTACGCAGAAGTACATCTGGACTTGAACCGGCTTTCGGGCGGGTTGTTACAGGCTCTCCACACTTCCCTTTTTGAGGAAATCTAGCACAAAGACTAACAAGTGCAGCAACAACTAAGTAAAGCCTAGCAGACCATTGTAGAAAATACTCCCGAGGTGTCCCAGGCACAGGCCGTGTGTATCGTTGCCGCTGTGAAGCAGACCGAGTTGGAGTGCCTGATCACCAGACTCTATTCAGATGTCACTGAAGAAATGTTAGCCTCTGCCACCGCCTAGGCTAAGATTGAGGAACTCGTCGCTACCCTGAAAGCTTCTCAGACCGAGATCAGAATGTTAAGACCAAGATGGAGCAGCAGGTTGTTGCGTTGCAAGCTAAGTTTCAGCCGGAAACCCCTCCTGAGGTACACACCTAGCGAGCTGCGCTGGTCACAGAAGCTATGAAGACCATTACCACTTAGATTTCCCAAGGGGTCAAATTTTTTGAGACAACTATGCAGCTATGGTCTACGGTGCACCGTGATAGTCTCCTGAGTGAATCTACCCAAGAACTACGCCAGAAGAAAGAAAAAATTGAGCAAATGGAGGTTGTAATGCCCATTCTAATCCCATCTCAATGCATGGCACATATTTGAGCTAGCCATGCACCCAGAGATGACCTGGAAGGGCTTCACCACAAGAAGAATGTTCTGAGTAACCACCTCAAGGCATGCGTCGATGAAGCCTTCAACATATCTTAGGACTTGGATGTTGTGGTCAAACAACTGAATCATACCCTGGAGAGTGTCATCGCTGTCACTGAAGACCCAACTTCACAGAAGTTGGTGGAAATTGTGCAGAACACTACCGCATACAGTGAAAGAGTGTTTCCCCTACTAGTCAATGCAATCAAGCAGCTCTAGGCAAAGATGCAAACCCCATAGCCATTGTGACTCGAGACAAGTTAGAATATTGTGTTAGGGCCCTATTAAAATGGGGTCCCCTAGCTATGTTTTTGATACAATTTTGTAGTAATTTGTCTAGTGCAAGGGCTTTTGGGTGGGTCAAAGCCCCCAATGTATTGTAATGGGTCAAAGGGTAGACCTAGAGTCTACAAACCATGGGTTGCAGACCACAGGATAATGCAGGCTATGATGATATAAATAGATAGATAGTTTGAGTCTAGCGGTAAGAAATATTGATGCTATGTGCGGACTTTTGAGATTTGTTTTGGGTATTTTTTGGTAAGGACTCCTATTAGCTGTGTGTACAAATATCCTAAGTCTTGCTATGTGTGAACCCCGCTAGTTGTGTGCGCAGGCTGCGACTTCGGTTTGTAACTTGGTTTTGGATGTTAATGAAGACAAAATCTATTGAAATATCTCTATGTTATCTGAATAACTTGGTTTACTACTGAAGTGCCTATGTGTTATTTGAATAAGCTGTAATTGTGTCTGTGATGTATCAATTAGCTACGATTGTGTTATTCTGTGATAATAATTTTTTATGTGCACATGGATGCGAAGGTGTTGCTGAGATCTGCTTAATACTAGTAGCTTGTTTATGTTTACATGTTGTTATACTGTTAAGGGCTCAGTAATAAGCTTATTTCTGTGTGAACTTGATAGATCTCAATAATACTACTTTAATTACCCAATCTCTCCCAGGGTACGGAAACCCAGTTCCAGCACCCACCCATACTACTTCGAGTGAGACCTTCGCCTGCGAAAGTAGGTCATTTCCGAAAGGGCCAGTAGTATATGGGTTTGTTGGAAAACCCTAATTCCAAGCCTGGGTCAGGACCCCTTAAGCCAACACTCCTCATTGACCTCCTTGGTGTTGGGATCTCTCGATACTCTCCAGGGTGTAAACCTTAACGCCATCGGTTGTTCATTCGTGATTTCTGCAAGTTACCTTCTCCCTAGGTGAGTCCATTTCCACATGGAAAATGCCATAATGATATAGCCATAAATGAATCTTCTGGCTCGCCTATAATTATCCTCACAGGCCTCAAACAGTTCGTTCAATAGGAAGGTACACCATTTTAGTTGGGCTCCCTGGGTGCAGTGTTCCGCGACTAATATGGTGTCGAGGGTGCGTTATCCTTTGGTGTAATGCCTCATTGTTTTACCCATTATTAGATAGCAGGAAAAATTCGTTGTTGGATTGTTGATGAGGTCTATCTTTGCCCCCTTCCCTCCTCTTTTGGTCTCATATTTATTATAATAATCACAGTCCCCTTGACTTCTTGGTTCTCTTGAACACATTCTGGAATTCTATTGAGACGTCCTTCCCTTCCGTTGATAATCTGATAAGTCTATTAATGTCCTCTGCATCTATAGGTATTTCTCTCCCGAGCCACAATGATCCATTATGGACTCTTCTCGGCAGGAATTTCATACATTGCATTTCCACTCCCATTTTTCCAAACACCAGGAGGTTATTGAGATTCATTATTGTTTATCTTTGAATACCTTTGAATTCGAGATTCATCCTTGCTGCTTCCCCTTATCCCTCTGGGGAATAATTTTCTATGTATACTTGTCCCCTCATAGCTGGGAATTGATAGGAATCTCTGAAATCTGTATCAATTAACGAAGCATTTTCATACTTGACAATCAATGATTCTATCCTCTGAATTCTCTCATCGATCTCGGGCTCGATGACTGCTGTTGCTACCTTCATCATATTCATTATTTTTCTAGATACCTGGAGTGTTGTTTCTGATCTATTGCTGTGAATTCCTGCTGCTGAATTGTTTCTTTGAACTTCTTATGATGAAATTTAGCTTGTTGTTGCTGCTGTCTCTTTTTGTTCTAACTCGAAATTTTCTGGCATGCTGGTGCTTCTATTCTTTCATGCAGGTTAAGTAATGCTACCGGCACGAATGAGGTTGATATGACCCCATAACTAATTAATTTTTTTTTGTCTCTCCCCCAGCTATAATCATGTGATTAGTTACCGCGACGAGGTGTTTTCTGACATTGATGACTGTGGCTCCGGGTTTTGGGTAGATGTGATGGGTAATAATTATGGCTTAATATGGAAAATTTATTACGGTATGGGTGTTACTAATTATGGCAGTTAATTTTCAAATTCGGGTGATCCTACACATTGAAAATGGTATGATGGGTTATTATGATAGAATAATAGTTGACATGCTTGGTTTTCTGACACAGATGACACGTTAGACGACGCTACCCGTCCGACCACAATTGGTTGCGATGTGGTCTCTGCATCGCAATAGGTAGAATTGGTTTTTGCGTTATTGTGATGTATTTTTATTGGGATGCCTATTCTATTTCTCATCTCGGGTGTGAGAGAGTTATTGAATCTATCTATTTCTATTCTACCCTACTAACTACTCTCGGTTGCAAGAGTTATTTGAAAAGAATAAATAGTAGAAATTACTCATGATATGACTTCAGGCATGCACCATTCACCCATTCTTGCAGTATTTGGCCATCTAGTTGCGCTAGTCAAACTGCACCTTTATCTTTAATTTCCATGACATGGTATGGTACCATCTAGTGCATTATGAGTTTTCCCAAGAAATTTTGAAATTTTTTGCCGTAAAACAGGACTTTCCCTCCGATAGTGAACGTTTTATGCTTGATGTGATGGTCATGCCAAGCCTTTTGTCTTTCCTTCTGCATTTTCTGATGGAAATCCGCTAGGAATATCTCTTCTTCAAGCTCCTGTAGCTCATGGAGGCCTTCAGTGATTGAGTCTTCATCTGTCATATGTATCGTTGAAGTGATGAATAGACTCGGTATGATAAACTCAGCAGGTACCATCGCTTCTCTCCTGTATACTAGCTCGAATGGAGTTTGATTGTGCAGCCTTTTTATATTTGTCTTGTATTCCCATAATTTCGCTGGTATACTTTCATCCCAAACATCCTGGTTGACATTGTATATTTTGGTGATTCCCTTTTCTAAGATCTTGTTGAATGATTCAACTGATCCATTCACTTGAGGGTGGTACAAGCTGATTTTGTGATGTTGCACCATAAAGTTATCAAACAGAGATTTGATTGTTGTATTAATGAAGTGTGTACCTTGATCACTGATTATACTCTTAGGGTAGCCAAATATGCTAATTATATCTTCGAAAATGAACCTGGCTGCTGTGTCTACTATGCAGTATTTTACAGGTGCTACCTCCGCCCATCTTGTGAGATAATCCCTAGCGGTTATTATGTACCTTGCCTGTGAATGTCTTTCCATTGGTGCAATTGGACCTACGAAGTCAACAACCCATTTTTCAAATGGTTGCAGTGCTCTTACAGGTTGTAGTAGTAACTCATCTCGGTGTGATGGATGTCCTGTTCTTTGACAAACATCACATTTTTTTATATATTCTTTACTATCTTTATGAATTGTGGGCCACCATAACCCTTCTTGTAGTATTTTCCTTGCAGTTGGCTTTGCACCAACATGGCCTCCCGCAACTCCACTCTGACACTCCCACAAGATATCCTCTCTTTCATGTTCCATGAAACACCTCCGAAAGACATGATCCAACCCCATATTATATAATTTTATTGCTATCAATTGATTCTTAGCTGCTTTCATGATCAAATTTCTTCTTTGAGTTGTTGTGTATTATGTTGGGCACTATCCTGTGGCCAGATATACTATTATCTACTCTAGATAATCTGGGATGGCTTCTACTATGAAGAGATCAGCATTTGGTAACTGATCATCGAGGGATCCCCCGTTCTTTCCATTCTCCAACCTTGATAGATGGTTAGGACCCACGTTTAACCTTCCTGGTTTTACTATCACTTCAAAAGTTGGCTCCTGGAATAGTAGGAGCCATCTACAGATTCTTCCTTCAACCACAGTTTGTTAACCAGGTATTTCAATGTTGAGTGGTCTGTGAATAATTTCAACGTACCTCCCAGTAGGTAATGATGAAACTTCTGAAGAGAATACACCATCGCAAGAGCTTCTCGTTCTGTTGTGTTTTAATTCCTTTTAGCTGTAGATAACTTCTTGCTTGCAAAATATACTGGATAATCAATAGAAGTCTCTCCTGGCTGAGCTAACACTTCTCCTAATTAAATACTAGAGGCATCAATATGGGCATGGAACTGTTTGCCCTAGTTAGGATGAACCAAGATGGCTGCACTTGCTAATGTTTCTTTCAATGTATTGAGGGTGTTTGTGCATTCATCACTCCACATGAATTGCTATGAATTCCGCAACAAATTTTCTAATGGTGATGTAATCTTTCAATAGTTGGGGATGAATATTCTATAGTATCTGCCCGAGTAGTAATCTCAATTGTTTCATATTTTTTGGTGCTTCTATGTTAAAAATGGATGCTACTTTTGTTGGATCCACACAAACACCCTACTTACAAACAACATGTCCCAAAAGTGTCCCAAAACGTATTGCAAAGATGCATTTCTTAAGGTTGAGGGATATTTGGAATTGTCTGCATCTGTCAAACATTATTTTGAGTAAATTTGCATGATTCTTCCTCAAGCTGTAAATTGTTGAATGATCCACATATACCTCTAGGAAATTATGGATGTAGTCCCTAAATGCTACTATCACTATTCATGAAAACACCGCTGGTGCATTCTTCAGTCCAAAGGGCATCACATGGTATGCAAACAATCCCCATTTTGTTGTGAAAGTGGTCTTCCTTTTGTCTTCTTCTGCTATTCTCACTTGATGATATCCTAAGAATCCATGCGTGAATGAATAGGATTCATTTCTTTCCACATTGTCGAGAACCCCATCACTAAATGGAGTAGGAAATGGATCATGTATGCATGCATTTTTGAGGCTTCTATAATCCACACATACTCTAATCTCTTATTTCTCCTTTTTGCTTTGTATTACAATGGGACTGACCCACTCTGCTTCCTCAACTGGAAAATCAGCCCTGCTTTCAGCATTTTATCTATTTTTTCTTTGACTTTTTCCTTTACTCTTGGATTTAGGTAGTAAGGCCTATGTTTTACTAGTCTTGCATCTCACTTTAAGATTATGCACATTTCCCCCATGTTCCCTTTTATTTCCTTTAGCTCTGATACTAAGGACGGGAATAAATCTTCATATTCCTGTACAAGGTTGAAGATTTCCTTGGTTGTCTCTGTATCCTAGTAATCTTCGATAGAATCGATATTGGGTTTCTCCGTGCTTCCAATGTTCATATTCTTAGTCTTCAAGGGTAGCAGGTGTAGTCCTTCCGTGTTTGGTTCCTCCTATATATCTCACTCCTCTTATTTTTCTTCAAAGTATAAGTGTCGAAGATTCTCTAAATTGTCATCATCCGTATCACGATCTATCTTTTTGCATGCTACTAACTCTTTGATAATCTGTTCTAAGAGTGGTAGTTCTTCATCTTCCTGAACCTCTGGAAAAAATAGTACTCTTCTGATGGCTTGTAGTGCATCTATAACTGGTTCTGTTTCTCCCTTAAAAGAAAAACATTACATAAACTTTTCCAAAACTATTCGCCAGGTGTCAGTTCCTCTCTTCTTTTCTTCCATCAAGTACTAGGCCTATGGAATTATGTCCAGTGAATGTATAAAATTGTGTATCTACAGAGATTCTGGATACTCTTCTTTCTTCCAGTTATACTCACAATTATTTAAATTTTCTATGGGGTCAGAGTCCCCTTGGTACTTCTTGATGAATTATGGTCCTAAAGCTTCTTGGAACCTAGCTCTTAATGCTATTGCAACATCTTCCCATTGTAGAAGAGAGTTGCGCTGGTTAACCCACCATCTTGCTGACATGGATTGTAGTGCGACATCCATAGGAGGTACTCTATGTTCCCTTGGTACCTTTTCTTCTACTTTTGTAATGCATGTATTTACATCATGCATATTTGATAGAGTCGGATATCCTCTTACCTTGGTTCCAATCCCGTTGATACCCAGAATGTTAGCACATATTCTAGTGTTGGTTTCATATCCTCCCTGTTTCCAATCATCCCAAGCTATTTCTGAGCCCAAATATGAACTTTGAACACTTCTCTAGCCTACGGCCCCTCCTTCTCTTGGAATGATATAGTCTTCCATATTCCCTACCATCATCTGGTAAAGTTGATCATCATCTTGTCTATTGTCAACATTCTCTATATATCAAGGTCCTTGATATGGATCAAGTGGTTGAATCACCCTGACTTCCTTCTCCTCAAATATCATGAATTATTTTTTCAAATCAATTACTTCATAATTCTCGAAGGCCCAATCTATCCCTAGTAAATTAGGATAGGGATACTTGTCCCCCATGATGTCTATCACCTCAAAATCTATATATGATTTCACTCCCGTGACATCAACCTCGACCTCTTCTAGCCTCCCTATGGGTAAAATACAATACTGATTTTCCATGCGAAGCTGTATTGGTGAGTATGTTAATTTTGGCCTCCCTAGTGCTTCCCATGTCTTTGTAGGTAGAATGTTGACGTCTAATCCTAGATTGCGCATTGTGTCTTTGATTTGAAACACTGTGACTTGAGTATTCACATGGAATTCCTCTCTGGTTATTCTCTTGCTTCTCTTTATCCTTCTTATGTATTTTTATGTCGAATTTCTTAACTCTCCCGGCTCCGCATTTTCCTGCACCACCAACTCTAGATTTTGCTTTAGTTGTTCTAGAATTGGTGCATTGGTTACAATTTTCAGGAATAGTCGGAACCATTCCTCAATCATTGTACTTGTATGAGCCTCCTTCTCTTTTTCAAAGGTTAGAAGTGGAAGCCCAATATCTCTACTTCTCCCTATCTAGGAAACTTTTTCTGCTGCCTCCTTAAAATAATGCTTATGTCTATCCGGTCTGAAAGCATTCTTTGGAGATGCGGGCTTGATCAGCTTTACCAAGTCCATACTCTAAGCATCCTCACCTATTTTCTTTCCTCCCCGAATTATTATGGCTACACGTTTCATGGGCCGAGCTTCTACTATTCTTGGTTCCGCATTTACTAGATTAACTCATCTTTGTCTGGATCTTTCCTCCCATCTCTTAATCAATTCTGAACACTCTTCAGTTGCATGTGTGTTAACTCTACACTGAGAGCACCATGGTCCTCTAGGTAGCGGACATTCCCTTGCCACATGTCCTTCTTGATCACAATTATAGAATCTTAATGGTCCTCTTCCTTTGGTTCTTCCACCTCTCATTCCTCCTCCTCGGCCCCTTGGAGTTTCATTCACTCTATAATATGGTTTGTCGAGTTGTTCTGCCAGTGCATCAAGGGCTCTACACTGCTCTATATTATGTGTTGTAGAAGCACAAATTTCACAATATGCATTGTTCAGAACACCGGAATATTTCTGCAAAATTGGACATAGTCATGGAGGATGACCCATGCCTTTTAATATTTCACAGTAGTTAGTTGCGGTCTGATTTTTTTGAGTGGGGAACTCTAGGAAATAGGGTTATAGTTGGTATAATCCTTGATTATTTATCTGCGCAACTCCCCTAACTAGTGGAGCCTCCTGTGTCCTTGTTGCTGAAGTTCCTGCATTTTTCCCTCGTAACATCGGGCATTCTGTGGCTATTCGGGCATTCCATTAAACTGGCTATCTAGTGTTGTAGCCCTAATATGGAACTGTCTTGTACTGTTGCTCCTCCTCTGAACTCTTGCAGATACCCCTTCATAGCTTCTATCTTCATGGCTTTCTCAAGGGCATATTGTAGGGTATCAATCTTCTGTTGTGTCAGTGGTGTTCTCATCAATGGGAGAAGTGCTTTAATAAACCAATCATTAGGTGAATTATGAGGTCTAAAATGGGCCTCCTAAGGAAATTATAAAATAATAGTGGAAACAATAAAATAATGTTTGATCACATCATCAAATTTTAGAGGGAAAAAATAAAAAACTAATTTTTCAACTTATCTCCCAAATATTTTACTCCAATTTTGAGCGAGAGTACTCGTTGGATGCAAAATTTAATTCCTCATCCAAGGAGTACCCATGTTGCATACTTTCGATGTGTCCTACTACACAAAAAATGAGAAATACATGAAAAATGTGATTGTAATCATGTTTTTTTATGTATTTATCATTTTTCATGTGGCAAGGTCCATCGAAAGTATGTAACATGGGTGCTCCTTGGATGAGGAATTAAATTTTACATCCAACGAGTACTCCCACTTGAAATTTGAGTAAACATTTTAGGAGATAAGTTGAAAAAGCAGTTTTATTATTATATTATTTTTTAATATTTTTACCCTTTTACTTAAAAAATGGTGAATCATCCCCCATGGTTGACATCATCATCTTGAATCCTATTGGTTCTTATAAAGTTTATTTTTGTTGTACATTTTTCTTAGGAGGCCCATTTTAGACCTCAAAATTCCCCGAATGCCCATTGGTGATTTTGATCGATTGGGTAACTTAGCTTCCCAATCTCATCCTTGAACCTTCTCATCAGGTCCCAAGCCATTTATCCTTCTTGTTGCTTGATTTCCTGTAGCTCAGAAAATCCTTGCTGATTTGTTTGAGATAATTTAAATTCTTTGACAAATTCTTTCTTCACATCATCTATTGATGGGTTTGGATGAGCTTCTGACCATTTAATAAAGCAGCGAAGAGCTCTCTCTCTTAGAGTAGTCTAGAACTCAATCAACCTAACTGCCTCTAGTGTCTGTCGAGCCCTCCATATTGCTTCATAGAGGTACCAGTGTTTCTCTACATCATCGTTACCCCTCCAAGAGAATTCTGGGTACTAGGTGAACAATCTCGCCATATTCCCTTGTATGGGTGGTACTAAAATATAACCTCCGCTTCCTGGCTAAGAGATTGTGTTACCAACACTGTAGCTAGTAGATATTTGTACTATAGAATTAACGTTATTGAACTTGCCAATTTCCCGTAACTTAACAAAAATCTCATCAGGTGGATGATAGAGTACCAGGGGAAGGTTGGGACTAGAGCTACTTGAACTTTGGAGAATATGATTACCTTGCGTTATGGGTGCCAACCTTTCTCGAAATAGTCGCTCCATCACAACATGCAGCTCCACATTAGATGTATCCTCGGGGCACGAATCATCCACATTGGACTTTTCTCCCTCTTATCTTCAAGTTGGGCTCCTATACAATTGCCTTACTTCTTTGATGGTACCTCCTATTCCTTGGGATCCTATCTGACCTTCCCTTTCCTTTGTCATCTACGACGCATTTTCCTTTTTCTGTCGATTACTCTCCTACTTATCAAACTCTTTCATCACCCTTTCCTGCCACTTCTCAAAAATTTACGCCCTTCGATGTTCTTGTTTCTCTCTCAATATGTTGGAGGTTCCGTAATCCATATCCATATTCCCCCTTATTACTTTCTTGTAGCATCTTTCCCTCGGCTCCTTCCCCCAGTACTGGAGGTTTAAGTCCCCATATTAGAACTTTTAAATGCCATCAAACCCTCGTCCACCATTAAAGCTTTGATCCACAAAGGGATTTCCTTCAACAGTTCTTCCCGCAATCCGGATTTGAATATATCTTCGGATTTTGTAAAGGATTGGTAACACTCAGCTACGAATTCCAAAATGTATCCTTCCAAGGTAGATTGTACCCAGAAATCTACTGCTCGAGTCAAATCAGTATCTAACTGATGGAGTGCTAATATATCTATGTTCATCCACTTGTGAAAGACTCTACATGATCCTCCTGCGAGTGAATTTATTTGAAGCCTCCGAAACCAATTATAAGGTTCTTCAGGAAACTTCTCCCAGAAAATTTCATACATGTCAGTTGCAGATTCAGAAAACAAGACCCGATCTTTGACAATATTTTCCCTCTGTTGTGGAAGCTCTGCTTGTTGCGATATGAACAGGTCTAAATGATTATATTGCCAACTTCGTAGTTCCCTCTCAGAGATCCACGATACCATGATCTAACTCCTAAATGAGTTTTCAGGTCCGACAACGGAACCATTTTTTGGCGAAAAAGGAGGTCTCTGGGCAAGACCTAGGTTCAAGGTAGAGGCCAACAAGGTTTTCGTAGTATTCTAGCACAATGTCAGAATTTTCTCCCTACTTGAGAGAGCGGAGCATCTCACCTAAGGCGTGTCGTGACCTTAGTAAGATTAGAAGATAGATCATGTAGAAGACAAATACAACCTTGAAGAACAACTAAGGAAACTTGGAAGCAACAAACATATCTCGCCTCTCTGTATAGGTTATTATTCATTAAGAATGTTCATAATGCTGAATTAAAATTTAAACTAGGAATACATTCATAGTAAGCAAGTGACTAACAATCAACTCATATCACTACACATAGCAACAACTAGCTTTCATTATCGATATCAAAACAACATACATCTACTTCACAGAGTCTATTACAATGTGATTCGGTACAGCAGAGTTCTCACAGAGGTATCCTACGACTCTGCTCTCTCTATTGGCCTTGTTTTTCTTTAACTAACCAACTCTCCTCTACTAGCTGAATGCCTATTTGTTCCTCCGCCAGTGTGACTGTCAGTCCTTCCTGTTTTCCTACTCTGCTACATTCCACTTCCTCTTGATTACTGGGAGTTCTGTTGATTGTTCTTGTCTCTCGTATCTTCCATCTGCATTGTTCTCTGCAGCTTCTGCGCCACCTATCTTTCGACTTTCTACAACTGTGATAACTCCCTCTCTACCTTGATTGCACTCCACCGCCTGTCCTGCAACCTTCCACGACTCAAAACTATTTCTTTTTCAAAACAAAGGCCTCAAAAAACATGGCATGTACAATACTTCCATAATCACCATATTATAACCAGGGTGACATCAATGATATATTTGTTAAGAAGGTTACCATCAAGGACAACACAATAGCCATAATGCCAACAATTTACCCCTTTCGACTTGATGGAAACCACTTTGTTGTTTGGAAACCATCTGCAACACGTACAAACACCAATTATTCTCTCCCCCTTTTACATCAAGGGAAAAGGGCTAAACAAAGCCGAATGAAGTACTTTCCCTTGTATATATTGATATGAAATATGAAATATGCATATTGTCGATGCTCCCCTTGAGAATATGCTAAACCTTCTAAAATAAAAGGCTTTATGACTCAAATACATCACTATCCATGACCTTTACTATCACCAATGAATCTATGATTAGTCACACAACATAATGGGGTTACACATTTGACCAAAATTTTACATCAATCACCCAAAATAATGGGGTTGCATACATGAAATGATTTTATCCCAATGACCCATACATGAATAAATTTTACAATGCTTACAACATGAGTCTTTTCATGACCTATACATCGAGAGATATACATGGAATTCATGAGTAATAATCTATGCTCTGTGAAAAATATCATCCATAAACAAGGGTTTCAACAATGAAGTATCTTTGTAGTAGAACTATCATAATTAGTGAAAATTTCCATGAACCATATAGGAATTTGTAGCATAATCATCTGAAAATAAAAATAAAAACTGACATAATAACAACAACATGAGCATACTCATCATCAAGAAGAAATGTATCATCATGAAGATAAAATAGTGTAGCATCGATCATTTAAATATCATCAATATGTGGTCAAATAACCATCAATAAGAAACAATAGAAGCTACATAATATTTTTTCAATAAATAAAATCATCCCCTTGACCTTATGCCGTCAATGTAATGTTGTGAAACCAACTCCAAAAATAGAAGAAAAGAGATATCAATGCCTTAGAAATAAGCCACTTTGAGGGGGAAACCTCCAATACATTACATGAATGTTCTTGGTTGATACAAATGATAAAACCTCCTTTCTATATATAGGAGTCCATGGGGCCACAATGTAATCCTAGCCGACATAACAATAATAATTTAAGGGCACAATAATAATGATATGGGGGTTACAGGGGTACAAAAATAACAATAAGGGGGGCTACACTAACATAATAAGGGACTACGCTATTAATATAGGGACTTAACATGCCCCTCTCCTTCAAACAAGTTTTTTCCTCAATTCTTGATTATTTCTTGATGCTTGTGTATAAAATTCTCATCCTCCCATGTGGAATCTTCTACAGAAAATTTCTTCCACTTACTGAGATACTCTGAAATTGATCGTACTTGTCGAGTTCTTGTTCTTGTGACTGCATCAGAACTTCTTTCGATGTGATGTTGATCTTCCTATTGATTCATTAGATTCTGCACCAAATTTAGGTTATCCTTTCAGAGTTGGAGAACTTGTTGTTGATGCTCAATGTAATCTTCCACTAATTTATCATCTATATTAGCTATTATTTAATCCTTCAAACCATCCAACTTAGCCTCCATTTCTGCTTTTAAACCTTCTATGTCATCTTCAGTTGCTCTTTGTAAGATCGAAAATTGTTGCACTTGGTACCGTAATTTTGATATCTCATACTACAATTCTTCCTCTTCATGTATAGATTTTTGAGGGCTTAATGGGTATGGAATTCTTTTTAGGAGGCATTTCAGAACCCAATACTAAAATATATTCTTAATAGGCCCTTGGAATCACATGAAACTGATTTTTTATACACAAGACTTCTGCAACTCAGAAAAAAATACACACCTTTTTCTTGCTTTTGAGGAGATTGATATTGAAACTGAATTATCTCTGTGATTTAGGATCTTCAATATTTGAAATTCAGCCCTGAAATATCCCTATGAATCCTCTTTCGAATCCACAGGTCTAACTTGATTTCGATTCTTCAAGGCAAAGTTATGTCCTCTCTCCCACAATGACCTAATTATGGACTCGTTTCAGTAGAGCAAACTTGTATGACTTGCCACGTGTTACTATTTTCTCCTTTGTATCTAAAATTTATCGATAGAAAACTACAGTTCGTGTACTTCTATTCATTTTTTACAGAATTCCAATCCGATGCTCAAAGAGAGAGTTATGAATATTTTCCCACAATCACTTCTTTGAGATGAAATTCGGGAGCCTGAAAAATACCTAACTTCCATAGATCATATCTCCAAAAATATTGCGAACCAAGCTCTAAAATGTTGCAAAAATGGTCCTCAGGATTTCAGCTTCATGCTCTAAAAATTTCAGCTTCTGAACCTTCGTAGAAAAAACTTTATAGCAAAAATTTTGTGATGAACTTTTTAAGTGAAATTCAGGAGCCTGTAAAAATTCCTAACTTCCACATATCATATCTCCGAAAATATTGCAAACCAAGCTCTGAAATTTTGCGATGACGTTCCTCAGAATTTTGAATTCGCAGTCTAAAACTATCAGCTTCTCAACTTTCGTAGAAAAACATTTATAGAGAAAATGCCACGATGACTTGTTTAGAGTAGCGAAACCCTAGAATCCCAAGCTCTGATACCAAATGTTGTGAAACCAACTCCAAAAATAGAATAAAATAGATATCAATGCCTTAGAAATAATCCACTTCTAGGGGGAAACCTCTAATACATTACATGAATAAAAAATTATTGGATGATACAAATGATAAAGCCTCCTTTCTATATATAGGAGCCCATGGGGCCACAATGTAATCCTAGCCGACCTAACAATAATAATTTAAGTGAACAATAATAACAATATGGGGGTTACAGGGGTACAACAATAACAATAAGGGGGGATACACTAACATAATAAGGGACTACACTATTAATATAGGGATTTAACATGTAAATATATTCTCTCCATGCAACAACAACATATGTGGAAACAAAGAGAACCTCCAACAGCAAAATCCATCAACCAACATCAACAATGACCATATCATACACATCCTTCTCATCAAGTGCGTTAAGTTTTGGCAACAATAATAAGGCACCATCCATAAATACATGATATGAAACCCAGAAATCCTTGATAACCCATGACATAGTGACAGATAAACATAATTTTTCATTAGGTAGCAATCAACCAATGATAGCAAAAATGTCTAAGGACTCATCATAGACAACATCATGCAACATGGAGTGCCTAAGAAAGTATAATTCTGAAAATGAGCTATTATAAGAATAGGATATTCCCCCATTCAACCTTTTCTAACGCTTGATCATCAATTCTGATAACGTTGTATATTTCTCATCAATAAACAAAGAGATATATCAACAACAATAATAAAAAAATGCATCACTCATCACGAACCAATACACTTTCATACATTCCTAAGTAGCATATAAACATCCTAGATACATTGTAGAAAACTAAAGTTAGAACCATTATTCAAATAATGAAATGATGGAAGCATATGAGAAGCTCCCCCTGATTTTGTGCCACTCATTTATCATCACAGAAAACCGTACACGGATGTCTAAGTCAAAAACCGTGTGTATACGTGACTATCATTCATAACAACCATGTATATAATGTAAAATACTCATTTTTCATAGCCAAAGATCCCTATGAACATGCCATGTCTATCCTTGTTCACATTTTCTTCATGATACGCAACATTAGTAATGTAAACATTACTGAAAGAGTAACATAATAACATATGTAATCATAATCAAGATACACATGCATACCTCCCCCTGATAGGGAAAATTTTAAGGATGAAATTTTATCTTCAACTTAGAAACCTTGGTGAATCTTACAAGTCCCTAATATGAAAATTTTAATTTTCTGGCGATATTTTTATAGAAATATTTAGATCTCCAATGATTTCATATTAGTCAATATAATATTTCGATGATTTTTAAGGTTAATGTAATATTCCCAATTAGCTGCAAGCTAGTTGGAATATTAATTTTTGTTTTTACTGCTTAGTTTGATGAATAAAAGGGTATGGGGACCCATAAATCTCCTTTGTAGGAATAAAATCATTGCTAATGTGAATGGAGATCACTTTAGTGGCTTGATAAAGCACCCTTATGTGTGAAAAGGGGTTGGGGCATGTACACCGGGTCAACTTTGACCAAATGAATATCATTGTAAGGGAGGAGTGGCATTCATTGTGGGACAACGCAGTTTTGGAGGGAGAATCCATGCATGGAAGTAGTGGTTTTAATGAGTGGGGCCAAGGGTGAGGAAGCTCACCACCTATATAAGTAAGTGGATGGAAGAAATAGAGGATAAATTTTGTATTATTATTTTGATATGGTCTGTTAAGACTTGTTTGCTCTCTTTAGGTTTTTAGCTAAGATTGCAGTGTTCTTTAGCACATGGTGTTCTCGAGCAGGAATCCAACCTTCATGCTCGGGGGACTTCGAGTGCCTACTCAAGAGAAGTATATGCACTATATTTCCATATTCTTACATTAGGTCAAAGATTCAATCTCATGGTACAATGCCGTTCCTGTTGAGGTTGTGTTGTGTTGCAGGGCAGATGTTTTGGAGAGTTAATTTGGATGATTTCTTAGCTAGATTTCAGTGGAGGAAGGTTTCCTTCCATTAGGAGGCTAGTAAGGAAGGCCCTTGAGATTCAATGATACATTTCGAACCATGCCACAATTTTTTTATCCCCTAATATGCAGTATTAGTTTGGATCTCCATTATTTTGTGGTTATCTTAGGGAGGAGTTGCAGGGGTAGTTGCAGTAGATTATTTTGGGAGTGATTTCTTCAATGGAGCGGTGAGCCTTTCATCCGGAGGAACCATTGGAGGAGAGCTACTTATTTCCATAAAAACTTTAGCCATAACTCCATTTATTTTTTTTCAGCATACTTTTAGCCCTAGGGTTGCAACTCATATTTTATTGTTGGGTGTATTTCCCAGAAGCCCTCTTGGGTTTTCTTGGAAGGTTGTTATAGAGCCTATATCTTCATTTTCTATATCTCTTGAGGCATATATCAGCACATTGTATCACTCTATGTTCATTTTCTATAGCAGTACTCCTATGACTACGTTGTAGTAGTCTTCTGACATTTTGATATAGTAGCAGCACCTGATTCTTGAGTGATTTACTCATTGGAGGCTTATTGATTCATGTTATATTGTTTGTGCCCCATTATTTTATACTATTTTGTTGTTGTTATGATTAATAAATAAGCTCAATATTGATCTCATACCTTGATGTGATGTTATACACTGTTATTTCAAGAATTGTGTTCTATATTCTTGCTTTTCCCATTTGGGAATATTACAGCTGTATCCGAGCAAAATCTTCACTCAACCTCTGCGTCTTAAGGCAATATGTCATCTGAAGAAGGAGATCCTCTTAGAGATAGAGAGAAGAGGTATCTTAGAAGAAACTAGAGTGTATGATTATACATATGATAAAGAAGACAAGGGTAAAACCCCCTTATCAGGAGAAAATGAGGAGAATGAGTTTCCTAAGCTTCTTCTTCGAACTATGCAGGACATTGTAAGAGAAATAAAGGAGATGAGGATGGATAGACATAAGGAATCCCCTAATGGGTTTATACATGGTGAAGGCGCATACATTTCTCATCAATGGAGTGACTAACCAGTGAAGCAGTAGATTTCCGAATGCTCTACAATGCCTACATTTTTAGCAATGGGAAATTGAGGGTTTCAAGAACAAGAAAATCTTGAAAACTGTATTCTAGAGTATGAGTCTCAATCTTAGAGATTCAAGGATCATTTGACTTTTCAAGGATTCTATGAGATCAAGGACAATAGGAGATCCCGACATCACAAAAGAGGTGGAGGATTCATGCAGAATCATGACCTACACCAGACTATGGGCAGATTTTTCTTACCCAAGTTTTATGGGTCATCAAAATGCACTGCCAAATCATGGGTACAGAAGCTAGTCATCTACTTCCAGCTAAACCAAGTACTGGAGATGGAGGCCATCAAAATAGTAGCGCTGAACCTTGAGGGTGAAGCAAATGATTGGTGGTTTCATGGTCTTTCCACATTGGGTCATGCCAATGTGACTGCATATTTAGAGTTCAAAAGGAGGTTGGTGGAGAGGTTTGATCGAAGAGATCCGAAGGCACCTTTCATGGGGCTGTCTAAGCTCAAACAATCAGGTAATCCAAAAACTTATATTTCGGAATTTCTAAAACTTTATGTTATGGTTCCTAATTTATATGCATCAAGTAGGGTCTATATGTTTATTGATGGTCTAACAGAACCTCTTCATGGGTTGGTTAAATCCACCAAACCCACTACCCTTCATGATGCCATTGAAAGGGCTAGAGATCTACAAGATGACTTGCGAAAAGAAAAGGGAACATTTCAGCAAAAGCCCAATTTTCCATCAAAGGGAAAATATGAGAAGGCTCCTTTTTCAAAGGAGAACCAAAATAAAGTACCTCTTAGTGATGATGTCCAAATATATTTGAGGAGGAGGAAGCTTTTCTTCACATGCCAATAATCATGGGCACCTAGAAATATATGTGTAGCAGGAAAGGCACACTATATAGAGGTCTTTTCAGATGATGAGTAGGAAGAATAAGAATAACTAGAAGGAGGTCACAGCGCTAGGATAATAGGAGAGGATCCACCACCACAAGGAGGTGGAAATGGAGAATTTTCTCCAATTGGAGGGGCTCTTGTATCATTGAGAGGAGTACCGAAGTATCAGATGATTAGGGGCATGAAAACATATCCCTCACAAAAAAATTCCACACAGAAAACAGAGTGGGATTTGTGCAGTGGAATAAAGGACATAACATTCCCATCTATTATGCAGATGACTTTGGCCCATGAGACAATACTGTCTAGTGGAAAACCACCTGGGTGGCCACCTGATCAGGAGTTGGTGAGAAATGTATCACAACATGTTGCACCACTCATAGATCTAGGAGGAGTGGGAGCATTGGGAGATCATGGGACAACACTGAGAGTGTTGGGTAGTCTCAAGGAGGGGGGAGACATTCTCCCAACATCATCATTACCCACTCTCACCTCAAATCTTGCACTGAGAAAGGAGCAACAAAGGGAGGATAACAACCTTTTGGCATGTGAATATGCCATAGAAGATGTTAGATAAGGGAGAAGCCACATGATATATGCTTTCTATGATTGATCATCAACGTAGTCACTATGGAGGATAGATCCATATTGAAAATCCCATTTGTTGGTGGATTATTCAAAGGATATTTTTACTTGTATGATACTTGATGGCCATCTATTAGAGGAGGTATATTCAGTAAGATATGGGGTCATCTACTATCAGAGTAGGATCTTATTATCTAGAGCATCCAAGCTAAAGGAGAAGTTACTACGAGAAACACATGAGGATTTTCTCTTCAGCGACACTTATTCCATGAGAGCATACCATACCATGATGGAGGGATATACCTGGGAGGGCTTTGAAGAGGAAATATATCAGCATTTGAGGAGATGCATGGATGATGTGCAGATGGAGGAGATACATAACTCTTTGATGGAGTTATCACAACCACCTCTTTCCTCTTTGGGAATGAGAGGGGATCTGTCTATGAGCCACTCCATTGGCTTGAGAAAATCATATGGTAAGAATCATGTTTTTATGCATAATGATTTACTTGATGAATTTTTTCATTCCTTTGCGCTATATGTGCAGGCCATTGCTCGAAGTGGGGGCATTCTTCCTTCTAAACTTCATGGTAAACATGGGGCCATAAACTGTGTTGAGCATGGCCACTCCCTAGGAGGATATAGGGAGATGACATATCATTATGGGTGTGTAGAAAAGGCACCAGACATTGCATACCTTCCCAAAACATGTGATAAGACTATGGAAACACATAAGTGGTGGGGAAACCACCTATTATATCACGATCTGAGGCAGTCAGGAGATATACTATGTTGGCTCCACATGTGGGACTATGATCCACCTCCATTATTGCATATGGAAGCTTATGTGTCCTTGGTTTTGATCCCATACATTGATCATGTCCTTATTCATATTATGGGAATGAATGGAGGGAGGATGCAAAGATTGAACATGCCCTTTGGGAGAGAGATTCTCCATGTTTATTATGCTTCATGTTGCATATTGGGCAAACCATGATTGCTACATTGGATCTTTTGCTTCCTTATGAGATGAGTCATTTGCATCTCATGAGTACTTGGGAGGAGAATTTCATGGAGGGATTGATTGGGAGACACTTGGTATATGAGGAGAGATTATCACATGGAGGTGTCACCAAGGAAGGAGGAGAAGAGTTGCAACACTCACCTTTACAGTTGCTTGAGGAAAAGCAACATTTGGGAGGGGAGGACTATAATATTCCCAATTATCTATAAGCTATTTGGAATATTAATTTTTGTTTTTACTGCTTAGTTTGATGAATAAGAGGGTATGGAGACCCATAAATCTCCTTAGTAGGAATAAAATCACTACTAATGTGAATGGAGATCACTTTAGTGGCTTGATAAAGCACCATTATGTGTGAAAAGGGGTTGGGCCATTTAGAATGGGTCAACTTTGACTAAATAAACAATGCTTTCATGGAGGATAGGCATTCATTGTGGGACATCGCATTTTTGGAGGGAGACTCCATGCATGGAAGTAGTGGCTTTAATGAGTGGAGCCAAGGGTGAGGAAGCTCACCAATTATATAAGGAAGGGGATGGCAGCCATAGAGGATATGTTTTGGATTATTATTTTTATATGGTTTGTTAAGACTTGTTTGCTCTCTTCAGCTATTTAGCTAATATTGTAGTGTTGTTTAACACAGGGTGTTCCTGAGCGGGAATCCAAACTTCATCCTCATGGGGACTTCGAGTGCTTAATCAAGAGAAATATATGCACTATATTTCCACATTCTGACATCAGGCCAAAGCTTCAATCTTATGGTACAACGCAGTTCCTATTTAGGTTGTGTTGTGTTGCAGGGAAGAAGTTGTGGAGAGTTGATTTGGGTGATTTCTGAGCTATATTTCAATGGAGGAAGGTTCCCTTCCATTGGGAGGCTAGTAAGGAAGTCCCTTGAGAATCATTGATATATTTGGTACCAGGCCAAAATTGTTTTATCCCCTACAGCGTAGTATCCATCTAGATTTGTGTTATTCTAGCAAGGAGTTGTAGGTGTAGCTGGAATAGATTATTTGGGGAGTGATTTCTTTAGTGGAGGGGTCAGCCTTTCATCTAGAGGAACCATTAGAGGAGAGATACTTATTTCCATATCAGATTCAGCCATAACTCTTTAGTTATTTTGTTGCAACATACTTTCAACCCTAGGGTTGCAACTCATATTGTATTGTTCGATGTATTTCCCAGAAACCCTCTTGGGTTGTCTTGGAAGGTTGTTATAGAGCCTAGATCTTCATTTTCTATATCTCTTGAGGCATATATCAGCCATTTGTATCATTGTATGTTCATTTTCTGTAGCAGTGCTCCTATGACTGTGTTGTAGAAGTCTTCCGACATTTTGATATAGTAGCAACACCTCATATTTTTCTTTAGAATTTGAACTAATAATACATCAGTTTATCTTGTATTCTTATCAAGTTTAGCATTACCCTTTTCGAGAACCTTTGTCGGTGCACTATTTCCATGAAAAACTTTACCATCATTGTTTTTATTTTTATCGAAAGAGATACTTTTTTTCTTATTTCTATACATGTGATGAGAGAATTCGTTTTCTATGTACCATTCATCTTCTTCTTCAAATGAGCAAAAATCAAGACCACACGTTACTTGTTCTTATTCATTCTGCTTAATATGAGGAGTGTTGGAAGATCCATATCTTTTAGGTCTTTTTATAACAACTTCCTTGCCTTGTTGCTTTCCTTGGAAAGAATCTACATGTTTTCTATATGAACCCATTTTCTTGTTCCTAAATAATTTTGATAGATGCCAAAAAAATTTACACGTATAACGTCTCACATGACCAGAGAAGGGAGCAAAAGAATCATAATATTTTTGTTTCATATTCCTCCTATTGCAATCAATAACTGTTTGACCAAACATGTTGCTGGAAAAACAATATCCCTTAAAGAAACCTGAGTATTTGAGAGCTGATTATCTTCTTGCAAATCTACTTCTGTAATTGTCTACAAAGTGTCCAAAGTTATGACAGAGAAAAAAATTAAAATTATTGTATAGAGAAGAGAATGGATTACGAGCAAAATATTACCTTTGAAAATTCACTCTTCTTGGTTCTTGTTTTGGTTGAAATTTTCATTCGTTAACAAAATTTTCTTTGTTAACCTAAATATTTCTTGCACAAGATTGTGAAATGGGTTCTCCTTTCTTATTTTCATGAAAACACTAGATTTAATAGAGGGATACCTTTAACTGTTAAGAAGGTTATCTGATATCTTTGAGCTATCTTGAAATATCAAATGCTTATCCTTTTCTACTACCTTACCTTCTAAATAATTACCTCAACCTATTATTCTCCTTTTCCATTTTCTAGTTGAGTTCTCAACTCAATGATATCTCCGTTAAGTGAATTTTCCTGCTCTTCAAATACTTGAAGTATCTCCTCATATCACTTGTTTTAATTTTCATTATCATATTAGAAACATAATATCTGATTCTCGTCCTTTAAAATAGTTGTTTCTTTCTCTAAGATATTTCATTGTTGCATATTCTTCATTCGTTGTCACCTCCTGCAAATTTTTTATTTTATCTCTTAAGGAATCTACTTAATCCACCAAACTTTGACACTAATGTTCCCTTTCCTTGTACTATTTTCTCATTCCTTCTTGAATTTTCTTTTGTTCTTTAAACTAGGTTTTTAATGTGACAATATTATATTTGTAGGCACACTCCTTTTCATCAAATAATTTCAATGAATTTTGAAAATATCTATTTTGATCTATTAACCTTTTAATATCTACATCTAGGGTCATTATTTTTTAATCTTTTTTCTCTGAAGAATGATTATTTTCACTTCTACCCATGAAAGAAATTTCAGTTAACTCATTATCATCATCACTACATGAGAAAGGGAATGAGAAATATTTTATAAAATGGTAATCATGTCTACAATTAAAAAAAAAACAAATACCTAATGATTCCTAGTCACTATACTCACTATATTCCTCATTCTCAATCAACAAAAATTAGGGTGTTTCTAAAGGTGACTATTTTTTTACATTTATAACTGCGATGACATCTGATATATCACTTTCACTACCATAATTTTCTTGAATTGAATTCTTACTTTGAGGTTCCTTCTTTGTTTCCTTCTTTCCCGGTGTCCCTAATCCAATCTCAATTGGTTAAGCTTCTACTACAGCAACCTTATCTGATACCAATTATTAGGAAAACAACTAAGGTGGCGGGGGGGGGGGAGGGGGGGCGGCTGAATAAATACATTTCATTTACTTTAACTTTCAATTCCACATTTATAAATTTGTATGTTACTATTATTCATGCAATCATCATGTGTACACGACTTCAGTGAATTAAACCCACACATATCTAGATTACTAATTTTTCATAATGTCCATGAGTGATTGAACTTAACCATTACATTGTTATTTATTTAGTCTTTAGTTATGAGATATACATGAGTATTAAAGAGTAGATAAATCATCGACACATAAGAAACACATCAATGCATATGGACACTATCATTTTAGGTGGAAACCCAATATGGGAGAAAACCATTATTATTGTCATCTTTGTCTTCTTATTTTATTATAAATAAATTCTTCTTACAAATTTTGTATTAGTGTAGGCTCTTACTAGCATGTAGGATCCTACCTACAGGAGGCTACAACCTCCACTCATTATCTAACACCAACTAGAAGGGAGCTACAACTCCTTGATATCATCTACCGACTCCTACCGGAATGAAGCTCCTACCCCCTAATCATGTCTACCAGCTCCAAATGGAAGGGTGCTCCTACCTCGTCACTAAAGGCTACAACCCTCACCACCCTGTGGACCATGTTTCATAATATTTCATACTGGATCCACCTATCTAAAATACAAATCAAAACTCACACCCAATAATGTACTCGTATAAAATCATTGAATCAACACTCAATATCAATCACCAATAAAATGAATCACTAAAGCAACCGAACCATTGAATAATGAACTAATCCCAAGTTACCACTCAAAAAATAACTGATAATATCAAGACCAATAAACCACTAAAGCTAACATATAACCATTCACTTATTAATCAAATTAATAAATACCAAACAATCATCACATAAGTAATGTGCAGTCATTGCAAACCATGATCAAATTGACTTCATTATATATATGTGATTGTTCTGAAGAAAACCCACATATATACATGATTCCTTTGCATATATCATGTGCACATATCTCAAGTCACTAAATAATGATTACAAACCAACTAAATCACTAAACCATTACAAATTTGGAATCAGTGCAACATCCAATTTTATTTTTTTTTCCACCGAAAAAAAATCAGCAACTTTTTATTTATAAAAATGAAAATTTAAATGTAGCATATGCATTTAAGCATTTTCAGACAACTTCCCATATGGCTCATGTGCTTTGGCACACAATGCATCATAGCAGGGCTACCGTTGCATTTGGTAAAGAAAGAAGAAAAAATAAAAGTAGGAGAATGATGAGTAGAGAGAGGAAAGGTGAAAGAACACTAGATTGATGGCCCCAAAAAAGTAACCACTGCTGCCTGAGAGTGAGTAGCTGACTCACAACTCAGGTTCTCCTCCCCTTCTTCTTCTCGACCTTGCACCACTCGCCCTGGGATGGCGCAATCGTTGCAAAGACTAACTAATTTTCTGTTCGCTGGGTTCCTGTGTCCTTGTTTGAATCTAAAGTATCTGAGGAATGGTGTCATTTGATCCCTCCTGTATCCATGTCCTCGCTAGTATTTTCTGGTTGATTCGGGTGAAGTTGGGAGTCCTTGTAAGCTGATATGTCTTTCCTTCAGATCTCTTGTCCCTATGTAGGCTCAATATTTCTCGTGGGAGTAATTTCCTCCTCTGCTTCGGATTTGTCCTCTTCTAAATCAGGAGGGGGATATTGCCACCCTTTTCTCTATTTCCCTTTCTATTTCTTTTTGTTGTTTTCTTTCTTAGCTTCTGGACATGTACATTGCAAATGCCCTGTCATCCTACAAATTCTACATCTTAATGCAGTGTTTTCATAATCTGTCCTTGCAGCCAGTTCTGTTGCTTAGATCTACTTCCACGCAGATCCGTGTAAAAGTGTAAATCCTCTCTTTGATTCTCTCCATATCTATTTTGATGTATTTCCCAATAATTTTCAAAATTCCCTCCAGGACCTGATCACTCCAGAAATGAAGGGGGAGGTTGTATAATCGGACCCAGACCTGCATTCTGGAGACAGTCATGGTGTTTGGGTCAAAATATGGAAGCCATGGGGTCATAAAAAGACCCATAGTTCCCCAAAACCACGGCCCTGCTCTGATGATTCTATCTCTGGCTTCCGTAGATATAAACTTAACAATAAATAACCCTTTGGAGTAGAGATGAATACCGCACTCCATGGTCCATTGAGCGAAAATCCAATGGAAGAGGTCCATTGGTTTCGGCCAGAAACAGTTAAATCGGAAAATTAATGCCTGGGTTTCATATATCTTGACGTACTCCTCTGTTCCTGAAATATCGATCTTTAGGGCAGGGGTTTGTCCAAGCTGTTCCACGATATATGGCCGCGGTGTATATCCTCCTTGATATGGAGCTCACCCTGCAGCTTTGTTCCCCTGTAAGATATTTTTGTAAGAGAGGCCTCCATTTGGTTGTTTCTAGGTTGTGGGTTTTTTCCCTTTATCTCCTCCTCTAGAACTTGATATACCCTGGTACACAGCACCCCCTCTGAGCCGAACGTTTAGTGCGATGGTTGTTTCTGTGCTAATTTCATAGTTCTTCAAGGATCTACAATCCTGAAGAGAGCGAGTACCACTGACCAAGTATTGGATTGGGATAGGGTATCCCATCAGTCTCCATATTTGTTGTTTCAGCTACAGAATGGTATTGTTTGCTTGTACCCAAACTAAACGAGATTTACCCACGGGGGTTTGATGAAAATATGAAAACAATTTAATGTTACCTGTTGCGTGAGATCTAAGTGTGGGAACGGACCATGTCGCTGCTCTGGATCAAGATGCAAGAATGAGGGTTGGTTCCACAGTGCATGCAGATTTGACCACTTCCTTGCCTCACGCTAAATCCGAGGGATCCAGGCTCATCCTAATCCTGTGGCATTTAACAGCAAAACTGTCATCCGAAATTTACCCTTGGATTTATTCTTGCTTGTGAAAAAATCTTCGATTCCATCCTAGATCAGATTTTCCAGCGCCCACTGGTCACTGATTGGGGCTCTGTCTCTTGCTTCTACAGCCAATGGTGCCTTTCGAATGCTTGAGGTAGGGTAAAAATCCCTTTGATGGACTGGTAGAGTCAAATTTTCAGCGTGGGGGCCGACTTGATGTTCCCCGACACATGCCTTCTTTGCCTCCCTTACCAGCTGTGCCGACTGAGTCTCTTCAAAACGATGCACCTCTTGTCTCACTAGAAGTTGCAAAGGAACAGTAGATCCAATCACTGGTTTCTAGCCATTGTCTGCAGGGCGGCGTCCCGAAAGCATGGATCTAAGGCTAAAGCCAGATCCGTCTCCAACAACACTTATATTCATGAACCCTTGTGTATCCTTACAGTTTTCGATGCACTTTCTTCCCTAGGTTATGCTGATCTCCTTGTCTTCATTGAAATGGCCATGTGCCAAAATGTTTTCAGCGTCCTCGTCGCCCATGAGAGACAGATCTAGTTGATTTGGCTGTCGATAAACTCTTGTTCGAAACTCGTCCTTGTTCTTAGGTCCTTGATATGTGTATACAGCTCTCGATTTATGTTTTCTAGCTCGTGGAGCTAGGAGCCAGAGTTCCAGACCAGTGGCAGAAGCTAGAGCCACTTCTGGTGCAACGAGGGATTCTGAACCACCATTTATCCTTGAGGCAGCAAGATCTAATGTAAGGACGACTATGTTGGCGTAGACAGAAAAATTCATTGTGTCTATAGCACCAAGGTCGGTGTCCTCGTCGGGGGCATAGATCTGCAAAGCCCTGACTGAAACCCTTACTGAAGCCATCATTCTCCAATCCTTCCCAAATTTAATCTTTACTTAAAGGATTTAAATGGAAAATTAGATCTCCTATCACTATAAGAACAATATTGAGTATCTCTTGCAACATCCAATTATATATATATATATATTGAATTACTGAATACCCAATCACAAGTATGCAACATCATCATTGATCAACATGCTAGGCCACAACGAAGTCAATAACATTCACACTTTCAAATACAGACCATTCTGATCAAGAGATCATTGACGAACAACAGTAAATAAAACAAAATTCATCTATTATTATCACAAAACAACAATTCAAACCCTAGAATATATATGTGACTTCAATTTACCAGATCTGTGCATATATGTGTTTATTATGCACAAAACACGGGTATATATTTTAAATTATTGAATAAAAATACCCAAATCACGCATAAATCTAAAAAAAAAGAACATTTCATAATATATACAAGACTACTATGAGGCATATCTGACGTATGTACATGAATATATATAAGCAAAAATGTGTACAGATCTTAAATTGATGAATCCGAACTTTGTTGCAAACATAACACATGTCCAACCCAGATCTCGACACACATAATGCAAAGTCACATATCCCTGCAAACACATTCAAATCATATCATCACAATAACCACATAGCTTGCATTTTTAGTTACTCAAACATAGAAAATATCTAGAAAGTATATCCAGTAGTCTTCAATGCACTTTCAGATTTATCGAATTTGTTCCATCTCCTTGCTCCTTGGTACACACATGTTCTATATCATATCACACATGAATAATCCATTCCATTTCACACTTAGTTCATTCATATCCATCTCTTTATGTATATTTTTCCAATGCTAATGCCAAAGTAAAATGCTCTTTTAATGTTGACGGTATTTGCTAGATGTTGTCAGCACAATACTATGGGAAATTACTATGGTAATAGCTCATGGTTTCCTATTCTCCATGGTTCGAATTATATATGCGATTTTTGTTCAAAAAACCTATGTATCTACACAACTCTTCTTCACCAGGTCACGTGTTATTTTCCAACTTCAAATTTTTCATGCATCCTATGATTGCGCTTCCAATTCTCTTCAATATCATTTGTAATATTTCTACCACCAGACATGTTATCTGCAATACTTCCATAATCATCATATTATAATGAGGTTAACATCAAGTACACATTTTTCATGAAGGTTTCCATCAAGGACAACACATTAGGCATAATGCCAACATTGTCCACCTTCTGAATAAACTTCCTCTTCCTATTCCTCATGATCATAACTCAGTTCCTCTTGAGCTTCTGCATTCTCCATAATACTTGGCACATGTTCAGGTCCATGGTGCTCAATTCCTAAAATTTCATACTCACTCAAATAATTAGACAAAATTACATTAAATTATTCCTCTTCCTCATTTGATGTTTCTAACATTCGGTCCTTCTGTTGAAATGATTGCTTCATCAGTTCATCATCTGCATCATCCTCTCCTCAGAGTCATTCTTTCTTTCGTTCACATATCCAAACTTCCAATCCTCCATACCCTACGAATCTGAGTTATTATTTCAGTAATGAAGTGTTTTTTTTTTGTGCTTCGACCTCATTTGCAATATATGCCACTTCATTTTCTTCCTCATTTTTAGTATCCAACCATATCTTTGGGCTTCTTGGATCAATATTATCTTCTTATTTTCCCTTTGGGAATTTTCGATCCATTCATTCAATATACAAAAGCCTTCGATGGATGTTCTTATTGCTTGCATATAAATCCTTCATCCACACATAATTTGTTAATTTCATAAACACAAGTCTCTTTGGCCTCCTGTTTTATCAACAATACCTCCTGTTGGTGTGGACTCTTTTCACAATCCATGAGGCTTTCCAACAGTATCCTCTCTTTGTATTCAAGAAGTGGTTTGCAGAAATCCACTACTCCTTCCACAAGCTCAGTTGCTATGAGCTCTTCTTCTTCCATCGATGCATTCATCAATGGCCTCATCCTCTTCTTCCCTAGCTCTATGGATTTTGGGATTTCCTCTTTAAATTATTTTTTCTAACAGATAATTTTAACCTCCTCATCATGTTTCATCTCTAGACTTCTTGCCTTGATTGTAGTGGTTCCATTAGCATATTAATTTTTTCCTTGAACTCAACCATGTCCTTTCTAAATTCCTCCCGGTTTAGTTTCCTCATGCCATTTTTCCTGCCATCCTTCTCCCCTTGACTATGTATTTTACTAGACCTTTCGTGAGGACCAGAAATGGTCACCTTCTTCCTTATTTTCATATGCTCTTCCATGCTCACTCTGAGCTACAACCTAGCCCTATAACAAGCCTCACCTCACTTGTTTCCTGAACACCTCACCTCCTCTTGGTTATTGGTGTTCCTTTGGTTCCCTCCTCTGGAACCTCTTGAGAACTCCTTACTCCTCTTTGGATATTGGTCCTATTATCACCTTTTTAGGATTTCTTTTATAATCTTCTCCTTAACAGCTTCCTCTGACCACATATTCCTTCCAACCTTAGCTAGTTTATTTGTTTCTATGTGCAACTTCACTGCTGCAAGGTTAATATTCTACAATATTATTTGAAAACATATATGGTTCTCTAACCTATATCATATCATTTTTGTGATCAAATATTCTCATTCTCACCTTGCTTTGCATAAAATATCTAGTTGTATAGGCTTCTACCTTCACTCAAAAATTCCTTAGCCAAACATAAAACATAAAACTAGTTATACATATCTGGTTCTCTTCCTAGGATATTTCAATATTTCAATTCTCCCATTTCATCCTGGAGATGGTACTCTTATGTTCATTTCCCATTTTTCAATTGTATGTAATTTTCCCTAGCTTTCTACAATCCTTATTCAGGGTTTCTCTTGCCTATGATATCTCCTACCCCTTTTAGAATATCTTCTATTCAGGTATCCTCTATCTCTACCTCTATGGCTTAATTTCTAAACCATGTCTTTACAAAATGACCAAAATGTTAGTTACCATTAAAATAAAGAGTGAAATAATTACTTCTTTGGTCCAGCGTATTCTCCTCCTTACCGATGGCAAGATTTGTTGGCTCATTCCTTTGTCCACAAAATCTCCAGTGAGATCACCTTTCCTTGTAGTTCTAAACACTCCATCCCCACATTTACCCAATTTCATCTTTCTACTAGGGTAAACATGAGACAAACATTTCCTCTGACATGAGGCATCCTCCAAGTTTTAGTTATGGATGTGGGGTCAAAAACTCAGACCGAAGGACCACAACCTAACATCCTACAAGGCTTATAAGATACTCAAGGGTCAAAGAACCACCCCAAGTGATCCAACCCTGAGATGTATTACTTTTTCAGGGACTTAGAATTATAGACACATGCAAAGGCATACATAAGTGTATTTTTTACCCTCCAACTGCATTCACAACACTCCCTCCATGTGGTTGATGCCAAAATTCTCTAGCTCAGAGGGTACGATCCTCAGATCTGAGCCATAATTTCAGGCTAGCTTATAAACCACTATCCAGAGTTTCCTCACACTTTCGAAAATGATAAATGATTTGAATACAAAGCTAATAATACAAAAATTTAACAAGGAATTGACCTAACTAGGCCTAGCCATAACATTAATTTTGTCAAACACATAGTGAACATGTAATCTACAAGTCATGAATGCATATCAGAACATAGGAGTATGAAACTTATCTGAGAATCACCAAGAAGTTATAATTCCCTCTCATAATAACTAAAATAAAAACTTTTATCACATGCATTCATTAACCATCAAATTCTTATCAAATACCAATCAAGGCATATATTGAGTACATTGCTAATTCATGCTTATAACTAGCACAAAACTAAATTAATAACCATGACATAACAAACATCAAATTGCCATGATAACAAGTGAAATTTATCATATATTACACTAGGAAAATAACTGTTATTAACTTATGCAAAATCCAACAAAGTCAGGGACTTCCACGTACAACTTGTCCATAGATTGGGTTGAACAAAATCTCTCTTTTTTCCAATCACCCTAGTGGAATATTCCAATCATGAGTGTGGGATCTCAAGTTATAAACAACCAGGTCTTCTCGAATATGAAACCACCTCCATCCTCCGACTATCGTGATCCTACTAAAATCGTTCAAGAGATCACTAAGCCCAAAAACAAGTTTGGGTGCCTCAAAGTTTCTTCACCAATACCTTGATGAATTTTCAGGCCTCCACTCACGTATCAAGGGCTTCCCAGAGATTAAACCACCTCTAACATGAACCCTTGGGAATTTTCCTAAGACAACCTCACTCGATTCCAATACCTTCTGGCAATCCAAAGCTCAATTGAGAAAAGAATCCCATCACACCATGGCTATCCAAAAATGGAAAGACAATGCTAAAACCACTATCAAACCAAACAAAACCCATCCCAATGACAATAAATGAACCAAATGAATATATGCATGCACTATGCATTCACACCTTAGCTAGGAAATCACACATGAAACTTGTTACCTACAGATGCATCCTCCTATTGAAGCTGCTTGATCCAACGTTCCTTTCTTGTCCTTCCTTTGTTTTAATTTGCTTTATTTTTTTCTTTCTCCTCTTGGTGCTCTTCTCTCTCTAAAACTAATTTTAATGAAAAGCTAACAAAAAGTTGTGAACTGATCCTCATAAGCCTTTTTATTATTGAGGCCTCTATTTTCTTAATCTTACTATATTTTTCCTTCAATTTCATTCTCTTGCAAATTTGTGACCCTTCATATCCCTTTCCTCATATTTTCCTTTATTTTCATAAATAAATGTCAATTAATGCAAATTTTCCTTTGTCAATGCCTTTCCAAATTCCTTATTCATAATAAACCTAAACGACACCCACTAGGATGTTTTTCCTAGCATTCATCTTGGAATATGTGTCTTGTGACCTTTGTCTTATTATTTTGCATTTATTAACTTTATTACATGAACATTAAACCTGGGACTATTATAACAGTCTTCCTTAATCTATAGCTTTGATTTGTAGGGCATTGATATCACATGACAACAAACCTCTCTAGTGGCTTGCTTTTTATTTTCCCATAATCTCTAAAAGAAATTTCGTTTGTCCCCTAGAAGCCAAACATTTCAGTCATCGTTATGGACCCTGTAACAAACACACATTTTTTTTCCTTAAACCACTTAAAAAATCCTACCAACTCATTGCAATGAATTCCTATTAAACTGAGATCTTGTCTCTTTACAAATTTGTTATTCTCTTTTCATTCCACGCAACAATTTCCCTCTTTTTCCCTTTCCTCATGTGGTGGTGATGAGTTCTTATTGCACCATTGGTAGCATCAAAACTCCTTTATATACTCCCTTTTTAGAATATAAATCATAACGTTAAAGTTCATTCCAAATAGGTAGGGGTTAAATATGATTTGAAGCCGACTGCTCTTGTTCGTACCGATTGATTGGTCTCACAAAAAATCAAGGTCGAGGATTTTTCTCACATTATTATCTCCATGATCCCAACTCTCTTCCAAATTCGACTAAACAACTACCCTTCAAACACCTACTATGGTCTTACCTTAGCTCCAACTATAGTTTATTCTAGATTTGCTCGATTGATATTTTACTTGGCGACCTACTAGAGGTAGATTTGACTCTTCAAAGTTGAATTGCTTTTGGGCTCACCCTCACTTGGTTTAATTAGGCCAGATCTAACATATACTCACGATGAATTTGATCACTTCTTCTTGGTCATTTTCATATTATAGACTCTAACCTTCAAACATTTATGTTTTGGAGTTGATCATTTCCATTATTCATCTATAAGGTGCAATAGAGCTAAAAACCCACCTCTTGTTTCCATTGTCCATTTTGATTATTATATGGTCCTATTTCATTCATTATTCAAACTCCTAGGTATTCATATGGCACGTTGTAATTTAAAATTCATGATTCCACCCATTTCAAAGAGACAACACTAGACTCATAAAATAATAATTGAAGCCTTTCCTCCCTAATTAGATAAAAACTATAAGCAAAGAATAAACGAGGACCTACAAATGCATAAATTCTCCTTTAAATATTGTTTTAGCAATACACGTCGTTGAGATTATTTTATGCTCTCTCACTAATTTCTAAATCAACCGAATTAAAAAGACGTAGAATGTATGCATAAGACTCAAATGAATATACTCATAGATCCTGCATAGCCTCATTACTCAGAAAATTATGTACACATAAGTTACAAACTGCATATCTAAATTATTTCTCATACTACACTAGGAGTTTCATCCCTTCTGCTAGACACACACAACCTCTATTCACTAATATTGTTCAGAAAGTATCTATACAGACAAAGAGAAATTGGACATCTGTCTAGAAGGCCAAAAGTACCATACTCATAATTATCCACTTGTTCCATTGGCAGAGACCCATTTGGCTAGCCACTAAAAAATACTAACAACTTATCCTATTAACTAGCACTATTACAATGAGCCACATGGCTATGCTAACAACCTAGATTCCTACTACAATTTCCTAATTCATGACAAAATACAAATCTTGTTCTAGAATATACATGGCTCCATTTGGGCCATCAAGAAAATAATTTTCCTATAGGGTGATGCTCCTACATCACTTGACATGAGTGGATTAGATAATGATTTTGGTATTAGTGGATAATTATTTTTTGTTTTGTTTGGGAAAACATATGATCCCTGTGTTTTTGTCTAAATTGGTTTGTTAATATCAATTGTTCTTTTTCATGTAATAACTATTGAATTTTATTTTCCAGACAAGGCACTGTAATAGAGTAACATTGTTGTTAGTATGCACTTTGAGTGCATATGTTAGCATTGGCTTTAAATGAGCAGTGATTGTAATAGTTGTCGTCAATCTAGGTTTGTGTTTTATCAACCAGCCTAGAATTGTTATAACACCCAGACTTGTTCTTTTTGGAAATTGGTTCTAAAGGAGGCTATGGTTCATCCTTGAAATTTGAGTTGATCTCCACATGTTTCACATTAGCTTTCCTCACCATATTGCATGTAATGCAAGCACGATCCAGAACACAATGTTGAGAAATGGTCCAAGTAATAGATTTTTTCTTAATCGAATACTAAAGGTTAATGAATGGTGAATATTGACTTTCCATGGAGGAAGAGGACTACATACTCATATTTTTAAATGGATTTTGACAGGGAGAAACCCTAGGAGAGTTCGTCTCAAAAACATCGGGATGAGGGTTTTCAAAACTGTTCTGACATAAGAAAGTTTGTAACGAATCCCTTGAGCTAGATAGATGATATTTGACAAGAAAAAAATTAATTCATAATGGAATAAAAACATGACAAGGTTCTTATTCTTAGTTTGATAAGCCTTTTCCACCTCATAAAAACTCTTATGCAGATACAATTAAAAATTTATTTTAAACCTGATAATTACCATAAGGAGATGTACGTTATATAATAAAACCCATCCAAATATACCCTCGTAGGTTAGAAATTTAATCACAAAGTATAATAGGTCTTTCCATTTAGGCTTTAAAAACTTAATTGACATACCTTTTACTTCAAAGGTGCAATCTCGTGAAATTAAGAACTCTAACATAGGATACTTTGCGCTGTGAAATTCTTAGACTATTTTGATCCCTCAGTTGAGAGAGAGGTCACCTCAACTATGAAGCTTTCATTCAGGTGAATTTCAACATCACCTAGTGTGTCCTTCCAACAATTGAATGTGGCCGAAATGACTTTAATAACATCCCAATAGTAGCCTTGGAAGTTACGAATGAAGTCCCACTGTCCACTTTCTTGAAAACAGATAGTGTATTCATCATATGCTTCTATAATTTTAGCTCCATTGGGTTCTATTTGAACAATGAGGACCATGGTGAGGTGTTTGAATAAATTCAAGGACATCCCTGTCTAGGAAGGTATCATAAGGATGTGTTAGGATTTGAGAACCTCATAGGAACATCATTCAGATGAAAGGCCAAACTAGAGTGTGAGAATGAATAAGAAATGGTAGAAGCTTCAAGATTTTGCATGAGGAAAACACCGATAATACATATGCTTAAATTCCACCATAAATGACCATCATCTATGATAATTTGATCAGTGTCAAGGTGTCATCATATGGTATGCCCAACAAAAAAATGAATTTACATGTCATCACAAAGTTATTATATTATATTTAACCCATATCTGTTGACTTATTCATTCAATTTAATTGCATACAACTATTAATCCCTAAGGCTTGAAGTTGATGTGTGACATAAATATTTCAAGATTTCCATATCAAATAGGAGTTAGTCAAAGGAGGTCATATAATAGTTTGTTCCACATTCAACCATGATAATCATTATCCAAGTGCCAATAATGTTAAGAAAATTGATAGGACTTTGGTTATAAGGTCACATGGGTAACCCATTATATATATGTGTGTGTGTGTGGGGGGGGGGGGGGGGGGTCCAAATTTTTATAATAACTTGTTATCATTAGGCACACAAAATAACCAAGGTATAAATCAAATGTAAAAAAGGGAAGAATATAATATCAAAATAAAATAATGAAATTATGCCCAACCATAGCTTCAAATATCTATTACAAGGTATTATGAAACCTGTTTTTAAACAATAGAAGCATAAGATAACCACGAAGATGTATTTATACTGTCCACAATGAAACATGTTGTAAATCAATGGAAACTAAATTGAAACACTATGACAAAAATAAAGTCAACCAAGATCCACGAGATACCTCAAAGGAGGAAGTGGTCGAAGTAAGGCATTGAAATGGAAAGAGTAATAGATTTATCAAATCATCAGTGTAACAGGTCAAAATTTCAGCCATTTGAAAAATGGTGGAAAGAGACTCACCAAGCGAAGTTTCTAAGATGGTGAGATTTATGGAATTAAAAGGTTATAGAAGATGAGAATCCAAGAATCATACACCCCAATCAATGGAAAGCCACCCAATACCAAGAGATCGTGACATAAAATCCAAGGAATAAAATAAAATATCATGCTAAGAAATTATCAAATCTTGGAAAAACAAGAAGAGAACGATATCTACCACTATTTCTTTAACACCTCAGCATGTCTTATGGTGGCATGTTTGAAAACCCTCAAAACCACTGGCCCCCTTCCTCTCAATATCATGGTGGATATATAGACCACCAATTAACTACTCTCTTCTCGAAATACTTTCACTTCGTTAGTGAAAGATGACTTGAACCTTTCTCTGATAATTTTTTTTTCTGACTCTAATATCAATAATGAAAAGAGAAGGTAACCAAACTCCTAGAATAATGATTATTCACAATATTACCACACAACATAATGCAATAGAGCATAATGGCACTACAATTCTCTAATTCTAATTTGTTGAATTGCTTGAGGATACACCATTAAATAGACCCAAAAGTTTATAGAGAATCTTCTACAAAGATAATCTAGAATTCTCTAGAAATATCGTGGAGAATCCTCTAGAAAGATGTTTAGAATGATCCTAATTATTATTTTTAAATTTAAATCTTACAAAACTACTAGAAAATAGGAGACTGAGTAGTTAACACATTCCAACAACAATGTAGTAATTAAATTAATACAATACACAGTTTTTATATTTTTAATAAACATTTTTAGTGGTATTATAAATATTTTAAAGAAATTTATGAAATATTATGACAAATAAAATTTCCATTATATATTTTTAAAAATATAAATTATTTATAAATTTTAGAATTTTTTTTGTTTACTACTTTATGTGAGTCCTAAAATAATACATGGCTAACATGTGGTTTGAGTAGCTACCATTTTGGGCCACATCGACCCTTAGTATGGCTAGAAAAATCCAATATATAACTTTTAGACCACATAATGCTTTAAAAAAACACAAATAAATTATAAATTTGAAATATTTAAATCATTAACCAATAATTAATATTATTCTTTTCAACCCATTAAGATTTATTTACTATTATTATTACTAGTTTATTCCTCATTCATTCTTTATCTTTATTTCATATAATTATTCGGTGGAACATTTACCTACTGCATAACGAGATTGCGAGATGTACCTTTAACTTTGTAAAGGAAACTTCAGAACTAACGTAACAAAAATGTATGAAAATCGGGAAGAAAAAATAAGTGATTACAGTGTTAGTAGACATGAAAATATTATTAGTGTTACATAACTGCCTCGTTCATGTATTCCGAATGCCACTTGTTTCGTGTTATTGGAAGTTGGAGGAATATCGAACATAGTACTGCAAAACGTCGCAGAAATCCGTGATCAGTGAGCAATAATTAAATGCAGTGTGACAGAGATTCAGATGAGCAATAATTAAATGCACTATGAAAGACATTTATCATTTTCTATTCAAAGGAATATTGAAAGTAGTACCTAAAATACATCTATCCACGGAGTGACCGGAAGCAATTTGATTTTATTATTTTTGTCGGGGTTATTATATAAATGGGTAGTTGTATAATCAGCAAATATAAAGATGTTAGATGTTACGTTGTATAAATATGGTTTGGAGTTTTTGGAGAATGTTATGAAAAGTTTTTTTTTTTTTAAGAATTTTGATTTTTGTTGTTTAAAATTGGTTTTTGATTATATAGAGATTTAATATTAAAATATTTGAAGCATTTTGATTGTGGAGAGTTCACAACTTAAACTTGTGATTCTATCAAATCTCTGATTTATTTTGAACAAATTAAACCTCAAAATATACCAGAAATACCTCGTAAACATAAAACAGATAATGTACTACATAATATTTTATGTAATAAATTAATAATTACAGTATATAATAAATGGTGAATTATATAATCATTAAATAATATATATTATATAATAAATTAATAACAAATCATTACGATTTTCAACAAATTAACCTCCAAAAATATGTCACAAATACCTCTCAAACTTAACAGAAATAAGCTACTACATAATATTTTATGTAGTAAGTTAATAAGTGTGATAGTAAGTTAATAAATGTGGTATATAATAAATGATATATTATATAATCACTAAAAAAATATATAATATTAAAAAATTAATAATTACTTTATTTATTTTTTATCTCAAATATACTCTATCATATTCTTTTTATTCAACAAAAAAAAAAAAAATGATGAAACAATAAACTTACTCTTAATAATTAATCTGCTACATATTAGTGATTTGAGACTTCCACAATTATTCATATTGTTGTTGAAGATTTCACTAATAGAACTATGTGCCTTTTGTGATTATTCCAAAGTTTTTGAGGGTAACTAACAATTAATCTATTGCATATTAGTGATATTAGTGGTTGGATACTTCCACAGTTATAGAACTTGTGTTTTTTTATGATGATTCCAAAGATTTAATGGTAACTAACAATTAAACTATTGCATATTAGTGATACTAGTGATTGGATACTTCCACAGTTGAGCTGTGTGTTTTTTGTGACGAGTCCAAAGTTTCATATAATAACTAACAATTAACCTATTACATATTAGTGATTGGATACTTTCACAGTTATAGATCTGTGTGCTTTTTGTGATGAGTCCAACGTTTCAGATGGTAACTAATAATCAATCTATTTCATATTAGTGATATTAGTGATTGGATACTTTCATAGTTATAGAATTGTGCCCGTTTTTGTGATGAGTCCAACGTTTCAATTGGTAGCTAATAATTAATCTATTGCATATTAGTGATATTAGTGATGGGATACTTACACACTTGTGTGCTTTTTGTGATGATTGCAAAGTGTGTCATGGTAACTAACAATTAATATATTGCATATTAGTGATATCAGTTATTGAATACTTCCACAATTATAGAGCTTTGTGTTTGGATATTTCCATAATTATAGAACTCTGTGATTTTTGTGAGAAGTACAACCCTTCTAATGGTAATTAACAATTAAACTATTACATATGAGTGATATTATTGATTGGATACTTCCACGGTTATAGAACTGTGTGCTTTTTTTTCAGATGGTAACTAAAAATTAATCTATTGCATATTAGTGATATTGGTGATTGAATACTTCCACAATTATAGAACTGTGTGCTTTTTGTGATGATTCCAAGGTTTCAGATGGTAACTAGTGATTAATCTATTGCACATTAGTGATATTAGTGACTGGATACTTCCAAAGTTATATAAATGTGGATGGTAACTAACAATTAATCTATTGAAACTGTGTGCTTTTTGTAATGAGTCCTATGTTTCACATGGTAACTAACAATTAATCTATTCCAATGTTTCAAATGGTAACTAACAATTAATCTATTTCATATTAGTGATATTAGTGATTGGATACTTCCACAGTTACATAACGGTATGCTTTTTGTGATGAGTAAAAATATTCGTATTAATGATATTAGTGATTGGATATTTCCACAGTTATAGAACATTATGCTTTTTGTGATGAGTAAAAATTTTCGGATGGTAACTAGCCATTAATCTATTGCATATTAGTGATATTAGTGATTGGATACTTCCAAAGTTATAGAAATTTGTGCTTATTGTAATAAGTCCAATTTTTTGGATGGTAACTAAAATTAATCTATTGCATATTAGTGATATTAGTGATCAGATACTTCCATCGCGTGTGTTTTTTGTGATGAGCCCAACATTTCCGATGATAACTAACAATCAATTTATTGCATATTAGTTATATTAGTGATTGGATACTTCCACAGTTATTCATATTGTTGTTGCAAATTTCTGAAATAGAGCTGTATGCTTTTTCTGATAAGTCCTAAGTTTTGGATGGTAACTCCATCGATCATGAGGACCATAGAGCTTAGTTAGTAAACTAGTGTTGAAAATCTTATTTATAAGAAAATTGAAGAATGTAGAAGTTGGGTTGAAAAACCTATTTATAAGAAATTTGAAGAATGTATTAGTTGAGTTGAAAAGCTTATTTATAGGAAAAACCTAGATTTATCTTATATATTCTTCTTACATTCTTATTTTCTTATAAATAGGCTTTTCAACTCAAAAAATGTGTTCTTCAATTTTCCTATAAATAAATTTTTCAACCCAACCCATAGCTGGTTCAATTTTCCAAATAAGATTTTCAGCACTCTTTTCTCACTAAACTCTCTAGAATATGATAATGGATAGAGTTACCGTAAAAAAAAATTAGACTCATCACAAAAAAAACACATTTCTATTCCGAAAATCTTGAACACTACTTCATATTGTTTAATTTTTGTCAGCATAATTTGTCGGATAACTTTTTAATTTATCGTATAACTTTTGCTTTATTTCTTCCAGTGCATTGTCTCATTCTTTCTTCTGACATAATCTGTGTATTACTAATATACCTTCTCTCAAACCAGCTATCTGTATAACCCTTTAGAGTTATTTACGAGTGGAATGTCTGTTATTGTTTTATTTAGGCCAAACCACGTTGGACGAAAAAGCTTTTAATCATAATCATAAAATGTTTGCTGCTGCAATGTATCTGTTAACCGCTACCACAGGCCAAACGCATAATTGATCCATTACCAAGGAATGTGTAGAAAGACAAATAAAATGAAAGCCTTATTTTTTGCAGATAGGAATGATATTTTTCTAAATCATAATATAGATGTATATATAATTGAAGAATGTGTAATTAGATTAGCCTAGATTGCAGTAATTTAGGTTGATGGGAATATTTATGAGTTCCGAATAAGTAACTATTAAGTAAGAGTAACTCAATATTTTTTATATAATTTCTCGGGTCAATAATGAATTTCTTTTCTTAATATGACCCAAAAATCTAAAAATTATTAATATGGACTCAAAATCTATTGATAATACACAATTCAATCCCCGGACATATGATATCTCACCAGCAGAACTTAAAATAACCCAAAAGCATGTTTAAACAAATTCTCCGTGCGTTTTGTCTGCTCTTTACCGTTCGACGCGGGTCTGCCATCTTTTTCAATAACATTAGCATCTGAAACAATCATCCGAATGTACTGTTCTTTGTTCAACTCGGATTGTTATCACCATCGACATCGATCAATTTGGAGTCATGCTGCTGTGTCAATACTCATAGGAATCTAAATTAGATATTTGGATGAGCATGCTCCTCTTCTTGTTGTCCTGTACATAGAACTCCACTGTAGAACATCGTATTTACATATTTGGATAAGTATGCTCTTCTCATTGTTGCCTTGTATGTAAAACTTCACTGAATAATAGCATGCACATTGGACTAGGTGAGGTTTAATGTCCAGAAACTCCCGAGGACATTAATAAATGCACTTTACATAAAATGAATAGAGACATCTTCAGAAAAATGACTATACTAATTTGGAATATTAGTAAATCATAATTGATTATGGTTAATGGAAATTTAGAGGTATTTATAATAATAATATTCATAATAATTTGAGTTCAATTCAAGTTTTTATGGATTCATAATTTATATCTTTTGAGAAGAGAATATCCATATAGCTGAAAAGGATGAAACTCCACACAAGTCTAGCATTCACTATCAAACTCCTCACTATATTTATTATTGATGCCATTTGTTATACATACTTTACGTTTTCTAAATCCACATCTATTAAAGGTATAGAGGGATCAAATCCCTAGAAATGCAAACATTTTCTTAAATTAATAATAATAATAATAATAATAATAATAATAGTAATAATATTTTTAATTATGGTTTTTACATGACATGATAGCAAATCGAACTCCTCACTATATTTATTATTGATGCCATTTTTTATACACACTTTATATTTTCTAAATCCACATCTATTATAGGTCTAGAGGGATCGAATCTCTAGAAATGCAAACATTTCCTTAAAATAATAATAATAATAATATGTTTAATTATGGTTTTTGCATGACATGATAACAATATAAATGTATTTAAATATTTTAATATATCCATAAGATACAATTTTTCCTTTTAAAGATTTATTTTATAAATATTTAATTAAAAGATTTTGGAGCAAGATTTTTTATTCTATGTATTGAATTTCATTCTAGTTTTTTTTTTTTTTTATATAGTTATTTTCACTTTTGTTCTTAGTGGACATTAATTTTTTTAATTTTTATTATTAATTTAATAGAGACCTCACATACTTATGCATCCTCACATATTGGGTTATAGGCTCAATGAAAGGTAAAAGATAAATAGGTTTGATACTAAATAGATGAATATAAAGATACAAAGAAATTAATATTGAAAATCTCATCCATATATGGACATGAAAAAATGGAACTTTATTTTTATCATACTTCTAAAGATAGAAGCATACTACATGTAACCACATGACATGACTTCATATCATCTGGTGTGAGCATATATATTCATGTACCTCATCCTTTTCCTTTCGAGTCATCCAGGTTTCATTAGAATGAAATAGTTTCATTCTCTTGGCCTTCTTCCTTAATATTTCATCATATTTTAATCTCAAAATTATGTTAGTTAGAATTCTTGAATAAACCTTTTTATTTCTTTCTAACCATTGAATCCAAAGAGGATTCCATTAGAAAATTCCAGCACCTATTTCCACATTGATTATTGAATGATGACCCCTGATCTAGATGACTACCTTTCATAAGTGTTGTTTTCAGTGAGGTGCCCATGAGCTACTTATTTCATAGCATAGTTGTCACACATCCTCCTATGAAGAGTGATCCTCCTTCAGTGATTCCATCATGATGCCAATTAATATACAATGCTTCCTAAAATGCCATTTTACAACCAACATATACCTCTTAAACATGAAGATGATTTCAATAATAATATAGATCTTTTAATTCTTATTTCTTTACGTTTCTTCGAATCTGGTTATTCCATTTCTTCGATGATATGATCTTCTTCCTTTTTCCTCTTTTCCCTTTTGATTTGGGAAAATATTTCTTATAGTGCCCAAGTTCATTACATTCATAGCATCATATCTTATCCATGTTTCTCCTTTTATTCTGAGGACCAAACTTACCGAATATTCCCTTTCTTCTTGACATGTCACCATCAGCTTGATTCTCTTCATTTGATCCTATATCAATTTTAGCTTTAAACCTCATCTCTTCTATCTTACATAGAGACCATAGATCATGGAATGGTGTTACTTCTTTCTTCCCATAGATACTTGAAGTCAAGTTTCCTCATCCCCCCAATAAAGAATTCAGTAACACTGTAGTCATTTCTCTACCAGACATTACTTCTCTCAATTCCTACAGTTTATATCGTACTTCATAAAGTATGAATTGATTCCTTCTCTTGAAATCTTCAACCTGTATAGCTGTTATCTCAAAGATATTACTTCCCCTGCAGTATCCATCGAGAACAACTCCACCAATTTGTTATATATTTCTTTTGAAGATTCTAGTTTTGATACATAAGGGATGAGAGAGTCCTTTATGGATTCTATAAGAATCTTCTGGCATCTTATATCTCCCTTCATATATTTTTCATGACTTCATTCTTAAGAAGATTTGGATCTGTCATTTTCTTTTATGTAGGAAAGTTTGAAACCCCAACTAGTTTATTGCTTTCTTCGCAAAGGGATAGTTAGAAAGATTCAGATGAAGTCATAAAGATACTTACTTGATTAGATTCTTTTGTCTTCCATGAGATTCCTTGTTGATGATGATGTAGAAGATAGTAGGATCTTCGTCTTTGTTTGGCTTCTTCAAGAGAGCTAAATCACCTTGAATCCTTGATGATGTTGATGGCTTGATGGTGACCCCAACAATATTAATTTTATTTCAACACCTAATAGTTATTAATGGTGATGGATTCTATAAGGTGTCCTTCATCTTCTTCAGATGGATTTCTAATTTTTGGAACCTTCCTCTTTAGAATCTGAATATTGACTCTTCAATGTAGATCTCTGGCTTTTTCCTTCTCGAAAACACATCCTTCATCTTCTTGATACTTGAGTGTCTTCTTATCAAATAGCCCTTTCTAGAACCTTAGCTCTAACACCATGTTGATAATTTGGTAGGGACGGTTTTAGTTCAGTTCTCTTACTTGATCAATTCTTAGGTTATACTTGTTATGCTTCTATTACTTAAGTATTAGCTTCATTAGCTTATTATTTATTTCATCAAGTGAATTATCAAAACAAAAGCGACACATAATTTTGGCTCTTCAAGCCAGGGCCAAAACCTCTCCCACTTGGAGAGGAGAACTTGAAAGTAATTTTTCTTCTAGATCTTCAATTGACCATGACAAACCTTGTCACTACTCCTATAACCCTCTTATGTTGATCTTCATTTATTTGCATTGTGTTGCACTAGTATTAGAGAAACTCATTCCCTAACCTTAATATGCTCCATCGTGCTCCTCTAGGTTCAGTCTCTTATGATATCCCCTTTGGTCCTTCCTTCGCACCAAGTATTTGGTCTCTATCTTGCTATGGATATTCTTCTATACTCTATATAGTTACCCTCCTTTTACATTGTATAAGGACCTGCTTCCACTGAGGTGGCCCTCGGCCTATCTGAAGAACATGAGACAGATATATGTGCTTCTCAACACTCACAATATTTTACCCAATAACCGTACATCAAATTTTTGTGATGGCTTCTATTCTCACACATGTTTACACTTGATTATAGTACTTGACTAAGATTTTCACCCAAACAGAGAGCTATTATTTTGGTAACATGCTTCCTGTTATATTCGTTGATATATTATTTTTTACTGTCCTTACTTTCGTTGTCTTGACACTCTCTTCATTGTATTGTCCTTTATTCTGTACCCAAGACCGAAGAATTTTCGACACACTGAAATCACATACTTGTTCTAAACTTGCCTCTTGTAATCTAGCCCGGGAATCTTAGGGATATTCGAGTTTATGTTATGTTGTAATGCAAGCTTATTTATAGTCGTTCGACCCTATTATTGAGTTGACCTTTGGCACTTAACCGATGTGACTATTTTCTTCGAACCCGACATTACAAGGAGTGTCTTCCAACCTTTTCTAGGTCGACTTAAAGCAGTATTATGACAAGGTCTTGAAGCATTCCTTTTACATCAATAAGTTTCCTTTTCAAGTGTAACAACACTTCATCTATATGACTCTAAATTATACATTTATGACAAGATGAAAAATCCCTAAAGACATCGAGAGAATGCCTTTGACCTATAATAAAAAATCCCTCTTCATGAAACCCATGATGCAATTATTACAAAATACATTTTATCGTCTTTGTATTCTTCATTAAAAATATTCATAATTTAATTCATTATGAAGACCGAACCTAGTTACACTTTCCAACACCAACTACGCTTCAAACACCTACTTCGGTTTGACCTTACCTCCAACTATAGTCAATTATATATTAGCTCGATTGAGACTTTGCTTGGTTACCTACTAGAGTTATATTCGACTATTCAAATTTGAAATCCTTTTGGTATCGCCCTCACTTGGCTAATTAGGCCAAAACTAACATAGAATAGTGATGGATTTGATTGGTTATTATTGGTGCTTTTCATATTACAGTCTGTCAACTTCAAACATATATGTTTTGGAGTAGATCATTCCCATTATTCATCTATGGGTTTCAATAGAAGTAGAAATCCACCTCTTGTTTTTGTGGTCCATTTTGATTATTATATGGTTTTATTGCACTCATTATTCAAACTCATAGGTATACGTATGCCACATCATAATTTCAAACCCAATATTCCACCCATTTCAAAGAGACAACATGAGACTCATAATATGATAATTAAATAATTTCCTCCCCGATTAGATAAAAACTATGAGCATAGACTAAATGAGGACCTACAAATGCATGGATTCTCCTTTAAATATTTATTTATTAATACACATCTCTAAGATGAGGTCATGCCCTCTCAGTAATTTGTAAATAAAACAAATTAAAAATACCAAGAATCTATGCAAAAATTTTATCCTCATGGTTGACATCATCATCTTGAATCCTATCGGTTCCTATAAATTTTAATTTAATTGAACATATTTCTCAGGGTGGCCATTTTATACCTCAAAATCTCTCTAATGTGTATTGGTGGATGATGATTTTTTTTTTTAACGAACTTATTATCCTCTGGTTTTTGTCTAAATTGGTTTGTTAATGTGAGTTCTTCATTTTTCTCTAAAAACTATTGAATTTAATTTTCTAGACAAGGCACTATAATAGAGTAACATTGCTGGGAGTATGCACTTTGAGTGCATCTGTTAGCATTGGATTTAAAAAAATAGTGTCTATCATAGCTGTTATCAACCTAGGTGTGCATTTTATCATCAACAAAACCAGAAACGTGATAATACTTATAATTGTTCTTCTTAGATGTTGCTTCAAAGGGAGGATCTAATTCGTCTTTGCAATTTGAGTTGAGCTCTATGTGTTTCACATTAGTTTTCCTCACCATGTTGCATGTAATAAAAGCAATATTTAGAGTAGAATGTTGACCAATGGTCTAAGCAATAGATTATTTCTTAACCAAATACTCAAGTTATGGAATGATGGATATTGACTGTCCATGGAGGGAGAGGAATGCATACACATATTTTTCAAGGAATTTTGACATAGAGAAAGCCTAGAGTTCATTTCCAAAAAATCAAGACGAGGGTTTTCAAAACTGTTCTAAGATAAGAAAGCCCACAATTAATCCCTTGACCTAGATAAATTATATTTGATGAGACAAAAAATCAATCCATAATGGAATAGAGACATGTTAAGGTTCATATGCTCAACTTGATAAGCCTTTTCAATCTTAGACAAACTCTTATGAAGATAAAATGAGAAATTTAGTTTAAACCCCATAATTACCATAAGGATATGTATGTGATATAATAAAACCCATCCAAATCTACCCTCTTAGGCTAGAAATTTCCTTGCAAAGTATAATGAGTCATTCCATTTTGGCTTTAAAAAATCAAGAATTCTTGCACAGGATGCTTTGCACTGGAAATTCTTAGACTATTGTTTTTCGTGAGTTAAGAGAGGTCACTTCATCTATGAATATTTCAGTGACATGAATTTCAACATCACCTCGTGTGTCATTTCAACTATTCAATGCCGCTGAAAATGCTTAATAATATCCAAATAGTAGCCATGGAACTTTCGAATGAAGTCCCACCACCCCCTTCTTGAAATAAGACCTTGTATTCATCATATGCTTCTATTATTTCATCTCCATTTGGTTATATTCTAACAATGGGGACCATGGCAAGGTGTTTGAGTAAATTCACGGACAAAGGTATCATAATGATATTTTAGGATTTTCAAACCTCACAAGCACAACATTCATACGAAAGACGAAAATGGAGTGTGACAATGAGGACGAGAGGATAGAAGCTTCACAATGCCGCTTGAGGACAAGAGCAATAGTACATAGGCTTAAAGTCCACCATAAATGACCATCATCCATGATAATTTTATCAATTGAGTAGTGTCAAGGTGTCATCATATGGTATGCCCAACAAAATAGAGAATGTACAGTTCATCACAAAGCTATTATATTATATTATATTCAATCGATATCTTTTCACTTATTCATTCAATTTAATGACCTACAAGTATTAACCCCTAAGGCTTGAAGTTGATGTGTGACATAAATAGTTTGATATTTCCATATCAAATAGGATTTAGTTGAAGGAGATCATATAATATTTTGTTCCACACTCAGCCACGATAACCATTACCCAAGTGCAAATAATGTTAAGAAAATTGATAGGAGTATGGATATATGGTCACTCGGGTAACCCATTATATATATATATATATATATATATATATATATATATATATATATAATCATGGCCCAAAAGTTTTATAGTAACCTATCATCATTAGGCACACAAACATATGAAGGTATAAAACGAATGTAAAATATGGAAGAATATAATATCAAAACATATATTAAAAGGGTATTGAAAGCTTTAAACATATCCTAAAAGGGTATTATGAAACCAGATTTTAAACACCACAATGCACAAGCTAACCATGAAGGTGTATTTATATTTTCTACAATGAAACAAGTTGTCAATAAATGGAAACAAAATTGAAACACTGTGACAAAAATAGAGTCAACCAATATTCATGAGATAACTGATCAATGGAGGAAGTGATCTAAGTAAGGAATTGAAAAAGAAAGAGTAATAATTTTATCAAATCATGAGTTTAATAGGTCAAAATTTCACCAATTTGAAAAATGGTGGAAAGAGACTCATGAAGCGAAGTTGCTAAGATCATGAGCTTTATGGAATTAAAAGGTTATAGAGGAGGAGAATCCAAGCATCATACACCCCAATCAATGGAAAACCACCCAATACCAAGATATTGGGACATAGAATCCAAAGATGCAAATAAAAGATGATGTTAAGACATGGTCAAGATCTCAAAAAACAAGATGCACAAAAACTCTATAATGGAGATATGAGAAACCATTGATCAATGATGTAAAATTAGAAAGGATAAATTTAAAAATTTATAAGGGGGCGGGGGGGGGCTTGATTTTGGTCAAAATGGAGAGGGGTTGGTGGTGGGCCAATAGACCTCATGAAAGGCAGAAGAGAGCCATAGCTACAACTGATGCACTCACTTATAATGGTATGTTTGAGAACCCTTAAAACCACTACCACCATTCCTCTCAATCATGGTGGCTTTATAGACCACCAATTAACTACTCTCTTCTCAAAATAATTTCACTTCATTAGTGAAAGATGTGTAGAGCCTTTCTCTAATAATTTGGTAATGATAATTTGTTTTTTCTGACTCTAATATTAATAATGAACACCCGAGGTAACCAAACTCCTACAATAATTATTATTGACAATATTACAATGTAATAGAGCATAATGGAGCTACAATGTTCTAACTCTAATTCATTGAATTACTTGTGGATAAATCATGAAATAGACCCAAAAGCTTATAGAGAATCTTCTAGTAAGATAATCAATAATTCTAATAAGAGAATCTATTTCTAAATTTAAAGCTTACCAAAACTACTAGAAAATACTAGCTAGCCTAAAGTAACCACAAGTAGTTAGCACATTTCAACAATAATTTAGTAATTAAATTAATACAATACAAAGGTTTTAGATTTTTGTATTTTTAACAAAAAAATTTAGTAGTATTATAAATATTTTAAAGAAATTTATGCAATATTATGAAAAATATAATTTCCATTATATTTTCTTAAAAATATAAACTATTTATAAAATTTGGTTTTTTTTGTTTACTAGTTTATGTGAGTCTTAAAATGATGCATGACTAACTTGTGCTTTGATTAGCTATCACTTTGGGCCACGCCGACCCTTAATATGGTTGAGAAAATCCAATATGTAACCTTTAAACCACATTATGGTTTAAGAGAGCACAAGTAAATTATAAATTTTCAATTTTCAATTTCAAATGTTTAAATCATTGACAAATAATTAATATTATTATTTTCTACTCATTTATGATATATTTGCTATTATTATTACTCTAAGTTTATTCCTCATTTATTTATTATCTTTATTTTATATCATTATTGAGGGAACATTTACATACTCCATAACAAGGTTGCTAGATGTACCTTTAACCTTTTATAACTTTGTAAAAGATACTACATAAATAATCTAACAAAAACGTATGGTGATTTTTTTTCAATTGAAAGATAGTGGCCACAATAGCTCACGAACATACATAGTCTTACTCAAAATTGACTCACAAAATATGTTGATAGAAACATTTCTACCTAACCAATGGACCACATGGTTGATACTTTCTAAAAAATAAGTAATTATCTTATTAGTAAACATGAAAATATAAATACTAATAGTGTTACCTAATTCCCTCACAAACATACATAATGTTACTCAGAATTGAATCACAAAACATGTTGATAGAAACTTTCCTACCTAACCACTAGACCACATCCTTAATACTTTTTTCCTTAATACTTTCCAAAAAAATAAGTGATTACCTTGTTAGTAAACATGGAAATATAAATATTAATAGTTATACCTAACTCTCTCGTTCATGTATTGCGAAAGAGAAGTGTTTCGTGTTATTGGAAGTTGGTGGAATATCGAACATAGTACTGCGAAACGTCGCTCAAATCCGTGATCAGTTGTAGAGATTCAGACAAGAAATAATTGAATGCACCATGAAAGACATTTATGCTTTGCTATTCGAGGAATATCGAAAGTAGTACCTCAAATACGTCCATCCACGCAGTGACCAACAAGCAATTTGATTTTATTTTTTTTGTGGGGCTTATTATATAAATAGATAGTTGTATAATTAGTAAATATAAAGATGTTACGTAGTATAACTATGGTTTGGAGTTATTATTTCGAGTTTTTGGTAGGAATTTGGTCAATTATTTGCGGTTTAAAATGAAATTTTTATTATATATAAATGTGATATTTAAAAAAAAAATTAAAAATTTTGATTGTCAATAGTTTACAACTTCAACTTGGATAACCCAAAAGTATACTTGACCAATTCCTCCGTGCGTTTTGTCTGCTCTTGATCGCTCTTTATCGTTGGACGCGGGGCTGCCATATTTTTTAATAAGATTAGCCTCTCGAAGAATCGTACGAATGTACTTTTGTTCAATTGTTATCATCCTCGACATGGATCACTACTCATAGGAATCTAAATTAGATATTTGGATAAGCATGCTCCTCTTCTTGTTGTCCTGTACATAGAACTCCACTGTAAAACATCTTTACATATTTGGATAAGTATGCTCTTCCAATTGTTGCCTTGTATGTAAAACTTCACTAACTGATATCATACCCATTGTCCTAAGTGAGGTTTAATGTCCACAAAATCACGAGGACATTAATAATTGAGGACATCAATAAATGCAGTTTACATAGATTGAATATGGACATTTTCATATAGATTTTTAAGAAAAATGACAATCAGCAAAGTTTGGAAGATGAGTAAATAATAATTGATTATAGTTAATGGAAATATAGAGGTATTTATAATAATAACATTCATAATAATATGAATGTATTTAGAGGTATTTACATAAATTGAATACAAACATTTTTATATAGATTTTTAAGGAAAATGACAATTAATAAAGTTGGGATGATAATTCTAAAATTTTAACTTTTAAAGCTCTTTTACTTATTATAATAACTTGAATTTAATCATTTATATAATTATAAAATTTTAAATTATTTTTTATTATCTTTTCTTAAAATATTTTAAAAACAGTTAATATCATTATTATTCTGATGGTGAACTACAGTTGGTAGTTTCTAATTGCTATTTTCAGTAGCTAATTTCGAGCAATGTCACATCCCTACTATTTATTCAATAAGATCGGTTTTTTTGAGGATGAACAAATTAGATGGTTCAAAACGTAGTCCTAATCCTAACCATGTGATTAATTCGAAAGACGTTTATCTACATTATGGATCACAAAAGTCTTAGATCTATTATGGTTTTAATGGAAATTCAGATGTATTTATAATAATAACATCCATAATAATCTGAATTCAATTCATTTTTTTATGGATTCATAATCTATGCCTTTTGAGAAGAGAGTATCTACATAACTGAAAAAAAGAAAGAAGAAACTCCACACAATCTAGGATTGATTGATCAAACTTTTCAATATATTTATTATTGATGTCATTTGTTATTCACACACTTTGTATTTTCTAAATCCACATCTATTATAGGTCTAGAGGGATCAAAGCTTTAGAAATGCAAACATTTCCATAAATTAATAATAATAATCATAATAATACATTTAATTATGTTTTTTACATAACACGATAACAAAATTTATAAATGAATTTGAAGATTTTAATATATCCATAGGGTATGGTTTTTCCTTTTAAATATTTATTGCATAAATCTTTAATTAAAATATTTTGGAACAAGATTTTTTATTCAATGTATTGAATTCCATTGTAGTTTATTTTTATATGGTTATTTTCACTTTTGTGTTTATTGAACATTATTTTTTTTTTTAATTATTATTTTAATAGAGGCTTGACATACTTACACATCCTCTCATATTGAGCTATAGACTCAATAAAAGTTAAAAGGTAAATAGATTTAATACTAAACTAATGAATATAAGGATACAAAAAGATTAACATTGAAAATCTCATCCATTTATGAACATGAAAAACTGAAACTATACTAGAATCTTTAATTCTGGTTAGACAAATGTAAACTTAGGATTAAAAAATAGTGCACTTTAACTATTCTTTTAAACGAATTAAATTAACACTGAAAATTACATCTATTAGTGTATAAGGAAAAATTAAAATATGTGAAAATCTTTTATTCATCTCCATACAATTCATTAGAAATAAATAAATATAAATAAAACAACCACAAATATCTTTAGAAATAAATAAATTATTATAAATTATTCCACACATTTTCAATAAGCCAAGTGATTATATATTTGAATAAGTATTCATGCAAGTGATTACATATTGAATAATTAGTAGTTAAGATTCTCGTCCTCTTTTGGTTTATGTGCGATGTTATCCAATAAAACTCCAATGAATAATACATTGCATATTGTTGGAGACAACAGTGTGCAGCAAAATAAAAGACAAACACAACATATAAAAACATACACAAATGACACAGTGATTAACGTGGTTCACCCAACCATTCTGGGCTACGTCCACACAACATAGGCATCGGCAATTCTTTATTAATCAAACAGGAGATTACAAACTCTCACACCCACTCCAAACAATCCGTATGGATACCTGTTTTATAGCAAGGAGAATCTAACTGCCTCATAAATCCTCTCACATCAATTTTAGGATGCATTAACTCTCTCCCAACAACCTGGAGCTATTCTAGCAACAAATTCCTAATTTTTGTCACCTACTGAGATTTTTGACTATTTTAATAAAACTGAAAATCTCAACAATCTCCACCTTGAAAACAATTAGCCTGATGCCCTGTTTCTTTATGATTTATTTTTTCTGCAAGCCAAGAGAAGCCAAACACCAGCGTAGCTTCTCTAACAAAACTGGTTTCGTGAACATGTCTGCACAGTTTTCCTTTGTATGCACCTTTTCAAGAGAGACTCCCCTTTCAGTGATAACCTGTCTTACAAAATGGTACTTTATTGGTATATGCTTTGATTTACTATGATAGGCCGGATTCTTAGCCAAATGTATTGCACTTTGACTATCACAAAGTAACTTGATGTTGTCTTGTAACCTACCAAACTCACCAAGCAAACCTTTCAGCCAAACCGCCTCTTTGCAAGCATGCGAAGCAGCAATGTATTCTGCTTCAGTAGTGGATAAAGCAACAATGTTTTGTAGCTTTGACATCCAGCTAATAGCTCCACCTGCAAGAGTAAAGACGTACCCTGAAGTTGACCTTCTCTTATCCAAATCACCTACAAAATCGGAATCAACATATCCGCAAACAAATTCACTACTCTTATTGTAAGTGATACAATAACTACTTGTGCCTCTCAAGTACCGAAGCACCCATTTCACTGTTGACCAGTGTTCTTTACCCGGATTTGCCATGTACCTGCTGACAACCCCAACTGCATGTGAAATATCTGGTCGAGTACAAACCATCGCATACATTAAACATCCTACTACATTGGCATATGGAATTCGAGACATATAATCCTTTTCTTCATCTGTATTAGGACATAAACTCGAAGAAAGCTTAAAATGGGAAGCAAAAGGGACTGACACAGGCTTCACATTGTTCATACCAAACCTCACAAGTATTTTCTCAATATACTTCTGTTGTGATAGCCACAGCTTACCACTGCTCCTGTCTCTGAAAATCTCCATGCCCAAAATCTGTCTTGCTGCTCCTAGATCTTTCGTATCAAATGTCCTTGCCATCTGAGTCTTCAACCTGTTGATTTCTTCAATGCTTTTTCTTGCTAAAAGCATATCGTCAACATACAACACTAAGATAATGAACATGCCATTACTTAACTTCTTAAAATAGACACAATGATCATATTCACTTCTTAAATATTTCTGACTCAACATGAAAGAATCAAACTTCTTGTACCACTGTCGAGGCGACTGCTTCAGACCATACAATGACTTCTTGAGCCTGCAGACAAATTTCTTATTGCGATGCTGAACAAACCCTTCCGGTTGTTCCATATAAATTTCCTCATCTAAATCTCCATGTAGAAATGCAGTCTTAACATCTAATTGTTGTAACTCTAAATCAAGCAAAGCCACTAATGCTAACACAATTCTAATTGAAACAATTTTAACCACTGGTGAAAAAATCTCATGAAAGTCAATACCGGCTTTCTGAGAAAACCCTTTTGCAACCAGTCGCGCTTTGTACCTGTCTTCCGTATCATTCACACCCCGTTTCAGCTTGAAAACTCATTTACACCCCACAGTTTTCCTGTCTTTCGGAAGTTCAACCAGATCCCATGTGCCATTCTTACCTAAGGCCATCATTTCTTCCTTCATGGCTGCTTTCCACTTATCACTTTTCGAACCTTCTATAGCTTCCTGATAGCACAGAGGTTCATCATCGTTAGCGGTCAAAGCAACTGAAGTAACATAATCATCATACCTTCTCGGAGGGCGTTTGATTCTTGAAGACCTCCTTAAGGATGTTTCTGGTGCTTACGCAATTGGCTGACTACCATCTGTAGGAACTTCTTGCCGATCAGTATCTGAGACCTGTTCATGATCTAAACCTGAACCCTGTTCATGTTCTGATTCTGAAACCTGTTCATGACTAGTATCTGAACTATGGTCATCATGACTATCATTAGAAGTGCTGTCAAACTGAATGTGCTGAAAATCAGATACATCATCCTGTTTCAATTTACTATCTACATCTAACTGTACAAGAGAGGATTCATTAAACCTTACATCTCTGTTGATGATGATTTTGCGGGTAGTAGGATCCCACAATCTATATCCCTTTGTTCCAACACCATACCCAACAAAGATATACCTTTTAGACTTTGGATCTAATTTATTTCGCTGATGTTGAGGCACTAGAGCATATTCATCACAACCAAACACTCTGAGTTTAGAATAATCACAAGGGTGTCCTTTCCATACCTCTTGTGGAATCTTGCAGTCTATCGCCATCGATGGAGATTGGTTTATCACATAACAAGCTGTTGCCACCGCTTCCGTCCACAACTCCTTTTGCAACCCGGCGTTACTCAGCATACTCCTTGCTCTCTCTAGAAGAGTCCTGTTCATGCGTTCAGCAACTCCATTTTGCTGAGGAGTATAAACCGTGGTCTTATGTCTCTCGATCCCTGCATCCTTGCAATAGTTGTCAAACTCCTTGGAAGTAAACTCACCACCATTGTCAGTTCTTAAACATTTTATTGTTCTACCAGTGATGTTTTCTACCAATGCTCTAAACTGTTTGAAAATTGTAAAAACATCGGACTTCTTTTTCATCATGTAGACCCACACCTTCCTAGAAAAATCATCAATGAACGACACAAAATATGACGAGCCACCATATGACGCTGTAGGGGCTGGACCCCAAACATCTGAATGAATATAATCAAGTATCCCTTTACTAGTATGTTTGCCTATTTTAAATTTTTGTTTACTTTGTTTTCCAAACAGACAATGCTTACAGAAATCTAACTTTCCAGACTTCAGATTTGGAAGTAACTTGTGATCAGCCAAAATTTTCAACCCTCTTTCACTCATATGCCCCAACCTTTGATGCCATAGGCGAATGGAACTACTGTCATGTTCAGACACAGTAGACACAAAATCTGACCCTGTACCTCCTTCTAACTGAAATAGATTTCCTACTTTCTTAGCTTTCATAACTAGTAAAATGCCTTTATAGATTTTCATAACTCCACCTTGAATTACAGTTTTATATCCATTCGAATCAAGTGCTCCTAATGAAATCAATTTTTTTCTTAAATCTGGTACATGCCTCACATCAGTTAATATTCTAGTTGTCCCATCAAACATTTGCAGTTGTATGCTCCCAATCCCCACAATATTACATGTTACATCATTACCCATGTACACAACTCCATCATTAATTGATTTATATTCCTTAAACCATTCTTTATGGATACACATGTGGTTTGATGCACCGGAATCTAACAACCAATGTTGACCATGATTTGACATATTAACAGACAACACTTCGTCGCTCATACCTGAACCAGATGCCGAACCTGTATCTATCGCATTTGCCTCCTTCTCTGTCGAAGAATCTGCTTTTGAAGTTTGATGTTGTCTCTTCCAGCAGTCCTTCTTTAAATGCCCCGATTTGCCACAAAACCAGCACTTTACTTTACTCTTCTTCCCTTTCGACTTTGAACGCGAATCGCTGCGTTTACCAGAGCGTCTTTCTCTAGAACGACCTCTAGCCATCATTGCCTCTGATGTAGAGGTGTCAGCATTCGACCGCTTCCTGGTCTCCTCGGACAACAAAGCTCCAACCACATCATCAAACTCAAGGATGTCTTCCTTCATTCGCAAACCATAAAGCTGTCGCTTCAGGAGAATCCGATTTGTCAAGGATTTCGTCATGTAGAGCTTCTCAAGCTTCGACCACAAGCCTGCGGAGGTCTTCTCTGACACAATGTTGAACAGAACATCATCCGCCAGACATAACCGAATTGCGCTCAGAGCTCTGTCATCCAACTCATCCCATTCATCCTCCGTCAAGGAAGAAGGCTTTTTGCTTTTCCCCAATAGTGCTTTCGCCACGCCTTGTTGAATCAGCATATCGTGCATCTTAAGCTTCCAGATCTCAAAATTGTTCTTGCCATTAAACTTCTCAATTTCAAAATGGGCACTTTGAGTTTTCGCCATCTTGTTTAAAACAAACAATCTCCAAATCCAACTTTTAAATAAAGAATGCCCCTTTTTTTTTTTAATTAAAAAAAAAAAATTGCCCTTGCCTTAAAAAAAAAAACTACCCTTCGCCTTCAAAAAAAAAGAAGACCTTTCTCTTCACACAATAAAGTGCCACCCCTTTTTTTTTCTTCAAACAGCATTTGATATATATATAACTCACGGAGCAGCGGCATTCCGATACCTGTCTACCTCACGGAGTGTCTCTCTCTCAACACATATTTCCACAAGCTCAACTTTGATGCCCCTCCACTTTGTTTCATCTCCCACTCTTCACATTATATATAAAAGTCATCCTAGGTGATCGATCTCCAATCCGTAAAACTACTTCTAAGGAATTTCCAAGCTTACCTGCCACACGACCCTAATCATTCCCCTTTGATTTTGATTAGTATAGGAAGATTAGGCTTTAAACTTTCGAGTGTTAGATTCCGAGTGGGACAATTATTGAATGCAAAAGTGCAGTGAAGAAGACCTCCTATCTCATTTTGTCTCCATCTCTTTGTTCCACGATCAGTGAAAGTTAGTACATTGTGTTGTTATACCATTGATCGCATTATGCTCGTATTTCCAGGGTGTATGGAATTGGCTTTCATTAAGATTCCACAGCATATGGAAGTATGATCAGCAACATTCGAAGGGTATGATAGATATAATTGCAGGTCACTTGGCACAAAAGTTGAGGCTTTTGTTTTTTAAGTTTTCATGGAACGTGAACGTGTAATTCTATTTTTTCATTCCATATTACATTATACCACTATATTATTAAAAAATGATAATATTAATATAAACAATTATACAAATGTTATTCATTGATTAAAATAATATGATACTGATGATGATTTTTAACTTCTACTGAGACCAAATTTTGGTCTATGTGATCTAAGGAAATGAATTATTTAGTTTGTTTTTAAATTGTACTCCTATGCTCAAAGCGCTTGGAGAGAAGCGTCCCGAGTTCACTATAATTTTGACACGTTAAAAGGCTAGGAAGGTCGGTATTGCAACAAAGATTATGAAACTGAGATCTAATGTGGGTGTAAGAAGAATGCTACAAGAGGAAGTGATTTTCATCCTTAATGTTCATATTCTTAGAGAGATGGCAGATCATTTCCACCCATGGTGTTTAAGGAACTGCCCAACGACCTGTCTCTCTATGGAGCTCATGAGAGTTCGTTCTTATCTTGGCTATATTAAATCTTTTCTTTGAGCTAGTTAAAACACAAAGATACTTTTGATATTCTAGAGTAGGGTTGATGACCTCCTTATAATATCTTAATTTTATTTTAGCCTTTAAATCTTTCTCACACCACATTTTCTCTTTAAACTTAGAAGTGCCGATATTTTTAAATTTTAAAAAAAATTCTTTCAGTAAAAATCACATAAGATTCATGATCTTATGTGATTATTTGCGAAAGCAACTTTTTTTAAATTATGGATCACAAAAGCCATATTCCAAAAATATTTTTAATGCTATTAATATTTTTCAATGCAACATTTTCTTCAATCTCCCAATGGTTTAACGAGGCCCTCGTATCTTTATACGAACCTCGTTTAAGCTTTAGGTATTTTTGGATGGAATTTAAAGCTAGCTTAGGAAGTCTATGGTCTCCCATGTTATTGATTTTGTGCTTATATAAAGGGAGCCTAGTCATAGCTAGGCTCTCGATAAGGGAAATACCCACTTCTATAAGGAGAATAGGATATCGTGTGTTGTTGTTAATTTTGTGGTTATACATTATAAAATGCTTCTGGATTTGCTCAATATTTCTTCAAGAATCTCTAGAGATGATGCAACCCCAAACCTCACATCCATACAAGATAACATGAGTGACTAAAGTTTCAAAGAGGAGCTTCTTTTTATCCCACATCACAAGGTTTGTTGCTTTACAATTAGTTTCAAGACCAAATAAGCTTTCCACCCTCCATTAATCCTTTTCTTAATTCTATAGTTCCAGTTGAGCTTGTGATGAATATCAATTTCTAGGTACTTGTAAGAAGACACTTCCTTCAAGCTGCTATTTTCATACAAAAAATTAGCATAAGTGTCCTTCTTGGATTTGATAAGCATAACTTTTGTTTTGTTAGTGTTAACAGTCATACCCATGGTAGAGAAGAATTCCTTAGGAAGTCTTAGTTGCTTACCAAGATCAGATCAACACCTTGCCAGAAGAACAATATCGCCAACATAGAGAAGAAGGATGATGACTATTCTAGCTAAGATCGTGCCAGCACAACCTTCTTCCTCTAAACAACCTTCTAGCTTATCGATGTAAATTCCAAATAGGGTAGGGTAGAGGGGGCAACCTTGTTTAACTCCGATATTACACTTAATATTTTTCAACCAGCCGTAATTTCTCTTAAACGTGGCAATTACATTCTTGTATAACCTTTTAGAGTCAACTCTCAACTAGAAAGGAACATTTAGCTCTTCTAATCTTTTTCATAGGTTATTTCTATGTAGTGTATAGAAAGTCTTTCTAAATTCCACAAAAAAACAAAAGAGATTGGATTTATCATTACGAAATTCCTCCACAATGATCCTAAGCATAACGAGGAGGTCCATTTTTGAGTGCTTCCTTCTAAAACCCACTTCACCTTGAGCCTGCTTACATAGTTACCAACATATATTTTTATTGGTTAAAATAAACCTAGAATCTCATTTCTATATATGAAATTTTATTAAATATTTATTTTTATCAAAAAGGTAATATCATGAGAGATTTGGTCAAATAAAAGTAAAAATAAATTTATCTTAATTTAGTTTATTAAATCCTCACTATCTATTGCAAAATTAACTTACAAAATTGTAAGAAAAAATATTTTATATTATACATAAAATATATATTCTCAAAGTCAAATAAATATAATATTAAAAAGAAACAATAATAATAAAAAGAATTATTTGAATATTATTAATGAATTAAAAATAAACAGCTAACAAATCTAAATATTTCAACCCTAAATTTTTGGAGGAAGCATTTTCTGTTATGTAGTCGATGGAGTATATTATTAATGGTAAAGAAACAAACGATGAATTTGAAGTAATGGTTTACTCATTACAATACCAAACATAATATGAAATTAGTATTGAGTGCTTTTCTTAAAAAGGAAAAACAAATAATTCATATTTTTATAATTAACTTCTAAATTTCTTTCAAGTACATTTAAAATAGGATTAAATAATTAAAACTCAATGTTTCAACAACTATTTTTAAAAATTACCATTGAAATATGTTGAAAGATGATGGAGAATCCTTAATTAGTGAGAGTTGGTTCACGACACCTTAGGATAGGAATTAGTTTCTATTTCTTAGGGTATGGTTCTAACATCCTTACATCTATGTATGCTATATAATGCTTGCGTTGTATTAAGAATGTACAGTGTTCTGCAGAGCCAGACTCTCCTAGTTCAGACTCTATTTCATAGAGTTGACTAGTGGGTTTTTTGTATTTATTAATTCAAACAAAATATTTTATCATGGTATCAGAGCTCCAGGGTCAAATCACAACCAGAGTGTTGTGATCCCTGCGAGTATCCTGGTGGCAGAGGAGAAGCCCCTGATGACTGAGTGATTTTTTTTTTTTTTTTCAGGTAATTGACCCGATCAACACAGCTTATTGAGGAATAGTCACGTCGATCGTCATGGTTCCTATAGTTTAAACCCCATAATTACCATAAGGAGATGTATGTGATATAATAAAACCCATCCAAATCTACCCTCTTAGGCTAGAAATTTTCTTGCAAAGTATAATAGGTCATTCCATTTTGGCTTTAAAAAATCAAGAATTCTTGCATGGGATGCTATGCACTCAAAATTCTTAGACTATTTTTTTCCGTGTGTTAAGAGAGAGGTCACTTCATCTATGAATATTTCAGTGAGATGAATTTCAACATCACCTAGTGTGTCATTCCAACCATTCAATGCCATTGAAAATGCTTAATAACATCCAAATAGTAGCCATGGAACTTTCGAATGAAGTCCCACCACCCGCTTCTTGAAATAAGACCTTGTATTCATCATATGCTTATATTATTTCATCTCCATTGGGTTATATTCTAACAATGGGGACCATGGTGAGGTGTTTGAGTAAATTCACGGACAAAGGTATCATAATGATATTTTAGGATTTGCAAACCTCACAAGCACAACATTCATACCAATGAAGAAAATGGAGTGTGACAATAAGGATGAGAGGATAGAAGCTTCACGATGCTGCTTGAGGACAAGAGCGATAGTACATAGGCTTAAAGTCCACTATAAATGACCATCATCCGTGATAATTTGATCAATTTAGTAGTGTCAAGGTGTCATCATATGGTATGCCCAACAAAATAGAGAATGTACATGTGATCACAAAGCTATTATATTATATTATATTCAACCCATATCTTTTCACTTATTCATTCAATTTAATGACCTACAAGTATTAACCCCTAAGGCTTGAAGTTGATGTATGACATAAATATTTTGATATTTCCATATCAAATAGGAGTTAGTCGAAGGAGATCATATAATAGTTTGTTCCACATTCAGCCATGATAATCATTACCCAAGTGCAAATAATGTTAAGAAAATTGATAGGAGTTTGGATATATGGTCACGCGGGTAACCCATTATATATATATATATATATATATATATATATATATATATATATATAATCATGGCCCAAAAGTTTTATTGTAACCTATCATCATTAGGCACACAAACATATGAAGGTATAAAACGAATGTAAAATATATAAGAATATAATATCAAAGCATATATTACAAGGGCATTGAAAGCTTCAAACGTATCCTACAAGGGTATTATGAAACAAAATTTTAAACACCACAATGCACAAGGTAACATGAAGGTGTATTTATATTTTCTACAATGAAACAAGTTGTCAATAAATGGAAACAAAATTGAAACATTGTCACAGAAATAGAGTCAACCAAGATTCATGAGATAACTGATCAACGGAGAAAGTGAGCTAAGTAAGGAATTGAAATAGAACGAGTAATAGTTTTATCAAATCATGACTCTAATAGGTCAAAATTTCACCAATTTGAAAAATGGTGGAAAGAGACTCATCAAGCGAAGTTGCTAAGATCACGAGCTTTATGGAATTAAAAGGTTATAGAGGAGGAGAATCCAAGCATCATACACCCCAATCAATGGAAAACCACCCAATACCAAGATATTGGTACATAGAATCCAAAGATGAAAATAAAAGATGATGTTAAGACATGGTCAAAACTCAAAAAACAAGATGCACAAAAACTCTATAATGAAGATATGAGAAACCATTGATCAATGATATAAAATTAGAAAGGATATATTTCAAAATTTATAATGGGGAGGAGGGGGGGGGGGGGGCTTGATTTTGGTCAAAATGGAGAGGGGTTGGTGGTGGGCCAACAAGATCTCTTGAAAGGCAGAAGAGAGGCATAGCTACAACTGATGCACTCACTTATAATGGTATGTTTGAGAACCCTTAAAACCACTACCACCGTCTCTCTCAATCATTGTGGCTTTATAGACCACAAATTAACTACTCTCTTCTCAAAATAATTTCACCTCATCATTGAATGATGTCTAGAACCTTTCTCTAATAATTTGATAATGATAATTTGTTTTTTCTGACTCTAATATCAATAATGAACACACGAGGTAACCAAACTCCTACAATAATTATTTTTGACAATATTACAATGTAATAGAGCATAATGGAGCTAGAATGTTCTAACTCTAATTCATTGAATTACTTGAGGATAAATCATGAAATAGACCCAAAAGCTTATAGAGAATCTTCTAGTAAGATAATGAATAATTCTAATAAGAGAAACTATTCTAAATTTAAAGCTTACCAAAACTACTAGAAAATACTAGCTAGCCTAAAGTAACGAGGAGTAGTTAGCACATTTCAACAATAATTTAGTAATTAAATTAATAAAATACAAAGGTTTTAGATTTTCGTATTTTTAATAAAAAAATTTAGTAGTATTATAAATATTTTAAAGAAATTTTTGCAATATTATGAAAAATATAATTTCCATTATATTTTCTTAAAAATATAAATTATTTATAAAATTTGGTTTTTTTTTGTTTACTAGTTTATGTGAGTCTTAAAATGATGCATGACTAACTTGTGCTTTGTTTAGCTAGCACTTTGGGCCACACCAACCCTTAATATGGTTGAGAAAATCCAATGTGTAACCTTTAAACCACATTATGGTTTAAGAGAGCACAAGTAAGTTATAAATTTTCAATTTTCAATTTCAAATGTTTAAATCATTAACAAATAATTAATATTATTCTTTTCTACTTATTTATGATATATTTACTATTATTATTACTCTAAGTTTATTTCTCATTTACTTATTATCTTTATTTTATATTATTATTGGGGGAACATTCACATACTCCATAACAAGGTTGCTAGATGTACCTTTAACCTTTTATAACTTTGTAAAAGATACTACATAAATAATCTAACAAAAATGTATGGTGATTTTTTTTCAACTGAAAAATAGTGTTTACAATAGCTCACAAACATACATAATCTTACTCAGAATTGAATCACAAAATATGTTGATAGAAACTTTCCTGCCTAACCAATGGACCACATCATTGATACTTTCGAAAAAATAAGTGATTACCTTATTAATAAACAGGAAAATATAAATACTAATAATGTTACCTAACTCCCTCACAAACATACATAACGTTACTCAGAATTGAATCACAAAACATGTTGATAGACACTTTTCTACCTAACCACTAGACCACATCCTTAATACTTTCCAAAAAATAAGTGATTACCTTGTTAGTAAACATGAAAATATAAATATTAATAGCTTTACCTAACTATCTCGTTCATGTATTGCGAAAGAGACGTGTTTCGTGTTATTGGAAGTTGCTGGAATATCGAACATAGTACTGCGAAACGTCGCTCAAATCCGTGATCGGTGGCAGACATTCAGACGACAAATAATTGGATGCACCATGGAAGACATTTATGCTTTGCTATTCGAAGGAATATCGAAAGTAGTACCTGAAATACGTCCATCCACGCAGTGACCAACAAGCAATTTGATTTTATTTTTTTGGTCAGGGTTATTATATAAATAGATAGTTGTATAATTAGTAAATATAAAGATGTTAGGTAGTATAACTATGGTTTGGAGTTATTATTTCGAGTTTTTGGTAGGAATTTGGTTAATTATTTGCCGTTTAAGATGAATTTTTTATTATATATAAATTTTATATATATAAACTTCAACTTGCATAACCCAAAAGTATACTTAACCAATTCCTCCGTGCGTTTTGTCTGTTCTCTATCGCTCTTTATCGTTGGACGCGGGGCTGCCATGTTTTTTAATAAGAATCGTACGAATGTACTTTTGTTTGTTCAATTGTTGTCATCCTCGACATGGATCACTACTCATAGGAATCTAAATCCACAAATATCTTTAGAAATAAAACAACCACAAATATCTTTTGAAATAAATAAATTATTATAAATTATTCCACACATTTTCAATAAGCCAAGTGATTATATATTTGAATAAGTATTCATGCCAGTGATTACATATTGAATAATTAGTAGTTAAGATTCCCGTCCTCTTTTGGTTTATGTGCGATGTTATCCAATAAAACTCCAATCAATAATACATTGCATATTTCCACAAGCTCAACTTTGATGCCCCTTCACTTTGTTTCATCTCCCACTCTTCACGTTATATATAAAACTCATCCTAGGTGATCAATCTCCAATCCGTAAGACTATTTCCAAAGAATTTCCAGGCTTACCTGCCACACGACCCTAATCATTTCCCTTTGATTTTGATTAGTATAGGAAGATTAGGCTTTAAACTTTCGAGTGTCAGATTCCGAGTGGGCCAATTATTGAATGCAAAAGTGCAGTGAAGAAAACCTCCTATCTCATTTTGTCTCCATCTCTTTCTCCCACGATCACTGAAAGTCAGTACACTGTGTTGTTATACCGTTGATCGCATTACGCTCGTATTTCCAGGGTGTATGGAATTGGCTTTCATTAAGATTCCACAGCATATGGAAGTATGATCAGCAACATTCGAAGGGTATGATAGATACAATTGCAGGTCACTTGGCACAAAAGTTGATGCTTTTGTTTTTTAAGTTTGCATGGAACGTGTAAAGTCTAGTTTCTTGTTGTTTGGTGGTTTGGGTACGTTATTCTCTTTTTTTCTTTCTAATTTATTTATAAAAATGGACATTATTAATTTAAATATTTTAATAAAACATATATATATAAAAGAATAATTCTAATTTTTCATTCTATATTACATTATACCACTATATTATTAAAAAATGATAATATTAATATAAACAATTATATGAATGTTATTCATTGATTAAAATAATATGATAATGATGATGATTGTTAACTTCTACTGAGACCAAATTTTGGTCTATGTAACCTAAGGAAACGAATTATTTATTTATTTTTTAAATTGTATTCCTATGCTCAAAGCCCTTGGAGAGAAGCGTCCTAAGCTCACTATAATTTTGACACGTTAAAAGGCTAGGAAGGTCGGTATTGCAACAAAGATTATGAAACTGAGATCTAATGTGGGTGTAAGCAGAACACTGCAAGAGCAAGTGATTTTCATCCTCAATGTTCATATTCTCAGAGAGACTCAGAGAGATGGCAGATCCTTTCCACCCATGGTGTTTAAGGAACTTCCCAACGACCTGTCTCTCTATGGAACTCATGAGAGTTCGTTCTTATCTTGGCTATATTAATTATTTTCTTTGAGCTAGTTAAAACACAAAGATACTTTTGATATTCTAGAGTAGGCTTGATGAGCTCCTTATAATATCTTAATTTTCTTTTAGCTTCTAAATATTTCTCACACCACATTTTCTCTTTAAACTTAGAAGTGCCGATATTTTTAAATTTAAAAAAAAACTGCTTTCAGCGATAATCACATAAGATTCATGATCTTATGTGATTATTGCCGAAAGCAGCTTTTTTTAAATTATGGATCACAGAAGCCATATTCCAAAAGTATTTTTAATGTTATTAATATTTTTTAATGCAACATTTTCTTCAATCTCCCAATGGTTTAACGAGGCCCTCGTTTCTTTATACGAACCTCGTTTAAGCTTTAGGTACTTTTGGATGGAATTTAAAGCTAGCTTAGGAAGTCTATGGTCTCCGATGTTATTGATTTTGTGCTTATACAAAAGGAGCCTAGTCATAGCTAGGCTCTCGATAAGGGAAATACCCACTTCTATAAGGAGAATAGGATATTGTGTGTTGTTGTTAATTTTTCGGTTATATGTTATAAAATGCTTCTGGATTTGCTCAATCTTTCTTTAAGAATATCTAGAGATGATGCAACCCCAAACCTTACATCCATACAAGATAACATGAGTGACTAAAGTTTCAAAGGGGAGCTTCTTTTTATCCCACATCACAAGGTTTGTTGCTTTACAATTAGTTTCAAGACCAAAATAAGCTTTCCACCCTCCATTAATCCTTTTCTTAATGCTATAGTTCCAGTTGAGCTTGTGATGAATATCAATTTCTAGGTACTTGTAAGAAGACACTTCTTTCAAGCTCCTATTGTCATACAAAAAATTATCATAAGTGTCCTTGGATTTGATAAGCATAAATTTTGTTTTTTAGTGTTAATAGTCATACCCATGGTAGAGCAGAATTCCTTAGGAAGTCTTAGTTTCTTACAAAGATCAGATCAACACCTTGTGAGAAGAACAATATCGCCAACATAGAGAAGAAGGATGATGACTATTCCAGCTAAGATCGTGCCAGCACAACCTTCTTCCTCTAAAAAACCTTCTAGCTTATCGATGTAAACTCCAAATAGGGTAGGGGAGAGGGGGCATCCTTGTTTAACACTGATATTACACTTAATATCTTTCGACCAGCCATCATTGATCTTAAACGTGGCAATTACATTCTCGTACAACCTTTGAGAGTCAGCTCTCAACTCGAAAGGAACATTTAGCTCTTTTAATCTATTCCATAGGTTATTTGTATGTAGTGTACATAAAGCCTTTCTAAAGTCCACAAAAAAACAAAAGAGATTGGATTTATGATTACGACATTCATCCACAATGATCAATGATCCTAAGCGTAATGAGGTGGTCCATTATTGAGTGATTCCTTCTAAAACCTGCTTGACCTTGAGTCTGCTTACATAGTTATCAACTTATATTTTTATTGGTTAAAATAAACATAGAATCCCATTTCTATACATGAAATTTTATCAAATATTTATTTTTATCAAAAATGGTAATATCATGAGAGATTTGGTCAAATAAAAGTAAAAATTAATTTATCTTAATTTAATTTAATAAATCTCACTGTTTATTGCAAAATTAGATTACAAAATTGTAAGAAAAAATATTTTATATTATACATAAAATATATATTCTCAAAGTCAAATAAATATAATATTAAAAAGAAAAAATAATAATAAAAATAATTGTTTGAATATTATTAATGAATTAAAAATAAGCCGCTAACAAATATAAATCTTTCAACCCTAAATTTTTGGAAGAAGCATTTTCCCTTATGTAGTTGATGGAGTATATTATTAATGGTAAAGAAACATATGATCAATTTGAAGTAATGGTTTACTCATTACAATACCAAACATAATATGAAATTAGTATTGAGTGCTTTTTTTAAAAAGAAAAAACAAATAATTTATATTTTTATAATTAACTTCTAAATTTATTTCAAGTACATTTAAAATAGGATCAAGTAATTAAAACTCAATGTTTCAACAACCATTTTTAAAAATTACCACTGAAATATGTTGAAAGATAATGGAGAATCCTTAATTAGTGAGAGTTGCTTCACGACACCTTAGGATAGGAATTAGTTTCTATTTCTTAGGGTATGGTTCTAATTTCCCTAAATCTATGTATGATATATAATTCTTGAGTTTTATTATGAATGTAGAGCGTTCTGGAGAGCCGGACTCTCCTCATTCAGACTCTGTTTCGTAGAGCTGACCAGTGAGTTTTTGTATTTATTAATTCAAGAAAAATATTTTATCATGGTATCAGAGCTCCAGGGTTGAATCACAACCGGAGTGTTGTGATCCCGGTGAGTATCCTGGTGGCAGAGGAGAAGCCCCTGATGACCGAGTGAATTTTTTTCAGGTAATTGATCCGATCAATGCAGCTTATCGAGGAATAGTTGTGTTGATCGTCATGGTTCCTATAGTAACAGTCGCGCCGATATCACAGATTTTAGCATAACAGATGCACCGATAAATGAAAGTATTATTTTATTTTATTTCCAACACGATCGTCATGGAAATTGTGTCAGTTAATGTGCCGAGGAGATATAAAACAGATCTGTGCCAGTGTTTGACTTCTGATGAAGGAAGAAATCTAGTGAAAGATCACCGATGAAGAGATCCAGTGAAATTTTGCCACTGAAGAAAGAGATCTAAGGTAGATCTTACCGGTGCAGAGGAGTCGAGAGCCTGTCACACAACATGCAAAGCAACCTGCTGGATTGATCACTGATCAAGTAGATCTGTATCATGATATTTCTTTTGTAAGGATGTGGGGTAAATCCATCCTTCATTTTTTTTCCTATCAATTATTCGAATTTTTTTGAATCCTTAAGATGAATAATCAAATAGTCGAAGCATACTTGAATGAGACCAACAAGCTTGATGGTTCCAATTACTCTAATTGGAATTTTAAGATGTATGCTATGCTAGAAGCGCAGAGTGCTTGGATGATTGCAAATGGGGATGAGATGAAGCCAGCAGTAGCAGCTGGTTCACCCACAACGACTAAACACTGAGAGAAGAGAGAGGGAAAATAAAAGACATTGCTGAAGATGTTAGTGAAAGACTGCATCATACCGCATATCAGAGAATACAAATCGGAAAGAAAAATTTGGACGATATTGAAGGATTTGTATGGGATCAGGAATACAAATCATCTTCTATTCTTGAAGAGCCAGATCCTATCCACAAATATCGAGGAGAATAAAAGAGATGCTTCTTTCATATCACAGATCAAATATTTGAAGAACAAATTGGTAGATATCAGTAAGATAGCAGCAGATGCAGATGTGGTCACGATTACCATGAATGGTATGACTGGTGATTACCAAATTTTCATCATTGGGATAATTGCAAGAGATAAAATCCCAAAGTTTGAAGAACTTTCAGGAATATTAATGCAAGAAGAAGAAAGAAGATTGACTCTAAAACCCTAGAGTGCAGGTCTTGCGTTAATGGCCAAGAAGAAAATCTTCAGAGCAAAAGGAAATACATCACAACAAAATGGAGGAAATCCACAGAAAAAAATGAATCAAGCTCAGGGTATGTTTCCAAATAGAAATGACTCCGCAGTAAAAATTTTTTTATTGTGGAAAAATCAGTCATATGGCTAAGGAGTGTAGGAAAAATAAATATAATGAAGAAAAACATAGACACAAAAGACATGCAGGTCATTTCACATATGGTGACCATGTCTAGGACTTCAGATTGTTCATGGAAGACTTTTATGAAAATGTCGAAGCAGACATCTAGTATGTGGATTCGGGAGCATTCACACATATGACAAGAAACAGACAATGGTTTAAAGATTTTAAAGAAACCAGGAACGGAGCACAAATCTACCTTGGTGATGATAGAAGTCATCAGATCAAAGGGTACAAGAACATTCCTATTATTTTTCCTGATGGTAATATCAAACATATCTATAATGTAAGGTATGTTCCCGGAGTTACAAAGAATCTAATTTTTGTATCCATGATTACAGATCAGAATCTCAAGATAGAATTATTTAAATCTAATTGTTATATGAAATATTTTTTGGATGGTATGAAGACTAGTGCTTCAGGAATTTGAACAAGAGGTCTGTAAAAATTGAATGTGAGGAAAACACTATATTGAGCTCTAACAGGATCAAGTTTGACTACATAAGAGCTATGGCACCAAAGACTTGGTCGCATCAAGTTCAACGATTTGATGTTACTTCAGAAAAAGGAAATGGTAAGAGGTCTTCCTACATTAAAACAAATGCATAAAGATTGCGATGCTTGTGTGTTATGAAATATGCATAGATAAGAATTCCTTATTGATGCAGGGCTAACCTGCCATACCCAGAATCTTTAAACCATGCATATAAACATGCATCTCATCATTTGCCCAAATTAAAACCTCAATGTCTCGGAAACTCCAACAGCTTAATTTTCGGAAGCTTCTCAAACATCCATTCACAAATTTCATGGTTCATGTAAACTCAACAAAAATCAATCATTGTATATGGAAGTTTCCTTTATACTCATTAATATTTTAACTATCTATCCAGTCAACTTCGAATGCTCCCATACTCAAACCCAATATCTCCTATTCATCATTTCCATTGACACATCAACATTCACATATCGCTGGATTCAATCAAAAGAATTCACTCATGTTTTAAAAGCTTGGCTTGGCAATTCACACTGCTGCAATCCAAGTAATGTATGCTTCTTCTATTAAATGTTCATAGAACATGTGAACAAACCTTTGAATTGTTTTAAGTTTCAAGTTTCTTCTCAATACACATGCGCCCCTTAAACTTTGATAATAAGTTAACCAGCCAACGCCCTTACACATTCATTTACAATGATACAAATTTCATAAACCCAAACTTTGTTCAAATAACAACAATCGATCCCTGAATTATCTTGCCTTTGTCATTCTTCGCGTCCTTCAAGACTGATCAACACTTCCATGCTTCAATTTCTGCTATGGCAATTATAAAACTCAGATTTATATTCAAAAGCCAATTACTAACACAACATACCTCCCATGAATTCAACAACGCTCTTTCTAACATCGGTAGACTGTGCTTTTGCCTTAAACCCAGTTTCCATAACTCAGCTCTTTCACAAATAAATGGTTGAATCTATTTCAATACAAGTTCTGTTCTGCACATCCTCTAAACTCAACGCAGATTCTAAAATCAACACAGCAACCAATATCTATCACATACACATTGATTTCCAAAACAAAATGAAACTGCTTACCTTGCCATTCAGCGTTATTGAATTCAGCTTTGTTTCATCTACCGGGTTATCTTCCACCGATTATTGGTAACGCTATCTATCGTTCATTGCGCTGCCATTTTGCACCAAATTGGATTTTTATAACGCTTTCTTTGCTGGATACAAAGATTCCACGCATAAATTGGGTTTCACATTTTAAGATGGCGCTTCTTCAGTGGCATCCATCCCCTTTAATTTTCCATTAAACTTCTTCAAACAAATTCTTTCGATGCTGCAATTCGTGCCTTTGCCAGATTTCAATTCTTCAATGCTTACGATTATCAAACAATTCCAGGTATTAGTTCACTATATAATGCTCACAAATGGAAATCGACCCAATGAATCCTGTCTCCCTGTTGTGAATTTGATTGCACAGAAATCAATTTATCAACCTCATACAATGCTGTCATTTAGTTTAATTGAGTTTTGCCCATTTCATGCAATTCAACCAGTTTCTTAAATTTCAAATGCCTTTCCTCAACATATGCAGACAAATTCGATATGAATCGATACTCATTTATAAGCAAAGCTTACAATATCTTAATACAAATATCGCTCATCATCCAAGACAACAAAACATACTTCGATTACAAAGTTTCTCTATACACAGAAAACAAATTGTTACTGACATTTGAAGAGCATTCAATACAATTCTTCTATTATAAACCAGCAATATTTCCCCAATTCAGTCGATATTCAATTCTAATTCGGTCACACAAGCTAAACTCAGAAGATTACAAAATCTAATAAGAAATTTCTGAATGAACCAATATATATATATAATCTGAAATAAACCAAAATTACTTACAAACTCCTGATTTGGCCAGATATTCGAGATCTATGGCCCTTTACAACCTGCCCGAAGGCTTCCAAGGAGAAACCCTTGCTCCCTTCTCACACTCTCACTCTCTCTGCAACTATTCAATTGTATTTTCCTCACAAAAACCACTCATATTTATACATAAATAATGTATTTAATTCTCTCCAAAAATCCCTCCACCTAATCCTCAACTAAATCTATATTTTAGATGTGGACTCAACAAAGTCCCATACATAGAATACCTACTCTCTAATTTTTCTCCTAATCTATTTCTCTCATATCCTTTTAATTAATAAAAGAATATTTACAAAATCCTCACTTTTCCAAATTATCTCCTATTTTATTAAAAATAATAAATTAATTAATAAAATAATAAAAATGTCACACCCCCCTTTTATCACATATTTACAAATGAAAAATGGCCTTGATGCTCCTGCATCAGACTCCCAACGTTAAAATTAATCATGATCGCCTGATCATGTGTTTGAATCTGTGTATGCCTGGATCCCATATCTTGTGTTGTAACTTTCCACTTGTCGCTGCTTCTATCTGTTGTTCTTCTCCAGGTCTCCACACTTTATGCTGCATTGCCCCACTGACTAGGATTTCAAAATCTTCTGCTGTCTTTCTTTTGCTGCTTTCCTTTTGTTTTACTGCTGCTGGCCTCTTCCAGAATACTTTCATCATCATCTGCCTCATCAGTTCAATTTCTCTATCTAATAGATTTTCTCCAGCATCTTCAATAAAACCTGTACTCACAAAACAATTGTTAGAATAAAAAACATAAGGTTTCAGTGCCCCCATAGATGTTGCTTCAGCTGCCACCATAAATGTTGCTCTAGCTGCCACTATGGATGTTGCTGCCTCCAAAACTGCCTATCCCTCTGCAATATTCTTTTGCTCATCAACTGCAAATTTACCTGCAACTTCTTCCTTTGGTTCAGATGTCCCCAGCAAACATTTCAGCCAATTCTCCTCAAACATTTCATCATCATGCTGCAAATTAACTCTAGCATAACCTCCATCTTCCCCTTCGACAATCTTCAGTAATTGTCCATCATCATCTTGATTGATTCTAGTAATCAAATCAAGTTCTTCCAAAATTGTAGCCTCATCCTCTATCACTGTAGCAGTTCCAAAATTTTGTCCACCAGTCTTCTCTTGGCTATACAGACAAGCCAAATACTTCTTGTCACCCATGGTAACAAGCCTCTGCATATGAGACATGATTGTCTCACGTTTTTTCTGCAAGAGTTCTTCTTCTTCCAAGAAAATTCCAAGTGATGAACTGTCTTCTATATCACCTGTAAACACAATCAAATCATCAGCTTCAAAATAACAAGACCCAATGGTCTTACTTGTTGATTCAGTCATCCACAGCTCCAAGTCTTCTTCAGGACTCAGAAAATCTTCACTAGCTTTCTCCTCAGTTTCCTCTGGCAACACTCCAGTATGTTGCTCTGAGTTCCTTTCCAACTTCTTTTTCAGCACATCAGTATGCTAATTTGCATCACCATGAGACTGTCAGCTAGTCTCTCTTTCTTACCATCCTCTGCTCTACGACTGTCATTCATGAAAACTTCCCTGCCTTGCTTCCTCAGTAAATTAACATGTACATAAGTCCTCTGTCTCTCCAATTCTCTTCTCCGACGATCTAGTTTCCTATACAATTCAACAATTTCATTAGGAGTAGAACTTGGAAACTTCACACATTTTCCATACCTTCACCAGCCCTTGACCAATCATCAGTTGGTCCTTATCTCTCTGAACCAACATTCTGATTAGACTCCTTCGTCTTCATTCCCTCCTGAGATCTTGCTATCTCAGCATCGATCTGAACAGAATTCAGATTCAATTCTCTCACCTGAACAAACTCTAAAGCTTGTTCATCTCCCTATATTGTACCTGCAATCATACACAACTCATTAGTTTTAAAACCACAAGAATTTTCAGTCTTGACTGCTTCCTCCAATACTTCCTTCTGAACAAATCTGCATGTGGAATCTTCAAATTCCATATCTGGCTCAAGAACTCTAAGTCCTTTCTTCAATAAGGCAATCACATTTTGCCTCAACTTCATCTGCAATGGTTTCCAAATCACTCTCTTTCCCTTCAGTGGAAAGATCCATCCTCTATTCTGATTTTCCTGCTCTTGCAGCCATTCTTCTAGTACCTGCAATTTTACCTTCATTACTGCAATTTCTCTTTCTTTGACTTCATCAGTCATCTCACCTCTCTGGCATTCCTCTGAACCTTTTCTCTGATCCTCCATGATCATATTCTCCATGATTTTCTCACTCACCATGCGTTGCACTAGCCTCTGCAACAGCAAGCTCTCCTGTTGCCCCTTACCTCACCAAGCTCTCCTCACTCAGTCTTTTGGTAAGTACTGGTTCACTGCCTCTGGAACCTCTTGAGCACTCCCTCTGCTCTCTCTCTAGGATATCTCTTCAACTCCTCTTCTTCTTCAGGACACTGCAATTGTCCTCCCTATCCAGCGTTTAGCTGAATGCCAGGTTCACTGCCATCATCTTGCCTGCAACCATAAACTTCAATCATAAATTTCAATTCAGAAAATCATCTCACCTTTAAGATCTTGCATGATCTTGTCCTCCTTTCACTTTTGCCATACTGTTCACTACAACTGTGTAGCTTGCATAACAAATTTAGAATACATTCAAGTAAAACACTCCAGTTCTCAACTGTACTCATTCAAAAAAAACAAACATCTTCTATTTCAACAGAGCCAAGCTCTGATACCAAAATGATGTAGGGCTAACCTGCCATACCCAGAATATTTAAACCATGCATATAAACATGCATCTCAGCGTTTGCCCAAATTAAAACATCAATGTCTGGGCAATTCCAACAGCTTAATTTGCAGAAGCTTCTCAAACATCTGTTCACAAATTTCATGGTTCATGTAAACTCCACAAAAATCAATCACTATATATGGAAGTTTCCTTTATCCTCATTCATATTTTAACTATCTATCCAATCAACTTCGAATGCTCCCATACTCAAACCCAATATCTCCTATTCATCATTTCCATTGAAACATCAACATCACATATCACTAGATTCAATCAAAAGAATTCACTCATGTTTTAAAAGCTCGGCTTGGCAATTCACACTGCTGCAATCCAAGTAATGTATGCTTCTTCTATTAAATTTTCATAGAACATGTGAACAAACCTTTGAATTTTTTTAAGTTTCAAGTTTCTGCTTAATACACATGCGCCCCTTAAACTTCGATAATAAGTTAACCAACCAACGCCCTTACACATTCATTTCCAATGATACAAATTTCATAAACCCAGACTTTGTTCAAATAACAACAATCGATCAGTGAATTATCTTCCCTTTGTCATTCTTCGCGTCCTTCAAGACTGATCAACACTTACATGCTTCAATTTCCGCTATGGAAATTATAAAACTCAGATTTATATTCAAAAGCCAATTACTAACACAACATACCTCCCATGAATTCAACAGTGCTCTTTCTAACATCGGTAGACTGTGCTTTTTCCTTAAACCTAGTTTCCCTAACTCAGCTCTTTCACAAATAAAAGGTTGAATCTATTTCAATACAAGTTATGTTCTGCACGTCCTCTAAACTCAACGCAGATTCTAAACTCAACGCAGCAACCAATATCTATCACATACACATCGATTTCCAAAACAACATGAAATTGCTTACCTTTCCATTCAGCGTTTTTGAATTCAGCTTTGTTTCATCTATCGGGTTATCTTCCACTGATTATTGGTAACGATGTCTATTGTTCATTGCGCTGCCAGTTTGCACCAAATTGGATTTTTACAATGCTTTCTTTGCTGGATACAAAGATTCCACACATAAATTGGGTTTCACATTGTAAGATGGCGCTTCTTCAGCGGCATTCATCCCCTTCGATTTTCCATTAAACTTCTTCAAACAAATTCTTTCGATGCTGCAATTCGTGCCTTTGCCAGATTTCAATTCTTCAATGCTTACGATTATCAAACAATTCCAGGTATTAGTTCACTGTATAATGCTCACAAACAGAAATCAACCCAACGAATCCTGTCTCCCTGTTGTGAATTCGATTTCACAGAAATCTATTTATCAACCTCATACAACGCTGTCATTTAGTTTAATTGTGTTTTGCCCATTTCATGCAATTCAACTAGTTTCTTAAATTTCAAATGCCTTTCCTCAACATATGTAGACAAAGTCGATATGAATCGATACTCATTTACAAGCAAAGCTTACAATCTCTTAATACAAATATCGCTCATCATCCAAGACAACAAAACATACTTCGATTACAAAATTTCTCTCATACACACACAGAAAATTGTTACTGACATTTGAAGAGCATTCAATACAATTCTTCTCTTATAAACTAGCAATATTTCCCAATTCAGTCGATATTGAATTCTAATTTGTTCACACAAGCTAAACTCAGAAGATTACAAAATCTAATAAGAAATTTGCCAATCAACCAATATATATATAATCTAAAATAAACCAAAATTACTTACAAACTCCTGATTTGGCCAGATATTCGAGATCTATGGCCCTTTACAACTTGCCCAAAGACTTCCAGGGAGAAACCCTTGCTCCCTTCTCACACTCTCACTCTCTCTGCAACTATTCAATTGTATTTTCCTCACAAAAACCACTCATATTTATACATAAATAATGCATTTAATTCACTCAAAAAATCCCTCCACCTAATCCTCAACTAAATCTATATTTTAGGTGTGGACTCAACAAAGTCCCATACAGAGAATACCTACTCTCTAATTTTGCTCCTAATATATTTCTCTCATATCCTTTTAATTAATAAAAGAATATTTACAAAATCGTCACTTTTCCAAATTATCTCCTATTTTATTAAAAATAACAAATTAAGTAATAAAATAATAAAAATGTCACACCCCCCTTTTATCACATATTTACAAATGAAAAATGGCCTTGATGCTCCTGCATCACTTATTCGAGTAGAAACGAAAAAGAGAGATATATTTGAACTAGTGCACACCAACCTATGTGGACCTATGCAAAAAAAGTCATTAGGAGGTGCACTGTATATTATAATGTTTGTTGATGACTACACAAAGATTTATTGGGTATATTTTATGAGTAAGAAAAGTCACACATTTGAATACTTTAAGTAGTTCGGATATATGATAGAAAATAAAACACGGAAGCACATAAATTTTTTCACTCCAATCAAGGGGGAGAATACAAGAAAGATGAACTTACCAAGTATTGTAAAGACCATGGAATATTACAAAAATTCACAATACCCCATACTCCTTAGTAGAACAGAGTACCAGAAAGAAAGAATAGAACATTGGTGGAGTGTGATAGGATCATGTTGAAAGGTAAGGATCTTTCAAATGGTTTCTGGGCTGAATCTTTTAATACTACAGTTTATTTGAAAAATAGGAGTCCTACAATAAATCTCTAGTTTAAAACTCCTTTTGAAGAATTATATGGATTCAAGCCTATAGTAAAAAATTTGAGAGTATTTGGGTCTAAAGCATTTTCCCACATTCCAAAGGAAGACAGAAAAAAACTAGATTCAAAAGCCATCAGATGTACCTTTGTAGGGTATTCTTCACAATTTAAAACTTATAGATTGTTTAATCCCTCTCATCACAAGATTTTTGTTAGTACATATGTCATGTTCCATGAGCAGGTTTATGATGAATCTGATTAAATAAATGAGGAATGCGATATTCTATTTTTTATCGAAGGAAGTGAGGAAATAGGTAACAACCATGAGAAGTAGAAAAAGGTAGAAGAAAAAAGTTTAGATACATAATTGAGGTGAGTCCTTCAAATTAAATTCAAAACAGGTTGGAAGCTACACCAATGCTCACAATATCAGGTAGGCAAATTCAATTGCCTACTAGATATAGGGAAAATGCCTTTTATAACTAGGATGATGAATTTTTTTGAGTCTTCTAGTTATAGAGGAGAAAATCAATGTAGTGAATGGAAATAAGCTATGGAACAAGAATATGGATCTAATCTAAAATACAACACTTGGGAGCTGGTTGAACTACCTGAAGGGAAAAAAACCATATGTTGTAAATGGTTGTATAAACCCGAGATTAATGCAGATGGAACCATATATAAATTAAAAGCTAGATTGGTAGCAAAGGGGTATTCACAAAAAGAAGGTAGCGACTATGAGGAAACCTTTGCCCCCGTAGCTAAACTAAACACTATCAGAATGATGATTGCTTTAGCTACTAGAAAACACTGGATGATTCACCAAATAGATGTAAAACCTGCATTTTTAAATGGGGAGCTGAAAGAGGAGGTTTACATAGAGCAACCTCAGGGGTTTGTCCACAAAGGGAAAGAAAATTTAGTCTGAATATTAAAGAAAGCTTTATATGGACTAAAACAAGCACCCATGTCATGGTATGAAAAGGTAGATTCATTTTTTCTACAACACAGTTACACTAAAAGTAAAAAAGACCCTAATATGTATACTGTGAAAGATGAAAAAGGGGCATATAGTATTTATTTATTTTTATGTAGATGATCTAATTATAGCAGGTGATATTGTTGATCTAATCAAAGAAATCAAGCAGAAAATGGCACAAACATTCGAAATGAAATATCTTGGTGAGTTAAGATATTGTTCGGGTCTTCTCCAGGATATTGGGGAAGAACAGAAAGATGAAAAAATTATCAAATGTGACAACCAGAGACCAATCAAACTTGCTAATAATATGGTGTTTCACAAGTATACTAAACACATTGATATACAATTCCACTTTGTGAGGGACAAAGTTCAATCTAAGGAAATCCATCTTGTATATTGTAAAACATGTGATAATGTTGCTGATATTTTCACTAAGCCTCTTAGCAAAATTAAGCCTAAAATGTTTAGGGAGATTTTAGGAATATTTGTGAACCCCTTCTCCATTAAGCGGGGGCGTTGAAAGATAATGGATAATCCTTAATTAGTGAGAGTTGGTTAGCGACACCTTAGGATAGGAATTAGTTTCTATTTCTTAGGGTATGGTTCTAACTTCCCTACATCTATGTCTACTATAGAATGCTTGAGTTGTACTGAGAATTTAAAGCGTTTTGCAGACTCTCTTTCGTAAAGTTGACCAGTGAGTTTTTATTTATTTATTAATTCAAACATCATATTTTATCGAAATAACACACATGCTACGTAAAAATTTGATAATCAAGTTCACGAAAAATAATATGATATTAGTCTTCAGTGCTTTCCTTAAAAACAAAAACCCACTAATTCTTATTTTTCTAATTAACTTCTGAATTTATTGCAAGTGCATATAAAATATGAATAAGTAATAAAAACTGAAATTTTCAACACTCGTTTTTAAAAATTACCATTGAAATAATAAAAATGATACTTAAAAATTTGATACTGAAGTTCACTCTTATGTACTATGTTTCAAGGTTCTCTAAAATTAATTAATTGGTCTATTTAGAATAATGATAAGTACATCGCTTCACCTCTTTACATTAATAATGGTATTAAAAGTATAAAAATAATCTCTTAGGTTTTCTGGGAAGATTGTTGAAATTTGCAACAAGGAACAGTGAAATTGGCAACCATAAAGGAAAAAAATGCACACACATTGGTGAGGAAATTCAGATGCACATTAGTAAGGAAATTCTAATGCACAATGGTCATGAATGTGGGGCATATAATTTGTTTTTCCTTTAAATAAATTGGACAATAAATTGTCATTTCATCACATAACAACTTCTATGAGTTAATTAAGTCAAGATGATTATGCTAGCTCGCAAAATTCGAGTTGAGGGTCTAAGATGAGGCACGTAGAGGTATTATAATATTTTGGGGTCTAGTTGCACTTGATGGATCAGTGGGGTGCATGTGTGAATCAATTAACTCAATTAATTGAATTAAAATCGTTTTAAGTAGTTCTAACTAAGCGATGAGATAGTGAGAGGTCCAATGAACTAAATTAGATTTAATTCACAATGAGTTGGTACTAGATATGTTTGTGGAGTCATAAATATAGCTGAGGGGCGTCATGCGGATCATAGGTTATGAGAAACACAACTTATAGTAGGGTGGAACAACCAAGGTTTATAGACATTTGGAAGATATCATTAGATAAATATTCTAAACATGTTTATTTATTGTACATGTTTTTTTTATGGTTTATGGTTATGATTTTTGTTTTATGCATGTATTATTCCATGTTGGTCACTCTATTTACATTATTTCTAATATGAGTTAGCGAGGAGTGGCATCACCTGAGGTGGGAGAAGGGGGATGCTACAAGTGGTTCTAAAGCTAAGGTTTTGATGTTGAGCCTGCATGGGATAGCCCTAAAACAAATAAATGAAATTCCAGACTCTTCGTGCAAATTTTTTCATGAAATCACTAAGAGTGTGCCTTGTTTTTTTGAAAATTTACACTGGTAGAGAAAGATTCAAAATAATGACACTTGCTGTCAAATCTTTCCAAAAAGACAACTAAAACGTATAATATTTTTAAAACATATAGGTTGCGCACACAATGTGCTTGACAGAATGTATAAATGGAACAACCCTTGACAATATTTAAACACATTAAGGCAGTGTGATGATTCATTCTACCCATGGTAGAATAGAGCGACCTCTATATTGAGATAACCCACAAGGCATCAAAACGGGATATAGTATTGATGTAGTTTTGTTTCTCTAGATGTGACAGCGGATTAAAATAGGCTTTGAAAAGTTTACATAATAATATGGAGCACCATGTACATTCAAATCATGGTAGAGGGTAGATAGATCCACTTTAGTGTGCTCGTAAGAAAAAAAAACTAGAAAACTTCAATGTAGCTTCCAAAATAAAAAATATGTATGCAAAATTAGGGTTTTATCCAATACAATCTAATTTGGTGGGAAGAAGTTTCGATAGTTGGACTTCATTATTGTTAAATTATCCTTTATTTGTTATAGTGCATAGTTAGTGTTACGAGAATCGACATCCGAGATGTAAGCAACCTGTATTTGAACAAATATTTTTTGATGGGAATATGGTAGATATAAGGAAATAATATTAATCCCTTGAGGGTTAGGCTATCAAGTCATTTCACTAGTTTTAAGTGAATATTTTCCCTAGATTCTTAGATTGTTGGTAGTTACAAGTTTATCTACTACTTTGAGTGTCTATAAGCTATCACATCTGGAATACAAACATTAAAAATATTGAAAATTTTAAACTGGAAGTGCTGAAAGCAATATGGAGGAATGCAGGTTAAGAAGAATTATTTATAGGGAATGTGTTCAATAAAATACATAAATGAAAAAGGTTTTCAAATAGACTACCACTAAAGATACCATGTTAAAAACTATTATGAAGAATATGGAAAAAAGAATGAGCATTATAGAATATGTAGTACCTACAAGGTTTGTGCCACTCCAAAAACAATGTCAATAAGTGTTAATTGTCATCTCCATCCAACAAAAATTAAGTAAAAAAATAGACATTACACTAATTTTTTATGAAGGAAAACTCTTATACCAGTCATGAATAAGCAATGAACAAAATATGACAATTGAATACAAAGAATTATAGATGAAATTTATATAGAAAATCTCATCGCAGTAGAAAACATTTGAATCTCAAACAATGAATCTCAAATGATAGTATCACAAATATAGAGTTTTTTTTTTTCTTATTTGCAATCAACTAAATAAAATTCTCACAGTATTAAAACTCTTAAAGAAGACATCTAAATATATTGAATAAAACCATAAAATGTTTTCATTCAAGATTGAGTTAGTGGATACCATAAGCCTCATATTATTAAAGGAAACTTTAACATGAAAAAAGCAATTGTAGATGTAGTGATCATAGTGAAATGGAAAGAACAAAGGTAGAATCAACCTAAAGCAATCAATTCTTGTTTATTCTCGGCTTTAGAAACCTAATTTTCTCCTACAAAAAACTATTCATGGCCTTAATTCAAAGTTGTGTGCCGCATTTTATTGAACATTTAAGAATATGATCGATCATTTGGGTTAGAGAACTATGGCGTGATCCTTTCCTTTAGTGGTGAAGGGTGAAAAACTAGTGGATGTATGCTTGATTGGTTCAGTTATCATTATGTACAGGGCTTGATATTTATTGTAGTAAAGTCACGGAAAATTGTCAAAATACAATATTCCAAATCCATAATTGTCTTGAATTGTCCTTGTAATATAGCATTATGCTAACATTTTAGTAGTCCTTACTTCTCTTACAGGTTAATTGTTCTAGTACAAAATGACAATGTTCAGAAATCTAGGGAGGATTAATTAAAATATTTATCTAACTTTGATAACTAGTTGCATGTAATTAAATTTAACTTCATTAGTTTTTTTTTCATTTGTTATTATTTTGTTCTTATCATAAAACAAATACAAACCCATAAAGAATAATGAGACAACATGATATAAAATATAGGTGATAACCCATGGCCAAAACCTCTCCACTTGAGAGGAAAACCAAAAAGAACTCTTTTCTTCTTATAAAACTTTAAATTAAAAATTTCAAGACCTATGACCCCTGACCAATTCCCCTCCAAGACTAAGTTAAACCTTTCCTCCTTGATGAGTTTTCCTTTCAACAACTTTCACCTCTGCAACTTCTGCAATTTCAACCCTGCAATAGATTCTTGTACAACTTCGACCCCCAACAAATTCTTCTGCAACTTCGACCCCCAACAGATTCTTTTGCAACTTTGACCCAACAACTATCTAACAATTAGAAATTTTCTGCCAACTTTCTAGCACTTTGACTTTCCCAACAACTTTCTAGCACTTCTACTTTCCCAACAACATTCCAACACTTCTACCTTCCTAGCAACATTCTAGTGCTTCAACTTTCCTCACAATGTTCAAGCAACTAGACTTTCCAAACAACTTTAGAAGCCCGAACACAAGAGAGAGGGAGCGAGACCAAAAACTTGGATCTTGATTTTCAGGGGCTTATCCTTGATTTCGGTCATTTTCTAACTTATTTCTTGAAGAGATTAAACTTTATTATTGTGCGTACAAATGAAGTCGAGTTCCTTCTTCTATATAGGCCTTCTTGAAGTACAAATATATTCCTTGAGTACTTGCTTGAATTGCCATAATAAATTCTTAAAAAATGTTTGACTCTAATTTAAATCAAATCATTTTTCTTTTACAATATGTAACATGCCAAAAAAATCTTCCATACATACATAACACTCACTCAGCTAACTTGAAAAAATAAATAAATACAATATTAATAAACATGAAAATATTAATAATGTTACCTAACTCCATAGTTCTTGGAAGTTGGAGGAATACCAAACATAGTACTGCAAAACGTCGCTCAAATCCGTGATCGGTGGCAGAGATTCAGACGAGCAATAATTGGATGCACTATGAAAGACATTTATGCTTTGATATTCAGAGGAATATTGAAAGTAGTACCAATATTGAAATACATCCATCCACGCAGTGACCAACAAGCAATGGATAGTTGTATAGTTAGTAAATATAAAAATGTTTCGTCGTATAATTATTGTTTGGACTTATTGTTTCGAGTGGATAGTTGTATAATTAGTAAATATAAAAATGTTACGTCGTATAACTATTGTTTGGACTTATTGTTTCGAGTTTTTGGTACGAATTTGGTAAATATATATTTTTTTAAATTTTGATGTTTGTGGTTTAAAATTGGTTTTCGATTATATATAAATTTACCGACCAGAAAAATTATTGGGGGAACTTTGATTGTGGGAAGTTCACACTTTGTGATTCCAACCAATCATAACCCAAAAGCATGCTTAAACAATTCCTCCATCCATTTTGTCTGCTCTTTATCGTTCGACGTTTTCAATAACATTAGCCTCTCAAAGAATCGTACGAATGTACTGTTGTTTGTTCAACTCACATTGTTATCACCATCGACATGGATCAATCTGGAGTAGCGTTGCTGTCTCACTGCTCATAGGAATCTAAATTAGATATTTGCATAAGCATGCTCCTCTTGTTCTTGTCCTGTACATAGAACTCCACTTGTTGCCTTCACCATCGATGGAGTCGCGTTGTTGTCTCACTACTCATAGGAATCTAAATTAGATATTTGGATAAGCATAGAACTCCACTTCTTCTTCTTCTTGTCCTGTACATAGAACTCCACTCTAAAACATCTTTACATAACTGGATAAGCATGCACTTCCCATTATTGCCTTGTAGGTAAAACTTCACTGAATAATAGCATATCCATCGGCCTCTAGGTGAGGTTTAACGTCCGACTCACCAGGACATTAATAAATGCAGTTTACATAAATTGAATAGGCACATATCATATAGATATTTTTTAGGAAAATGACAATTAGTAAAGTTTGGAAGATCAGCAAATCACAATTGATTATAGTTAATGAAAATCCAAAGGTATTTATAATAATAAGAATTATAATAATCTGAATTCAATTCAAATTTTCATGGATTCATAATCTATGATTTTTGAGAAGAAATTATGTACATAACTAAAAAGGATGAAACTCTATATAAGTTTAAAATTGATTGATCAAGCTTCTCATTATATTTATTATTCATGCCATTTGTTATTCACACATTTTATATTATTTTAGATCTCATTCTTTTATAGGTGTAGAGGTATCAAATCTCTAAAAATGCAAATATTTTCTTAAATTAATAATAATAATAATATATTTAATTATATTTTTTACATAACATTATAAGAAAGTTTATAAATTTCTTTAAAGATTTTAATATATCCATAAGATATAGTTTTTCTTTCTAAAGATTTATTTTATAAATATTTAATTAAAAAATTTTATCTTTATCGTTCGACGCGGGGCTTGTTGGAGCCAAGATTGCACAGCAGACAAAACACACAACAAATAAATCATGCACAGGAAACACAGAAGTTTTACCGTGGTTCACCCAACCATTCTGGGCTACGTCCACACAACAGGGCATTGGCAATCTTTATTATTCAAACAGGAGATTACAAACTCTCACACTTCACACACACCAAACAATCCGTATGGATGCCTGTTATATAGCAAAGAGAATCTAACTACCTCATCAATCCTCTCACATCAAATTTAGGATGCATTAACTCTCTCCCAACAACCTGGAGCTAATCTAGGAACTAATTCCTAATTTTTGTCACCTAATGAGATTTTTCCTATTTTATTTAAAACAGAAAATCTCAACAATCTCCACCTTGTGTTGTGCTGGCACGATGCCTTGTTCTTTATTATTTTATCTTTTCTGCAAGCCAAGAGAAGCCAAACACCAATGCAGCTTCTCCAACAAAACCGGTTTCGTGAACATGTCTGCACAGTTTTCCTTTGTATGCACCTTTTCAAGAGAGACTCCCCTTTCAGTAATAACCTGTCTTACAAAATGGTACTTAATTGGAATATGCTTTGATTTACTATGATAGGCCGGATTCTTAGCCAAATGTATTGCACTTTGACTGTCACAAAGTAACCTGATGTTGTCTTGTAACCTACCAAACTCACCAAGCAAACCTTTCAGCCAAACCGCCTCTTTGCAAGCATGCGAAGCAGCAATGTATTCTGCTTCAGTAGTGGATAAAGCAACAATGTTCTGTAGCTTTGACATCCAGCTAATAGCTCCACCTGCAAGAGTAAAGACATACCCTGAAGTTGACCTTCTCTTATCCAAATCACCTGCAAAATTAGAATCAACATACCCGTAGACAAATTCACTACTCTTATTGTAAGTGATACAATAACTACTTGTGCCTCTCAAGTACCGAAGCACCCATTTCACTGCTGACCAGTGTTCTTTACCCGAATTTGCCATGTACCTCCTGACAACCCCAACTGCATGTGAAATATCTGGTCGAGTACAAACCATCGCATACATCAGACATCCTACTACATTGGCATATGGAATTCGAGACATATAATCATTTTCTTCATCTGTATTAGGACATAAACTGGAAGAAAGCTTAAAATGGGAAGCGAAAGGGACTGACACAGGCTTCACATTATTCATACCAAACCTCAAAAGTATTTTCTCAATATACTTTTGTTGTGATAGCCATAGCTTACCATTGCTCCTGTCTCTGAAAATCTCCATGGTCAAAATCTGTCTTGCTGCTCCTAGATCTTTCATATCGAATGTCCTTGCCATCTGAGTCTTCAACCTGTTGATTTCATCAATGCTTTTGCTTGCTAAAAGCATATCGTCAACATACAACACTAAGATAATGAACATGCCATTTTTCAATTGCTTGAAATACACACGATGATCATATTCACTTCTAACATATTTCTGACTCAACATGAAAGAATCAAACTTCTTATACCACTGCCGAGGCGACTGCTTCAGGCCATATAATGACTTCTTGAGCATGCAGACAAATTTCTTATTGCGATGCTGAACAAACCCCTCCGGTTGTTCCATATAAATTTCCTCATCTAGATCTCCATGTAGAAAAGCAGTCTTAACATCTAGTTGCTGTAATTCTAAATCAAACAAAGCCACTAATGCTAACACAATTCTAATTGAAACAATTTTAACCACTGGTGAAAAAATCTCATGAAAGTCAATACCGGCTTTCTGAGAAAATCCTTTTGCAACCAGCCGCGCTTTGTACCTGTCCTCCGTATCATTCACACCCCGTTTCAGCTTGAAAACCCATTTACACCCCACAGTTTTCCTGTCTTTCGGAAGCTCAACCAGCTCCCATGTGCCATTCTTACCTAAGGCCATCATTTCTTCCTTCATGGCTGCTTTCCACTTGTCACTTTTCGAACCTTCTATTGCTTCCTGATAGCACAGAGGTTCATCATCGTTAGCAGTAAATGCAACTGAAGTAATATAATCATCATACCTTCTCGGAGCACGTTTTATTCTTGTAGACCTCCTTAAAGTTGTTTCTGGTGCTTCCGCAATTGGCTGACTACCATCTGTAGGAACTTCTTGCCGATCAGTATCTGAGACCTGTTCATGATCTAAACCTGAACTCTGTTCATGTTCTGATTCTGAAACCTGTTCATGACTAGTATCTGAACTATGGTCATCATGACTATCATTAGAAGTGCTGTCAAACTGAATGTGCTGAAAATCAAATACATCATCATGTTTCAATTTACTATCTACATCTAACTGTACAAGATAGGATTCATTAAACTTTACATCTCTGTTGATGATGATTTTGCGGGTAGTAGGATCCCACAATCTATATCCCTTTGTTCCAACACCATACCCAACAAAGATATACCTTTTAGACTTTGGATCTAACTTAGTTCGCTGATGTTTAGGCACTAGAGCATATGCATCACAACCAAACACTCTGAGTTTAGAATAGTCACGAGGGTGTCCTTTCCATACCTCTTGCGGAATCTTGCAACCTATTGTTGTCGATGGTGACCGATTTATCACATAACAAGCTGTAGCCACCGCTTCTGTCCACAATTCCTTTTGCAAACCGGCGTTACTAAGCATACTCCTTGCTCTCTGCAGAAGAGTCCTGTTCATGCGTTCGGCAACTCCATTTCTTTGAGGGTATAAACGCCGTGGTCTTATGTCTCTCGATCCCTGCATCCTTGCAATAGCTGTCAAACTCCTTGGAAGTAAACTCACCACCATTGTCGGTTCTTAAACACTTTATTGTTCTACCAGTGCTGTTTTCTACCAATGCTCTAAACTGTTTGAAAACTGAAAAAACATCAGACTTCCTTTTCAACATGTAGACCCACACTTTCCTAGAAAAGTCATCAATAAATGATACAAAATATGACGAGCCACCATATGACGCTGTAGGGGCTGGACCCCAAACATCTGAATGAATATAATCAAGTATCCCTTTACTAGTATGTTTGCCTGTTTTAAATTTTTGTTTACTTTGTTTGCCAAATAGACAATGCTTACAGAAATCTAACTTTCCAGACTTTAGATTAGGAAGTAACTTGCGATCAGCCAAAATCTTTAACCCTCTTTCGCTCATATGGCCCAACCTTTGATGCCATAGGCGAATGGAACTACTGTCATGTTCAGACACCGTAGACACATGAACTGACCCTATTCTTCCTTCTAATTGAAATAGATTTCCTACTTTCTTAGCTTTCATTACTAGTAAGATACCTTTATAGATTTTCATAACTCCACCTTGAATTACAGTTTTATATCCATTCGTATCCAATGCTCCTAAAGAAATTATATTTTTCCTTAAGTCTGGAACATGTCTCACATCTGTTAACAATTTAGTTGTGCCATCAAACATTTGCAGTTGTATACTTCCTATCCCAACAATATTATATGTGACATCATTACCCATGTACACGACTCCATCATTAACTGATCTATATGTCTTAAACCATTCTCTATGAATACACATGTGGTTTGATGCACCGGAATCTAACAACCAATGTTGATCATGATTTGACATATTAACGGACAACACTTCGTCGCTCATACCTGAACCAGATGCGGAACCTGTATCTGTCGCATTTGCCTCCTTCTTCTCTGTCGAAGAATCTCCTTTCTTCTCTGTTTGCTGTCTCTTCCAGCAGTCTTTCTTCAAGTGCCCCGATTTGCCACAAAACCAGCACTTCACTTTGCTCTTCTTCCCTTTCGACTTTGAACGCGAATCGCTGCGCTTACCGGAGCGTCTTTCTCTAGAACGACCTCTAGCCATCATTGCCTCTGATGTAGAGGTGTCAGCATTCGACCGCTTCCTGGTCTCCTCGGACAACAAAGCTCCAACCACATCGTCAAACTCAAGGATGTCTGCAGTACTAAAGCTTATGGAAGTAACAAAGTGATCCCACGATTCGGGCAATGAACACAATAGAGTTATTGCCTTGTCCTCTGAATCAAATTTTACATCTAGACTTTGTAATTGTACCAATAGAGTATTGAAAACATTCAGATGGTCAGTAATCGAGGTACCTTCCTTCATCCGCAAACCATAAAGTTGTCGCTTCAGGAGAATCCGATTTGTCAAAGATTTCGTCATGTAGAGCTTTTCAAGCTTCATCCACAAGCCTGCGGCGGTCTTCTCTGACACAATGTTGAACAGAACGTCATCCGCCAGACATAACCGAATTGCGCTCAAAGCTCTGTCATCCAACTCATCCCATTCATCCTCCGTCAAGGAAGAAGGCTTTTTGCTTTTCCCCAACAGTGCTTTCGCCACGCCTTGTTGTACCAGGAGATCATGCATCTTTACCTTCCAGATCTCGAAGTTGTTTTTGCCGTTGAACTTCTCAATTTCAAACCGGGCATTTTGAGTTTTTTCCATCTTGTTTCAGCAAAAAACACAATAATCTTCAGAACCCAACTTTTAAATAAATGAAGTTTGTGTTTAAAAAATTCCTTTGCCTTTAAAAAAAGCCTTTCACTTCATACAAAGCCCTCAAATCGATTTATATAAATCGATGTTAAAAGAAAAACTTTTAATGCAAATCGATTTTCATCTTTTAAAAAAAAAAAAACACCACTTCAAAATACCATGTGCAAATGGTAATAACATCGACTTAAAACAAAGCCAATAAATCGATTTATTCTTCAATTCAAAAAATCGATTTATTCTTAAACCTTTTTAAAATCGACTTTTTCTTTTTAAATTGACTGCTTCAAAAAATCGTTTTTCACATGTATGACGTAGTTTCAATCTGAGACTTCTCCACACGTATGATAACTATGAATGCAATAATTTGTGAATAATTCTCTGCGTCTAATTACATACCGTGGCTTGTATGACTTAATTTAAAATCGATTTTTGAAACTCAATATCAACCGAATTTTAAAATGGGCTTTTAACTTATACCGGCTTTCTTTACGCAGGTGACACCTCCGCCAGTGTCCCTGTCACCTCCTGTCGCTGCATTTGACTTAATTCATATGGAAATCAACACGTCTTCCTGCGTGTTCTTTGGTGGCGAACTGGAATGTTCCGGCCTAGATGTCGGGGCAGCTTTTATGTTGTGGAACGTGCAACACCTTCAACGCTCCCACGCAGCAATCCTAAGATACGCTCCACGCATCCGCAGTCAGCACGAGCAACAGTGGACATACACAGCCCCACAGCCATGCCCAATGCACCAGCAACAATGCGCACCAGCAATGCACCAAAAAACTACGCTCCACGCAGCTTCTTCAGGCTCACACCACGCCTCCAACACGCTCTGATACCAATTGTTGGAGCCAAGATTGCACAGCAGACAAAACACACAGCAAATAAATCATGCACATGAAACACAGAAGTTTTACCGTGGTTCACCCAACCATTCTGGGCTACGTCCACACAACAGGGCATTGGCATTCTTTATTATTCAAACAGGAGATTACAAACTCTCACACTTCACACACACCAAACAATCCGTATGGATGCCTGTTATATAGCAAAGAGAATCTAACTGCCTCATAAATCCTCTCACATCAAATTTAGGATGCATTAACTCTCTCCCAACAACCTGGAGCTAATCTAGGAACTAATTCCTAATTTTTGTCACCTACTGAGATTTTTCCTATTTTATTTAAAACAGAAAATCTCAACAGGGCTGCCATCTTTTTCAATAACATTAGCCTCTCAAAGAATCGTACGAATGTACTGTTCTTTGTTCAACTCACATTGTTATCACCATCGACGTGGATCAATGTGGATTCGCGTTGCTGTCTCACTACTCATAGGAATCTAAATTAGATATTTGGATAAGCATAGAACTCCACTTCTTCTTCTTCTTGTCCTATACATAGAACTCCACTCTAAAACATCTTCCCATTGTTGCCTTCACCATCGATGGAGTCGTGTTGCTGCCTCACTACTCATAGGAATCTAAATTAGATATTTGGATAAGCATAGAACTCCACTTCTTCTTCTTCTTCTTGTCCTGTCCATAGAACTCCACTGTATAAGCATGTAAAGATTAGCCTCTGGAAGAATCGTACGAATGTACTGTTGTTTGTTCAACTCAAATTGTTATCACCCTCGACATGGATCAATTTGCAGTCGCGTTGCTGTCTCACTACTTATAGGAGTCTAAATTAGATATTTGGATAAGCATGCTCCTCTTCTTGTTGTCCTGTACATAGAACTCCACAACTCCACTGTAAAACATCTTTACATATTTGGATAAGTGTGCTCTTCCCATTGTTGACTTGTACGTAAAACTTCACTGAATAGCAGCATACCCATTGGCCAAGGTGAGGTTTAATGTCGAGAAACTCACGAGGACATTAATAAATGTAGTTTATCTAAATTGAATAGGGACATTCTCATATAGATTTTAAAGGAAAATGATAATTAGTAAAGTTTGGAATATCTGTAAATCATAATTGAGTATGGTTAATGGAAATTTAGAGGTATTTATAAAAAGGCGTTGTCTAACGAGCCAGAGAAATTGCTCGGACGGTCAAAATTGGCCGGAATCCGGGCCAAAAAAATTTAAAAAATCTTGCAGAAACAGTGCTTGAATCTTGATTTTAACATTGGAAATGGATTCAGCACCTTCAAAAACCTGTAGGACACCCAAAATATTAAACTTTGATAGTTATAACATGGATTCAGAAAAATTCCTGCCGAATTTTCTGAAAATCTTCCCGAAATTTTCATGATTTTCAGGGCGATTCCTCCGGCTAGTTAGACTACGTCTTTATAAAAATAATATTCATAATAATCTGAATTTAATTCAGCATTTTATGTATTCCTAATCTACTTTTTTTTTTGGTGAGAAAAGTGTATTTAGATAACTTAAAAGGATGAAACTCCACACAAGTTTAGGATTGACTGATCAAAGTCCTCACTATATTTATTATTGATGTTATTTGTTATTTATATGCTTTATATTTTTTTTAAACCACATCTATTTTAGGTCTGAAGGGATCATATTTCTAGAAATGAAAACACTTCCTTAAAATAATAGTAGTAATAATAATATATTTAATTATGTTTTTTCCATGACATGATAGAAAAATTTATAAATGTTTTAGAAGATTTTAATATATCTATAAAATATGGTTTTTCCTTTTAAAGATTTATTTTATAAACATTTAATTAAAAAATTTTGGAGCAAGATTTTTTATTCTATGTATTGAATTTTATTGTAGTTCTTTTTATATAGTAATTTTCACTTTTGTTTTGATACTAAAGAGATGAATATAAAGATACAAACAAATTAATATTGAAAGTCTCATCCATATATGGACATGAAAAAATAGAACTATATTAGAATCTTTAATTTTAGTGAGGGAAATGTAGAATTGGGATTAAAAGATAGTGTACTCTAACTATTCCTTTAAATCAAGGAAGTTAGTATTGAAAATTACATCTATTAGTCTATAAGAAAGGATTGAAATATGTTAAAATATTTTAGTCATGTTCATAAAATTCACATTGAAGTATGTTAAAATCTTTGATTCATGTTCATAAAATTCATCAACTATTTTGGGTGGTTATCCAGATACATCAACCCAATCTTGGAAGAGAATTGAACCTGCGATTAGTACCATAACAGTAGTCCTCATCACACTTTAACCAAGGCCCCACACACAAACTATTTCCACCTTTTTAGTAAGCCAAATGATTACATATTTTTTTTTTTTTAACTGTAACGGGTATTTTTATTGATGAAGAAGAATGGCCATAGCCAGATCAAGCTTACAATTCGCTGTTTCTGTCATTACAATTCTCAGCTTTTGCGAGGAAAGATGCCCGTTTAGGGAATAGATGCCATTTTCGGTGCCCCTTCATTTATGCTGATCATGCTTGTTTCTAGTGTGCATCCTGTATTTGCCAATGTGTCTGCTTCCGTGTTTAAATCTCTGAGGATATGGAAGATTTGAGCTGTGGAGAATTCCTGTAGGATTCTGTTCACTCTTTTGATCTGCTTGTTTAGTACTGGATTCTTGGGCGCTTTTTTGTTTATCAAGGATTTTATCAACAATTCAGAGTCTCCAAAAATTAATATGTCTCTTACATTTCCTTTTCTGGCCAGTTGGCAAGCTTTAAGAAGGCTGAGGACTTCGGCCTGATTGTTGGTTTTAAACCCAAGACCCCAGCTGAAGTCCTCCTTTCTCCCATTCGGAAGATAAACAGCCCCGCCAGCCCCAGACCTGCCTGGGTTTCCTTTCGAGGCTCCGTCGAAGAAGATAGTGCATTTACCTTGTGCTTTCCACCACTTCTGGAAACTTTCCAAGGTGTCTCTAATCTGCCAATTTTCCTTTTGAATTGGACGAGTAATTGCTGGAGTTCTCGACATGGGGGAGAAGCCATCCAGCCATGCCTTTTCCTCCTTTCATAGGGAGCTGTCATCTTTGACAATGGAATGTCGTAAAGTTTCTAGAAGTAGATTCTTGGCCTGATCAGCAGCATTCTCTGCTGTTGTTTCTTTTTGATTGAAGACTATATCATTCCTGGCGAGCCACAGCTTCCAGCAAAGATATTTAGGGGCTGCAATCCACACCTTGAGCCAGAGAGATTTTTCAGTGACTTTGAGTGGGTATCGAGCTTTCCAAGACGAAAACATGTCATTGATCGAACAGTGGGAAGGAGGGATCACATTCAGACCTGTCAGGAAGCTAGTCCAAGCCTTCTGAGCATACTCACAATCGATGAACATGTGTACTGAGGTTTCCAAGGCTTTTTTGCAGAGCACGCAGCGGTGAGGACCTGCTATGTTTCTTTTGCACAGGTTTTCACCAGTCAGAATTTTGTTATGAAATAAGGTCCAGAAAAAGAAATTAATCTTAGGAATGCTGAAGGATTCCCAGATCTGCTTCCACACTGATTCCGGATGCTGAGAGGCCTTTTTACCTTGCAGAAATGATTACATATTTGAATATATATTCATGCAAGTGATTACATATTGAATAATTAGTAGTTAAGATTCACGTCCTCTTTTGGTTTATGTACCGATGTCATCCAATAAACTCCAATCAATAATACATTGCATATTTCCAAAAGCTCAACTTTGATGGCCCTCGACTTTGTTTCATCTCCCACTACTGAAATTTTGTATAAAACTCATCCTAGGTGGTCAATTTCCAATCGGTAAAACTACTTTTAAAGAATTTCCAAGCTTAACTGTTGGAATATGTAATTCCTACTTGTCTTCGGTTGTGAATTTCTATGTATAAAGTTTATTCCTATTCCATAGGAATTAGCTAAATGTAGGTTCCTTGTTTGGTGTGTGGTTGAGATATTCTCTCAACCAACTTATTGTGCATCCAAGATAGCTTTCATATCTTGAGACAATACCTCATGTATATATGTAACTTTCTTTGATTAATACAATGTAGTGTGCATGTTCAGATTTCAAGTTGGTATCAAAGCTCGTATGGGCCTAGGCCTTGGCCCCTCCTAGGGTGAGGAAAATAAGTGAGTGTGTTTGAATTATATTTGTTTGTCCATGGAGAGTTGGGAGAGTGGTGAGTTATCTGCTAGATAGAGTGCAATGTAGAATGGTGTTGCAGAAATGAGAGTTGTTGCGTGCTCTCCCGATTGTTGTAAATTTCCCAAAAGGTTTGATCTGTCGTGAAAATTAGACATTAAATTCCACGAATTTATTTGTGGGCTCATCCATAATGTTACTCCACCTAGCCTCTCATGGCTTCTCCACTGTCACCATCCTCGTCTGTGGCGGCCCTGAACCTAGCGCATACTGGAACAAGCGCAACTACAACCACCCCGCCCCTGCGAGCTGCAGAAGAATTGGCGTCATGGAAAGCGACCCACCTTTGAATGTCGCTAGAGAGAACGAAGGGATACATGGTGATTTTACCCGACTGTGGAATTTATCTGATGGTCAGAGGAGTTGCATGTTTTTTGTATGGCTTGCACGCCGAGACTTGAACATGGAGGAGCACGTGCCGATAAATTGATTGTTGGATGGAAGCATCAATAGCTACAGCCAATGGATCTCGTCGTGGTGCAGGGCAGCAAAACATGATGAGATCAATGGAAAATTGGAGAAATAGTTAACGGAATTGAAGGGCAGCTTGTTCGAGAAGTGAAGGGTATTTTTGCAAAGTCCCGCAAAGCCCTTGTGTTGACTGTAGGTAAGGTCAAAGGTCACGAATTTTTTCACTACCATCCTGGAAGCCATCGATGCAGATGCATTAAAAAAAAATAAGAAGCTCTGTTAGTTTCTCTAACATTGAGTTGAGTGGCCATGTTTCCTTCACAAGGGTTACTATTCCTTTCACAATGCTTACTGCAGAGAGCAATGAGCAAGGTTTCTCCATTTTTATTTTTATTTTTTTATTTTAGGAAGACACCTTGTTGTTCAACTATAATGACTTCATTTTATGAAGGATTTTATATTGTCTCATATGTGTATGGAAATATGGTAATTTTTTTTGGATTATTCAAAAAAATTTATTGAGTTTAGCCAACTCAATGGGTGGTGATTTTTTTAGTATTGGATACTTAGCAAATCACACCTATATGAATATGAAGATCCAATACAAGTGATGGACAATGACAATAGAGATGCCAAATATAAATTAAAAATATGAAGGAAAGGAGAAGCAACAATTATTGTGATGGAAAACAATTGAGTTTGTGTGATTTTGTGGAATAAACACATGATGGTCACACATATTTATTAGTAAGCATGTCTAGGATGCTTTTTGTAGTGGTCATTGTAAATTATGTACCTGATAAATCCAAGAGTTGGAGTTGTGTTGTAAGCCTTGTAAGGCATGCGTATCCTCGTAAAAGTTAGTGGTAATCTCAAAACCACTTTTTAATTACAAGTTTGTGGTCAACCAGAAACCATTTTGCAGTGTCGATTTGTGGTCAGCCAGAAACCACATGTAACAATAAAGTGGACTGGAAATAGATCTGTGCTAGTATTCGCCCACTGATGAAGTAATCCAGTGAAAGGTCGTTGATGAAGAGATCTAGTGAAAGGTCATTGATAAAGAAAATAGGTGAAAGGTCGCCGATGAAGTGATTCGATGAAGAGATACGGTGAAAGGTCACCGATGAAGAAATCCTGTGGTTGGTCACCGATGAAGAAATCCAGTGAAAGTTCATCAACGAAGAGATATGGTGAAAGATCGCTGATGAAGAAATCTGGTGAAAGGTCACCGATGAAGAGATCTGGTGAAAGGTCACCGATGAAGAGATCCGGTAAAAGTTTTCCTAAGAGATCTAAGACATATCTACTGCTGGTGAGAGTTCACCGATGAAGGAAGCATGGTTACGGGTCATCTAATAAAACGCACGTTGGAGGGGGATATGTAGATACAAGTACACGTATGCAGTGATAATGGTTGACAAAACCGTGTATGCGAAGGACATCCTACAATACTAGTGGTTGCAGCGGTTGGCACCCATGAATTCATGTGGATAGTTGATCCTTTATATGGACATCGACATATCGTTTTATTATGTTTGACCACAACTAGATTTTGTGAAGTGATATCGATACAAGTAGTCATTAAAGGGGTGTGTTGGAATATGTAATTCCTACTTGTCTTCGGTTGTTACTCTCTATGTATAGAGTATGTTCTTATTCCATAGGAGTTAACTAAATCTAGGTTCCTTGTTTGGTGTGTGGTTGAGATATTATCTCAACCAACTTATTGTGCATCCAAGATAGCTTCCTTATCTTGAGACAATACCTCATGTATATATGTAACTCTATTTGATTAATACAATGTAGTGTGCATTCTTATATTCTAAGCCATTTCACTTAATTAATAGATTAATGGTCTTTAACATGGTATCTAAGCATCAGGTTTAAGATCCATGAGTTTGTGAGCAGATGGAAAAAGGGAGCCACTGTTAGATTTGCGACTGATTGCTAGATCTACTGCTATCGGTTTTATCATGCATTCTGCCCTGTTCAATGTGTCCCTTTGAGGGCCAAGAGGCTACAACATTCATCGGTGGAGCAGATGTCAAATTGAATCGATGGATCAGGCCATGGTAGAGGCAGCCCGTGGACTGGACTTTAGATTTGTCATAAGAACTGGAGCTTGTGGTTGCCAACGGATCCGTGGTGGAGCACATGCTGCGTGGTTTAATTTGTAGGCAAAGGTCTGCATTTCCTCAGATTCAAGAGATTGTGTTATTGTTGAACCTTGTGTAAGTCGGCTTTGTTATAAGGCTATAAGGAATATGCATGGAACAAGATCTAGTCATGTTAAATGAAGATAATTTCAGGGAACACATTCTACTGCTGTAAACAGGGAGTGATGGAACATGTGTTCTGATTTGGTGATGCATGAGCGTGAAGGCAGCGGTCGTTGAAGGTCTGGTGGAAGTGCAGAAGAAGAGCTCAGGTAAGATCTGTCTGCTGAAGAATTGATCAATTGCATCTGGAAAGTGTTGAGTTGTGTTGGAATATCTGGCTGACGCTTGGATCAGAGAAGAGAATCATAGTGGAGGTTCATTGCTGGTTCAGTGAGCATGATCTGTGGCCACATGGATCTACAGAAGCAAGGTCGGGTTGTGGAGGCGGATTGAACTTCATGCACTAATCGAGATCTTCTCCAATCTTCTCGATGCTGCGAGGGTCATAAGGACCTACGAGGGCGATTTGGATAGTGGGTTTACAATGTTTCCCCCCACCATGAACAGATAATTATTATTGAAGTACCATGCGTTGCCCACCTACAGGATGAAATAATAAGTGGAGAAGAGGAACGCAGATAGAAGGAGAGTGGAGAATCGGATCTATTTGGGTATTGTAACCAGTGGTGTGAGGAAAATACTGTGAAAGTCCATTGACATGAATTTTTCTTGATCTGTTTATTAGTGAATTTGTTTTAAATATATAGTGCGATGGTTCGAGCTGAGATTATATGGCATGCATGCTCAGACTTTAAATCTTTGCATTAGGAATACCGATAGGAGGCAATATGTGAATCCAAGTTGTGCATCCGAGTGTGCATAGGAGATCCGTGGTTTATTGATTTGCTACAATATCTGGAGAGCGCTAAGGAAAAGTATGTTTGTGTGATCTCCTTGTGTGATTTAGCATATTCATTCTAAATTTTTATTGTTTGAAAAATCATAGAATTTGTAGGTTGTGGATATCTCAAAATAAATTGGGTAAATTTTTCTTCTAATTTATTATATGTCACAACGAAGATGCGAAAGTTCCTGTTGATTTGAATCCATCTTCAGGAATACGTATCATATTAGAAATTTCTAATTACATGCATGAGAATTGGATATCGATAGCATTTCCAGCTTGTTGAGAGGTCGTTTTTTGCTCGTTGCAAGAGCCAAGGGCAATGAGACTTGCGCGGCATAGAAGCAACAGTCTACAAGGTTCTGCAGTTGAAGAGCTGCCAAAGGGAGAATTTTTCCACCTGGGTGGTAATGGGGTTGTTGGAGCTCGTTAGAGGACTAAGTGGAGTTGAAATCTATAAACAAGATAGAACAAGAAAAGGTGGACTTTAACAACAAGTCTATATTTTTAGATATTTTTTATTTTGATGATGATGATTTTCTCATGTGGGCATCTGGAGGTATTAGCATGGGTAGTATGTTCACGTCATAAGAAGTTTCAGAAAAACAATGTGGTTTTTTTTATGACCATGAGAATCAAGAGGCACAGTCTGTTGTGCAAGATCCTAGGATTGAAGAGTCACTAGTTGATCTTCAGGAAGGATGTAAAGAAGAAGAAAGTGTTGGAGATCAATTTGACAAGCCACATTAAGTTGATTGCAAAGACATGGCAGAAGAAGACAAAGCTAGAGAGGATTTAGATTATCGTGATCTCATGAATATTTATGTGTGTGCAGATGTTAGCAACAATAACAAAGAAATAGAAACACAGTTTGAAGGATAATTGAAGTTTCTTGAAGCATGGCTTGAAACACGATGTCTTTATGAAATCAACACAGAATTTGCATTAATAAATGATGAAGACATTATTGTTGATGTTCAGATGGTTGGCATCGGAAATAGTGAGAGGGAAAATTCTCCTATCCAGCCTGTCATAATATTGAGAAGGGCAAGAATAAGAATTCAAGATTTCCATCACTGGGAAATAAATGAGGTGAAAATAAATCACTACCTCACGGCGAGGAAAGTGAAGATGAAGCTTCACCTCAGAATGAACAAGTATGGAGTCACAAGCATAAATACCAAAATTAAAACCTTTGTTACCAAGTTTTTCATGTTTTTTATTGTAAGCCTACCTAAGACTAGACCAACAGGCATATGTTATTGTTCAATACCCTTTCTCCATTAAGGTGGAGTGTTCGAGGTAATGAAGAAACCTAAACTTAGATTATTTTTATGATGAGGATAGGTTTGGGTATCTAATCTTAGACCTCATATCCAAATATCTAGGGAGTGGTTGGAACCATCCTGTTAGTGTGAAAGCCTATATAATTGAGGCTCATCTAACTCAATAGTCAGTGCTTGTATGACTGTGTGTACACTGTCCAGGTTCTAATCTAGATAGACATTTACTTAATAGTTAATATATTAAGTTTTTAACATTACCTATCACATGGCCCTAATCATTTCCTTTTGATTTTGATTAGTATAAGAAGTCTAGGATTTAAACTTTCTAGTGTCAAGATTCTGAGTGGTACAATTATTCAATGAAAACCACCTATCTCATTTTGTCCCCATATCTTTCTCCCATTATCAGTGGAAGTCAATACACTAAGTTGTTATACCATTGATCGCATTACGCTTGTATTTCCAGGATGTATGGAACTGGATTTCATTAAGATTCCACAACATGTCTTAATAGAAGTATGATTAGCAACATTCGAAGGGTATGATAGATACAATTGCAAGTCACTTGGCACAAAAGTTGAGTCTTTTGTTTTTTAAGTTTGCATTAATCTTGAAAAACCCATAGTTTCTTGTTGTTTGGTGGTTTCAATAGGTTATTTTTTTTTCTTTTCTCTTTTCTAATTTATTTAAAAAATAAATATTATATATATATATATATATATATATAGATTTATTAATAAAATAATAACTTTAATTTTCTATTACCTATTATATTATATAAATATATTATTAAAAATTAATAATATTAATATAAAAAATATATAAATGTCATTCATTGATTAGAATAATATACATACTTATCAACTTATATTTTCATGGTTTAAAATGGACTTAGGATCCCATTTCTATACATGAAAGTATATTAAATATTTATTTTTATAAAAATGATAATATCATGAGAGATTTTGTCAAATAAAAATTAAACAAAAAATGGTATTAATTTAATTTATTAAATCCTAGTTCGTATTGCAAAATTAACTTACAAATTTGTAAGAATTTTTTTTTATATTATACACAAAATATATCTTCTCCAACTCAAATAAATATAATATTTGAAAGAAACAACTATAATAAAAAGAATAATTTAAATATTATTAATGAATTAAAAATAACACTTTAACCGATCTAAATCTTTCAACCCTAAATTTTTGGAGGGAGCATTTTCCATTATGTGCTTGCAATTTTCTCTTAGCCACATAAAAATAATTACATTTTTCATGGACTATGTTTTTTTTATTGCACTAAAGTTGTTTTTAGTTTAATATGGAAGATATGTCATAATGTGTATTCTCAATTTATGTCAATTTTTTTGACTTGAATTACATAAAAATAAAAAAATAAATTAAAAAAAAATAAAATAAAATAAATAGTTAAAATGAAATTGAGAATTTTTTATAGTTTATGTTTATTACTACATTTAGGTTATTTTTAGTTCAATATGGAAGAGATGGTATAATGTTCAATCTCTCATATTATGTAAAAATTTTGACTGAGTCAAATTACATCAAAAAAATTATAAAAATAAAATAAAATAAAATAGAAATTAACAATTAAAATAAATTTGAGGTATTGAGTTTTTCTGTAAGTTTGGTAGTACTTTTCATTTTTCTATTTTTTATTTTTTTTTACTCTATCTTCATCAACATGTCCAGATACATCATCCTTATCGGGGAAATGAATTGAACCTGTGATGAGTGCTATAACAACCAACCTCATCACCGTTTAACCAAAGCCCCACACACACATATTGAGGTTGATATTAAATTGAAAATTTTATTTTAGAACCCCGAAAGTGATGTGTAATTTTTTTAGGGCCGAGAGGGGCTCTATAGCCGAGTATGGGGGTATATCTGACGTAAAAACACGTAAACATATAAACACATCAACATTTAATATTTATGCTAGTATGGGGTTATATGTTTCGTAAAAACATAAACATCTAAACATGTAAATACATAAAAATTTAATATTAAAGCAAGTATTGGGGAATATGTCACGTAAAAACATAAACACATAAACATAAACATGTAATAAAAATAAAGCTAATGTTTGAAATTTAACATTCAATATGGTAAATAAATAAATATCAAAGAAGTATAAATAGGTATGGTAAATAAATAAAAATCTATTAAATAGGATTAGAAATCAACATCTAATTATACACCAAATCTATGTGCCAAATACCATGGAAAATAAAAGCAGTATGATAAATAAATAAAATCTCTTTGTATACTTACTCCATAATTCTCTTATATTTAAGAACAGTCAGAAAAGAAGTTTTCCAAATACCATGGGCCAAATTATTATTAATACCATGCAAAAAAAACATTAGTAACCTTAATATTAATATTAAAAAGGATTATTATTATTATTATTATTATTAATTCTAATATTCATATTAATATATTATAATATTAATATTATTAAATTTAATAAATTATATTTTAATTTGAGGACACTACATCCATTGACTATCTCACCTAAAAATGTAAACATTTAACATTTAACATTTAATCTAATGAATCATATGTCAGCTAAAAATCATTCTTCTCCCTAAATATATCAATTTAACACAAAAACAAAGTGTCTAATTGTATATGTGAAGAAGTATGTGTGTGACAAGACAAAGAGTGAAGTAATATTTGTGAGAAAGGATTCTAGAGGTGTGTGAAGTGGGAAATAATATTTGTGGGAAATGACTTTAGATTTCCTTTTCTACTTTTTTGTTTCTACCTTTTTATCTACTTCGGCTTCATGGAAGAAATTCCATGTAACTAGTTTAGATTCATCTTAATTCGAGATATATCAAGGGTCGAGAGGGATCAAAACTTTTTTTTCTGGTGAAAAACTTGAGAAAAAGTTTACACCTCCAGAAGTTTGACCTCTAAGCTTGATAGATCTTAAATTCCAAATTAAAATGGATTGAAACAAGTTTATAATAATGTTGATATTAGTTATAGTTAGTTAAACATAAAAGTTCTAGAACTCTTTTTTTATATTTGTTAATGCTAGTTGAAGTTGAAACATTTTTATATAATGTTGATGTTAGTTGTAGTTGATGGAATATATTATTAATGGTAAAGAAATACCTTTAATAATTGTAATACCAAACATAATATGAAATTAGTCCTTTGTGCTTAAAAACGAAAACCCAATAATTCATATTTTTATAGTTAACTTATCAATTTCTTTTAAGTGCATGATTAAGTAATTAAAACTCAACATTTCAACAGCCGTTTTTAAATATTACCATTGAAATAACACATATGCTACTTAAAATTTTGATAATAAAGTTCACCAAGCATAATATGAAATTACCCACTAATTCATATTTATATAGTTAACTTCCGAATTTCATGCAAGTGTATTTAAAATAGGATTAAGTAATTAAAACTGAAATTTTCAACACCCGTTTTTAAAAATTACCATTGACATAACAAAAATGATACTTCGAAATTTGATAATGAAGTTTACTCTTGAGTACTATGCTTTGAGGTCGGCTAAAATTAATGAATTGATCTATTTATAAGCATGATAAGTACATCATTTCATCTTTTTTACTTCAATAATGGTCTTAAATGTATAAAAATAATCTTTTAGGTTTTTCAGGAAGATTATTGAAATTTGCAACAAGAAAAAGTGAAATTGGAAATTAGGGAACACAAAAATATGCACCCACAATGGTAAGGAAATTCAGATGCACATTGGTGAGGAAATTCTGATGCATACTCATGTGAAATATGGGGTGTCTAATTTATTTTTCCGTTAAATAAAAGTTAGCTGAGGAAATTTGAGTTGAAGGTCTAAGATGAGGAATGTAGAGGTATTATAATATTTTGGTGGTCCAGTTGCAGTTGATGCATCAGTGGGGTGTGTGTGTGACTGAATTAACTCAATTAATTGAGTTAAAATCAGTTGAAATAGTTCTTACTCAACGATGATATAGTCACAGGTCAAGTGAATTAAATTAGATTTAATTAACAATTAGTGATCAATGAGATCACTGATAATTCACTATTAATAGCTACATGCATGTGAATTCTGAGGAAGACCCTGTTGAGACAAAGTTTAAAGAGAACATAACCATTAGTTGTATTTAAAGAAGATTTCCCAAGTTCAATTATAATTTCATGAGGATTCCATGATGGATTGCATAATCAAGGAAGAAAATTATTCCTATTTAATAGGGGGCTAATTCTCTAACAATTGCGTGAGAAAGGCAAATTTGGGAATAATTAATAATTGGCTAAGTGTTTGTCAATTTTTCCTGAGGATTGTAAGTCAGTTTTGAGGAGGATCAGAGTGAGATGGTCACGAGAGTGCTAGAGAATCTCACGAGAGATTAAGCATTGTATTGTTTCATGATTCGTTGACTTAATACACAATCTAGATAGAGGTGTTTTCACCAATTTATTTCCCGTGCAACATCTTGTGTTGTGCAATTGATTTACTTCTTTCTCTTACTTGCATGTGATTGAGTGATTGTGTTTTGTATTCCACAAATATTGTATAAGGATTCAATATATTTTTTTAGTACATAACAAGATCAGATTGAATCCATTGGTAAATTTTCGACATGGTATCAGAGCGATAATTTCTACACAGATAATAGTGGCTTCTTCTTGCAATAAAATGGGAATGGGTTTTCCCTAATCCCTACAAGTCAAGCTTGATCATGACCATGCCAAGCCCAAAATAAATGTAGTGAGCTCTTCTAATGCCCTCGACTAGAACTTCAAATTGTAATGTGTTTGTACATTTGATCCTTACCTTGGTGAGTCAGTACATGCTAATTAGTTTGTTGACTTGAGTTCAGTTTAAGGCAATATGTCTCTAAGCATAAATGTGATAGGCATGTGTGCCTATGTAAATATGTATTTTAAGGTCGAGTTTCTTATATGGCCGAGCCAAAGAGGCCATGTGATAAATACCTAATGAGCCTAGAAAATATAACATGCAAGCATGTTGAAGTCATAAAATAACACCATGTACATAAACTAGGCGATGAAACGAGTATTGTGAGTGAAGACTCCACAAATAGGGAAAGTTGTTGGGAGCGGAGCCAAGACATGGCTCCTAAGTTAATAACTATTACTCTAGTAATATTTCTAAGGTAACCTTATGCAATAATATTAAAATACATTAAAGTATATTATTTTCCTAATCTATAAATAAATGCTAATGGAAGAGAAATTATTTTTCACCCTTCCTTTCGCTAAGAGACTAATAGGGGATGTCTCTGGTCTTGGTCCTAAGAAGGACCATACCATTTCTAGCTAATATACCTTGACTAATCTAGGGAGATGTGGGTACAAGTGAAATTCTCCATCGGCTACCATAAGAAAGGTTGGAGTCCTAAAGGAGGAAGTGTAAGGAAAAAATTTATTGTATAGGCCTAAATCCTGCCTAGAGACCCTTTAGGGAAGTTGGAACTTATTGAAATCACAAGGCTTAGGGACATATCTAGTCGACTTGAGTTGGAAACCTTGGAGGTTAGCGACACATCCTCTTGAACTAGATGTATAGAGAAGGAAATGAACAACTTCAGGTTGAGTGGGATGATAAGAAATGCAATACAATTAGTTGGAAGTTGGTGAGGTTTCGTACCTTAGCTTTGGTTATGGTCGATACTAGATATGAAGCATGGTACGATTTGCAAAATAATGATGTTTGTGGAGTCATAACTCTAGCACGGGGGTATCATGCAACTGATAGGTTATGAGAAACACAACTTATGGTAGGGTGGAACAACCAAGGTTTATATCCATTCGGAATATATCATTAGATACATATTCTAAACATGTTTATTTATTGTATATCTTTTTTTATGGTTTATGGTTATGATTTTTGTTTTATCCATGTATTAGTCCATGTTGGTAACTCTATTTACATTTTTCTTATATCAGTGAGTGAGAAATGGCATCACCTGAGCTGAGAGAAGGACGATGTTACAATTGCTTCTAAAGATAAGGTTTCGATGCTAAGCCTACATGGGCTAGCCTAAAACAAAGAAGTGAAAGTGCAGTCTTCCTACAATTTTTTTCACAAAATCACTTATAGAATACCATCCTTTTTTTGAGAAAATGGATACTTATAAGGAAAGATTCAAAATAATGACACTTGATGACAAATATTTCGAAAAAGACAACTAAAACATATAATAGTTTTAAAACGTATTTAATTTGTGCACACAATGTGATGCACAATAGCTCTGTGCAATGTAATACCCACTTGAAATCTTTAACAAATCGATATTGGAACAGCAGTTTAACAAATCGATATTGGAACAACAGTTTAACAAATCAATATTGGAACAACAGTTTTTAAAACAATCACAGGTAACAAAAAATTGCAGTATGTCGGCCTTCCAAATTATCACTATCTGTTGACAAACTAGCCAATCCAAGGCTATATTACACAATTGCAAATGCGCCTCTGGTTATCATTATACATGTGTATCATTGGTTTTAAAACGAGCTTGCATCCATCTTATTCCATCAATCTCTATGCAAACTATTTGAATAACATCACCCAAATGAATTTACCTCAGCGTGCTTACTGTTATACACCCCGCAAATTCACCAGCGTCTTCAACGCTTCCATCCACAATATCAGATCTTATATGAGATATGGTTAGCTGCAAAAAGTCTTCGAACTTCAAAGCTGCCTTCAACGAATTTGCCAGACTTATGTCTCTGCGTTCTCCAACATTTACTGTTCCATGATTTGCATTAAATTTTCAACACAGACTTGGATCTTTGAACGCGGATCTTTGAACGTGGATCCCAACTGTAATTCGATTCAGAACTTCCATTGAATCGGCTTCTGCAAACGCTGTTCCTCCATTAAACAAGATCACTGCTACAAACATTGTCTTTCACAAATCGATGTCAATTTTCCAAACAAATCATTTTTTATGTGGTAGCATGGATCGAAATACAATCAGATCCGCTCTTTCCCCATTGTGAAACAGAATCGGAACTCCATTAATGTGTATTGAAACTCTACACAGGATAGCATATTCAACCTTCTAGCTCGACCTTTCTGGAATTGGGTTTATTAAAATTGACATGAAATCGACCTTCATTTTATTCTATACAACGAATCTTTACATCGATAGCAAATGCAATTCAAAATTAAAACTTCACTTACCCAGAAATCGATTGCACATTCAATCACTGGTTATTCAGTGTTACATAGGACCATTCACATGGTTTATTAATTTCGCAGATCGATTTTCCCTGCGTTAAGGTAAGCCCTGATTCATCACTACGCAATCTGCTATTGAGCCAACGGTTCATGCGTTCATCATTCTAGTGACAACGTCCAGAATTTACAGAGACAGTAAAATAAACATTCAAACCAGAACTCTCAGCAAAGATATACAATAGCGCCCTCTGTAATTAACCATTTACTTATACAGAAGTTCTTTCTCCTTGAAATCGATCCACAGAGATTTTACATCTGCCACTTCAATCTATTTAATGCAGATTAATAGATAAACGCTGGAATTCAAAAATGTAATTAACCATTCATTTCAGGATTCAACTGAATGTCAAAGTTGATATAAGAACCCAGTGAACTCAAGGAACAGTTCCAAGTCAGTACAAATTCTACGCCTTCCTCATTCAATCAATGTTATATATATACATCTGAAACATTGTTTTCATAAAAACAAAAGGATACTACTTACAAACTTATCTTTGGCCTGATATTCGACACTGATGGCCCTTTTACAAACTGTCTGAAGGCGTCAAATCAGAAAAACCTCTCACTCTCTACTCACCCTGACTCAATGTACAAGAAGACACAATTTATACAAATAAATGATTCATGGACCAATTCTGATTCTGAACCAGAAATCTCTCAACCTCTCCTAAAAAATCTCTTCAATCCCACTCTTTTCTAAACTAACTCTAAATAAAGCTTTTTAAAATCTCTCATACTCTATTCTAGCCAAATAAATCCAGCTATTTGGCCTGATCTCCATACAAGGAAAATCACTCAACCACCTACATCCTATCCTCATATTTAACAATAAAATAAACACTCTCATATATTTAAACAAAATTAATTAAATTATTTTCTTCCAACCCCTTGTTAGTCACAACATGTGACCATGCTATCACATTGCTGACTAGCCTGAATTCTCCTGCATCACAATGTGCTTGAAAAAATGTATAAATGGAACAACCCCTGACAATATTTAAACACATTAAGGTAGTGTGATGATTCATTCTACCCATGGTAGAATAGAGCGACCTCTGTATTGAGATAGATCATGAGGCATCGAAACCAGGTATAGTATTGTTGTAGCTTTATTGCTCCAAATGTGAGGGCAGATTAAAATAGGCTTTGAAAATTTTACATAATAATATGGAACACTATGTACATTCAAATCTTGGTTACAAGGTAGATTGTTCAACATTAGTGTGCTCGTGAGAAGACAATTAGAAAATTTCAATGTAGCTTCCAAAATAAAATAAAAAACATGTGTGAAAAATCAAGGTTTTCTATAATACACTCTAATTCGATGGGAATAACTTCCGATAGATGGACTTCTTTATTGTTCAATTATCCTTTATTATTTATAGTTCGTAATTAGTGTTACGAGAAATGAAATCCCAGAAGTAAGAAAACTATATTTGAACAATTATTAATGGATGGGATTATGGTAGATATAAGGAAATAATATTGATCCCTTGAAGGTTAGGATATCATGTCATTTCACTAGTTTCAAGTGAATATTTCCCTAAATTATTAGATTGTTGGTAGTTACAAGTTTATATATTACTTTTAGTGAACACATTGTTGGAGGAGATGAGTTTAAGATAGACCCTTCCAAAGTTGAGGTCATTCTAAATTAGCTCAAGCCTAATATAGTTACAGAGGTAAGAAGCTTTCTTTGGGAATTATAGTATTGGAGGAAATTCATTGCTAATTTTTCTTCCATTGCAGCTTCGTTACATGCATTGACAAGTGTCAAGAAAATCTTCCATTGGCGAGATATGAAACATAAAGCATATGCTGATTTAAAACAAAAGATCGGTTCAACACTGGTATTGGCTCTTCTGGATCTTAGAGATCCATTTGAGATCCAAAACTAGAGCTAGTGACTACACCATGGGAGCAGTTCTCATGCAACATGGTAAGCCTATCTCATTTCATTATGAAATTTTTGATGGAGTTGTGACTAGATATCCAACCTATGAAAAAGAGTTATATGTGTTGGTACATAGTGTAAATAAATGGAAACACTATTTGATGGGGAGAGAGACCATTATCCAGACCTACCATCAACCATTGTAGTACTTATAGTCACATTCAAAGTTGCATCAATCGATACATTTCAGATGGATGGGATTTATACAACAATTCCATTTGGTTATCTTGTATAAATAGGGAATACACAATAAGGTAGTTGATCTTCTTTCTAGGCCTATTGTTAATTCATCTATTATACTCAAGCGCAATTCAGTGATGCATGAAAGTTAAATTGAACAATATGCATATGATAGTGATCTTCAATATGTGTATGAAAGCTTGAGTCAAGGAAACCAAATTGAAGAGTTAGACTATCATGTACATAAATTTTTTTTGTATCACTTGGTAAGTTATTTATTCCATAGGGAGAAAGAAACAATATCATAAGGGAGGCACATACTTCATTGATTGTTGGACATTTTGGTGTAGGCAAGGTGGTAGCGAATCTCCAAAGGCATTGTTCTTCGCCATGCATGATTTATAGTGTATCTCTTTTTATTAGAGGATGTTCTTTGTGTGCAATAAGTAATCCTAGAAATAGGAAACTAGGATTGTACACTCCACTTTCGGTACATTCACATCCTTGGGAGGGACTCTCAATGGATTTTGTAGGAGGTCTTCCAATTTCAAGGAAAGGTCATGATTACTTGTATGCAGTTGTAGATAGGTTCAGAAAAATGTGTCTTTTGATTCCATGAAAAAAATAAATTACAATTGAATAAACAACTCATATTTTCTTTCAAAATGTATGGGTTAATTTTGGTCTTCCTACTTCTATTGTAAGTGATCAAGATTCCCGGTTTGTTGGGAATTTTTTATCAAAATTGTGGGATAGGATGGACACTAAGTTGAAGAAGAGTACAAACTTTCATCTACAAACAGATGGTCAGATCAAGGTGGTTAACAAGACAGCCATTCATCTTCTTAGATGTTATTGTAGCAAACATCCTAAGTTGTTGGATGAACATTTGCATTACATTCAACATGAATACAACTCCACAAAGCATTCTTCCACAAACACATCACCATTTGAGGCATGTCTTGGGTACTTGCCAAGATTTCCTTTGGACTTCATCTTTGAGAAATATGTCGCTATAGATGTTCATAGTGACATAGATAAGGCAAGGAAGTTAATTGAGCAAATTCAGTTGGTACATCACATAGTGCAAGAAAACCTTGAAAAGAGTCAAAGAAGCTACAATGCAAGGCATGATAAACACTGTGTTGATCAAAAATTCCAGGTTGGAGATGAAGTTTGGTTATATATCAACAAATAAAGACTTCAAGGGGAAGGTAAAAAGCTTAATCCAATCCGTTATGGTCCTTTTAAAAATCAGGAAAATATTGGTAACAATGCATTTTAGCTATATTTTCCTCCTTATATGAAAATATATTTTGTCGTTGATGTTGAGAATTTGAGATTATTTGAGCATCCTTTGATTTATGAACAAAGGGAGTATGTTCAACTGCCATGAATAGATGATTTATCGCTAGAATATCTTGATGAACTTCATCAAGATCTCATACTTGATAGAAGAACTAGAACTTCGAGAAGAGAGAATGTTAAATACCTTAGAGTGTGACTCAAGGGACAAAATCCTTCCAAGGCCAAATGCATGGAAATTGAAAGGGTGATGGAGTTGTACCCTCACCTGCTGAAAAATTGATAGTATCTTTTAGGTTTCAAATGGCTTCTAGTGGGGACAAACAATCAGAGGCTCAATATTAAGCTCAAAATGAAAGTTCTTAGAAATTATCCAAACCAAAACGACCACATATATCTCGTTGATAGGAATCTCGTGCAATTAGTTTCATCAAAATCTGACTTCCGACGAAGTTATGACCTGCTATTCATTTTCTCAAACAATTAAAAAAATTGCAGAATAGTGACAGGTTGATGACATGGCAACCCAGTTAGCACTCCAGGAATGTTCAAGGAATATTCTCCAGTTTTATGCCAATGACAATATGACAAGTGTCACAATCAGATTCGCTAGTTAACTGTGGAGGTGATTTTTTTTTTACAGCTATTCTAAGGTTGAAGGAGAGTTTTTTTTTAGTTGGAGAATTCCAACAAGAGCTAGACACATGGTGTAGCCAGGGGCCACCACATGCCCCCTTTGATGGACCCATCCAACCTTTGGTTATGTTGAAATTTCTAAATTTATCACAGAATCAAAATTCTGCACATATCTTATTTTCAGGCCACATATATTTTATTTAACTTAAGGTTTTAACCATGGGATAGACACACACACACACACACACACACACACACACACACACACAGATATATATAGGGAAAATACATGATTTTATAACCTAACGTTTTAAACCTTGGATAGGCAGACATATGGATTTATATACATTGCAAGTGGACATATGATTATACCTAAGGTCTAAGCTATGTAGGTGGACAAATATATTTATGTGGGCGGAAATATTTTATAACCCAAAGTTTATTTAACTAAGGGTTTGGTATTATATAGTGGACAAGAATTATGGTGTTGGGGTTGGGGTCGAACCCATGACCTACCTCGCACCATGCCTACACCATACCGCCTCTACTATAGAATGTGTCTTAAACCATAAGAGTCACCACTGCTTCTTATGCTTTGTCAATTCTAACGACAGGAGTTCAAAGGGGGCCAACCCCCTCCCATGTGATTGTGGAGCATAAACTGTGGGTGGAGCTGAAACGAAATGGTGGAAATGAGGGAGTTTATATTAATTAATACATGCTTGTTACATTAACCCATAGAGTAGTTGATAATTTAAATGGGTTTATATTATTCGGATAAACATGCAGTTAAGACGTGCTTATCGATAATTAAGTCATCTTAACCGCTAGTTAATCCTTGTTTAAACTAGCGGAAGATTTAGCGACAATGACAGATTTGACAGAATACACCAAAATAGAGGAGTTATCTGGAGTCTTCTCCAGATTTGAAGGAGAAATTGTAGGGAAATTTGTTTTTTCCATAACTGAGCCAATTTTCAACCAATTTTGGCTCAGGAAGAGTCATTCTTGGCATATTTTGATGTTTTGGACACATTGGAGTAGGTTGCAGAGGCAATAGGAGACTGTAAAAAAAAATATTTGCATAATTGAGCTAATGTAAAGGCCCATGCCATGGAAGTTGGACCAAGGAGATGTAGCCCAGGAGAGGTGAAACCCTTCATGAAAACAAAGTGTTATTGATTCAATTGTGATGGTTTCCTTTGTGTTTATAAGTTTTTATTCAGTATTTAGTTTCCATGCTTTTATGTTAAATTTTTCAACTTAATCTCCATAAATTTACTTGTTAATCAATCATAAGCACTTCCATAAACTGTTGTACAAGAATCAAAGGTATACACTTTTAATATAAATCTGAAGATGATATTAAACTATCAATCAAATTCAGATCAATTCTCCATAATCCTTGGCATATGTTCAGGTCCATGGTACTCAGTAGCTACAATTTCATACTCACTCAAATAATCAGACAAAATTACATTAAATTATTGCTCCTCCTCTTTTCATGTTTCTAATATTATTTCCTTTTGTTGAACTAATCACATCATCATTTCCTCATTTGCATCATCCTCTCCTAATACTCGTCCTTTCTCTCATTCACAGAAGAAAACTTAAAATCCTTCCTAATCATAAAATCTGAGTTATAATATCAATAATGAATTGTTTTTGTTTTGCTTCAACCTCATTTGTAATAGATGCCACTTCATTTTCTTCCTAGTTTTTAGTATCCAACCATCTCTTTGGGCTTCTTGGATTAAGCTTATCTTCTTTTTCTCCCTTTGGGCGATCTATCCATTCCTTCGAGATACAAGGGCCTTTGATGGATGTTCTTATTCCTTGCATGTAAATCCTTCATCCACACAAAATTTTTTAATTTAATAAACATAATTCGCTTTGGCCTCCTCTTCTATCAAAAATACCTCATGTTGGTTTGGACTCTTTTCACACTACATGAGACATTCATTAGGGGAATTTTGAGGTCTAAAATGGGTCTCCAAAGAAAAATGTACAGACAAAATAAAATTTATAAGAATCAACAAGATTCAAGATGATGATGTAAACCATGGGAGACAATTCACCATATTTTAAGAAAAAGGGTACAAATATTAAAAAATAATAAAATAATAAAACTATTTTTTCAACTCGTATTTTCAACTTATCTCCCAAAATTTTTACTCAAATGTCGAGCGGGAGTACTCGTTGGATGGAAAATTTAATTCCTCATCCAAGGAGTACCCATATTTCATACTTTCGATGGACCTTGGTACATGAAAAATGAGAAATACATTAAAAAACATGATTGCAATCACATTTTTAATGTATTTTTCATTTTTCATGTAGAAGGGTCCATCGAAAGTGTGCAATATGGGTACTCATTAGATGAGGAATTAAATTTTTCATCCAACGAGTACTCCTACTTGAAATTTGAGTAAAAAATTTGGAAGATAAGTTGAAAATACGAGTTGAAAAGGTAGTTTTTTTTCATTTTTCCCTTTAAAATTTGATGATTTAATCAAATCTTATTTTATTATTTCCACTATTATTTTATAATTTCCTTGGGAGGCCTATTTTATACCTCAAAATTCCCCTAATGCTACTAGTATGCTCCCTTTGTCTTCAAGAAGTGGCATGTATAAATGCACTGCTCCTTCCACAAGCTCAGCTGTTATGAGATCTTCTTCTTCCATCCAGTTGTTCATCAATGGCCTCATCCTCTGCTTCCCTAGCACTATGGATTTTGGGGATTTCCTCTTAAAATTATTATTTTTAACAGATAATTTTAACGTCCTCATCACGTTTCGTCTCTAGCCTTCTTCCCTCGACTGTAGTAGTTGCATTAACACATTAAGTTGTGGCTTTAAATCAACCATTTCGTTTCTAAATTCCTTTTGGTTTAGTTTCCTCATGCCATTTTTCTTGGCATCCTTCTCCCCTCTGCTATGTATTTTACTCAAACTTTCATCAGGACCAAAAATGGTCACCTTATTCGGTATTTTCATATGCTCTTCCATGTTCACTATGAGCTACAACCTAGCCCTGTAACAATCCTCACCTCACTTGTTACCCGAACACCTCACCTCCTCTTAGTTATTGGTGTTCCTGTGGTTCCCTCCTCTAGAACCTATTGACACTACAAGGAAAAGACCCTCTAGCGGAGGTTATAAAGGAGGTTTTTAGTGTTATAAAATTGGCCCAAATTGTCAAAAAAACATTTTCTACAACATCCGTTTATGGTTACGGAGGTTTTGGTGGAGCTTTTAACGGAAATTCAACACAACTAAAAAAGATGGGTGGTTAGAGGTTATTACGGATGTTTCTTTTCATTGGTACGCTACTCTGGATTTAACACACTAGCGTGTACATGTATAAGGCACCCTGGGGTGGTCAAAGGAGAATGAACTGGGCCGTTAAGGTATAAAACCACATCAGGCGTAGTGTTGGTGATACAACGCACGAGGCGTTCTAATTGGTCTTGGGATTTGTGCGACGCCCATAAGTCGTATCAACAAACTAGTGCGTAGACTTATAGAAATGCACTGGTGCGTAGTATCACACAAATGCACTGAGATTTATAATTGGTATCGATATTCGTGTGGTGCCCATCGATCGTACAAATAAACACCCTGGTGCACAGTATCACAAAAATGCACTGAGATTTATAATTGGTATCAGTATTCGTGCGATGACCATAGGTCTTACAAATGCACCGGTGCAGATAGACACATAAATGCCCCAGTGCAAAAAATCACACAAATGCACCGAGATTTATAATTGGTATCGGTATTCGTGTGGTGCACATAGGTCGTACAATGGCACCAGTGCGTATAGACACATAAATGCACCACTGAACCATACCACACAAACGCACCAATATTTTTAATTGGTTTTGGTATTTGTGCGGTGCCCATAGGTCGTAGAAATGTACTGGTGCGCTTAAGAATACAAACACATTGGTGTACATTAACTGACACACACTAGTTTTCATTTTGTATTTTTTAGAAACATCGACCCGTGATAGTGCAATTATTTTGATTATTTTAAATTCATTATTCATCAAAATTCGACACATCTTATAACAATATTCATATTAATTAAATTTTTATTAATGCATTTTAATGAGATGTTTGGATTAATTTGTTATATCATATCATAATTATTGTGGTTTTTTAAAATTAATTATTCATAAAAAATTGACACGTATATATCTTATAACAATATTCATATGAATTAAATTTTTATTAGAATTTGAGAATGAAAATGGAGAACAGAATAGAGACAATGGAGAATGCAATAGAATAAATTAAAATATATTTTATTATATATATGTGTGTGTGTGTGTGTGAATAAGACATTCCTTGTCATACAAAATGGGACAGTTATTGGTATCCTTTTGTCTTTCAATAGGGACACTATGTCCATTACATTAAAAAAAATGTCTAATTTCACAGACATATTTTAAAAAATATAAAGCCTTGCTTTGATATCCAAACATAGTGATCATCATTCTTCACTTCAAATGTTGTCACTGCTAGAGCTACTTCCATGACGGGTTATTTTCAGGAATGTCTTGTTCACGGTGTTCATTTTTTTCTTCTTCTTCACCTTCCATCTACAAACATAAAAATAAATTGTGATGAGTGTCTATACATTGGTGATAATAATGAAAATTGCAATATTAAATAATATACATCAATGTAAATCGATAAAAAATGGCGTACCATTCCAACAATTGACTCATTAACTATACACATTCTTTCAAAACCATGTAACATGTCATCTTTCAAGATTCCATCTATTGGTGTAGTTCCATACTTTGTTTCTTGAAAGTTTTATACCCCATAAAAAAACATATATTTAATATAAAAGATTTTTTTGTTCTATTAATTATAGACAGATCTAAGTAAAACAAGATCGATAGGTGCTTACAAATTCCACAACTAAGTTCTAATATGCCAACATATACACACAACCCATATTTAACCCAATTTCAACCAATTCCTCTGATGGTTCTTCTTTGTATGTTAGCACCTCTTTGAAGACATTCAACGATTATTTTTGTAAAACAACCTAAAAAATACAAAAATGAAATCTAGTTAAGTTGTTATAAGGAAGTAACAATTACTCACAAACTGAGATATCAACCCTTTTCTTCCTTTTCGTCCTGTTTTATGTGATAAATGGGTTGCATTTTCTTTTCTTTTCTACAAGAAAATACTTGAAAATTAATATTTAATGCTAAATTGTTTATTTATTGTACCTAATGATCGAAAAATTCAATGATTATATATTAAATTTGAAGCATGTTGTTGTTGAGATGGCTCCTCCTACGATTAGTCCATTTCTTTGACCATCTCGTTGTACACCTTTTTGGACATTCTATTGTGTAACCAGCTCCAAAAATAGAAGAAAAGAGATATCAACGCCTTAGAAATGAGCCACTTCGAGGGGGAAACCTCCAATACATTACATAAATGAACAATTCTTGGATGATACAATTTACAAAACCTCCTTTTTATATATAGGAATCCATGGGGCCATATTGTAATCCTAGTGGGCCACAATGTAATCCTAGCCGACCTAACAATAATAATTTAAGGGCACAATAATAACAAAATGGGGGTTACAAGGGTTAAATAATAACAATAAGGGGGTTACACTAACAATAATAAGGGACTATACTAATGATATAGGGACCTAACATGCCCCTCTCCTTCAAAAAAGTGTTGTCCTCAACGCTTGAGTAGCTCCAGGTGCTTCTGTATAAAATTCTCATCCTCCCATGTAGAATCTTCAGTGGGTAAGTTCTTCCACTTGATGAGATACTCTGAAATTGATCGATTCCGTAGCTGTCGAGTTCTTGTTTCCATGACCACTTCAGGTTCCAATATTATTTTTCCTTCCTCATCAAGTTCTGGCAATATTGTTTGAATTGGAAGATTTTCACCTATAACCTTCTTTAAGCATGAAACATGGAAAACTGGATGTACGCGCGAAGAAGCAGGAAGCTCCAATTTGTATGCCATAGAACCACTCTTTTGCAACACGTTGTAAGGACCATAGTACTTTGGTGATAATTTATTATCCTTCTTAGCTTGCTTGAGGGACATCTGTTTGTATGGTTGCAGCCGTAAAAATACCCAATCTCCTACATCAAAACTTCTCTCACTGTGATGTTTATCTGCCTATTGTTTCATTCGATTTTGTGCCAAATTCAGGTTATCTTTCAAGAGTTGGAGAACTTCTTGCTGATTCTCGATGTGATCTTCCACTGCTTGAACCTTCGAATTTTCTCTTAAATATGATGTGATGGATGGTGGATGATATCCATAAAGTGCCATAAATGGGGTCATTTTTGTTGCAGTATGGAAGGAAGTGTTATACCCCATTCAGCAAGAGGTAACCACTTGACCCATTGTGTTTGTTTATCATATACAAAACAACGAAGATATCCTTCCAAACAGATCTCAGTTTGACCATCAGATTGAGGATGATAAGATGATCTATGAGCTAATTGAGTACCCAAACAAGAAAATAACTCCGTCCAAAAATTTCCAGTAAAAATGGGATCTCTGTCACTCACAATAACCCTTGGGCTTCCATGTAGCTTTTTAATTCTATCCATAAATGTAGTAGCAACTGTACTTGCTTTAAATGGATGAGATAATGCACAAAAGTGTGCATACTTGGTAAGTCTATCAACTACCACCATGATGACACTCTTTCCTTCATACTTAGGTAAACCTGTGGTAAAATCCATTGAAATCTCCTCCCAACGTTGACTTGGAATGGATAAAGGTTGTAGAAGTCCCGGGGTCTTAATTGTTTTCACTTTATTCTGCTGGCAAACCAAACATTCCGCCACAAACTTTTGAATATCAGATTTAAGGCCATCCCAAAAAAATTCTTTCTTCACCCTCTGGTAAGTTTTTAAAAATCCTGAGCGGTCTCCTAAAGGAGAAGTGTGCAATTCCAGAAGAATATTTTGTTTTAGTTGGGAATTCTTGCAAAGATATAAGCGATATTTGTACCATAAGGAATAATTTTTACAACTAAATGTATCAGATGTACTAGGATCTTGCTGCAACTTTTGAATGAGTGTCCATACATCTTTGTCCTTCTTCCATTCATCTCTTGCTTCAGTTATCCAATCTGGTTGGATAATAGAAATGGCACAAAGAAATGCTTCCACCTCTTCATTCTTTCTTGAGAGTGCATCTGCAACAACATTCAGCTTTCCTTTTTTGTAGATTATTTCAAAGTCATAACCCAACATCTTTGTGACCCATTTTTGCTGTTCTTCTGACGATAGTCTTTGTTCCAAAAAGTGTTTAACACTATCATGATCAGTTTTTACCTTGAAGTGTCTTCCCATTAGGTAAGTTCGCCATTTCTTTAGTGCATGTAGTATTACTAACATTTCCTTCTCATAAATAGGTTTCTGTAAATACTTTCCTTTTATTGGATGACTTTCAAAAGCAATGGGTCTTCCTTCCTGCATTAAAACTGCACCAATACCATTTCCTGAGGCATCACATTCCACAATAAAGGTTTTGTGAAGTCTGGCGTAGCTAAGACTGGTGCATGGCACATTTCCTCCTTAAGACGTTCAAAGGCCTTAGTGGCTTCAGGAGTCCATGAAAATGCATCTTTCTTCAATAATGTTGTTGGAGGTGCTACTATTCTCCCATAATTATTAACAAACTTGGGATAATACCCTGTTAACCCGAGAAATCCTCGCAACTTCTTTATGGTTGTGGGGAATTTCCATTCCTTAATGGCTTTAATTTTGTTAGGGTCTACTTTCACACCCTCGTGAGATACAATATGACCCAAATATTCCACCTCTTGTACTCCAAAGAAACATTTGGATTTTTTTGCATATAATTGTTTCTCCTGCAATAGTTTGAGCACCCTTTCAACATGTTCAACATGATCCTTCCAAGACCTGCTGTAGATTAGTATATCATCAAAAAATACTAGCACAAATTTTCTAAGGAAGGGTTTGAAAATGAATTCATCAACCCTTGAAATGTAGAAGGTGCATTGGTAAGGCCAAAAGGCATGACCAAAAATTCATAATGACCCTCATGAGTTCAAAATGTTGTTTTGGAATATCTTCAGTCTTCATTCTAATTTGATGATATCCTGAACGAATATCCAACTTGGTAAAATAAATTGCTCCATGTAATTCATCCAATAATTCATCAATCACAGGAATGGGAAATTTATCTTTAATGGTGAGCTTATTGAGCTCCCTATAATCCGGACACATTCGCCATGATCCATCGTTCTTGTGTACCAATACTACAGGAGCAGAGAAAGAACTTTGACTAGGTTGAATTATACCCGCCTCTAACATTTCTGCAATCATACGTTCAATTTCGCTCTTTTGGACATAAGGATATCTATAAGGCCTGATGTTTGGAGAAACACTTCTTGGAATCAAATGAATAGCATGATCATGATCACGAATAGGTGGGAGTCCTTTGGGAGTTTCAAACACCTTGGAATGATTGTCCAATACTTGTTGGAGATCTACAAAAATAGATGATTTTGATGTTGGAACTTCTAGTGAGCATAATTGTGCAATTACGCCTCGCTGTTCTTTCTTTAGAAGCTTTGTCATGACATTAGAGCTTATTATCCTTCCTGGCTTCCCCGCAATACCCCGTAATTCCACTTCCTTTCCTTCTGAAAAAAATTTCAAGAAAAGTTCTTGAAAATTAAAAGCTACCGTCCCCAAAGATTGTAACCATTGTACTCCTAGTACAACATCAGCACCTCCCATAGGAATGGAAAGCATTGGACTAGTCAATACATATTCCCCATGGTTAGCTTAATATTATGGCATTTTCCAGAGCAATTTATAGTTCCTCCATTTGCAACCATCACTTGACATTCTGGTGCTGGGTATAGGAAACAATTTAATTCCTTGGCTACCTTACAATGAATAAAATTATGGGTGCTACCTGAATCAATCAACAATATTACCTTTTTCTTCTTGATTTTTCCTTCTATCTTGAGAGTTTGAGGAGTGGTAATTCCTGCCAGTGCATTACATGATATGGTCGGATTCATTTCTTCCTCTTCTAGGGTTGGTTCCTGGTGTATATCCTCTTCTTGTTCATTTTCTTCTTCCTCTTCACAATCTATGTAAAATAATTTTTACTCAGCACACTTATGACCTTTAGTGTATTTGCTATCACAACTATAGAAAAGCCCTTTTGCTCTTTTTTCTTCCAATTGTTGTGGTGTCAACCTTGTAGGTTGTGGAAATCTAGACGTAGCAACACTTCCTTCTTGATAGAATTGAGTGGTAGGCTTCCTTGTCGCCATTATTTTACATTCAACTTTTCTTGCCAACCTGAACGCCTTCTCCAATGACTCTGGTTCCAAAACACGAAATTCATGTTGGATGTTATCCTTTAAAGTGCCTATGAAGAGATCGATCCTGTGGTCCTCTGGAATATCAGTTACCCTTATATTCAATTTTTGGAAGTCCTCAATGTGCTGTCCCACTAAACCCTTTTGTTTGATATTTATCAATTGGCTAAAGAAGGTGTTGCTCTATGTATCCTCATAATGTGCTATCATTTCCTCCGTAAAAATTGACCAAGTGACAATTTGTTTACGGGAGAAAAGCCATCGATACCATACAAATGTATTTTGTTCTAAATGTAAAGTTGCAATGCGTACCTTTTGTGTGTTTTGCACATTATGGAGATCAAAATAATGTTCCATCTATAGTATCCATGTTACAGGATCCTTTCCATCAAAATTCCTCATATCCATTTTTGGAATATGGTGGTTCTTCCCGCCAACATTAGAGGTTATGAAATCACGATTAAAATTTATTTTGTTCTCATCATGAAATTCTTCTACTATATTTCCACCATTAGGAATTGTTTCTTGTTTTAAGCTTGTCATCAAGCCTTCCATGTTTTAGATCATTCTTCATGTTTTCCATGTTGTCTTTCATGTTTTCATCGATCTTAGCTTCCATGTCATAAATCTTAGCTTCCATGCCCACTTCCATGCCATCCATCTTAGCTTCCAAACCATTCATCTTAGCTTCCACGCCTTTCTTCAAACCATCCATCTTAGTTTCCATGCCTTTCTTCAAAACTTCCATTTCATTTTTTGCTGTTCTTTGCGAGAGCGAAATTTGTTCTTGCACTTGCTCTTGTAATTTTGATATGTCATGTTACCATTCTTCGTCTTCATGAGTCACAGTAGAGCCTTCTAAAGGCTTAATGGGAGTTGAATTATTTTTAGGGGCCATTTTAGAATCCAATACTAATATCTATTCTACAATATTCCCTTGGAATCAATTCAACTTGATTCTTCAAACAAGACTTATGCAATTCGGAAAAAAAATACACACCTTTTACTTGCTTTTTAGGAGCTCTGTATTGAAATTGAATTATCTCTATAATTGAGAATCTTCAATATCTGTAATTTACTGCTATAGTAGCCTTCTGAACTGTCTTTCAAATGCCATAGGTATGATCTGATTTGGATTCTTCAAGACAAAGTTATTTCCAATCTCCCACAATGACCCAATTTTGGACTGGTTCAGTAGAGCGAAATTGTACGACTTTCCACGTGTCACTGTTTCATCCTTCATCTCTGAAATTGATAGCCAAGAAACTGAAGTCCGTTTACTTGCAACCAATTTTTACGGCACTCCAATCCGATGCCCAGAGAGAGAGTTATTGATATTTTCCCACTATCACCTCTTTGAGATGAATTTCAGGAGCGTGAAAAAGCACTACCGTCCACAGATCATATCTCCAAAAATATTGCGAACCAAGCTCTAAAATTTTTTGACGAATTTCCTTAGGATTTCTGCTTCGGACCATATGAATTTCAGATTTTTAACCTTCGTAGAAAAGGTTTTATAGCGCAAATTCCACGATAACCTTTTTAGGAGCCTGAAAAAAGACCTAACTTCCACAGATCATATCTCCGAAAATATTGCGAACCAAGCTCTGAAATTTTTAGAAAAACTTCCTCAAGATTTCAGCTTCGCACCCTAAAAATTTCAGCTTCTGAAGCTTCGTAGAAAAAAAGTTATAGCGAAAATGCCACGATGACCTGTTTGGAGCAGCGAAACCCTAGAATCCAAAGCTCTGATACCAAATGTTGTGTAACCAGCTCCAAAAATAGAAGAAAAGAGATATCAACGCCTTAAAAATGAGCCACTTCGAGGGGGCAACCTCCAATACATTACATAAATGAACAATTCTTGGATGATACAATTTACAAAACCTCCTTTCTATATATAGGAGTCCATGGGGCCATAATGTAATCCTAGTGGGCCACAATGTAATCCTAGCCGACCTAAAAATACTAATTTAAGGGCACAATAATAACAAAATGGGGGTTACAAGGGTTCAATAATAACAATAAGGGGGTTACACTAAAAATAATAAGAGACTATACTAGTGATATAGGGACCTAACGCATTCATACTGGCATATTTCTGATATCAGCTCGTTCATCTTTAGAGATTTTCATAATCTTCCTGAAAATGTAACATGACAATAAACGATTTAATTTTTATATTGATATATAAAAAGTAAATATAACAAAAGTGATATTTATAAATAACTCTAGGAAAACATTTAAAGGAATATTACTTTTTCATTCATTCTTTTTTGTTGTTCGTTTTTGCTATTAAAAGTCTTACATGTCTCATTGACCAATTCTCTGGAAAGTCTTCCTGTAGTTTAGATAAAATTTGGTTCTTGGAATCATTATATTTATTTTGGTATTGTAAGTGGAAAGAACGTCTATACATTCGTTCTACTAGATCCCTCAAACATCTGTAAAATATTTCCCCCCTTTCGTTAACCTCTAGCACCACTCCATATGAGCTAAGGAGCAATTCATTTTCATTTGCATGTTCTATTTTTTTTCTTTTCTTAGAACAACATTCCATTTCTGAGTTGTTGGTCCCTATAGAACATTAAGAAGATGTTAATTAATAGATTGTTTGGCACATGTTATCTAATAATTTTAATTATATTATTAATGAAAATTAAAAAAAAAACTAATATTGGATCGATAGTATTTTTTCATTCACCTCATTCATCATTTTGAAATTTTTCCATCAAGCTTTTACACTCTTCTGGTCCTAGATCATAAATAATCTTATCGAGCTTTGCCATTTTGTGGCTGTACATAATAGACAGTAAATAATACATATTAGTTAAACTTACATATAGTTCAAAAATAATACTTTTTGTAAATAATTTACAAAGAACCTGCCTTTTTTGTTTTTTTGATGTTTTATTAGTATTTTTGTTAGTTGATCTCTTGTCAGTCATTTATTTATCAATCTCAAACCTATATCATATCATTCACTAATATATATATAAATAAATTGTCAACTTTTCAAGTAAAAAAAAAAAATCTCAAGAAACCGGTGTGCCGTTCATAGTGTACGCATTGACGCTTGTGCGTGGGGGTCTTAGAAACACACCACAAAAACATTATAATAGACCATACGATGCTCTATGTAAACAGGGAGAACTGGTGCATTACAGGTCAACCACCGCACTGATTAACCATGATAAAATAATAAAAATCATCCAGTGTTAGTTTTTGTAGCATAAACCAGTGCCATATTTTACATATGGCACACTAATAGAAAAAATTGTTTTTTAAATTTTTATCACATTACTTTTGCGGTGTGCTTTTACAATATAGAGCACCGATGCACTAGGTTATGCTCGCCACACCAATGAAAAAAGAACTATTTTTTGTAAATTCACGCAAGGGTCGAAATGGATTGGGATCTGACTATGAAAATCATCTCGTTGGTTGGATGTCCTAGGTCTATATTTAGCAATACAAACCCTATAAATCTAAATTGAAAAGCCCTAACTCTGAAATCACAGAAAGAGAGAGAAGAAATGATAGAAAAAAAAAGAATGTAGGGTTTGTATTTTTTGAAAGTGTTTTATTTTTTGTGAAACGGAATGTTTGTGGTGTGCCATAATGAAATAGCACACCAGCTGCATTTTTTACAAATGGCGCATTGAGAAAAATATTTTGTTATTTTAAATTTTTTATCACAATACTTGCGCGGTGCGCTGGGATAATAGAGCACACCGGTGCTCTCAGGTACGCAGGGCCAACATGGATTGGCATTTGACTATGCAAGTTGTCCCGTGGGTTGGAGATATTAGGCTTATATTTAGAAATACAAACCCTATAAATATAAATTCAAAATCCCTAATTCTAAAATCACAAAAAGATGGAGAAGAAAGGTAAAAGAATGTAGGGTTTGTTTCTAAAATGTTTTTTTTTTTTTTGAAAAAACACGTTCGCGGTGCACCATAATGACATAACGCACTGGTGCCATATGTTACAGATGGCGCACCGATAAAAAAATATTTTTTTTTTTAATTTTCAATCACTGCACTTTAGTGTTGCGCTGGTATAACAGAGCGCACACCTGCGCTATGTTACACAGGGCGCACCGAGGAAAAGAAATCTGTCTTTTTTAAATTCATGCAAGGGACGACATGGATTGGGATCCTACTATGCAAGTCTTCCCATGGGTTGGATGTATTATGACTATAAAAACCCTATAAATCTAAATTGAAAAGCCCTAATTCTGAAATTACAGAAAGAGGGAAAAGAAAGGGTAGAAACTAAAAGAATCTAGGGTTTTTGTTTCTAAAAATGGATTTTTTTAAAATTTTGTTTCTGAAAACTGCAAAAACAGTAAAAAAAATAATAATTTTTATTTTGTTCTTTTACTGCATAAAAAAAACTACAGAAAAGTTTAAAAAACAATAAAATTTGAATTTTTTCTTTTACTACATTAAAACCGTTAAAAGTAAAAAAAAAAAAAACTTTATTCACATCATTTGAAATTATATGCTACAGGGTTTGAATCACTAGAGGTTTGGAATTCTTATTGTTTGAATACTTATGTTCGAACGTATCCCCCTACTCCACAGTGCTCTCGTGCTCTGTTTGCTCCAGGTATGTATCCTGCAAATCTTTGGCTGAATTTTTTTTGTAAAAATAGTGAAATAATGAAAAGTGTTTAGTATTTAGATAAATGTTTTATGAAATTAGATTTTTGAAAATATTTTTCCACTGATTTTTCAATTTAACGCTTTTTTTTCACTTAAAGAAAATGGAGATGCACTTTTTTTATTTGTGGTTATTCTTCATCGATGTGTCTCTTAATCGAACCCCACCGGTAGTTCGGGGTATAAAATGGCACCAGTGAGCATTACCAAAAATGCATCGGTGCGGTGATATGTACATTAGGCACCGAAATTACATTTAGGTGTGTGCACAAAATTTTTTTGTTGTTTTTATCAAATGTAGGGAGAAAATATCATAATTATATGGAATGGACAATTTTTCAAAATCCAACTCGTTCCATAATATTTCTGAAATTCCATCGCAGAGTTCTCCCTATCCATCTCGAGATGTAATATTTACTTCAGATTTTATTTATATTTTCACTATCTACTTGAATTTATGTTTTTTATCCATGTAGTGAATCATGCACAGCTTAATTAAATTTACAATGTGTACAAATTTGTAGGTTCATGCAGATTCAAAATCGAGTTCAGATGCACAAAATATTCAAACTCCTCCAAAACGTTGGGAGTTCTTATCAGGAGATGCATACCGCAAGGTGCATTTGGTAGATGAAAACGGACAATCGCTTCACTCTACCAATTGTAACAATATTGCATCTTCTAGTTACAATCCCGAGACAATGATGGTAATAATTATAATTTTTTGGTATATATATTGATTAATATGTAATTATTTCAATGTCAAACCAATTTATAATCATGCAATATTGTCAATGTGGTTATTAATTGATATCATATATTTTGTACTAATCATGTTCAAATATATTTTTTTAAATTATTCGGATTCTAGTGATGATGAACGACCTACCTACCATCTTCTATTAGACCCCGTGACAATGTCAAATCGAGAGAAGACTGAATTAAGAGAAAAAATTGGAAAGGAACAATACCAAGAATGGTTGAATCAACCATCGATTCAATTCATGCTACGTCCAAATTCACCAATTAGGAATGACTACAACAATTTTAATTTTTCACAAGCTGGAAAAGGAGGCTATCAAATAGAGGTTGGTATGGATGATTACTTAAGGGATACAACTACCATGGAGACAATGTTGTTATATGCATGCAAAAACGATGATCAGCTAGGGGATGATGCTCATATCGCTGACACCTTTTTCCAAAGCTTTAAATTTGCTTCCACCACCCCTCTCTTTGGACCTGGTGGTCATTCAAAGTCTACCGAGTTGGGGAAACGATGTTACTGTACAACTTGAAAGAAAATTTTGGCTTGTCGAATGCATGTTTCTTAGAATTTTTGAGGTATGTTACCATAAAGTACTCCCTTATATAAATTTTAAATATAATCAATACACTACAATGAACATTACAAATGGTAAATTTTATGAACGTTAATTATTATATCAACATTAATGTACATTTATTAATATATATTTCCATGATAACCAACTACAATTTATTCAAAGAAAACATTCTTCCGAGTGATAATGTCTTTCCCAGTAGCTATGAAGAGGCAAAGAAATTGTTGAAAATGTTGGGTGTTGAGTACATATCATATCATGCATGTCCAAATGATTGTATTCTATATAGAGGATAATATTAAGACAAAGAGATGTGTCTGAAATGTGGGCATGAAAGGTATGATAAATAAAAAAAGAAGGGTAAATCACGTACTGGTCCTCCTTTTCAGATATTGAGGCACGTGCCTATAATCCCCGAGGATTCAAAGGCTCTTTTGTTGCAAAGAATTAGCTATGTTGCAGGGATGGCATGCCTCACATAGAAGTGAGTTGGGAGTTATGCTAATCTGAACTGATTAAATAGCCATGAAGCATATAGAGGATACATGGCCCAAAAAATTCAAGGATGAACACCAACCCAGCATAGCCATGGATGGCGTCAACCCATATTCCCTCGAGAACACCAACTATTATATTTGGCCTATAGTAGTGATCAATAAAAATGTCCCCCCATGGTTGTTTGTGAAGAATGAACATCTTATGTTGGCTCTCATATTCCGTAGTAGAAGACAAGTGAAGAAAATGGATGTCTACTCACAATCACTAGTAGATTAATTGAAAGAATTATGGGATCGGATAAATGTATACGACGTCAAGGCCCATCCTAGTAGAGAGGATTTTTACGTTGTATGGCATATGTGCTTACATGACACATGATTATCTGGGCTTAGGAGTTTTCTCTGGTATATTACATGTTTAATTTATTGATTTGTTTATATATGTAACAATATTCTTTCACATATTAGTTATTTAATTCATTGTAATATTTTTTCTGATCTTCATGATATTCTTTAATGTGCCATGCATATTAATTAATGTATACAAATATAATATCGTAGGTCTTGTAAAAAAAGGGTATTTTGGATGTAAATGTTGTGGACAAAGCTAGATGGTCCAAGGACCTATGAAAGCTAGTGTATGATTTCTCCAAGGTATTCCTACCAGAATAACACCCTTACAGAAGAGCAACATCCACTTTCAATGGTAAACGAGAGAGAACCCAAAGGCCTCCAATAATGACTCCAGCTAAATAGTTTAGAGAATATGAGAGAGAGAAGGAGAAGGAGTTCATAGAAATGTTTGATTCAAATGGGGAGCCTATGTTAAATGATCCATATTTCTTCAACACCTATGTTGAGAAATGTCCCATTGGGATGAAAAGGAAATCTGTCTTTTATGACCTCCCATATTGGGAGCATATTAAGATTACCCACTTATTAGATCCCATGCATATATTTAAAAACGTTTCATCTTCTTTATGGATGCACATATCATCAAAACAATCTGACACATTAGATGTTAGGAAATATATTATTACTTCAAAAACTAAAAAGAAACATTGGCCAAGATGATTAGAAAGTACAAGATTAGAGGCAAGCGCTGGTCCCTCTAATTCATGGTTTTTCAAAGAAGGCGATGTCCCTTGGATTTTAAAAAATGATGATATTTATTTGGCAAAGGAAGTTATAATGGGTGTGAGGGTGTCAACTTCATACGTGTCTTCACTATGGCGCTGCTTCACCATGGATGACCATTTTTTGGGGCTGAAATCGCATGACGATTTGAATCTTCTAAGAGTACGTATAATGTCAAAAACATGATTTTATTATTTGTTGTATTAATAAATTTTATCCCATCCAAGGATCATAAAACATAACTAATTTTGTATATTATTTCACATGTTTATAACTTTTCAGTGTCATTATCCTTTATTCATGTGTGTGTGTGTGAAACATGAATTCGCTCAAGACCTAGGAAATTCCATATCTAAATTATCTGCATTTTTATGTTGGATCATGTCGAAGGAGATTCATGTGGCTAGCATTCCACGGTGGGGTCAAGAGATAGTTGAGATTGTTTGTATGTTTGAGAAGGAATTGCCGACAAGTTTCATGGACTTACAGGTTCATCTTCTAATCCACCTAGTAGATGAGGTTGAATTAGTTAGGGTGGTTTCTTGTCATTGGATTCTCTTCTTAGAGAGCTACATGAAGAAATTGAAAGTTTTTGTTCGACAAAGGGAAAAACCCGAGGGGTCTATGGCAGAGGGGCACATATTGTATGAGTCTTTCTATTATGTGAGTGAGTACATCAAGCAGATCAACAATAGACCAGGTGTGGTGAATTGGGATGATGAAAGGGATGAAGACAAAAGAGAATGGGAGTTTCTCAAAACGAGTGGAAAAAAGCGCTTGATAAAGAGTAAGCGACTTATAATTTTTCAAATTTAGAAAAAAGTAATTAATATTAATGTTGAACTTTGATATAATGTATATTTTTATCTCTAAGTACTATATAATGTTGGTTTCATTTCATCAGCGAATGCGGAAATTAAAGAAATCAATAAATTCATTCTTTATTGTGGGTCGCATTGTATGAACAAAAGAGGATGAAATGGGATAGTGATAGGAAAAAAATTAGATGGTTGAATGGTAGAAGTGTGCCTTATCCCGATCATTTAAAAGAAAATATGCTAAAAATATGCCCCAACAGTTGGGTTGCTCACCAAATCAGAGATAAATACAGTGCCACCGGTAGTTACCTGTGTGCTCAAGAGGATACGCTAAACATAGGGATTTGGTGCAGCAACTCGGTAATAATACTTTTAATTTGTATGTAAATTTGAAACTTATAAGACATATACATTTCATATTCTAACAGTTGGGTTATTATAAGACACATGACATTATGATTTTTTTAACTTTTTTTATAATAGGTGCATTTGTTCCCATCTATATGGGCATATGGACAACATTTTCGCACAAAAAATGCCGATGATGGAAACATCACACAAGACCATGGAAAATTTTAGGGGCTAATATTCGCAGGTGGGCTAATTTTCCATGGTTTTTCCAAAAAAAAAGATTTGCCAATTTCCATTTTTTTATAAAAATGATTTGCCCAAATTTTACAATATAAAATTATTTTACGTTAAAAATCACCAACATTATATAGACAATATATATAATAGCATTATAGATTTGAGTAAATTTACAAATACATCAATAAATTTTTTATAGTTTGCATATTAGAGACTATCATTCAAGATAATTTTTCATCCTTAAAATTTTCCCTGCACAAGACTGTGGAGTGGAATTCTAGTTTGATCAATCTAGTCGATCTAGCCACCGTGATCAAAACCTAGTACGAGGGATGTTAGGTTACGTCAGAAAGATACAAGAGATCATTGAAGTGGATCTCTCTTCTTTCCAATGTGTTATTTTTAGGTGAAAGTGGTGGGACACCTTTGATCGGAATAATGTAAAGGAAGATCGCAATAGAAGGTTAATATGTATCAACTCTAGAAAGATGTGGGATGAAGCTAAGGAGCCTTATGTTTTCCCCAAACACTGCAACGAGCTGTTTTTTACCCAAATGTGTTGGATAGGGATTGGTGGTTTGTATTGACACATGACCCTAGATCAAAACATATTTTTGAGAACAATAACGTTATCATGCCATGTGAGTTGGAAGATAACAAGGGTGATCACGAGAACCGAGAGTGATATGGTACATGTGTTATATCATCAATATTTATACCTTTTAAGATGTGTTTTTTGAAATGTTATAATATGTATTTTGAACTAATTGGTAATTTTCATTGTGTTAATGTTAAAATCAATAATTCACTTGGTAATTTTCAATTATGTTGATCTAAAAAACAATGGCGTACTGTATAAATTAGTTCTTTTTTTTTATCTAAGATCATAATAAAATAATTATAATTCCAAAGTACATGAATTTATTTGCATTATTTTCTAAACTTTATTATGTTACAATAATTCATATTATTCTAGATTTATTATTTTACAATTATTTAAAATTTACAAATTTGCAAATTTACAAATTTTAATAAATTCATTTCGCATTAATACAATTAAAATTTTACATACAATTACAATTAAAGTTATAATTACAATTTTAGAATTTTACATACGATTACAATTTTACAATTTCATGTACAATTACAATTACAATTTTATAATTTTACATAGAATTAGAATTACAAATATTACAATTTTACAATATCATGATCGTTTAATATTAAAATAATTAATAAACATCATGTTCATGATAACCATCGTACAAACATCATATTTGACTAAAAAATACTTTCGAAATAGCTAACATCATCATGATCATGACCATCTAACAAAACACAATTAACATTATATATTAACATCATCATAACACCAACATCAAATATACATCTCATGTCAAATAACTCATGTTATCACATACACATCTATCTACAAGATGTACATTAAATGAACATATCTAACATGACCTAAAAATATACACATCACGATGATCACCAACATGTAAATTAAGTACAACTGCAACATGAACATAGAATACATGGACCATATATATATATATATATATATATATAATGTTAAAAATATACAACTATAATATAAATGTTATGGATCAGCTCCTGGTAGTACAACATCAATATCAGTACTAGTGGAGGCATGCTCAGTCAATGGTGCAGGCTCGACGGTCGATGGTATAGACTACTCATAATCATGAGTATTGATGGATGCTAGTGGAGGCTCATTCTCATTTGGTGTGGTGCGAGGTGAATAATCATGAGATGATGAGTTGCTACTCATGGACCATCCATCACGTGCTACAACTCGACCATGCCTATAACGTGCAATAGTCCTCGTTAGTTGCGTAACAACTGTCGTAACTCCTACGACATGCCGCATGAGGCTGTACATGTCACAGGACATACCTCTCCACATCTGTAATAGCCTATCATCAGCCTCTATGTCTCTCTAATGAGCGGGCCTGATGTGCGCCTCAACAATCAATGCACTAAGTTGGTCGCCCAACTCCATCCTATAACTAGCATCAAGTCGATCGCGCGTAGAAAAATGCGGTACCAGCGCACCAGTAGGAGCAGGTCTCTCTGCACCGGCCTCCTGATGATCATCAGCATCTAGCATGGCCTGATCATCATCAGGATCCACACCTAGATCAAGTGGGGGTGCTAGCATCTCTTCACCCTCAAAAGTGCCAACGTCTACAAAATATATACAAGTACACAACAATAATTAGACAATTTAATTACACAATTTAATAAAAACAAGTTAGAGAATATGCTATAATAAATTTAGAATAGTAATATTACCTCTATCAGCTAGTGGCTCATCAGCTGTAAAGAGGATGCTGGCACACCCTCGCCAATCCAAACCCGTGTAAGGACAGGGGACCATAATGAAGGGTTTCTCATCCACATTGGCTAGCAACTCTAGTGCATCATGCGATATCCTCACTGGAAACAGAGTCTTGTCTCCCTTGGGCATCATTTTCCCCCACATGTGCATACATGCCTCAAACATTGGCCTACAAGGCTGCCGAAGAAAATTAGGCCTCATCTCTGGAAACCTGTCAAAAAATAAAAATAAAAATTTCTGAAGAAAAATGGAAGTTCACCCTCCCTTGTGCATGAGCATGACATCCATCTAAGGCTGTACAGAATGGCCGCAAAAAAATGGCAGACTACCTGACAATTCATGGCTCCTGTAGTAAAGAATCAACATAATATAGAAGAGAGCAACTAATGCATCGCCCATCATTGGTGTTTTGCAAAATGGTCGAAATGATAATTGAGATACACTGCACCTCCTCCTTACCCAGTGCACCAATAAGTAACTGACCTCCAGTGACCCGAAACTATGTAGGAGTCAATACATTTGCTCCAATGTATCTCTAGGAGTAAACTAACTAACTCCCTACTACACAACCAGCTGGAACCTCTGGGAATGAGGGAAAATCCACCCCTCTCCTCGATAGCCCTGTAATGAAATATATATCCTCCTTAGTGGGTGAGTACCACTGGTTGATACCAACCTGAAAAGCTTGTTGTTTTGCATCCCACCTTTGGATAATATGTCTCAAAAACAAACAATGGCCCTTTAGGGAACTAGCCTCCTCATAGAACTTGAGGAGGCATACCTACCTTAGGATCCCCTGCGTAGCTGTTGTAATAAGGTCAAAGTACGCATATCTCTCCCTCTCCCATGCCTCCCACAGGTGAACCATGTTATACTGCTCCACCTGTTGTTGTTGTTGTTGTTCCCCCTCTTCTCTCCTTTCACGTCTCTGAATGATTGACATATTAGACAAAATTTTTTTATTAAATGAGACATGTATTTAGAAATATACATATGGCCCAAAACACAGTCATGCACTGGTCTAAGTGCATATTTCTATGGAGCACACCAGATTTGGTGCACCTAATAATATTCAGAGCACCAGGGCGGTGCTCCATAAAAAATTGTAGCACACCATTGACTATGTATGGTGTTAGGATGGCGCTATACTGACTAAACTCTATGCCTCGAGCTGTATAGTTAAGTAAGCAGATCGACTTCCTGCCATCATGACACATTGAATGGTGTGGTATTTTACAAGGCCACACCATTGATGCGGGTGAAATATGAAAATTCGTGCAATGAAAAAAATATCCATCCTAGGGTGGCTATTTTGGTCAATGCACCACGTCGCCCAATTCCACTAGGTCAATGGTGCGGCCTTGTAACCAACCGCACTGCACTTTTAAAAAAAATAAAAATGACACGGTGTGCCTTCGGTACTGCCCCGGAACCGGTGTGGATACTATTAGCATTGGTTTACCAGGCTGAACCATTGACCATGTAGAAACGTGGTATGCGGTGCACTGACAACATTACCCACCCCGGGGCGAATAATTCAGTCAATGCACCAAGTTGACGCGCTCCCACATTGTCAATAGTGCGGCTTGGTAAGCCACCGCACCGCAGTTTTTAAATTTTTTTGAAATAACATGGTGCGCCTATCGGTACCACCCTAGAACTGGTACAGATACCATTAGCATCGGTTGCGGTGCAACCTGTAAATTTATAGGCAGCACCACAAACCAGTGTGAGCCTAATGGCTCGAGTGCACTGAGCGACAAATTGTTTTTCTTTTAAATGGCTAATTTTAAGGTTATTTGAAATTCTAATCCGCTAAAAGGCTTAATTGTGGATAACCAAGAAAAATACATGTACATTTGCCCATCGAGGAGGCATATTGGCTGTAGAATTTGCAAAAGAAAATTTGTCCACTGTTTCACAAAATTCAAGCTGGAGATTGGTGGGAAATGCACAACAGCAGTGTGTCCAATGAGTGCAATGCGAGCACTAATGTAGGGCAGCTTAGACAAGGATAAATTGCACCGGTTCTTGAGAGCTTTGTAACACTGAAAAAAGTGAAAAATGTAGTTTTTTTGGCTGTAATTGTTTTTTTATTTAACCATGTTCCGGTGTGCAAGGTTTTATGGGCGAGCCGGTGCGTTTCTTCATTCCGCGTTGGGAATTTTCTGTTTTTTCACGTTTCTTATGAGCATCAGTGTGAAATTTGTGTAAAGCACCGGTGCGTTTCTTCATTTAGCAGTGGGTGGTTTCTATTTTCGTGTGCTTTTTATGAGGCACTGGTGGGGACATTGTGTAAAGCATTGTTTCACTATAGTAATCAAATGCACTGTTAGGACCCTATATCACTAGTATAGTCCCTTATTATTGTTAGTGTAACCCCCTTATTGTTATTATTGTACCCTTGTAACCCCCATTTTGTTATTATTGTGCCCTTAAATTATTATTGTTAGGTCGACTAGGATTACATTGTGGCCCACTAGGATTACATTATGGCCCCATGGACTCCTATACATAGAAAGGAGGTTTTGTAAATTGTATCATCCAATAATTGTTCATTTATGTAATGTATTGGAGGTTTCCCCCTTGAAGTGGCGTATTTCTAAGGTGTTGATATCTCTTTTCATTTATTTTTGAAGCTGGTTACACAACATTTGGTATCAGAGCTTTGGATTTTAGGGTTTCGCTGCTCCAAACAGATCATCATGGCATTGTCGCTATAAATTTTGTTGTATGAAGTTTCAGAAGCTGAAATTTTAAGGGTGAAAAGAAAAAATCCTGAAGAATATTTCCTAAAAATTTCATAGTTTGGTTCGCAATATTTTCGGAGATATGATCTGTGGAAGTTAGGTATTTTTTCAGGCTCCTAAACAGGTCATCGTGGAATTTTCACTATAACGTTTTTTTCTAATAAGGTTCAGAATCTGAAATTTTTAGGGTGCGAAGCTGAAATCCTAAGGAAATGCGTCAAAAATTTTCAGAGCTTGGTTCGCAATATTTTTGGAGATATGATCTGTGGAATGTAGTGTTTTTTCAGGCTCCCGAATTTCATGTCAAAGAGGTGATCGTGGGAAAATATTCATAACTCTCTCTCTAAGCATCGGATTGGAGTGCCGTAAAAAGTGGTCACAAGCACACAGACTACAGTTTCTTGGCTATCAATTTCAGATCCGAAGGACTAAACAGTGACACGTGGCAAGTTGTAAAAGTTTTCTCTACTCAACTAGTCCAAAATTGGGTCATTGTGGGAGATTGGACATAACTTTGTCTTGAAGAATCCAAATTAGATCAGACCTGTGGCATTTGAAAGAAGCTTCAGAGGGCTACTAAAGGGATGAATTTTAGATATTGAATATTTTCAATTCCAGAGATAATTCAATTTCAATATCGAGCTCCTCAAAGCAAGTAAAAGGTGTGTATTTGTTTTCCGAATTGCATAAGTATTGTTTGAAATCAAGTTGAAATGATTCCAAGGGCATATTTTAGAATATATATCAATATTGGATTCTAAAATGGCCCCTAAAAAGAATTCAACACCCGTTAAGCCTTTAGAAGGCTCTACTATGACTCATGAAGATGAAGAATGGCACCATGACATATCAAAATTACAAAAGCAAGTACAACAAATTTCAGTCTCACAAAGAACAACAAAAAATGAAATGGAAGTTTTGAAGAAAGGCGTGGAAACTAATATGGATGGTTTGAAGAGAGGCGTGGAAGCTAAGATGAATGGATTGGAAGCTAAGATGGATGCCATGGAAGTGGGCATGGAAGCTAAGATGGATGACATGGAAGCTAAGATCGTTGAAAAAATGAAAGACAACATGGAAAACATGAAGAAGGATCTAAAAGTAGACATCGAAGGTTTGGCAAAGATGATACAAGAAATGTTTCCTAATGGTGAAAATATAGTAGAGGAAACTCATGATGAGAACAAAATAAATGTTAATCGTGATTTCATAAACTCTACTATTGGAGGGAAGAACCACCATATTCCAAAAATGGATATGAGGAAGTTTGATGGAAAGGATCCTGTAACATGGATACTACAGATGGAGCAATATTTTGATCTCCATAATGTGCAAAACACACAAAAGGTACGCCTTGCAACTTTACATTTAGAGCAAAATACATTTGTATGGTATCGATGGCTTTGCTCCCGTAAAAAAAATTTCACTTGGTAAATTTTTACGGAGGAAATGATAGCACATTATGAGGATACAAAGAGAAACACCTTCTTTAGCCAATTGATTAATCTCAAACAAAAGGGTTTAGTGGGGCAACACATTGAGGACTTCCAAAAATTGAATATCAAGGTAACTGATATTCCAGAGGAACATAGGATTGATCTCTTCATAGGAACTTTAAAGGATAACATCCAACATGAAGTTCGCGTTTTGGAACCTAATTCATTGGAGAAGGCATTCAGGTTGGCAAGAAAATATGAATGTAAAATTATGGCGACAAGGAAGCCTACCACTCAATTCTATAAAGAAGGAAGCATTGCCACGCCTAGATTTTCACAACCTACAAGGTTGACACCACAAAAATTGGAAGAAAAAAGAGCAAAAGGGCTTTGCTATAGTTGTGATAGCAAAAACACTAAATGTCATAAGTGTGCTGAGAAGAAATTATTTTACACAGATTGTGAAGAATAAGAAGAAAATGAACAAGAAGAGGATATACACCAGGAACCAGCCCTAGAAAAGGAAGAAATGAATCCGACCATATCGTGTAATGCACTGGCAGGAATTACCACTCCTCAAACTCTCAAGATAGAAGGACATATCAAGAATAAAAGGGTAATAGTGTTGATTGATTCAGGTAGCACCCATAATTTTATTCATTGTAAGGTAGCCAAGGAATTAAATTGTTTCCTATACCCAGCACCGGAATGTTAGGTGATGGTTGGAAATGGAGAAACTATAAATTGCTCGGGAAAATGTCATAATATCAAGATAACCATGGGGGAATATGTATTGACTAGTCAAATGCTTTCCATTCCTATGGGAGGTGCTGATGTTGTACTAGGAGTACAATGGTTACAATCTTTGGGGACGGTAGCTTTTAATTTTCAAGAACTTTTCTTGAAATTTTTTTCAGAAGGAAAGGAAGTCGAATTACGAGGTATTGCAGGGAAGCCAGGAAGGATAATAAGCTCTAATGTCATGAAAAATATTCTAAAGAAAAAACAATGAGGTGTAATTGCACAATTATGCTCACTAGAAGTTCCAACATCAAAATCATCTATTTCTGCAGATCTCCAACAAGTCTTGAACAACCATTCCAAGGTGTTTGAAACTCCCAAAGGACTCCCACCTATTCATGATCATGATCATGCTATTCATTTGATTCCAGGAAGTGTTCCTCCAAACATCAGGCCTTATAGATATCCTTACGTCCAAAAGAGCGAGATTGAACGTATGATTGCAGAAATGTTAGAGGTGGGTATAATTCAACCTAGTCAAAGTTCTTTATCTGCTCCTGTAGTGTTGGTACACAAGAAGGATGGATCATGGCGAATTTTTTTGGATTATAGGGAGCTCAATAATCTCACCATTAAAGATATATTTCCCATTCCTGTGATTGATGAATTATTGCACGAATTACATGGAGCAATTTATTTTACCAAGTTGGATCTTCGTTCAGGATATCATCAAATTAGAATGAAGACTGAAGATATTCCAAAAACAACATTTCGAACTCATGAGGGTGATTATGAATTTTTGGTCATGCCTTTTGGCCTTACCAATGCACCTTCTACATTTCAAGGGTTGATGAATTCCATTTTCAAACCCTTCCTTAGAAAATTTGTGCTAGTATTTTTTGATGATATACTAATCTACAGCAGGTCTTGGAAGGATCATGTTGAACATGTTGACGGGGTGCTCAAACTATTGCAGGAGAAACAATTATATGCAAAAACATCCAAATGTTTCTTTGGAGTACAAGAGGTGGAATATCTGGGTCATATTGTATGTCACGAGGGTGTTAAGGTAGACCCTAACAAAATTAAAGCCATTAAGGAATGGAAAGTCCCCACAACCATAAAGCAGTTGCGAGGATTTCTCGGGTTAACATGGTATTATCACAAGTTTGTTAAGAATTATGGGAGAATAGCAGCACCTCTAACAACATTATTGAAGAAAGATGCATTTTCATGGACTCCTAAAGCAACTAAGGCCTTTAAACATCTTAAAGAGGCAATGTGCCTAGCACCGGTCTTAGCTACACCAGACTTCACAAAAACATTTATTGTGGAATGTGATGCCTCAGGAAATGGAATTGGTGTAGTTTTAATGCAGGAAGGAAGAACCATTGCTTTTGAAAGTCGTCCAATCAAAGGAAAGTATTTACAGAAACCTATTTATGAGAAGGAAATGTTAGCAATACTGCATGCACTAAAGAAATGGCGAACTTACCTAATGGGAAGACACTTCAAGGTAAAAACTGATCTTGATAGTCTTAAACACTTTTTGGAACAAAGACTATCTTCAGAAGAGCAGCAAAAATGGGTCACAAAGATGTTGGGTTATGACTTTGAAATAATCTACAAAAAAGGAAAAATTAATGTTGTTGCAGATGCACTCTCAAGAAAGAATGAAGAGGTGGAAGCATTGCTTTGTGCCATTTCTATTATCCAACCAGATTGGATAACCGAAGCAAGAGATGAATGGAAGAAGGACAAAGATGTATGGACACTCATTCAAAAGTTGCAGCCAGATCCTAGTACATCTGATACATTTAGTTGGAAAAATGATTCCTTATGGTACAAAGATCGCTTATATCTTTGTAAGAATTCCCAACTAAAACAAAAGATTCTTCTGGAATTGCACACTTCTCCTTTAGGAGGACACTGAGGATTTTTAAAAACTTACCACAGGGTGAAGAAAGAATTTTTTTGGGATGGCCTTAAATCTGATATTCAAAAGTTTGTGGCGGAATGTTTGGTTTGCCAGCAGAATAAAGTGGAAACAATTAAGACCCCGGGACTTCTAAAACCTTTATCCATTCCAAGTCAACGTTGGGAGGAGATTTCAATGGATTTTATCACAGGTTTACCTAAGTCGAAAGGAAAGAGTGTCATCATGGTGGTAGTTGATAGACTTACCAAGTATGCACACTTTTGTGCATTATCTCATCCATTTAAAGCAAGTACGGTTGCTACTACATTTATGGACAGAATTCAAAAGCTACATGGAAGCCCAAGGGTTATTGTGAGTGACAGAGATCCCATTTTTACTGGAAATTTTTGGACGGAGTTATTTTCTTGTTTGGGTACTCAATTAGCTCATATCTCCTCTTATCATCCTCAATCTGATGGTCAAACTGAGATAGTAAATAGATTTTTGGAAGGATATCTTGATTTTTTTGTATCTGATAAACAAACAAAATGGGTCAAGTGGTTACCTCTCGCTGAATGGTGGTATAACACTTCCTTCCATACTGCAGCAAAAATGACCCCATTTATGGAATTTTATGGATATCATCCACCATCCATCACATCATCTTTAAGAGAAAATTCGAAGGTTCAAGCAGTGGAAGATCACATCGAGCATCAGCAAGAAGTTTTCCAACTCTTAAAGGATAACCTGAATTTGGCATAAAATCGAATGAAACAATAGGTAGATCAACATTGCAGCGAAAGAAGTTTTGATGTAGGAGATTGGGTATTTTTACGGCTACAACCATACAAACAATTGTCCCTCAAGCAAGCTAAGAAGGATAATAAATTATCACCCAAGCACTATGGTCCTTACAAGGTGTTTCAAAATATTGGTACTATGGCATACAAATTGGATCTTCCTACTTCTTCGCGAGTACATCCATTTTTCCATGTTTCATGCTTAAAGAAGGTTATAGGTGAAAATATTCCAGTTCAAACAATATTGCCAGAACTTGATGAGGAAGGAAAAATCATATTGGAACCTGAAGCGATCATGGAAACAAGAACTCGACAGCTACGGAATCGATCAATTTCAGAGTATCTCATCAAGTGGAAGAACTTACCCACTAAATATTCTACATGGAAGGATGAGAATTTTATACACAAGCACCCGGAGCTACTCAAGCATTGAGGACAACACTTTTTTGAAGGAGATGGGAATGTTAGGTCCCTATATCACTAGTATAGTCCCTTATAATTGTTAGTGTAACCCCCTTATTGTTATTATTGTACCCTTGTAACCCCCATTTTGTTATTATTGTGCCCTTAAATTATTATTGTTAGGTCAGCTAGGATTACATTATGGCCCACTAGGATTACATTATGGCCCCATGGACTCCTATATAGAGAAAGGAGGTTTTGTAAATTGTATCATCCAATAATTGTTCATTTATGTAATGTATTAGAGGTTGCCCCCTTGAAGTGGCTTATTTCTAAGGCGTTGATATCTATTTTCTTCTATTTTTGAAGTTGGTTACACAACATGCACCGGGAAGGTGTGTACAGAGTGCACAATGTCCAATGTGCTAATGTTTTGTGCGGTTATTTTGTCGTAATTTTTTTTTATTTAACGTTGTTCTGGTGCGTGGGGTTTTATGGGAGCACCGGAGCATTTCTTCTTTCCGCACTGGGCGATTTCTGTTTTCGTGCAATTTTTATGAGACATTGGTGCGGACGTTGTGTAATGCACCAGGGTGCTACTGTAACCAAATGCAACGGGCGGGTGTCTACGAAGCACACGATGTCTGGTGTGGAAATGTTTTGTGCGGTTTTTTGGCTGTATTTTTTTTATTTAACCCTGTTCTGGTGCATGGGGTTAATGGGCGTCCTGGGGTGTTTATTAATTCCGCATCCGGTTGTTTCTGTTTTCACATGCTTTTTATGAGACACCGGTGTAGAAGTGTTGTAAAGAACAAGTGCGCTACAAAAATAAAATGCACCTGGTGGGTGTGTACGGAGCACACGGTGTCTGGTGTGCCAATGTTTTGTGTGGTTTTTTGGCTGTAATTTTTTTTTACTTAACCCTATTCCGGTGCGCATGGATTTAAGCGAACATCAATGATTTTGCTTTATTCTGCACCAGGCGGTTTCTGTTTTCGTGCTCGTTTTATGAGGCATCAGTGCAGAAGTGTTGTAAAGAACCGGTGTGCTACATAAATATAATGCATCGGGCGGGTGTGTACAGATCTCATGATGTCTGGTGTGCCAATGTTTTGTGTGCACCGGTGCTTTCTCGTGTTGAACACATCGGTGCGTTGTACGGTGATGAGTGCAGCAGACGAAATACATCCGCAAAAACCTCTGCCTGCTAACCTCCTCTAGTAACCTCCACTAGAAATGGATGTCTGGCATATTTTTATAAGGGGTTCCTCAAAAAAATATGCTAGAGGGTCTTTTCCTTGTAGTGTGAGAACTCCTTAGTTCTCTCCGGCTATTGGTCTTATTCTAACCTTTTTAGGATTTCAATTATCATATTCTCCTTGAGGGCTTCCTCTGTCCCTGTCTACCTTCCAACCTCAACTGGATTATTTATTTATATGTGTAGCTTCATTGCTGCAAGGGTTTTCTTCTTTCATAGTCATTGATACCATAAAGTGTTCTATAACTAAGATCATACATTTTTGTGATAAAAGTTTCTTATTCGCACCTTTATTTTCATAACATCTCTAGTTGTATAGGTTTCTACCTTCACTCAAAAATTATTTATCCAAACATAAAAATAAAACAAGTTATACCTATCTGGTTCTCCTCCTATGATATTTCAATATCTCAATTCTCCCATTTCATCTTATGGATGGTACTCGTATGTTTATTTCTAGTTTTCCAATTGTATGGAATTTTACCTAGATTTCTAGAATCCTTTTTCAAGGTTTATCTTTCATATGCTATCTCCTACCCCTTTTAGAATACCTTCTAGTCTAGTATACTTTGTCTCTACCTCTATGTCTTGCTTTCTAAACCATGTCTTTACAAAATGACAAAAATGTTAGTTACTATTCAAATAAAGAGTGAAATCGTTACTTCTTTCATTGACTCTATTCTCCTCTTTACTGGTGGTAAGATTCGTTGGCTCATTCCTTCGTCTAAAAAAACTCTACCAAGATCACCTTTCCCTACAGTTGTAAACACCCCATCCCCACATTTACCCAATTTCATCAGTCTACCAGGGTAAACATCAGATGAAGATTTATTATGACATAACCCATCCTCCATGCTTCATTTATGTAAGTGGGGCCAACAACTTAGACTTACAGACCCCAACCTAACATCCTACAAAGCTTTAAGGACACTCAAGGGTCAAAGAACAACCCCAGGTGACCCAACCTTGAGCTGGACTAATTTTCCAGGGACTTAGGCTACCAACCACATGCAAAGGTGTACATGAGTGCAATTTTTATTGTCCAACTTCATTCACAACACTCCCTCCATGTGGTTTCATCCCAAATTATCTAATTCAGATGCTATGATCCTGAGATATGAGCCATAATTTAAGGCCAACCTCTAAACCACTACCCAGAATTTCCCGAGGCTTTCCAAAACGATAAATGAGTTGAATTCAATGCTAATAATAAAAAACTTTAACAATGACTTGACCTAACCATTCCTAACCATGACATTAATTTCGCCAAACACATAGTGAACATGTAATCTACACGTCATGAATGCATATCATAACATAGGAGTATGAAAATTATCTGAGAATCACAAAGAAGGTCTAATTCCCTCTCATAATAAGTAAATAACATTTGTTATCACATGCATTCATTAGCCATGAAATTCCTATTAAATCCCAACCAAGGCATAGCTTGAGTACATTGAAAATCCAGACTTATAACTAGCACAAAGCTATATTAATAACTATGACATAACAACATTCAAATCACCATAATAACAAGTACAATTTCTCATAGTTTACACTAGGAAAATATATCTTATTAACTTGTGGAAAATCTAACCAAGTCAGGGACTTCCACGTACAACTTGACCATATATTGGGTTGAATGAAATCTCTCTTTCAGCCAATCACCCAGGTGGAATATTCCAAGCATAAATGTGGGATCTCAAGATATAAAAAAATAGGGCTTCTCGAAGATTAAACCACCTCCACCCTCTGACTATCGTGATCCTACCAAAATCGGTCACGAGATCACTAAGCCCAAAATAAATCTTGGATGTCTCAGATTTTCTTCACCAACACCCTTATGAATTCACATTTCTCAACTCACTTATCAAGGGCTTCCAAAATATTAAACCACATCTACCTGCAACAGTTGGTAATTTTCCTAAGATGACCTCACTTGTTTCCAATACCTTCTCGAAATCCAAAGCTCAACCAAGAAAAGAATCTCGTCACACCTTGGCTATTCAGAAATGAAAATTTTTTTGAAACCACTATCAAACGAGAAAAAACCCATGCCAATGGAAACAAATGAACCAAATGACCAAATGCATGCACTATGCATTCACACCTTAGCTAGGAAATCACACATGCAACTTGTTACCTACAAATCCTCTTGTTGAAGATGCTTGATCCAACGTTCCATGCTTTTCCTTTGCTCTCTATTCCTTCCTTTGTTTTCCTTTGCTTGCTTGTTTGCCTTCTCCTCTTGCTTCTCTTCTCTCTCTAAAAATAATTTCAAAGAAAATCTGACAAAATGCTGTGAACTAATCCTCATAAGCCTTTTTATTATTGAGGCCTCTATTTTTCCTTCAATTTCATTCTCTTGAAAATTTGTGACCCTTCACCTCCCTTTTCTCATATTTTCCTTTATTTTCATAAATAAATGCCAATTAATGCATATTTTCCTTTGTTGATGTCTTGTCCAAATTCTTTACATAATAAACCTAAATGAACCCATTAGGATTTTATTCCCGACATTCATCCTGAAATATGTGTCCCGTGACTTGTGCCTTATCCTCTTTCCTTTATTAACTTTATTACGTGGAATTTATACTCAGGACTAAAGTCTTCCTTAATCTGCAGCTTTTATTTGTAAGGCACTTATATCACATGATAACAAACCTCTCTAGTGTCTTGCTTTTTCTTTTCCCATAATCTCTCAGAAATTTTCTATTCTCGCTTAAAAGCCACAATTTCCATTCGTCAATCTGGCCCCTCTAACAAACACACATTTGTCTCGTCAAAAAACTTCAAAAATAAAAAAAACTACAAGAAAAAAGCACATTGGTGAGGGCCATGCTTGTGACGAACCTTTAAGGTCCGTCACTAATGTCACATATGGTGACAGTCCTTAAAAAATCGTCACTGTAAGTGTATATTGTGATGGACCTTTATGGTCTGTCACCAAAGACATTTTCAATGACACTTTTGGTGAGGGTTGTTAAAGGCCCATCACTAATTATCTCTTTGGTGACACTTCTAGTGATTAAATTTTAATGACCCTCACCAATTCTCTTTTTGTTACTTTTGGTGACAGTCAAAAATTTCCGTCATCATTGATCATTAAAAAACTGTCACTGTAAGTGTATATAGTGTTGGTCCTTTATGGTTCATCACCAAGGACATTTTCAATGAAACTTTAGGTGAGGGTCGTGAAAGGCCCATCACTAATTCTCTCTTTGGTGACACTTCTAGTGACGAACTGTTAATGACCCTCACCAATTCTCTTTTTGTTACTTTTGGTGATGGTCAAAAAATTCCCGTCATCATTGATCATTCCAATGAGTTTTTGATGATGCTATGTGCCTGTTAATATATTTTTTTCAAAAGTTAACGATTTAATACCATTATTGTGAAGTATTTTTTATAATATGTCCAAGGCCATAGTGGTTATGGTTAGTCAATTTTTTAGAAGTAATTAGTGTGTATCATTTCCCTCAAGTAATGACTAGTCGAATAGAGATTTCCTATGGGTCAACACATGATTCATATATATTAAGTTTATTATCTAGAAAATTCTCTTTAGATAAAGTTCCACTATTGCGTGTAGGAAATATATTATTTAATACATAATCAAGCTTTGACAATTCTATTAATGATAAATACCTAACGATCCTCACCAATCTGGGCACGCCTTAAATTAATGCTTTGGCGCACACTGACATTTCTTAGCACCCCACATGTATTGGAACATCTTTGTACCTAGAACATCTTGTGATGACACTGACGCCCATGCACATGGTGGCATGCGCTAGCACAACATTGAACTATCCTAGCATGTGTTAGCGTGCTGCATATAGTCCCTAGCATGCCCTGGAACACCTTGGTTGAATGCATTGACATACATTAACACTTGGCACACAATGCCACTTGCCATGTATTGGGACCTATTATTAGTGTGCCTAGCATGCCCCTTTTCAAAAAGATAAAGTCTTGACTTATTAACCCTCTTATTGGTTCTTCGTTTTATTGCCTTGACACATATTGACATACCTTGGCACCCTGCACCACATCGTTAGCACCTAGCATGTATTGGCATATCTTGGCACTATTAATTGGCATATGATATAATTAGCACACCGTGGAACTCCCAAGCACACTTTGGGAATTTTTGACATGCCTTGATATTCCCTAGCATGCCTTACCAATGCTTAGCATACCTTCTGAGTCCCTCCTTGGCCTGACAACTAACACTCGTTAACACTAGTCTCTGGCACACATTCCTCATATTCATTAAATTCCATGAATTTTTACCTAGTGCTCCCTTAATTTTTTTTCCTGGTAATCCTTAACACTCATCAACATGCATTATCACTCTCTATCACACCTAATCAGCACTCTTCAACATTACCTTCCACTTCATAACATGCGTAACACTAGTCCCTGACACATATTGGTGCTTGGCACGTGTTGGTGCTTGGAAAGTCTTAGCATGTATGGAATACGTTGAGATGCCTTGGTATGATTTGGCATGGTTTAATATTAAATTTATTTGTGATTATCAATTGTTAGAAAGTAGATGAGAAGCAACAAAGGAATACTTGGCACTTAGAATGCACTAAGACTTTTCACTTGGCACCAATTGCTTCCTAGTGTTGGTGTGCCTAGCATGCCCCTCTTGGAAAAGGTAAATTGATGACTTATTAACCATATTATGTGTTCATTTCCAAGTAGTTTAAATTTTTTCTGCCTTTTGTTGTCTTGACAGTAGCTAAAACGCATTGACACACCCTTGCACATCTTGGCATGCCTTATCACTTAGCACATCTTAGAATGTTTGACATGTATTCCCACTATCTGGCACATCAAGGGGGTGAAGAGAGATGTAGTCCTAAAGTAGGTCAACTAAGAGGGAGAGTAAGGGTTGCTAAAGGGAGGTCATGATCATCCTCCAAGAGAAAGATCATCATGTGAGGGTTCAGAAGAATGTTGCATACCTTAAGGGTCAGTTTGCACTAGGAAGTAGGATGGCATATTGTTGGTTCTCTTCTGGAAGATTGAGCTTAAGAGAGGTTTCTCATGAGAATCTGGGCATGTGATTTCAATGGTGTCTTTTTGTGAAGGCCGCATCAAATTCTGAAATGTTGAAATTTGCAACAAGAAACAGTGAGATTGGAAACCAGAAAGGACGAAAAAAAAATGCACCCACACTAGTGAGGAACTTTGATGCACCAGGAGTGAGGAATGTGGGGCGTATAATTTATTTTTCCCTAAAATAAACTGGACAATAAATTGCAATTTCATCTCAAAAAAACTTGTGTCAGTTAATTAAGTCATGATGACCGAGTTAGCTCAAGAAATTCAAGTACTTGAGGGTCTAAGATGAGGCATCTAGAGGGATTCTAATATTTTTTGGGTCCAGTTGATGTTGATGCATTAGTGGGGTGCAAGTGTAATTAACTCAATTAAATGCGTTAAATTTAGTTTAACTCATTCTAACTGAGTGATGAGCTAGTGAGAGGTCGAGTGAATTAAATTAGATTTAATTCACAATGAGTGATCAATCATATAAATGATAATTCACTATTAATAGTTGCATGCATCTCAGTTTTGAGGAATACCCAGTTGAGATAGAGGTTAAAGGGAACATAACTATCAGTTGTATTCAGAGAAAATTTCCCATGTGAACTTATAAAGTCATTGGGATTCCATGATGGATTGCCCAATCAAGGAATACTGATTTTCCTAATTAATAAGGAGTTAATTCCTTAGGAATTGCATGAGCAAGGCAGGCTAAAGGATGAGAATTGGCTAAGTACTAGAATGAGATTTCCTAGATCAACGGGAGACAATTGACAGAGTGCTGGAGAATCTCATGAGAGATTAATAATTAATGTATTGTTTCATGATTCCTTGACTTAATACACAATAGAGATAGAGGGGTTTTGAGCAGTTATTTTCCCCAAATACATCATGTTGTTGTGTGATTGATAATTTATTCTCTTACTTATATGTGATTGTGCGACTGTGCTTTGTTTCCGCAAATTGTAGGAAGGATTCAATATCTTGTTTTATTAGATTACAAGATTATATTGAATCTCATTGGTTAGATTTTCTACATGGTATCAGAGAAGGAATTTTTTGGGCGGCAGGTTTTCAGAGAATATTTGAATATTTTGGTGTGAAATTTTCAAAAAAAAAATAGAATATTTGGATTCCTTGAGGAAATATACCCAAATGGAAAAAACAAATCGGTCGAATCGGAGCTTGGATGAGGGAGATATCATCGATTTAAAATCAACTCTTTTTTAGAAACTCTTTGTAATGTCGGGACAATTACACTGTGCGCGAGTCAAGAACCTATATGTAATTGAGGTACTAGATGCATGCAAATATTTGAGGAGAAAGGAAGAAGTTAGAGACTTGGTGGTTTAAACGAAGCATAAATTACCTCTAAACATGCATCCTCATGAGAAGCAGTCTTAGAAGGTTGTGGAGTAGCTACCACAATTGGAGAAGCAGAGAGGAGACTGAGTGGAAGCATCCACTCAAGAAGAGACCTCCATGAGGGGGAAATTTCAATCCATATGGGAAGAGGGAGCAGCCATACCTTGAGGTGTATTGTGGGGTGATGTGTAGACATAATCCCAAGATAAGAAATTTGGGCAAGGTCGACTGAGATGGCGTGTCTCATGGATCGAACTTGGCTACGAGGAGCCCACAATACAATAGTAGTACGAAGGATCTGTTAGATTGATGTAGTTAGATGTGAGAAAGATAGAAATCAGAGTGACATATCTCAAATACTTGATCACAAATCAGAGTTAGCAATAGTTCAAAGGGCATGGATGCAGATGTCAGCAGCAGCGCAGAGAATCCAGTACTAGATAGGTGTAGTAGCTAGTAGAAATCAGAAGACTCTAATGACAGATGCATTATAATGAGTAAGCTTTTCAGAGGCTATTCAGTTTCACGATTTGCAGGTGCAAAAAACATTAGAGAAGTGTAGCATGCAGAACATTCCAAAGGTACCAGATGAGGATAGATTGAATTCCTTTCTTGTTGAGAGGGAGTGTTGAAATTTGCAACAAGAAATAGTGAAATTGGAAACTAGAAAGGACAAAAAAAAATGCACCCACAATGGTGAGGAATTTTGATGTACCAGGAGTGAGGAATGTGAGGCGTCTAATTTATTTTTCCCTTAAATAAATTGGACAATAAATTGTAATTTCGTCTCATAACAACTTGTGTCAATTAACTAAGTCATGATGATTGAGTTAGCTCAAGAAATTCAATTTAAGGTGATCAAGATGGATATTGGTGGCCACCCACATATTCCACTTGGGCCCTCACCATTGTCTCTTTCAGTTTTTCATTTTCCTTAATTATAGAAAAATTTACTATTTTTGTCAGTTTTTCGGGTCCTGAACTTCTAGAGCCATTTTTAGGCCCCAAACGATTTTTTTTGGTCATGAAAGCTTTAGTGATTTCATAGAAATTCCATTAGCAGTTGTATTCCTCATAGAGATCTTCCTAACGAGGTATCATGTGCGTCAAACGAAGATCATATGACCAAGTTATGACCCCGGAAAGTTGGCTGCCCAACTAACCCAAACGGGGCCCATAAACTCTAGGTGTTACATCTCCTCGGGTTAGGGTTTTGGTTGTTTAGGGTTTTATCTTATTTTTAACTAATAAAAAAGAACCTTGATCCTTATTGTAACATATTTCAAAGGAACATAACTATCAGTTGTATTTATAGAAAATTTCCCATGTGCAATTATAAAGTCATTGGGATGCCATAATGGATTGTGCAATCAAGGAAGGTTGATTTTCCTAATTAATATGGAGATAATTCCTTAAGAATTGCGTGAGCAAGGCAGGCTGAGAATTGGCTAAGTATTAGACCGATTTTTCCTAGATCAACAGGAGACAATTGGCAAAGTGCTGGAGAATCTCAAGAAAGATTAAGCATTGTATTGTTTCATGATTCCTTGACTTAATACAAAATGGTGATAGAGGGTTTTGAGCAGTTGCTTCCCCAGATACCTCTTGTGTTATGTAATTGATAACTTGTTTCTCTTAATTATATGTGACTGTGAGATCGTATGTGGAAGGATTCAGTATCTTGTTTTAGTACATTAAAAGATCAGATTGAATCCCATTGGTTAGATTTTCTACATGAAATAGAAGAGAGGGTTGGTACCATATTGCCTTGTGGTGGTTAGTAGGCCATAAGGTCTATGATAAATACCAACATAAATGGAGGAGAGCTTGCACTGTAATGTAGAGCCATAACAGAAGTGGACGCAGGCGTAATATTGATTGATTTAACCCTAGTTTTAGGGTCGACATTGAGATTTGAAGTTCATGTCAAGATTCAGTCAAATAAATGCCCAGAATCTATGGATCCATATGAGCTAGGTCGAGTCTCTTATGGAGGCAAGAGTTGTGTTTTTTCTATTTGTGGATAGGGTTTGTTCTACAAAAATTAGAAGTACATAAGTATAATGCCCTAGTTAGGACAGTTTCCTAGCATGTTTAGTTCATAATATATTCCCTTAAGACTGTGACAAATTTGCGTAGAAGAAGACGGGTTATGACCGTTAGAGCGAGGTTTATTTCTGCAATAAATACCACAGATCTACAACATGGTTTTCAGACTCAGTATGTGTGGACATAATAGATCCAACGGAGGGTGGAACCTGAGCAGAAGATTGAGCATGTAGAAGAAATGTTCCATATGAAGAATGGATTGACATGCAAAGGAGTTGATTTTGGTAGAATTTCCATAGAGTTTTAGACAAATATATGAAGAAACCTATAAAATATTCGTAAATGAACTATTAGTGGCTGATTTGTGACCCTAGTTCAGTCATCTACAGATTATTAGAAGTATGATAAGAGGAGTAATCCATATTTTTTCATAGACTGGACAACAAAGATCAAATTGTCGATACACAAGAATAGTGATCTTGAGAGGACTCAAACCCTTGTTAGGTGGCAGATTTGAAGAGCCCTAGATGAAGACAATATTGTGGGCCCTAGATCAGTAAAAATAATTGACTGTGGTTGGGCAGATTGATGGTAGTCCAAGTACAGTTGGAGGGTTGTTAGGTTACTATCAAAGAAGAGCCCCGACTCTTGTTTTGGTGAAGGACAACAAAATTGGTAGATGTGCAAACTTTGAAGGACTAAAGTAGCAATCAAGTGGGCCAGCCAACTAGCCCTAGTTCACTATATTGTAGAGGATTGATTCAGAGAGAAGAAGGGCAACCTCCATAGCCCTGAACTTCTCATCTTGGAGTTGTAATATGGCAAAAGTGGGCATACCAAAGAGTTGTTCACAAATGGAATTGTGAACAACTTTTTACCACTCAAACTAGTAGTGGACCTAAAAGGGGTTCCTAAGAGGGCAACTTCTAGGACAAGGGAAACAATGGAGGCTTAACCCATTTTCACCACAACTAAGGCTCCGTGCTCTTCACGGAATTTCACTGATGGGTGGAGTCCAGGTAGTTTAGGAAGTCACTTGTAGAGTATAGGTCAGTGAATAGGTGGGAAGTGACCCTCAAAACCCTTTCCCTAAGATAAAATAAAGAATGGGACTTGCTTTCCTTTTAAGCAAGTGAATTTATCTTCTAGGGAGAGAGGAGGGGCATTGAAGGGTTGAGGGAGAAGAAAAATAATTATGAAGGAAGTTCTCAATCCCTAAAATCCTTTGGGAACTTGGATTCCCAAATGGTCCTTGATGAAAGGCCTTTGACACCAAATGGGACCACATGGGGCCAAGTGGACCGAGACCAGGTTCGGGGATGGAATTTAGCAACCAATGATGTTCCTATCCTGGTCAAGGTGAGGGGAAAGGATCAGACAAGAGTTTTTACTTCGATAGGTCAAATTGATCCTACTAGGTTCTATCCTTGGGACCACCTAGGAAAAACTTGATCCTAGAGCTAGGGCTTCAAGTATCCGGAGATTCCACCATCGGAATTGGCCCAAGTTCTAAGGAGAGTGAGGGCACCCAACAACGCAGCTGCCTCTAGGAGATAGAAATTTTCCTCTGGCTATATTCCTAGGAAATTGTTCCCCTAGGTGACCTAATGGGGCTAGAGCTAGGGAATGTGAAAATTTCTTAATCTAAGAAACCCTACTACAATATCTTAATTTAATTCTCCTACTTGAATTAAGTTACAAGTTAATTTCTGAAATATTTAATAAATTAGTGAAGTAAATAGTAAATACAACTAGCAACCTACACATACAGATCAAATATTGAATAACATGCTGATAGACAAAGTGACACACTGATTTTCTGGACAACTGTCCGTGGAAAAAATGCAATGCGGGAAAACCGGTGCAGCTAGCTCTAGAGGGTTTTCATTATTATGCAGAATCTAAGTAGAACAATCCTGGGCACCAAAAATGTTTCACCCAACAGAGAAATAAAAATGGCAGTAATATGCTGCTCTGAATCCCTCTACGTCAGCCTGACTGGCCTATGTCGACCTCTGCGCTTCTCCGTAAGGGCCTACGTCACACGTGAAGGGCTTACACTGACCCTGTGTTTCCCTGACTGGGCATGCATCAACCCTACATGGCTCCTGCTACCTCTGCACTGCCCCTACTGGCCTTTGGCTGGACTAAGTGGCTCTTGCTGCCCCTGTTGCTCTAGCTGGATGGAATGCTTATGCAGAAAAATCATAGGTAAGAAGTAAGTCACTGGCCAAAGGTAACGCATAACTGTCACAAAAATTGAGGAAATGAAATGAAAATAGATCAATGTCCACAAATAACTGAAATAACTCAAAAGGACTAGAGAGTAAAAGCTTTGACAACAACAATAAGTGCTTATAGAATTAGCTAAGAGAATATAGGAGACTAGTTCATGAGGTTAAAATGTTGTATAATTGTTGGCACAGGAAAACTGTATAATTGTTAGAGTAAATCTTTGCAGGAACCATTAGTTGGTGATCATCAATAATCATTTCATTTCATCAAGTACCCTGATGAATGGGCCTTACAAGCTATTTGCGTAGACAAATGCCGCAGAAGTTGTGTGATGGAAAAATATTCACACTATAATGAAGAAAACACCTACCAAATAAGGATGATATTTCAAATGGGGAAAGAAACTATTAGCTCCCTGTAATCAGGAAGATTGGCAAAGTCCAACAGCAGGGAGAACATCGTTTCAACCACTTTGGGATTCTAGGATCTAGCCCTCTTGAATCCGGAGAGGGATCTCTCCAATTAGTGTAAAGATGGATTTATCCTTAAAGGTTTTGGGTAATTATATTAGGCTAGTTATGAAGGTTGAGGGTTTTTTGTTTGTTTTGGATGGTTGAGCATGATTATGGCTTGAGTGGAAAGTCCTAAATGGAAAGAGTTTCAAAGGTGTGAAGTTGCAAGCAAATAGAACAAGCTTTGGCCAAAAATATGGATGCAATGCTGGTTTTAGTCCATTGGGCTATGGAGTCATAATAGGGTTTTAATTGAAACAACTAGGTTCAAGAGTGGTCTATGGGGCAAGTCATCTATGTCTAAGGATCTCTTTAAAGTTGATTTATGGAATGAAATGATACAACAAGAAGGGGAAATTAAATAGATGAAGAACAAAGAGCAGCCCAAGATCTGGTAAGTACTTTGAAACTGGCCAGCTTTTGAAATATGATTAAGAAAAACATAAAAGCAACCCAAGATTTGGTAAGTACTTCAAAACTAGCTAGATTTTGATTTACTTGCAATAGAAAACATTCAAACACACAAGAAAACACAAATGATGATGAAAAATGGTTTAAGATCTGGTAAGTACTTAGAAACTAGCCAGCTTTCAACACATTCTTAGGGAAACTTTCAAATAGTCTTTTGGGATAAAACTAGGACAGTGCTTACCATAACTTCCTTAGTTCATCTCTACTTAACATAAACTAAAAATAACTTTAAAGAATAAAAATTAGCTAAGACAGTAGGATGAGGGAACGCCAGCATTCCTAACTGTTCAAACTGAATTAAATCATTCCTAAATAACACAAATAAGAAGAAAACATTTAGATAAAGCTTATCAGTCAGAGAAGGGTACTGATATACAGTAAATCCTAACTCTATGCTTGCTGTTCTTTATAAGATAAAATGGACAGAGTGAAAACAAAAATAAAATAATGATTTACAATAAGAAAAACATCACCGTCGATATAGACCAGGATCCCATAAATCAGCTTATATTGATGCTTCAAACCAGTTACAACTTTAAGTCCTATGTTTTAGGTTAGCAATCATCTTCAATTCTCAGCCTAACTATTCTATCACTAGCAGAGCCTCAAGAGCCTTTGAACACTATTTACAATCAGAAATTTCGAGCACAAGTATATTTCAAAGTTCTGCAACCAACATTTTCTCATCTTCTACAGAAGTATTTGTAGAAGGAATAAGGAGGTGAGATCTGATAAAAGATCTCTTGTGTTCAATTAATACAGATGAATGCTTCTCGGCCTTTGAGGAGCTTAATGGAGAAGAGTACAAATATTTTCACTGTATTAACTAATTTACATTTAAGAATTAAGCTTGGTGGGAGCTTTTACTGACTTTAAGGCTCTCTTTCATGACAAAATACCTCTGCTGATATTTTACATTAAATTCCTTTCGCAGAATTAACTGTTTGGATGTGCTGAGGCAAATATCTTCGTTCTAATCAATAACTTCGGCCTCTATTTGAATGCTTTGAGGCAACAGGTGGGTTTTTGGTAGCTGAGAGGAATCAATTGGCCTTTGTTGTGGTAGTGGAGGCCTTCCTGTCTGATGATCTTTTGATTTTATTTAATTTTGTTTTTAATTTAATGGATTAGGCTTTTGATAATCAATCTTAGCCGTAATCCCCTAACTGTCTTCAATCCTCTGTTCTGCTGTATTTTGTCTTTGACACTAATACTCTTTTGTTTTTATTTCATTCTTTGTGTCTTGTTTGATGTGCAGGGCCGCACAAGGCTCATATGGCATCAATGCCCATGAAGGAATGATGAAACATGGATGTGAACCCTGTGAATGGCTTCTCTTTCATGAATCAAAGGCATGGGAATCGTCATCCCCCACCTTTAGCTTTTCTTAAATATAATGGAAAAACCATTAAACACATGCAAAATACAAAACTAATTAAGAAATCCTGTGTTATTGGGTTGAAATGCTTCAGAGGCTCTGGGGAGGAGCGTGGCCATTGGATGGCAGCATCCAACGATGGAGATTCATTTGCGGGAGGTTAAAAAGGAAAGCGGGGAAAGAATTAAGTCAGAACCGTTGAACGCGCAGAGATCGACGGTCGGGATTGGTCGTGACTACATAAAGTGAATGAGTCAATTTATAATAATATGGGTGTAAGATGTGAGAAAATACAAAGAAAAGAGGAAAAATCCCTTTGGCAGAGGAAATTTGGCAAAAAGTACAGTTGGGGGTTCGAGATGATCATGGGCCATCGGATGAGATCGGCCCACGAGATCAACGGCGGAGATTGCACGTTAAAAACCCTTTGGTAGAGGTGGAGGGTGATATGTAAATGGAGGTTTAGATCCAAGCCGTCGATCTGCAGAGATCAACGATGGAGGGCATGCACGATAACACATAAGGGAAAAGAGGAAAAGTGGTTTCTGGGAGCAAAACAGTTGTTTTCGCGTGGTGAAAGGGCGGGGAGGTGGTTTTTCCTTTTTGAACATGATATGCATTCCCGCCGGACACGTTGCCTTTCAAAACCACTAATATCGTGCGGCCCTCAGGAAAATAACCTTCGCACTAAAAGCAACGCAATATGAAATGTGGGTCGTTAGATCTGGGGCCTCAGATCTGACGGTGGAGAACGAGCGCGATATGGAATAGATGCGTAGAAAGATAGCGGGGAGGATAAATTTATTATGGGCCATCCGATTAGGGGATCAACGATGGAGATTAAATCTGGGGTTCAAAATGAAAAATATACAGGCAGTGGAAGGTCAAAGTAGGACCGTTGATCTGCAGAGATCAACGACTAGGATTGGCCTAAAGACATTATGAGCGAGGCTGCATATTTTTAACCAAAGTAAAGAAATGTGATCTGGACCATATGATCTGGACATGTGGACGGTCTAGATGCAATCAAAGGTATTTGATCAGTGGGGGCAAGAATTTTCACAGTGCCGATGCGAATGAGCACTGACCGTCGATCTGTAGATCAGATCGACGATGGGAAATAAATCGGAGGGGTTCAAGGATGGGGAAAGGTTAATAATCTGAGTGAAAGTGAGCCGTTAGATCTAGGAAGGCAGGGAGGAGATTAATGGCTCTCGATTGATCAGGAGATCGCCAATCGAGGAGAGAAATAGAATGCGCCCGATAAAATTTGCGACGTTGATCAGCTTGAGATCAACAACAGATATTGTTTGAGACATGTGCCGACGGAAAACCACTTTATAATATATGAAAACCCAAAAATTAATGAAATACAAAGGTTTTTATGTATCGGGTGGGTTATGAAATGGTCTGACGTCCGACTGCGGGGCCTTTGGTCTAGATGGAAAGCGATAGGCCCAGGGCTTATATATATAAGGGCCAATCGCATCAGAAAGTTAGGCTTGGGTTTTCAATATACCCATTTGGATTTTTGCGATGGGATCAGCACTTCGGAACATAAACTCTTGGTCCCGGGTGTAAGTTTACATGGAGTAAAGTGGGGGGAGCAGAGGTTATACAGTGGGGGCTCGATTGCATCAGAACTTTTGATGCGGGCTTTTCAATCTACCCATTTACATTAAAAAAAATTGTTTGGGCGCGTTTAGACCAAACTTAGGAAAAAGTGGGTTTATGAACTTTATAAAGGAAAATATCAATCGGGAATGGATTATTACAATGCTTTAGCGCCTGATTACGGGCACAGGAGTTGTATGGAGCGATAATATGATCGGGGGTTATGTATAAAGGGCTTAATCGCAACGGAGGCTTTCACATAAGAAAATGACTTGTGCGCTCTGATTTTTCCGATGAGATAAGTGTCGAAAGGGCTTAGCACTTGGTTTTAGGGCATGGGCATATGTGGGGAAGTGGTTTAGGATTTTAGCCCAAGGGGGCTTAAACCTGTAATACAAAAAAGTGTGTTTTTTATGAAATTTTCAGAGTTTTTTGATGGATTTGGGGGTTTCGAAAGAGTTCAAAAAGGAGTTTTAAACTCTGTAAAGGAGATTTTATGAAGGGGAAAAGGGGTACAATGAAAAATGGAGGAATTTCATGGGAAACAAAGGGGTAAAATGAAGGTTAGTTTTGAAGTGGAGGGAGGGTAAAAATGGATTTTTCAGGAGTCTTTCTTCATGGAAAAACAACAGAAAAAAAAGGAAACAATAGTGAATATTGAAACAAGGGCATGATGTCTTCAGGAGTCTTTAAGAGATAAACACTTTTTAGCAATAAAACTTGTTCCTTGAAGGTTCCAAAAAACATTTTAGCCACCATTTGATATGAAAATTTTTATTGGTGGCTAATAGTGGCTCCACTTAGGGATGGTGCCTTCTTGAAGGCATCGAGAACTTCAGACTTGCATTCTCTGGGAGGCTGATCAGTGCCTCATCCATTGGGCTGCTTTCTTTACTTGGATGATTTTCTTTGCTCTGAAAAATGTTAGCAGCATTCAAAAACAATGGATCTTCATCACTACAAGCTTTCTACCTACCCAATCCTACTGATCCGACATTTTTTCTTCTTTAGAGTGCACTTGGATTGGCAAACTCTTTCACATCATTTTATTCTTTTGAAAGCATAAAAATAATCTAATTCTACTCCTTATTTCTCCATCAAATCAGATTAAACAGTTGATTCCATATGCTTCTCTACCTAATCTACCAATCCGTTAGGATTAAATATTCTAATAGATTTTTATTCTCTAAATTCTAAAATAGAAATTCAAAAGCATACAAGTCAAGACTGATCAGTCTAAATTAGTGCTGATTTATGGCATAAAAAACAAGGTGCACATAGATATTATTTTGCAGAAAATTAAAACAAAATGGAAGGCTTAAGATCTGAAATTTTCAAAGCACTTCCTTCATATTTTTACAGCTCTGTTTTTGCCTCTTTTTTGAGCCGTTATTATTTTATCAACTGGTTCAGATTTTGAGCTGATTAGAACCAGTTATTCCTTTGTTTTGACAGAGAAATTTAAACAGATTTGAGTGATTCATGTTTTGGAAACATAGTTTCAGATTTTGAGCATGTTTGAACTGTTAATTTCTAGCCTAATCTACCTACTAATAAGCCAAGATTAAACAGTTTGGAAAATCGAATTCAGTATCCAATCAGCAGTACATTTAAAACTAATTAGTCAAGATTAGGCTATTCGACTAACTAGAAGTCTGTTTTTCAAGAGTGGCATTTAAGCTTGCATGCTTTCAGATTTGTTTTTCTTTTTGTCGGTATGGGGATGTACCTTTATTGTTTTTACATTCTACCCTCTTTTCTTTCTTTCACTGTTTCTGTATTTTTTAGCTTTCTAACTTTAAATGCAATGATGGATGAAATATTTATAATGAGAAAAAACATAGAAAGGCTTTTCAGAACATGACATGGATCAAGAGAAGAAATGCTTAAGAATCCTGCCATTGACAGGACCCCCAAACAGCTCTGCTCCATTCAACTCCTACAAGAAAAATGCATTATTACCAGCAGCTGAATGAATGAGGTAAGGGCCAAGCCACAGGTTGTCAAATTTTCCATGCTTGCCCTTATCTTCTCTCCTTGAGTCCCATTTTAAAACTTTTTCCCCAATATTGAAATTGTTGGACTTTGTTCTTCTGTCAAAAATATTTTTAATGATGTATTTCTTCTGCAATGCTTTGTTATAAACCTCCTCTCTAGTTTGCTGAAGGTGAATAATGTGATTTATCCTTCTGATCATGTCATTATCTTCAGACTGAACCTCTTGAATAAACTTCATAACTGGCACACCAAGGCTGGTAGGAAATATTGCGTCAATGTCATACACAAGCTGGTAGGGTGACATGCCAATAGATTTCTTCAAAGCCAATCTATCAGCCCAAAGTGCATGCACAAGCTTTGTGTTCCAAGACTTTTTTTTTTCCTCCAACAACTTCTTGATTATGTTCACTAAACTCTTGTTTGAGGATTCTGCAAGTCCATTACCTTGAGGGTAATAGGCCATGGAATGCCCCAATGTTATCTGATATTTCTGACAGAACTCAACCATATTATTGGATCCAAATGCTGCTGCATTATCAGTGATGATCTTGGTAGGACAACCAAATCTAGAGAGAATATTATTCTTCATAAATTTTATAATGACATAATCATTGGCTTTCCTACAAGGGATGGCTTCTATCCATTTAGTGAAGTAGTCTGTGGCAGTGAGAATCCATCTATGCTGAGCTGAAGATGATGGATGGATCTCACCTATGAAGTCGAGTCCCCACTTCTGAAAAGGGGCTTCAATAGTGATTGGATTCAGAGGTAGGGGTAGCATCTTCCTTTTGCCTTCAAAAAGATGACATTTGTGACAGGCAATTATCATCTTGTGTACATCAAGAAAAAGACTAGGCCAATATTAACTAGCCCTCAAGATTTTTTGGCTGTTGTCTTCCAGTATAAATGGACTCCACACTCCCCTTCATGGAACTTGTGCTTAAACTTCTCTACATCGTACTCAGGAAAACATTTAAGCAATATACCGCTTGCATTTTTCCAATAACGACATCTATCTATAATGCAATAGTTTACAACATTTAACTTTAAGAACCTTGCCTTAGTTTTTGTAAAATGAGGAGGTGTATTCAGATTAAGCAAAACATAAAGAATATCAACATACCAAGAGGAATTCATAAAATGATCTTCAACCATGGGAGTTGAGTTTTCCTCTTGTTCATCCAAAGTATTAATCATATTAATATCAAGAACTTCAAAATTGGATTCAGCCATCAATCTAGCTAGACCTTGGCCTTTGATGAGATTAGTGGGTTTTATCTCTAAATCATATTCAAGAATAACAACAATCCACTTACCTCTCTTACCATCTGGGTCCTGTGTTAGAATGTCTTTCACAACTGAATTTGGGACAAAGGTAATGATGTGTGAGCACAAGATGTATACTCTAAAGTATTTTAAAGCTTTAACCAAAGCAAAAGCTTGCTTTTCCATAATGTTATACTTCAAAGGCACATCTCTCAAAGCCTTGCTAAAGAATGCAATAGGTTAATCTTGTCCTTGTGGATTTTTCTGTAAAAGGACAACAACTATTGTATGTTCTGATGCAAATGAAAAAATATAAAAATCTTTTGAAAAATCAGGACTTATTAGAACCAGTGTTTTGGTTAATGCTTGTTTCACCAGCTCAAAGGAATTCTTTGCTTCCAATGTCCATTTTTCCCCTTGCTCCTTCTTCAACATGTTCGTGATATTTCTAAGGGGCTCAGCCAAGTTGGGGATGAACCTTCTCAAAAAGTTAATCTTTCCAATGAAAGATTGCAACTCCTCAATGGTTCGAGGATGAGAGATCTGCAATATGGCCTCGATCCTCTTTGGATCTATCTTAGTACCCTCTTCTGAAATAATGTGCCCAAGAAGCTTACCTTCTTGGAGACTGAATAGTGTTTTCTTAGGGTTTAAAGATATCCCAAACTTTCTGCATCTCTCGAATACTGTTCTTAAATGTTCTAAGTGCTCTTCATTTGTCTTTGAAAAAACAGTAACATCATTAAGGTATATAATGATGAAGTAGCCCAGTTCCTCGGAGAATACTATGTCCATGGCTCTTTGAAATGTTGCACTAGCATTCATTAGACCAATGGTGTAGTGAAGGTTGTCTTTAATTGATCATTAGGGTGGACTAAAATCTGATTGTACCCTGAGTAGCCATCAAGCAAAGAAATTCTTCTAGACCCAACTACCCTTTGTAAAATATGATCCATCTTAGGTAAAGGGTAGTTGTCTTTCAATGAAGCTTTTTTTAAGTCTCTAAAGTCTATACAAAGCTTGATCTCTTTAGTTTTCTTCCTAACTGACACCATATTAGAAACCCACTCAGAATATCTAATAGGGACAATAATACCAGCTTCATACATTTTCTTGATTTCCTTCTCAACCAAAGGCAACTGAAAAGGGTTCATTCTACGCAGATTATATTTGAATGGTTTTTGGTTCTCCTTGAGAGGGATTTTTTGTTGTATTATTTTAGTGTCATAGGATTTAAGATCTTCATAACTCCATGTAAAAACATCAGAAATTTTTTTAAACAGCTCTATGTATTTGAGTTTAATATGAGCTGGTAAAGTCTTAGATAGTTTAATCATCATAGGTTTTAGTTCACTACCTATATTGCACTCTTCCACTTCAGTCTCTACAGGCTCCAGTTTTGGCCTCTTGGCCACATCCTTAAAATAAAAAAACTCTTCTAAAGGGGCCAGACCCTTAGGAAAACTCTGATCCTTAGACTGCAAAGTTTCTAACTCCTCTGTTTCTAACTCTACAATCATCTCTATTTTGTTTGTAAGTTTTCTAGACAATAGATTAATATTAACAAGTTCAGGAGACAGTTCTTCCTCACCAAGAAAATTTTCTTCACTATTGTAGTCTGTTTCATAATCTAAATCCGAACTGAGTAGTTTGAATTCATTTCTGAATTGCATGAATTCTTCTATTTGTTTTTCTTCGTCAAACACCTGCCAATATTTTTCGTTATCAGGAACGACTGGTCTGAATTTAATCTGAGTTGTGTAATATTTAGTTTCATATAGCATTAAGAATGTTCTAGCTGCAAAAGCTAAGCTGTGGGCCGCGATATTTATTTTTCTTAGGACAAAAATTACCTGGTACTCTTGAAAAGCTTCTAAAAGATCCACAACATCATTTCGATAGGTCCTAAGTCTTTGGTGATTTACGTTGTATTCCCCGTTGACTTGCCTAATGATTAATTCAGAATCCCCATATGCTCTAATTCTTTTGGCTCCTAACTTTTCAAAAAACGCAAGCCTAAAAGCAGGGATTTATATTCCGCTATGTTATTTGAACACTAGAAGTTTAATCTACAGGAAATTCTTTCTGTGTGGTTGTTCTCAGTGTTGCATATCCAGACACCTGTACCAACATTAGTTCTAGTGCATGACCCATCGAAGTTCATACTCTACAGAGGATTAGTTTTGGGTTCATCTGTTTGGTGTTTGTCCTCTTCAACTAAAGTGCTTTCGGGTGGTTGTGGAATATTAACACTTAGCTGTATTCATTTCAACTCCTCAGGTTGTTCATTTATTCGAGGAATGTTTTCTTGACTGTCAAGGTTAAAAAGCGATGGATGCATGACTTATAACTCAAGACCTGTGTTTGGTTTGCTAAGGTTTTCAAATGCAGCAAACTATTTTGACACTTTTTCATTGTGTTCTTATTCCTCTCTATCGGCCAATAATTCTGTTAAAGTGACTTGTTCACCAAAAGTTTCATCGTTAAACAAGATAAAAGAATCAAGGCCTGTATTTATAGAGTACAGAGGAGATTTTTGTGGTCTATCTTGGCTTGTCACTGTGTATTGCATATGGGACTCCCTGTAAAGTCTTCTTGTCTGATTGAAAACAGGGATAATCGCATTGGCCATGTCCATCTGCATAGTTCCTTGTAACTTAGCCCCCCAAGATCTTGATAATAGCATTCCATACTTTGGGGGCACATCAGCCAAAAAAATATCCATGACTAAACATTTGGTTGGAATCTGTGCTAAGTTAATGCAGAGTTCCTTAATTAATCCTAAACATTTCACTCTGCTCGAGTCAAAGGAGTAAAGGTATTTATAAGGTCTGGTGATTTCTAGACCCAAGCTCTCCATCATAGCTTTAGGCATTAAATTATGAGAAGCCCCGGAATCATGCATAGCATTGTGCAAAATCTTTTCATGAACATTTAAACTTACATAATAGGGAGGAACAGGTCCCTCTTGATACTTACCTTCAATCTTTAGACCAAAAATAAGCTATGGTTGGTCATCATTAAGATTGAATGTGTCATTATTCTCCTCAATGTTTAAAGCCTTCAAAATTTACGTCCTATATACATTCTGGGCAGCTAACTCAGTCAAGGGAACAAAGATTTTAATTTTGGAAATTTCTTGCTCTAGGCTGAAAGGGATTTGATTCTTTGAAGAACTTGTCTCAGCCTTGTTAACTTCCATTCTATCAGCAACATCATCTTGCTGATTTGTTCTATTTACATTTGAAAAAATGGTTTTAACAGGAGTTCTAGCTGAAGTGTTAGTACTGTTAATATCTGCACTCTGTTTTGTAACGTTGTGAGTGCCTTTCTCTTTACCTTTATCAGAATTTACAGCTATTGTTTTGTCATTCTGTTTGACAACTTTAGGCTTGTTTACAGAGCTTTTTTGTGAATATTTTTCAAAGGTTTTGGTGTTGGGAGTTTGTTGATTGGTTTTACTTCTAAGGTCATATTCTCTTTGAGACTCTATGATGAAATTTTCCATGTCTTGATAATAGCTTTCATCATCATCTCTTTTTTCATCATAAGGTGTGTGAAGACCTTGTTTTCTATCATAATGAATCTCATAGTCATCATTATCTACTCCCAGCATGTTGATATCATCTTCCTTTATTGGTTCATCCATTTCCTCAACCTCACTTACATAGTTTTGATGAAAGGGAGAAGTGATCCATTGATCATCTTCCCTAGGTCTGTTTGGAGGTTGGTTCCTTCTAAAATTCTGATTCTGCCTCTAGTTTCTGTTTTGAGGAGCATTTTGGTTTTGATTTGCTTGTGCTCTCTCAAGAATTCTCATTTTCTTCATCATGTCCTCCATCATTTTTTCCATCTTTGAGCTGGAAGTGGAAGGGGTAGATTCCTCTCTCAAGGATACTATCTTCTCATTCTTCATTCTCGCTCTCTTCTCCATTAAGTTAACTTCCACAACAAGCGCTCCTTTTTTCATATCTTCAAGAGTTGCAGGATCTCTCTCTCTCAACTGATAGGCCATCTCGGGGTCAAGCCCTTCAGGAAAATTGTTTAGATATTAGCCTTGTGGAGGTTTTACATCTGGGGAAATGGAATTATACACATTGTTAAATCTAGTGCAGTAAGCTTGGACACTTTCCCCGGTGTTTCTATGGAGGTTTTTGTAATCATAAAGGACTTGGAGAGGATTTTTATTCACTTCCCATTTGTTTCAGAATGTCTGATGGAATGCTTGGAGATCATTGATACTATGGGGGGTTAAGCCTTTAAACCATTTTCTTACTTCTTCCCCCTGACTCTGAGCAAATAATCTAAGCTTGACATAATCATCATCAATTTCATTTCTGTCAAAGTAGTCATTCATCTTATCCACATGTTGTGATGCAGTAGTAGCATTACTAGCATCATATAATGGAATTTTGGATTGATAGTCCTGTGGAAGATTGACTAATGGTACAGGAAGGACTAAGGGAGCATACCATGCTGCCATGATATTTGGTGGAGGTGGATTTACAAGAGGTGGATTAACAAAAGGAAAAGTGGGTTGAGGTGGAGTGGTTTGGACAGTCGATGTAGGGTGAAGAGATGTGGATGGACCAGGGATAGATTGTTGAGCTGATCTTGGATGAGAAACACCTAAATTGGAAAGGAAATGTGAATCAGGTGGTGTTGTTTCTCTACTACCAGGATGTTTACCTGTTTCAGGAGATGAAAGTGAAGACTCAGAATCTAGCTGATCTAAATCATCAAGAGACCTAGTTCTAAATGGATTTCTTAGATCTACTTGTGATTTTTGTAGAGATGCAAGATTTTCAGGAACTGAATTAGCTCTCAAGGGTGATCTGAAAACAGTTGAAAAATTTATCTTAGGAGACTTCCTAAGAATAATTTCTGGGTTATCAACTATCTCAGGTGGGTCAGGGTGAGGATAGGCTCTAGTATGAATCTTTCTAGGAGCCACTATGTTGTGCTTTTAGGCCCAAGTAAACAAGAAAAGTTCAACCAAATATGACAGTATTTAAGAGGTTAACTAATCTGTTTCATAAATTCAAATCCTATAGTCCTCTAACTAAGTTTAAATGATATTACAATGATAATGGTTTTTCCCAGTGGAGTCTTAAGGTCTATTGTGGATTGTGGAGTCGCCAAGTGGAAGTTTTTAGCTCTTTTGGAGGTAAAAGGTTTTATGGTCCACCACCATGTTTATTAAATACAAATATGAAATATTTTTGGGTTTTATTAGTTATTTTTTAGTCGTGTGGTTTCTAAGAGTGTCCTAAACATGTTTCACAACTTAGCTATGATTATGAGACAAAGACAGTCTACTCTTATGGCTAAGCTAGCTGATTTTTCAAGGTTAGATAAACTCTTATGAGAATCCTAGGGTTTGCCTAGTTTGTAACTGATTCAAACAAGTTTCATCATGATTACCATTACTTGGTAGTGCTTGAAAAGGCTGCTTTCTACTCACAAGGTTTTATGAAGTTTTTAAGGGAACCTAAGATGAAAATTTGACTCGTTCCCCAGAAGAGTCGCCAGAAATGTTAGCTCCCTGTAATCAGCAATATTGAAAAAGTCTGACAGTAGAGAGTACATCATTTCAACCACTTTGGGATTCTAGGATCTAGCCCTCCTGAATCTAGAGAGGGATCTCTCCAATTAGTGCAAAGATGGATTTATCCTTAAAGGTTTTGGGTAATGATATTAGGCTAGTTATGAAGGCCAAGGGTTTTTTGTTTGTTTTGGATGGTTGAGCATGATTATGGCTTGAGTGGAAAGTCCTAAATGGAAAGAGTTTCAAAGGTGTGAAGTTATAAGAAAATAGAACAAGATTTGGCCAAAAATATGGATGCAATGCTGGTTTTAGTCCATTGGGCTACGGAGTCATAATAGGGTTTTAATTGAAACAACCAGATTCAAGAGTGGTCTATGGGGAAAGTCATCTATGTCCAAGGATCTCTTTAAAGTTGATTTATGGAATGAAATGATACAAAAAGAAGGGGAAATTAAACTGATGAAGAACAAAGAGCAGCCCAAGATCTGGTAAGTACTTTGAAACTAGCCAGCTTTTGACATACGCTTAAGAAAACCATAAAGGCAACCCAAGATCTGGTAAGTACTTCAAAACTAGCTAGATTTTGATATACTTTCAATAGAAAACATTTAAACACATAGGAAAACACAAATGATGACGAAAAATGGTTTAAGATCTGGTAAGTACTTTGAAACTAGCCAGCTTTCAACACATTCTTAGGGAAACTTTCAGATAGTATTTTGTGATAAAAATAGGACAGGGCTTACCATAACTTCCTTAGTTCATCTCTACTTAACATAAACTGAAAATAACTTTCAAGAATAAAAATTAGCTAAGACAGTAGGACGAGGGAATACCAACATTCCTAACTTCTCAAATTGAATTAAATCATTCCTAAATAACAAAAATCGGAAGAAAACATTTAGATAAAGCTTATCAGTTAGAGAAGGGTACTGATATATAGTAAATCCTAACTTTATGCTTGCTATTCTTTATAAGAGAAAATGGACAAAGTGAAAAAAAAAATAACGATTTGCAATAAGAAAAACATCACCGTCGATATAGACTAGGATCTCATAAATCAGCTTGTATTGATGCTTCAAACCAGTTACAACTTTAAGTCCAGTGTTTTAGGTTAGAAATCATCTTCACTTATCAGCCTAACTATTCTATCACAAGCAGAGCCTCAAGAGCCTTTGAACACTGTGTACAATTAAAAATTTCGAGCACAAGTATATTTCAAAGTTCTGCAACCAAAATTTTCTCATCTTCTACAGAAGTATTTATAGAAGGAATGAGGAGGTGAGATCTGATAAAAGATATCCTATGTTCAATTAATACAGATTAATGCTTCTCGGCCTTTGAGGGGCTTAATGGAGAATAGTACAAATATTTTCACTGTATTAACTGATTTACATTTAAGAATTAAGCTCGGTGGGAGCTTTTATTGACTTTAAGGCTTTGTTTCATGATAAAATAACTCTGCTAATATTTTACATTAAATTCCTTTGGAAGAATTAATTTTTTGGCTGCACTCAGGCAAATATCTTCTTTCTGATCAATAGCTTCGGACTTTGTTAGAATGCTTTGAGGCAACATGTGGCTTTGTGGTAGCTGAGAGGAATCAATTGGCCTTTGTTGTGGCAGTGGAGGCCTTCCTATCTGATGATATTTTGATTTTATTTAATTGTCTTTTTAATTTAATGGATTAGGCTTTTGATAATCAATCTTAGCCGTAATCCCCAAACTGTCTTCAATCCTCCATTCTGCTGTATTTTTTCTTCAACACTGATACTCTTTTGTTTTTATTTCATTCTCTGTGTCTTGTTTGATGTGCAGGGCTGCACAAGGCTCATATGACATCAATGGCCATGAAGCAATGATGAAACGTGGATGTGAACCCTGTGAATGGCTTCTCTTTCATGAATAAAAGGCATGGGAATCGTCATCCCCAGCCTTTAGCTTTTCTTCAATATAATGGAAAAACCATTAAACACCTGCAAAATACAAAAATAATTAAGAAATCCTGCGTTATTGGGTTCAAATACTTCAGAGGCTATGGGGAGGAGCATGGCCTTTGGATGGCAGCATCCAATGGTGGAGATTCAGTTGTGGGAGGTTAAAAAGGAAAGCGAGGGAAGAGTTAAGTTAGAACCGTTGATCGCATAGAGATCGACAGTCAGGATTGGTGGTGACTACACAAAGTGAATGAGTCACTTTATAATAATATGGGTGTAAGATGTGAGAAAATACAAAGAAAAGAGGAAAAATCCCTTTGGGAGAGGAAATTTGGCAAAAAGTACAGTTGGGGGTTCGGGACGATCGTGGGCTGTCAGATGAGATCGGCCCACGAGATCAACATCGAAGATTGCACATTAAAAACCCTTTGGTAGAGGCGGACGATGATATGTAAATGGAGGTTTAGATCCAAGCCATTGATCTGCAAAGATCAACGGTGGAGGGCGTGCAAGATAACACACAAGGGAAAAGAGGGAAAGTGGTTTAGGGGAGAAAAATAGTTGTTTTCACATGGTGAAAGGGTGGGGAGGCGGTTTTTCATTTTTGAACACGATATGCGTTCCCACCCGACACGTGGCCTTTCAAAACCACCAATATCGTGTGGCCCTCAGGAAAATAACCTTCGCACTAAAAGAAACGTGATATGAATTGTGGGTCGTTAGATCTGGGGCCTCAGATCTGACGGTGGAGAACGAGCATGATATGGAATAGATGCGCAGGAAGATAATGGGGAGAACTGATTTATTATGGGTCATCTGATCAGGGGATTGACAATGGAGATTAAATCTGGGGTTCAAAACGAAAAATATACAGGTGGAGGAAGGTCGAAGTAGGACTATTGATCTGTAGAGATCAACGGTGAGGATTGGCCGAAAGACATTATGAGCAAGGCTGCATATTTTTAACCAAAGTCAGGAAATGCAATCTGAATCGTCCGATCTGGACACATGGATGGTCCAGATGCAATCGGAGGTATTTGATCGATGGGGGGAATAATTTTCACAGCGTTGATGCGATCGAGCGCTAACCATCGATCTACAGATCAGATCGACAGTGGGAAATAAATCAGAGGGGTTCAAAGATGGGGAGATGTTAATAATTGGAGAGAAAGTGGGCCGTTAGATTTGGGAAGGAAGGGAGGAGATCAACGGATCTCGATTGACCGCGAGATCGCTAATCGGGGAGAGAAATAGAATGCACCCGATAAAATTTGCGATGCGATGCTATGCCGGCCATTGATCGACTTAAGATCAATGGATGATATTGTTTGAGACATGTTCCAGCGGAAATCCCCTTTATAATATATGAAAACCAAAAAATTAATGAAATACAAAGGTTTTTATGTATCGGGCGGGTTATGAAATGGTCTAGCGCCCGACTGTGGGGCCTTTGATCTATATGGAAAGAGATAGGCGCAGGGCTTATATATATAAGGGCCAATCGCATTAGAAAGTCGAGCTTGGTCTTTCAATCTACCCATTTGGATTTTTGCGATGTGATCAGTGCTTCGGGACTTAAAATCTTGGTCCCAGGCGTAAGTTTACATGGAGTAAAGCGGGGGGAGCGGAGTTTATATAGCGAGGGCTTGATCGCATCGAAACATTTGATGTGGGCTTTTCAATCTACCCATTTACATTAAAAAACATTGTTTGGGCGCGTTTAGACCAAACTTAGGAAAAAGTGGGTTTATGAACTTTACAAAGCAAAATATTAATCAGGAATGGATTATTATAATGTTTTAGCACCCGATTGCGGGCACAGGATTTATATGGAGTGATAATATGATCAGGGGTTATGTATAAAGGGCTTAATCGCATCGGACGCTTTCACATAAGAAAATGACTTGTGCGCTCTGATTTTTCCAATGCGATAAGCGCCTGGTTCTAGGGCATGGGCATATGTGGGGAAGTGGTTTAGGATTTTAGCCCAAGGGGGCTCAAACCTGTAATACAAAAAGGTGTTTTTTTTATGAAATTTTCAGAGCTTTTTGATGGATTTTGGGGTTTCAACAGAGTTCAAAAAGGAGTTTTAAACTCTGTAAAGGAGATTTTATGAAGGGTAAAAGGGGAACAATGAAAAATGGAGGAATTTCATGGGAAACAAAGGGGTAAAATGAAGGCTAGTTTTGTAGTGGAGGGAGGGGAAAAATGGATTTTGCAAGAGTCTTTCTTCATGGAAAAAAGAAGAAGAAGGAAAAAACAGTGAATATTGAAACAAGAGCATGATGTCTTCAGGAGTCTTTAAGAGATAACACTTTTTAGCAATAAAAATTGTTCCTTGAAGGCTCCAAAAAAAATTTTAGCCACCATTTGATATGAAAATTTTTATTGGTGGCTAACAGAAACAATAGAGAGATAGACATCAAAAATGTTAAAATTCTAGGGCAACAGGAAATCAACTAGGTAGCATGGTAGAAAGCACAACAAAGAAAATTATAAAAATGGAAAACCCTAAAAATTAGGACCCATGCAAACATCACCACAATTTTTTCTTTAACTCTAAATCTCCAAATTCATCAAATTATATCCTGTATCCAAACCTGATCCTCTATGTTAGCCATTCTGAAGATAAGGCTAAGAACTTACTACAGAACCATCACCTACATGTAGTGATCTTATTCTATTACCAAACAACCTACTTTTGAGAAGACACGGAAAGGTAAACACTCTCTGACAATATTTTCCATACTGCCCAGGTTGAGCAACCACATATACATCACCATTTTTTTCTCTTCAGATTTGTAACTTAGAAGAGCTTTGTCTGACCACCTCCAGGTTGCTCCCAGAGTCACCCAGGCAAGCCCTCTTAGCATCATCCTCTTTTTGTAGTACCTAATTAGTAATTTAATTAACCATACCAGTTTCTTGATCATGCAGGTATTTCAAATATATTGCCAATAAGCATAAAGCTTTCATGTTAAATAATCAGGTCAAAAGACTTTAGACTATGATGCAAAAAATATAAAGAAACCTCACCAAAACTTAAAGGACAAACAAAGTCAAACCTCTAAAAATTATAAATAGATATCTGATAAACTTCATTCCACCACAAAAATGTGCTTAACTAAATAAAATTCTAATTATTGTGTTTTCCAGACAAAGCTTTCTAGGGCAGTGATGTTATAAACATACCCCTACACCTCATGAAAAATCAATGTGTATAATTATACCATCATAAGGCTCATTTTAAACATCATTATTTTCATTTTATAAATCATTTTTATCAAATCAACAAGAAGCAAGAAACAATTGCATTCAGTTCCACTGAAGCAAAGTATATGGCAGTTTCATATACTTATTATGAAGCTATCGATATTTGCAACTTGATTGTAGAGTCAACCAATCAGTTGTTGAAGCCCAATATTTTCTCTTGTGAGAATCAAATTTACATCAAGCTCTATGAAAATACAATGTTTCATGACCATTCCAAACACATTGATATTCAATACAATTTCCTAAGATTCCAAGTTCATTAGGGAGTTGGTAGTGTTGGACCACACTCTGACAAACTTGCATATGGTTAATAGTTTGAAAAAGCTCCTAAAAAAGGGGAAGTTGCATATGGTTAATGCTAGCCATATCTTTAGAAGAAATATTATAAGCATAATTTACAAGAAAAACAAAAGAACATTATGAAAGGAATAGTCATGAGAATGCAGGTTGCACAAAGGATATTTACATGTACAGGATTTTCTAAGAGTTTAAACACCAGCCCAAGGAAATAAAATCAAGAGAAGGGCTTGCTGCTTCATCAAAGCACTGATCCTAAGATTTTCCTAACAGAAATAGAAAAAAATGCAGCAAACCAGAATATTCCTGCTATGAAATGACAGAAATATTACAGACTGGACAATTTTTTTTCTGAAGCAACCACTGTTTGATGTAGGCCTCATGATAACTGTGACTGCACTTTAAACTACCCAACTCATCTCTTTCTTCATACTCTTCTTGTATAAACAATTCATACCATCATTTTCATACTCTCGGAAGCAAGGGTTTCCATATGTTTTTGAATCTGAAGAGGGAGAACATTTACAGTTTAAAACTACCAACTAAACCTATAAATCTACAAAAAAAAATTAAAGTCCAAGCCTTCTTCATTCTTTGATAATATCCCCAAATATGTTATAAATACTTGGAAAATGTTTCATTTTACTTAATATCCATACTCTGAGAAGCATAATTTGTTTTTGAGGAGTACAAGCTTTTCTCTAAACACTTGGAAATAGTCTCCTCACTAAGTCCTGTGCTAACATAGCCAATCTGCTCCTCTAGAGCTAACAATTCCTTAATAAATAAGGGGAGGAAACATGTCATATTACCAAATAAAAAAAATAAATTCCTTTACATTTCATATCCATTTGTCTATATACAGTTAACAAATTGTATGGAGAAGCTTGCACTGTGTTGATCATGCAGGCTTATTCCATTTGAGAGAAGATTTTCCTCCAGCGTCAGTACTTGCTGCCAGCCAAAAGGAAATTACATTATCATATTAAAATTTGATTAGTGTGAAAATCTATACATGCCGAATTTTAGCTGTAACAATTAGTTCACCTCATATGTTAACACTTCATTCTTCTCAATGCACTGCAATGCTGATAAAACCTGGAAATATGTGAATCAACTGACAAATCAAATCGCAATCTTTCCCAAGTATATTTTATGGTTTTGCAAAAATTCTAGAATATCCAACTCAATCGCAGAGTATAACATCAACCTGATAGCATAAAAAGTCCAATATTGAATGTCCTTGAGCTAGTTCATCCTACATCTTAAATCTTAGACCCTAAAACTTTAAACACATTATACCAAAAATGCGAAGGCTTTAAATCTTGAACTCTGCTTATTGAGACATCTGAACCCTAAAATACCCTTTAATGCCCTAAAACCCATGATGGAAATTGGTTGAAATGTCCTCAAGAGATATCCAACCTGTCTACAAGGGTAGTTATGCACACAGATATTCATAAATAGCCCATTGTAAGTTCACATTCCATACTATGACTCAATTACCTTTTGAAAATGACTATAAGAATTGCAGTATGCTTAAATATCCCATTGGACATGCACATTCCATACTATGGCCCAATTACCTTTTGAAAATGATTCTAAGCATTGTAGTATGCTTTAAGAAATGACCTTTTGAAAACGATTGTAAAAAAATGGTGAAACACTTGAGGAGCTTTTGGCATTATAGATAAACTACACTTAAGGACTCTTTGATATCTCTTGGAAATACAAGAGAAATGATTCTGAGAATCATTGTAGTATGATTTAACTGGTATTTTGAAAATGATTCTAAGAAAAAAGGTAGCACACTTGAGGAATTTTTGGCATTAGAGATAAAATCCACTGAACGACTCGAGATATATCTTAGAAAAATAATTTTTTTCTAAATTACTAGGAGGGTATTGGAAAGGCTTTTGCAGATTCATGTACATTCAAGGTCCATATATAAATTGGGGGCCTTGGTCTGATCTACACTTTGACAAAGGAAAACTTCATTCCACTATATCTATATCGCAAGGAGATGCAAGTTTTTTGTGGGAAAGGGATTTGAAGATTATTGATCGTCTGTCAAGGTAATAGACCTCATTGAAATCTACCATATGTGCACTCCATATTGCTGCATCTAGAGTTGAATTCCTCCATAGGAATTTTAATATGAGTCAAGTTTTCTTTGTGGCATAACTAATAATATATGAAAGGAATATTTTTCATGTAATAGTATTGACTAACAAGCATTCATTGCAGGCATATTAACATTCATCCCTTGAAAAAATTCATTCTTTAAATTTGCCAATCAATTTAGTTATTTAGAGGAATCTTCCTTTGAAATTGGTCAATAATTTCACAGAAAATATGGGAAAAAAATAGCAATAGAATTAATAAAAGCTGCATTTTTTTCTTGCTTGAGGCTTTACTGATAGATGCTATTAAAAAATTAGAATCAAAATGCACTACAGATGGAATATTGACTGCATTTCAAACACTAACATCCAATGTAATATGTGGCATCATCCATTCTATTTTCGGAGGTCAGCCTTTGTGAAGTCTTGGGGTGGCTAAACCTACTGTGCTTATGTATACATTCATGTCCAGCTTTTCCAAAGATAGAGAATACTTAGGCCCAAAGTTGTTTCTAGCTTGGACAGGGTGGTATGCACTTCAAGTTTGATCACCTTGTGTGAACAAGTTACAAATTCATTCTAAATTGCAATAGTAGAATGTTTGATACCTGCAGTACGATGTATTCTTGTAGTTTTTTTATTAAGAACAATAAAGATTTATGCAAATAAGTGTGCACTCACATCAAATAAATACAATTACTCTATTTATTATACACAGGGTATGTGTGTGGACTGCATTTTGTTGGTTTTGTTGGCCATTCTCGGTGCATGCTCAATTATCAACAGGTTTACCAGGGTAGCTGGAAAACTTTTTGGGATGCTTTTGTTCAGAAAAATTATGAGTGAGATGAGTTTTTTGTTTATATTTAGAATGATTCTTTAGTAGGTTAGGCACTTAAGGCACACTCAAACCTAAAGCCTTTTCTCTTGGCCTTAAGTAGTTATGTGCTGATTGTATATTATTTGTGCTAATCACATTTTATATTAATTTAAGAAGCATAGTAAGCAGCGTAAAAGAGAGGCAGAAATTTTATTGTGTGCCATGTTAGGTTCTAGAAATGCTATAACATGTGAGAAGTACTTTTAGTAATTATATTTTAGAAGTGAATTTGGAAAATAGAAAAAATGTCTTTTTAATGGTGTTTTTCTATTGGCATATTGTGCAATATATATTTCATGTTTAGAGAAATTATCTTTTCAACCCATTTCCATTACTCATCCTATATAACAAATCTAGCATGAATGTTAAGAAGAGATTCATGCTAAGAACAGAGAAATGGATGAAATATTTATTATCAACGTAAAGAGACTAAGAATAACACAATGAGAGCAGAGAGTAATATGATTTATTTCTATTCATGCACTTCTGATAATCATAGAAGCCATAGTTACATCACAATTACCTTAAAATTTGATGTGAAAGTACTTTTCAGGAGGATTCTTCACATTTTAGATCTCAAGATTTGAGTATATTTAAGGAGTTGGCTTTGATTGTGAAAGTTAAAGTTGTATTTTGTTGTGATTTCAATTCTGTTTCTCTTCATACGTAGGATCACTATCATTAATCACATTAATAGGGATATCAATCAACTAATGGATCACTAAGGTAATTACACCATTAGCCTAGACTAAAAGGGGGGCATATTTTTCAAAGGTTATTCTAGAACTATATATTGACAAGACCTTGACAAAGGTTTTGTTTTATTACATAGTTGTTATAGTTTTAAGGTCAAGTAATTAAGATAAGAGTTGGCATCAACAAAACTGAAATAAACCAAGATAAAGGTGTGAACATAAGTTTGAAATAGTCTCTAACTTGGTGTTGTGAAATTACTTTGTTTCATATAAATATTAGGTTTTGTTCTTGTCATAATAAAACCCTATATGAATTTACCTTGTCGACGGTTATAGTGCTTTCCATTTGACAGCATACCTCATGTATGCGCTGAATTGACACAATGATACACATTACAGTGAAAAAAAATAGTAATCATACAGTTGTCAACATATGATAGTAATTCTCGTTGCAATCTAATTATGAATAGGTTGAATACATTCAAGAACCAAAGGTAGTAACCCAATCACTAACTTTGAACTATGTTTTGTACATATTGTTGGCAAACCTCTCATTGCAATTATGAACCAAAACATAGTGCCATAACACTTACCTTATGTGACCCTGAAATATTGATTTGTGCATAAAATTTGTGGACATTAGTACACATAGACAGTGAACCTATCTACCGTACACTGGTATAACGTTGAAATTTGAGTATACTTGACTGAGATATCATATTTGACGAAGTTTGATACATTGATATATTGCCATGATGTATTGGTCTTAACATTGATACATTCAACCTCCATCGACATTGAAATTACACATAGACCACAATGTAAGATAGACCTTTGGCATTTAGACTTCACAAGTGTTTTGAGCATTGATATGTTGACCTCAGGTTAGTAGCAACATTAGTATAAGAATATCCTAAGACTGTAGCAGCTAGACATTGATAGTAACGTGTCCTATTGACATAACATAATTACACATGGGATGGTGGGTTAACACTTAGATATTAATGTGATCTCGTAACTTTGACTTAACCTATCATGACTAAGTAGTATAACTAGGACTGCTATGTATAACTTGTTATAACATTAATACACTAGGTTGAATAAAGATGAAATGATAGTTGATCTTATTACAGTAGTTATAAGGATAACATTGTCTTGAATGATAATTGACACAGAGAGGATGTAAAAATGGTGATTTTTGGTAGTTTTAATTTCAAGACATTTTATTTGGGCATTGGCTGGTAGACAGTGAGATTACGTTGAAATGTGGCTTTGCTACAACACTGCAGAATTATCTAGGAAAATTTTGTGTATAAAAATTGCAACTAGAGGCAGTTATGGCCCTCAAAGAACTGAAACAGGGAGACTTTGTATGTGGTTTTAACTATTCTATATGTATCACATTAATAGGGATATCAATCAACTAACGGATCACTAAGGTAATTACACCATTAGCCTAGAGTAAAAGGGGGGTATATTTTTCAAAGGTGATTCTAGAACTACATATTGACAAGACCTTGACAAAGGTTTTGTTTGATTATATAGTTGTGATAGTTTTAAGGTCAAGTAATTAAGGTAAGAGTTGGCATCAACAGAACTGAAATAAACAAAGAGAAAGGTGTGAACATAAGTTTGAAATAGTCTCTAACTTGGTGTTGTGAAATGACTTTGTCAAATAAAACCCTATATAAATTTACCTTATCTACAATTAGAGTGCTTTCCATTTGACAACAAACCTCATGTATGTGCTAAATTGACACAATGATACACATTACAGTGAAAAAACATAGTGATCCTACAATTGTCAACACATGATAGTAATTCTCGCTGCAATCTCATTGTGGATAGGTTGAATAAATTCAAGAACCAAAGGCACTAACCCAATCACTGACTTTGAATTATATTTTGTACATATTGTTAACAAACCTCTCATTGCAATTATGAACCAAAACATAGTGCCATAACACTTAGCTTATGTGGCCCTGAAATATTGATTTGTGCATCAAATTGGTGGACATTAGTACACATAGACGGTGAAACTATCTACCCTACACTGATATGAACTTCAAATTTGAGTATACTTTACTGAGATATCATATTTGACGAAGTTTGATACATTGACATATTGCCACGATGCATTTATCTTAACATTGATACATTCAACCTCCATTGACATTGAAATTACACATAGACCTCAATGTAAGATAGACCTTTGGAATTTAGACTTCACAAGTGTTTTGGGCATTGATATGCTGACCTCAGTTTAGTAGCAGCATTAGGATAAGAATATCGTAAGATTGTAGTAGCTAGACATTGATAGTAACATGTCCTATTGACATGATATAACTACACATGGGATGGTGAGTTAACACTTAGATATTAATGTGATGTCGTAACTTTGACTTAACCTATCATGACTAAGCAGTATAACTAGGACTGCTATGTATAACTTGTTATAACATTAATACACTAGGTTGAATACAGATGAAATGATAGTTGATCTTATTACAGTACTTCTAAAGATAACATTGCCTTGAATGATAATTGACACAAAGAGGAGGTAAAAATGGTAATTTTTGGCAGTTTTAATTTCAGGACATCTTAGTTGGGCATTGGCTGGTAGACAATGAGATTACTCTCTCGAATTACACCAAAGAAACCAAGTGGAGGATTAGATGCCGAGAAATCCTTGAGAAAAAGGATTGTTGCTCATCAAGATAAAACAAACAACAAACGTGGATGGAATTTATAGAAAACTTTCAGTTTCAGAAATAAAAACAAAATAAGGCTTGATAAATATGTGTTATAACAATTCCTAAAATTTTCTTACTATAAATATGTGTTATCACAATATGTAATTTTCTTACTATTCTAATTTTCTTCGTTTGTGTGAAAATTCCAACAATTAGAGGAGCCTTTTAGACATTATAGTGTGTGGATTGCAAGGACGCTTTGAAATCAAGGAATATACCAGATCCTCAATCATGTTCCTCATTTAGTACAGATTTCAAAAGTTAAATACTGGTATGAAATTACACAAAATACAAAGAGGAAACTATGGCATATGAGAAGGCCACTGAACTAAATCATTTTCAAGGAAATTTTCAACTTACCCTTGTTCTCAAATGCAAATATCTATCATTAGCAAGTGTAGGATGGATAATTTAAATGGTTTCATAGTTGTTTAAGCCTTAATTGAAAATGATTCTGGCTATCAGAAAAAATCACACAAAGCTTGCAACCCTTACACAACATTTACAAAGCATGATAAGACAATATATATCCAGCATGATAAGGTTTATATATCTAGCTTACAAACAATAACCAAATAGTAGCAAGAACATTGCAGTACATCTGATGTAAAAAACATATAGCTTAAAGAAGTATAATAGTAATCAGGTATCCAACATCTTAACCATGATATTAATCACAATTAAGCTATCACATTCTGCATCCAACATCCTCAAATGGTTGGGATAGTAATTTACCAAGTCATTGTTCTCTCTCAATCATTTATGAATAAAATGTCACTACTCTTCCAACATATAAAAGTGTTAAGTGCATCTGCTAAATACTCGCATCGGCTACTTCTACATTTAAGCTTAATTTCAAAATCTAAATCAACCAAGATTGATTGTGGGCACACAAAATAACATCCTTCTCCTAATACTTCTCCATTGGGCATGACAAAATTTGGTTCAGTGTTTTTTATGTAACCCTTTGCAACCTTCACTTGACCATTAAAATATATAAGTAAACATTTTTTCGCCTTCAATCCTGTATTTGAAGGTAGTAATTATGGCTGACCTTGCAAATAAACAAATTCTTGTAAGATTCCATAGAATAAATAGATAATATTAAAAAATAAAATAAACAAGTATAAAACTTACCTGTGTTATTGAGTCACCAATTGGGTCATGAATAGATTGTCCTGAAGTCAATTGAGGTTGTTCTAGTGAAGCCAGACTAGGACTTAAGGAACTCTACTAAAAAATAAATAGTTTGAATGCGATATCATGAAATCAGAAGATGAATGGTTAAGCTACAGAAATAATATTTCATTAATTACACATCTAAAACAATAAAATCATGTTCATACTGGCATTGTGCTTTTAAAATTTCAATCTTCAAAGATGGCATACATCAACAATTAAATAGCCTACACATAATTCTTACATTGTTGGTTGGTTCTGGATCAACTCGACCATTTTCTTTTCACGCTTCCGTGGCAGCTTTCCATTGCATTAATTCTTCAATAACTGCCTTCAATATTCCAACTTCCTTGTCTTTTTATTTCAATTTTTCTTCTGTATTATGTAATTTCCTCTTGTAAGCATGCTCTTTTCCAAACAAATCAATTGGAGTAACCCCATATCCAACCCCACGTACACGACCCCTCCTCTCAGGCCCAAAACTATTGCAATAACATCTTTCTTTGTTGCATATGCAGGAGACACTGAATCATTTTGTATCGATTCAATTTGTTTCTACCAAAGACAACATTTCAACAAATACATGTAAGAAACATCATTAATATTTAAAAAAGAAAAAAATTAAATAGATACAAGAATAGGTCGAGAACTTTCTATTCTCTCTGCACTAAATGATGACATTGGAGTGCCATCCTTCTTTGTATGAAATTTCATCCGCTCATCAGCCCTAGTTACAGGCGCATCATTTTTATTGCAAGTTTGATTCTAATCACAAAAAATACAATAGTCTAGATAAGTATATTTGCAATTGGCAATTGTGAACGAAAAATAGATTTGGTTACTACTTACAAAGTCATGTTCAACTCTATAGTAACCTCTATGGCCAGAAGTGTGGGTCTCTAGTTCTAATGCCCTATTTTCTAGATTGAATTTTGTCTTCTCCTACAACTCGATAAAAAATGGATGCTTAGATTGAAATTGATTATATGCAAGGATTCAAATTCAAATCTCATTTAATGATAACAACTATATTTGTCATTCATTTTTACCCTGAATTTAGGGTTAAATCGTATTCTAACAAATTCAATCCAATCGGTTTCATTTACTCCGATAGGAACATTTTTCATCCTCTCCTCATTTGTGTTTTATTTCAAATAATAATCCTTATACAAATTATATCTGTAAGTTCTCAAGCAATGAGATATTGCTTTATAACACCATTGCTCCGCTGACAAATCTATTTGGTAGGTACGCTACAATAGATAAACAACGAATTATTAGATACAAATACTTATTTGAAATTAAATTTATCATACACACGTTCACATACACCAATGAAATGTAGAAAAAAATCCAATAATAATTTGTTGATACTCACATTGATTGCACTCCATATGTCTTTTTTAGGTGCTTCAGGAACTTGTTTCCATTCCATGTGTTTAATGCCTACAATATCTCTTGCAAGGACACCTAAAAAGGAGGAGAATTTCTCTGACTATGGACTAATAGGTTGTCCCCTCTCATTAAATTGAATTTTAGGCAATGCAAAGGCCTTTGTAGTGTTTCCAAAGAGGCATTTTGTTGGTCCCCCACCCTTCCTTTTCACATTTGTTGTACTATGGGCTTCAATACTTGGATCTTCCCCTTCCAAGCCATGCTCTTGTTGTGGTTGTTCTTTCTCCATATCATGATCTAGTTGTGATGGTTCTTTCTCCAAACCATAAAGTTGTTGTGATGGTACGTGCTGAGAATTTTCTGGAAAAAAAATCACACCTTTTGAGACAATAACAATATGAATCTATTAACATAAAATCTTCAAGTATTTATACAAGAAATATAAAGTTGAAAAATGATCATACCTTCCAATGGTTCATCCACATTTTTCTCAAGAATATGTGCATTAGAATTGGTGCTGACACTAAAGCAACTAGATTCATGTTGTAATGGTGAAATGGATCCTGGTGCTCTCTTTTGTGGGTGTTTTTTGATGATGCCACATCGAATGTTGTCATTTTTTTTGTAATGTGGCTTGAATTTGTGGTTTTACTCACTGTTAAAAGTGATCTCTTATGATTTCTATCATTCCTATTGGATACCTACACATATATATTGTGACACTTAATAAAATTTAGTAAGAAAAATTTTAAAGTAGAAAAGAAAACACAATAATTGTTAAAAAAGCATTGACGTCCAAAACAAAAAATAATTTCTTACCTCGGTATGGATATCCGCGGATATAATGCATAGCAAAAAAAACAATTTTATTAGCAAATCCTTTCCATTTCATATGAGTTCAATTCAGATCATAAGAGTTCAATTTCATTTATGTTCTTAAAAAGAAGTATGTGTTGTAAAATTTTATAGACTAAAGCCACAACGACATTACCATTTCTAGGGAAGAAATTGCAGGGTGGTTTGAATGTATTCACATATAACAATAATTGAGGAGTTATTTTGCCTAAAGATAAACAATAAAGTATTTCCATGTAAACAACTAGGCTAATTTTTTTTTAAAACAACTGCTATGTGAACAACTAGGCTGAAAGAACCATTATAGAAGTCCAATATAAAAAAAGAAAGAGATAAAAGCATCTAACAATAATCATGTTGAGTGAAACACTTGAATGATATATTGAAGCAATGGATGCCATGTGCATGTCAATAAAACTCCCAAAGTACATTGTGGTTATCATTCTATGGACTCCAAAAAAGGAAACTAAACAGTAGAGGCTCATACTTTTCAGGAATAAACCCCAGTTTCTTTGGAATCTCTCTATATTCATCTTCATGTGACTACCTTTTAGGTTCTACATAAAATTCGTAGCATACATTATTGTAAAGAGACCTGTTGTGTCATCGAGCATCATTAAATAAGGATTACAATTTTAATTTTAAGTGAAATATTTTAGGAATGAGGGCTAGAAACGGATTAAAAAAAATGGAATTGGTAGTTGAAAAATAGTAGAAGAGACAACTACATGCTAACATACTGGGATTTTAGTTGAAAAAGGCAAAGGAAAATTTTTCCATATACAAAATTATGAAATTTAATGGGTTATCGTAAGCAGTCCAGATTCTTGATGTTGTTGGGCCTTTGTTTATAATTTAGGGACTTGAAGAAATATATAAATTAACAAAGGTCCATCTTAACCATAGATCTGTTATAAATTTGGGTGAGAGACTCATACCTGGGCGGAGAGAAATTCAACACCCTTGCATTACCAACCAACCAACAAACCTCCCATTTACAGTATAATGTCCATTAAAAACAAAACAAAAAAACAAAAAAACAAATAAAAATTAACATATATAAATAGTGCATCTGCCAGAGCGTCACACACAAAGGTGAATTGGTGATAGATATGGCTAGCTACGCTATGGAAATGCTTCTCAAATTGACATAAACAACTAGATTTGTTGATGGAGAAAACTCTCAACGCTTCTGCATAGTGTATAACACATAAAAATGAAATTTTGATGGTTCCCGCTAGCTAGGCTGTGTAAATGCTTCTCAAGATCACATAAACAAGAATTGTTGATGGACACAACATCTAGCATTGCACATAGACAACCATGAAATGTTGATTGCACACCTATTTTAGAGGTAAATGAATGTGACATGGATAAATACCAAATTATACCAACCACTTCGATTTCTGAAATTTTTAAATCCGTTTTCTTAAAAAAAATATCAATTTATTCCAATAGGCAAGTAATGAGGCAGGTTACATCCCCTTTATCAGTTAGGAGTGAATGTCTTCAGTTACATTTCCTTGAATATGGATAGGTGATGATTCGTTATTCATCCAATTAATAAATAAAGGCATTAGTCTCATTGCTACATAAATAAACACCTTCATGTGCACCTTCCCTTTAATGCCTGCCATATAAATGAATGAATTAGCCTATCTATCTAAACGTATGAATGAATATCGAGTCTCAGTACATGTCTAAATGAATGAATGACTGTATAAATGACAGGTCTTAAGATTAACAAATGCCTCTCTCTCGGCACTTGAAGGTATATTTCGGTGTTAAAGTGAATATAATGTGTCATCTTGGGCAATTAAATCATAAACACATGTTTCAAACAGAGAAAAAAATGAGACAGCTAAAATGTCCAAACACTTGCGGCTTCAATTTTTGAATTTTTTAAATCCATATTTTCTAAAGCATACATGCACACCTGTCTCGGACAGAGAAAAAATGAGACAGCTAAAACGTCCAAACACTTGCTGCTTCAATTTTTGAATTTTCTAAATCCAGATTTTCTAAAATATACATGCACAGAAAGAGAAAAAAACGAGACAACTAAAATGTCCAAACACTTGCAGCTTCAATTTTTGAATCTTTTAAATCTTAATTTTCTAAAATATGCATATAAATTTATTTAAAATTATAGAAATTAACTGCAAATAATTCAGGGTTATAAAATATAAGTTTGCCTTTAAAGTTAAAATCGATCTAAAATCACAAAAAAACAACTTAAAATAATTCGTTATTATAAAATATAAATTTATCTCTTTTCATTTCCTCTCCTTGTAGTCATGGCACACTTACTTCTTAGTGACTCCAATTTTATCTAAAGCACACTCAAACGCATCTTCAAACAAAATTTTAATGAACATGAATGAGTTCTATTCTCAATTTAAATAGTAAAAAACCCTAAAAATATTGGTCGAAATATTGGTGGGAAATCTAAATCTTAATAAAAATGATGGGAAATCTATATCCTAATAAAAATGGCAGGAAATCTAAATAGTGATTTCATTGAATAAGAATGAGTTATATTCTCAATTTAAACAAAATGGAAATTAGAAACTCTTAAAAATATTGGTGGGAAATCTAAATCATAATTTCATTTAATAGTAATGAGTTTTATTCTCAATTTAAACCAAATTATTAAAAAAAAGGTGAGAAACTCCAGAAAACATTAGTGCGAAAACTAAATCCTAATAAATATGGTAGGAATTCTAAATCTTTTTTACTCTTATGACACTCCTGAGATGTTTCCACTTGTGCAGCTGTGCTTCCAAATATGTGAACTCAACAATAAAACACACCTTAAATACATGAATCCTGTATCTCAATGTGTGAAAGAAAAAGTAAACCAACTAGCTATGATGTTCTTCTTTTATACATGAGACCCTTGACTATGCCATGAAATCCCCCCAAATATTCTTAAAGCATGGGAGCTCCTCTTCATGCATGAAGCTAGTGGAATATAACAAGCTATCCAAAATTCATCGAAATATGTGATTTGTGCCTTAGGAAATGTGAATTAAGGTACCCTTGGTGGAAAAACATGCATAAATATTTGTTGCTAAGTGCCTTAAATGTTAGATGTTGCCACTTGTCAATTGAGACTCTTGTTTATGATGAAACTGACACCCTAGTTTTGTAAGGATCACTAAGTGCCATTTTACGTCAACCCAAGGTTGTTTCCATTGCCACCTTAGCAATGAATCCTCTCACTTTAGATTAATTATTGAATCCTAGGGGTGTCCCAAAGTAGAAATTTATGGGGGACTCTTTTATGTGACTAGATCACTAGCTAGAATTGAAAACCATCTTTACATTGTATAGTTCAACATATTGATGATTCATGTCCTATTGACCAAAAATTTTGTATTCATTATTGCTTTCATCGCAACACCTGCAATAGATATTGATGATGTTCATAAGCCTATTTCTAGTTGTGATAAGTGCATTGGGGATCCCTTATCACAACCCATTACCCCTAATGCGTTTACTCCCTGAGCTAAGGGAGAACAAGGGTGTACTTGTAGGGGCATTGAGACCAAATTTGGGGGGTCATAACATTAGGAAAAGTGGAATGACATAACCAAAAAGTTTCTTTGGGGGGGCGGGGTATCGTATGGTGTATTGAACAGGCCAAGGGGACATAAGGGTAGCATGTATGTGTAGAAGTCACAGGTTAAAGCATGGTTTACTAAGATCTATAGTCCTAGCATTAGAGAATGAGAAGGGGGCTTAAGACCTAATTTCATAGGGCCTAGCGAACCTAGAGGGAAGGCAACAAGAGAAATTGATAGGGGAACCCCAAATATTGGTGATAAGGGGATAAGGGGTCCAATTGTCACAAAACATAAGCCCTTAACCCATAACCTCTAAATTCCCTATCCCCTTAACCCCCAATCCATATTCCCTTAACCCCTGCACTCATAAATCATAACCCATAAAACCCTTCATTCATTAAATCTTATGACATTAACTGCTAACCTATATTAATCCATGAACCTCCTAAGCCATAAATCCTTATCCTCTTAACCTGTGACCCTTAACCCATAAACACCTTAACTACTAACCCCTTAACCACTAACACCTAAATCTCCTAAATATTGAGTCCTTAACCACTAAATCCTCTGACCCTAAATCCCTTTGGCCCTTAACACTTGACCCTTAAAGCCCTTAACCACTAAGTATCCAAGGCCAAAAACAACACCCCAAACCAGCAAATTGACCTCCTAGGAGAATCCTTCATCTCTAATTGAGGATATTAGAAACATTAATTGATTTTTAGAAAACTAGGTACTGGTTACGAGGATATGTGTTTGTGAGTAATGTCATTATTATCATGTATACGAAATGTAGACAATTGCATAATTTGCAAAGCCTCGATTTGAATTACTCACAATATTTACACTTCATCAAGTTGAGATGGAGCTTGTAGTGTTCTCTCACATAAGGAGTTGTAAATGAAAAGGAGCAAGATCCCATTACATGGACGGTTTAAAGAGTTTAAAGAAGAGCAGGGTTAAGGAGATAAGAGTGGGAGTGTAGTCCTGGTTACTTAAAACCTTTTTTCCAAAATTTCCTACTATGTTTCTAGCATAATTTTCCCCTGTCCTATTGACCACAGCTTTTGTATTCATTATTTCTTTCATCACAACACCTACAATAGATATTGATGGTGTTCATAAGCCTATTTCTAGTTGTGATAAGTGGATTAGGGGCTCCCTTATCACAACCCATAACCCCTAATACGTTTACTCCCTTAGCCAAGGGGGCCCAAGGGTGTACTTGTAGGGGCATTGAGACCAAATTTGGGGGTCATAACATTGGGAAAAAATGACCTAACCAAAAGGCTTCTCAAAGGGGGGGGTGGGGGGGTATCTTATGGTGTATTGAACGGGGAAAGGGGACACAATGGTAGCATGTATGTGTAGAATTCAAAGGTGCAAGCATTGTTTATTGAGATCCATAATCCTAGCAATAGAGAATGAGAAGGGGCCTAGCACCTAATTTCATAGGGCCTAGGTGACCTAGAGGGAAGGCAACAAGAGAAATTGATAGGGGAACCCCAAATAGTGCTGATAACGGGATTAGGAGTCCAATTATCACAAAACGTAATCCCTTAACCCATAACCACTAAATTCCCTATCCCCTTAACCCCCAATCCATATTCCCTTAACCCCTGCACTCATAAATCATAACCCATAAACCACTTCATTCATTAAATATTATGACATTAACCCCTAACCTATATTAATCCATGAACCTCCTAAGCCATAAATCCTTATTCTCTTAACCTGTGAACCTTAACCCATAAACACCTTAACTACTAACCCCTTAACCATTAACACCTAAATATCCTAAATATTGAGTCCTTAACCGCTAAATTCTATGACCCTAAATCCATTTGGCCCTTAACCCTTGACCCTTGAAGCCCTTAACCACTAAGTATCCAAGGCCGAAAAAAACTCCCCAAACCAGAAAATTGACCTCCTAGCAAAATCCTTCATCTCTAATTGAGCATATTAAAAACATTACTTGATCCTTAGAGAACTAGGGACTGGTTACGAGGATATGTGTTTGTGGGTAATGAGATTATTATCATGTATACCAAAGGTAGACAATTGGATAATTTGCAGAGCCTCGATTTGAATTACTCACAATAGCTACACTTCATCACGTTGAGATGGAGCTTGTAGTGTTCTCTCACATAAGGATTTGTGAATGAAAATGATCAAGCTCCCATTACAGGGAGGGTTTAAAGATTTTAAATAAGATTAGGGTTAAGGAGATAAGAGCAGGAACGTAGTCCCGATTACTTAAAACCTTCTTTCCAAAATTTCCTACTATGTTTCTGGCTTACTTTTTCCCTATCCTATTGACCAGAACTTTTGTATTCATTATTGCTTTCATCACAACACCTACAATAGATATTGATGGTGTTCATAAGCCTATTTCTAGTTGTGATAAGTGGATTAGGGGCTCCCTTATCACAACACATAACCCATAATACGTTTACTCCCTTAGCCAAGGGGGCGCAAGGGTGTACTTGTAGGGGAATTGAGACAAAATTTCGGGTGTCATAACATTAGGAAAAATGGAATGACATAACTAAAAAGTTTCTTTGTGGAGGTATATCTTATGGTGTCTTGAATGGACCAAGGGAACACAAGGGTAGCAAGTATGTTTAGAAGTCAGAGGTGCAACCATGGTTTACTAAGATCTATAATCCCAACATTAGAGAATGAGAAGGGGGCTTAGGACCTAATTTCATAGGGTCTAGGGGACCTAGAGGGAAGGAAGCAAGAGCAATTGATAGGGGAACCCTAAATAGTGGTGATAAGGGGATGAGGAGTCCAATTATCACAAAACATAAGCCCTTAACCCATAACCACTAAATTCCCTATCTCATTAACCTCTAATCCATATTCCCTTAACCCCTGCACTCATAAATCATAACCCATAAACCCCTTCATTCATTAAATATTATGACATTAACCCCTAACCTATATTAATCCATGAACCTCCTAAGCCATAAATCCTTATCCTCTTAAGTTGTGACCCTTAACCCCTAAACACCATAACTACTAACCCCTTAACCACTAACACCTCAATCTCCTAAATATTGAGTCTTTAATTACTAAATCCTCTGAACCTAAATCCCTTTGGCCGTTAACGCTTGACCCCTGAAGCGCTTAAGCACTAAGTAATCAAGGGCGAAAAAAACACCGCAAAATAGAAAATTGATCTCCTAGGAGAATCCTTCATCTCTAATTGAGCAGATTAGAAACATTAATTGATTCTAAGAGAACTAGGTACTGGTTATGAGGATATTTTTTTGTGGGTAATGCCATTATTATCATGTATACCAAATGTAGACAATTGGATACTTTTCAAATCCTCGATTTGAATTAATCACAATATTTACACTTCATCACGTTGAGATGGAGCTTGTAGTGTTTTCTCACATAAGGAGTTGTAAATGAAAAGGATCAAGCTCACATTATACGGGGGTTTAAAGAGTTTAAAGAAGAGAAGGGTTATGGAGATAAGCGCATGAGCTTATTCCCGGTTACTTAAAACCATTTTTCCAAAATTTCCTACTATGTTTCTGGCATACATTTTCCCTGTCCTATTGACCACAACTTTTGTATTCATTATTGCTTTCATCACAACACCTACAATAGATATTGATGGTGTTCATAAGCCTATTTATAGTTGTGATAAGTGCATTGGGGATCCCTTATCACAACCCATAACCCATAATACATTTACTCCCTTAGCCAAGGGGGCCCAAGGGTGTACTTGTAGGGGCATTGAGACTAAATTTGGGGGGTCATTACATTAGGAAAAGTGGAATGACATAACCAAAATGTTTCTTGGGGGGGGGTATCTTATGGTGTCTTGAACGGACCAAGGGGACACAAGGGTAGCATGTATGTGTAGAATTCATAGGTGCAAGAATGGTTTAATAAGGTCTATAATCCTAGCATTAGAGAATGAGAAGGGGGCTTAGGACCTAATCTCATAGGGCCTATGTGACCTAGAGGGAAGGCAGCGAGAGAAATTGATAAGGGAACCCAAAATAGTGGTGATAAGGGGATTAGGAGTCCAATTATCACAAAACATAAGCCCTTAACCCATAACCACTAAATTCCCTATCCTCTTAACCCCCAATCCATATTCCATTAATCCATGCACTCATAAATCATAACCCATAAACCCTTTCATTCATTAAATCTTATGGCATTAACGCCTAACCTATATTAATCCATGAACCTCCTAAGCCATAAATCCTTATCCTCTTAACCTGTGACCCTTAACCCCTAAACACCTTAACTACTAACCCCTTAACCACTAACACCTAAATCTCCTAAATATTGAGTCTTTAACTGCTAAATCCTTTGACCCTAAATACCTTTGGCCCTTAATGCTGACCCTTGAAGCCCTTAACCACTAAGCATCCAAGGCCGAAAACAACAACCCAAACCAGCAAATTGACCTCCTAGGAGAATCCTTCATCTCTAATTGAGTATATTAGAAACATTACTTGATTCTTAGAGAACTAGGTACTGGTTACGGGGACATGTGTTTGTGGGAAATTCCATTATTATCATGTATACCAAATGTAGAAAATTGGATAGTTTGCAAAGCCTCGATTTGAATTACTCACAATATCTACACTTCATCACGTTCAAATGGAGCTTGTAGTTTTCTCTCACATAGGGAGTTTCAAATGAAAAGGAGAAAGATCCCATTATAGGGAGGGTTTAAAGAGTTTAAAGAAGAGTAGGGTTAAGGTGATAAGTGCGGGAGCGCAGTCTCGGTTACTTAAAACCTTTTTTCCAAAATTTCCTTCTATGTTTCTGGCATAATTTTTCCCTATTCTATTGACCACAACTTTTGTATTCATTATTGTTTTCATCACAACACCTACAATAGATATTGATGGTGTTCATAAGCCTATTTCTAGTTGTGATAAGTGGATTACGGGCTCCCTTGTCACAACCCATAACCCCTAATACATTTACTCCCTTATCCAATGGGGCCCAAGGATGTACTTGTATGGGAATTGAGACCAAATTTGGGGGCTTATAACATTAGGAAAAGTGGAATGACATAACCAAAAAGTTTATTTGGGGGGGGGGGGGGGGTATCTTATGGTGTCTTGAATGAGCCAAGGGGACACAAGGGTAGCATGTATGTGTAGTAATAAGGGGATTAGAATTCCAATTATCAAAAAACATAAGCCCTTAACCCATAACCACTAAATTCCCTATCCCCTTAACTACCAATCCATATTCCCTTAACCCCTGCACTCATAAATCATAACCCATAAACCCCTTCATTCATTAAATATTATGACATTAACCCCTAAATTATATTAATCCAGGAACCTCCTACACCATAATTCCTTATCCTCTCAACCTGTGACCCTTAACCCCTAACCCTTCACCCCTAAACACCTTAACTACTAACCCCTTAACCACTAAAAGTACAACACCCCAAACCAACAAATTGACCTCCTAGGAGAATCCTTAATCTCTAACTGAGCATATTAGAAACATTAATTGATTCTTATATAACTAGGCACTGGTTACAAGGATATCTGTTTGTGGGTAATGCCATTATTATCATGTGTACCAAATGTAGACAATTGGATAATTTGCAAAGCCTCATTTTGAATTACTCACAATATCTACACTTCATCATGTTGAGATGGAGCTTGTAGTGTTCTCTCACGTAAATAGTTGTAAATGAAAAGGAGAAAGCTCCCATTAGAGGGCTTCTTTGTGTAGGAGTGTTGGAGGCATAGTGGTTTTTGGTATTCCATCGATTTTTTTGACAAATTTTGTCACAGTTGGGCTTGAACGCAGAGGTCCCATTGAGGAAACCAAAGAGACAAAAGAGATTGCAGATTCGTCATGAGGAGGCTACGCATCATTTTGAGGAGAAAAAGGGGGTGGTTCCCTATCAGGATCAAACTCTGGGGGGCCATGGTGGTGGAGGGCTGAGTCAGAATTTCAAACACCAGCCTAGATCAAGCAGCACGCACGAGCTTCCATGTAAAAACTATATTCCCTAATATATTTTTTATTGATGCTCTACATTACACTAACATTATTACTTTATGGGTCTTCAACATCATTAAATATTAAATATAACTTCTATTTGAAATGAACTCCTGTTCTTGAAATAAAAGTAAAACTTAATGAAAACGAAAGCCACCATAGCAATTTCTTTATAATTTTTTACTACCTATTAAAATCTAATTTTGCCGCTAGTCTAAACTCTAAATGGACCTATTCAAATTTATTCCTAGATGTGAAATGACCTCCTTTCCTCAAATAAAAATACTAGATGACCTCCTTTTGCTTAAATAAAATTAGAACTTTATGAAAATCAAAATGACTATAGCAATTGCTTTATAAGATTTTGGTACCTCTTAAAATTTAATTTCGGGCAGCTTCTTAAAATTTAATTTCTGGCAGCTATTCTCCCTTGGCCAGGTTCGGGACAGATTTCAATGATCTTTAACAATATTTATGATTTTGACACAGATGCCATACCCTTCTATTCTTCGCTGCACTCTGGATTCGACTATATTTTTAATGCAATTTTATTATATCAGATCTGGTTTAACTCTTTTTCTAGATTTAATTGAGATATTCTTCTCCTGATTTGGGGGTTTCCCTACAATTCAGAGCAGAAAACATGTGGTCTGTTTCCAGCATATGGAGATAAAATTGCAACCTTTGAGAACTCGGAGAGGTAGAGTGTGTATTGATAAGTTTGAAAGGTATTTTCCTGATATCTATGATTTTTATTATTAAAATTTCAATAGATTTAAACTTGTATACAGAATTATGTATAAGGCAACGGTAGGGTTGACAAGATTTTATAAAATCAATCATATTTTTTTTTCGTGCTTAGCAAGGCCAGTCACTCCTTAGAGCTCCTCCCATACGCTAATTGTCCCTTACTTTTGTTGTAGGAATTAGTCCTTACAACCCTTCCAACAAGCCTAATATAGACATGCATTATCCCTGTAATAACTATAGTGCCTGAGACTCTCTTAAACAATAAATATGCCACCACTTTTGGTACCAAAAGAACCCTATTATCAACGTGTTTACGCAGCTACTCCTTAGCCTTGTTATATATTCTAATCTAACCTCAAAACAGTCATTTCAGGCTTCATTCTTCTCTTCTTCAAGCTGTGGCTTTCATCAGAATGTGTTTTACTCCTAAATTTTTTTGCTTGGATGTTATCTTAGCCTCCCTCACCTTCTATTTATATGAAATATAAGGGCTTTATTTGGGTGTCCATGTTGGCTTTACAAGTTTTCAAATGGCTTATTAACATCAAGCCAACCTAGACACTTCTTTAGCTGAACCTTTTGCTCCTTGATCTAGACACTCACAACTCCCTCTGAGTTGCTTCGCTGAGCACACTCTGATTCAGTATCCCTTAAAGTAGCTTAGATACTCTCTCATACCATGTTTTTTTTCCACGATATTGGCTCTAGGATAGTGTCTTAAAATATTTCACGCTACCAAACCAATAATCACAATGACACTACTTTGCACAAGAAAATATAAATAGTAGTAAAGGTACCAATGCACAAAATATAGAAAACTTCTTACAATTTTTAACCCAACTTTGTTATATTAATCAACATATGATACAACAGTCTAGGGCTCTCGTACCAAGGATAATAGCCTTCATACACCCATTGATACAAGATACAAAATTGGGTTTGGTGTCAGTCCATCGACAACCAATCTACCCTTAAAAAGATACTCTGACCATGTCGTTGTCGCATTCTCTCTCAACTCTTCTCATTCATGCCCTGTACCAGCTCAGTCCTTTAGTTGCCGATCTGCAGCTCTTGACTCTATTAATGCTCCAAGTCCATCTAGCCACTAAAGCTTGGCTGCCAATCTTCTCACTAGTTGTGCCTTACTCCATCAAGGGAACAACACATCGAGACTCTTGTCGAATTGTTCACAACTCCATTTGTGAACAATTCTCAATCTTCTGATCACTGCTCCTTAGTTACTTAGTGACTACAAACCACTATGGTCTTCTTGTGCTGCACCGATGAAGGCCAACATAGGGCATGAAGGGCTACCACCTATCGCTGCAAGATGTCTATATCCCACAATGAACATGGGCTAGGAGGACTGCCCATCATCTACTGTCGAAGTCCTCCACACACAAAACTGCTTCTCGTTGATCAGACCCTTGACCTCTAGAAACCACCAAGGTCCATGAAGATGGTGCACACCAGGCCCTAACATGGGTACTATCACACTATCCTCCAACATACCATAAATGCACAATCCACGTTCACACTTGGCCCACTCTCAGGTTGCCCTCCAATAGACCACGATTGACCAATACTTGTTGTAGCATCTACCTCTAGCTAGGGCCTACTCACAGTTAGGAAATTCTCCTTGTGGCTGCCAAGAGACTTCACTAATAGTCCTGTCCTAGGACACACATTACTTCATTGCGAGATATGCTCCTAGTTGGGGTTTCTTGACACCCAAGAGAACCCCAACACATGGCTCCCACAAGTTGCATATGAATCTGATCCTATCACCAATCATTACGCTGGTTAGGGCTTCTAACCAACACGTTATCCCTCCCTTCTTCGCTTCTGTAGGGTGTACTAAAATGTTCCAACTGTCCAAATAGGACCAACAATTTAACACAAAAACATACCTTCTCATGTGTTGGTACCCTCTTGTATTCTGCAATCTGGTTAGGGCTTAGCCACAGTCCATGTCATCCCTCTCAACACTTACTAATAATCATTTCTATCAATGTGGCTTGCCTTCACCCTAGATTTCCTCCCCTACGCTGATTGTCCCTTAGTTATGTTGTAGGAATTAGGGCATCATTCCGCTCTGAGTACACAGAACTCCTAGGCCATTAGTCCTTCTATGACATTCTGATATGTTGCCTTGTTGACTAGACAAACTTGCCAGACAGTTCCTGAACAGTTGAAGCTTGCATGACAAGTTTCATTTTCTATTTTGAGCGTTGCTAGACATACAATTCATGCAATCTATAGATTTTTTTTGCATGCCTAGAATAATATCTTCTTTGCAATAGAAAGGCATGCAATCCATAGTAGGTATTTGATACATACCTTGTCAAAACATGGACTATACTTTGCGCCAACGGCTCCCTAATATAGTAGCATATGCTCCCATTATATCAGCGTACCAATTTTAGATATCTCCAGTCCTGCTGCCCTCATCAGAATACTTACTAATGATCTAATCATGAATTTACAAGTGTGTCCACCTTCTGTTGTACAAGGTCCTTTATGACAACAAGTCTAAGTCACCTTGTCACCTTCGCACATCATAAAGATGACACCCACATGATCCAAACACTACCCCACAAATCATGGACCCAACACACCTCCACAAGATACTATTGTAATACAGTTTGCACTGTTAGATAGGGCACGTACTGCAACCCTAGTTTCATCACACAATCAGCAAAAAAACCTTTCTACTATTGGGGTTTACCTAGGAGGGGTTCCTTAAATGCCATATTGCCTCCTTAGGTTGTTGTCCACTCTTTGATAACCCTCTAATTTGACCCAGCTATGTGCTATGCCTTGTGGCCTAGCACCACAACTTCAAATCATGCCTAGGGCTGCTTAGAGAAGGCGACTTCCTTCTGCTATCCTTTAGGACCTTCAAATGATATTTAAACCCTTAAATATGCCTAGACATTACTTCAGATCTAGTGGCTGTCCTCCTGTGATAGAGCATTCTTCTTCCTTGGCTTCCACATGCTGCTAGATAACTGATGCAAATTTGACCCTAATCGAGGATCCAACGTACATCAAGATGCACCCAAAATGCATACTTCAGCTCCCTATTTTAGGGTCTTCTCCACGCTGCAAATATGGATTGGTTAGGGCACAAACCAGAGTCCCTAAAACCCTTTAATTTTGGCCTAGAAATGGTCCTTAGAGCTACGTCTATCTCTTCCTTGAAGGTCATGACACTTAGCTATAGGTCTGAGCTATTTCTAGCCCTTAAGCAGTCCTCGACCCAACTTAATCTCTGTGGCAGGCTTTAGTGAAGCCTCATAGGCCTGCGGCACTCTTGTTTAGAGACAAACCACCCATCAAATAGTACATAGAGATGTATTTCCTACCTCGACCCTCTGAAAATTCCATCGGCCCTCCTAAATTTACCCTAAAACAATCATCTATGCCTCCATGTTCTTGAACTTCATTTGCTACGGCTAAGACAAAGAATTAGTCTCTCCTTCATGAGCTACTCACTTGTGATTATGTTGCACAATGCATCAATAGATCAGATATTTTCAATTCAACACAAATTGGGCATTGTCTTCCCCTTAAAGCTCTGACACCATGTTAAGTTCTGAACATCTTCTATGTCATTTCAGGTTAGGGCACACAATACTGAAAGAGATAGAACATATTAATAGATTGATGGAAGACAAGCCAAAATAGAGATAATGAATGGTGGTGCTACTGCGATCAGTAGGATGATTCTACCAGCAAAGTCTCCAATAGGTCATTCAGCCAAGCATGTCACACATAACCCTAGAACAAACCAAACAAAGAACACTCCATAAATATGCAGCACGAATAATGCAACTCCATCTGTATCAAGAGAGAAGAAAATCCTCTACACAATGTGTGTCTAATGAACTCCGAGTCTCTCCATTATATAGGCATCTTTAGGGGTGTGTGACACGCTCTTTAAGACATTTAAGTCTATATTATATTCCAAGCCAACCTAGCACATAAGTGAATAAATTCAAGGTCCCTCTTAATTAGGGACCTCAAACAACAATAGTGAGACACATAGTTGCTCATGAAGAATTCCTGTCCTCGATGTCATGGATTTTGATATTGAGGAATCTCCAACCTTTTAGCTTTATACGGCACAGATCATCCATCACTTTCATCCTCAGTAATATCAGCTATCAGAAAGTGATTCATTCGACTTCCTTATCTAGTCCACTGTTATGCCATGCTGCTTTCCTTTGAATCATCTCCAAGGATCATGCATATTTTCTTATGATTATAAGCCTTGCACAAGTTAATTCAGATAAACATATACATATGAAATTTTAGCACAAAATTTACCTTAGTGATTATCTTTCACCATGACATCTTCCTGTGGGTATCGACATCCTTCATACAGATTAAAACAATTCCTAATGATATGTTTTATCAAGGGCCATTTTACCAGACTTTTGTCAGATTTTACATATCATCCCAGGAGATCTCTTAGTCACATCTTCTTGGCTTCCGGATGATAACTGCCTCTTGACATGGTTGCATTTCATGATCTTCTTCCTCTCTGCACAATCCTGGGGACTTACACCCTTTCGAGTTTCTAGTTCATATACAACCACCTCATATTCCATGAGGACATATTAGGTTGATTTCATTTGTTCGTGCACTGAGAGATACTCCTCCATAGATCATACTTCAAAATACATAAATTCATTACCTGCAATCATATGACATGAATTTTCAACATCTAATGTTAGCATATAAATATATATACATACCTCACACCCTTTTTCCCTTGAGTCATCCTGTACCAATTTCTCAAGAATGAAGAGCTTCATTCACTTGGCCTGCTTCATCTATGTCACATCCCAGAAATATGTTTCCATGATGATCTTTATTTTTGATGACTACTTTGTATTATTAAATTTTGTCAAATAGGTTTTCCCGGAGCTTGTGATTGGACTGTTAATTCAGGTCTTCAAGGCTTGAGACTTAAAGTTCCCTTCAAACTGAATACTTATATCAGTTGTAGATACCTCAAATCTTTGGTAGATTAGATATTCCAAGATCATTTAACGTACTGCTTCACTGTATATACATATCACTGAGAATCCTTCTTTTTGAAATCAGAAGTCATGACTATGACTGTGATTTCCACCGACACTCCTCTGAAGTTTCTCCAAATGTGCCTTCAAATCTATTTTAAGATGTATATCAATTCCACCAAGAATTCTGCACCAAAATATGCTCCAAAGATGACTGTTGTTTCAACAAAATTCAGTATTCCAATAGCACCTTCGATGGTGCTTCTAATGCAGCCTTCAGTATTGGTTACAAAAATAGTCTTTAATACTGCTCCAAATTACCTCCAAGATTTCTTTCAATTCTTCCTTCAATAGTACTTTAATTTTTCCTTCAAGGTATCTTCAAGTATTGATCAATTAGAATGCTCAAAACTATTTTAAAAGGACTTCAAGTTCTGCTTAAAACTTTTTCAAAACTCTGCTTAAAATATGCAAGAGGGTTGCTCCAAATTGCAACCTGAAATCTTTACCACAGAATTTTGTTACTGGTTAGAATATGCTTTTTGCCACAGAGGTTGGAATTTCTGCTTCAAGTGACTAAGGGTATTTCTCCAAGAAGGAAAATTACAGAATTTCGTCCTCTTTTACAGTTAACAATACGAAGTACTAATCACAGATCCGAGACTTTTAATATATGTGCTTGCAGGGAAAGCCTTAATCTCCCCACATTGCCCTACTGATGACTACTCACAAGTATTATATGCCACAGGTTAATTATTTCACCAATCCAAGCTCAAGTTCATTGTTTGATTGTCCTTAATTTGAGCTAGAAAGAATATAAAATAAAAAATAAAAAAATTAGCCCAATACAATTTTTAATCTCTGATTTCTTCGACCTTTCTATCTCTTTTTTTGCCGGGGTATATCACTATAATTAATCACCGAAATTTCAGAGAAAAATTCAAAATTCCTGTTCAGATGATAGTTAAGTCCGAGCTTTTATTCCCAAACAGAAAAATCCTTAACTGTCCTCGGCCTCTTCCTATTTCTCTGCCTTATCTCTGAATTGATCACCGAACTGGATTACTGAACTGTTTGTTGAGATTAATATAGAGTTTATACTTCATTGTTCCTTCACCGAGCCCCTTCTTCTTTGATTATTTTAATAGAGATTGAGCCCATCACTTTTCTCTATCCGAAAGATATCTTAGTTGTGTTGACTGTGATCTAATGCTCAAGTGCCACTTATATGCCCTTCTTTGACTACCACCTTAGCTCTAGTACCATGTTGAGAATCTTGTAGGGTTGTAGTCTGATAAAATTATCTTCATGATAATTACTTGTGATATTGTTTATGTATATTCTTCTTTAATATTTCATCAAGTCAATTATCAAATTACTCAGTGAAATGTATAGAGACAGAATTATTTTTCACTTGTAACTGAATTTCTTGACAATTAGTTAGCTAATCTATCTTCAGTTCACATTTTATATATCTTTAGTATCAACTAACTTATATAGCTCTTTGCAGACGCAATTTCAAAGGACCTTGGAACATATTATCAAATGGACAAAAGAAATTGGATGAAATTGAAAAATAGGTATAGTTTGTATATTTGATTATTCATCGTGATATGTCAAAAATGTATAAGTGGTAACTTTTTCTCAATTAAATTTATATGACTTGTAAATTGGTTATGTGTAGAACACTAAAATAATATAGAGATGGGGTTGAGGAATTCCTAAATTTTTCCAAGGAGAAATCAAGGAATAAGATGTCCACAAAATGTCCATGTAATAAATTTGGCATAGTGAAAGTACAAACATTTGATAAAGTACGAGAGCACTTGATTTGTGATGGTATAATCGAACAATATAGCATTTGGTATTTCCATGGAGAGAGCATTCCCAATCAGGTATCTTGAATTTTTTTTGAATTGATCTAGTTTCACTCTTATATGTTTTACAATAAAGATATCACTTATTTTTATATGTGCAAACGTCAATTTTGTTTCTTTGTCTCCTTTAGATTCAATCTATTATTGACAAGGACAGGCAACATTCTGAAAATGAGCCACATGAAGTTCTCGAGCATATTTCATCTCAACTGGTAAGCCATTTCATATTAGTCTAGGGTCCTATTTGACTAGGTTGACCAAATACTATTGATTCTATTTTTCATAAAAACCATAAAATTATTAAAATAAATTTTGATTTTCTTATTAATAGGGTTATGAACATGTTATGAAACACGATTATGATAATCAGGGTGATGAGCATGAAACATTGTTTAGGAATGATAGTGAACCTCTAATTGATGATGATGATGCAACCATTGTCAGTGATCAAATGCTTGAAATAGTGAATGATGTCAATCGATGTCTTAATCAAAACATCAATGAGAGTTGTGATAATGAGGGGTTGGCATAAAAAAATGTACTAAATGAAGTTAATGAATATAAGAATCTTATCAAAGATTCCAAGAGGCCATTGTACCCAGGTTGTGTTGACTTCACAAAACTGTTAGCCATTGTAGAATTCTACAATCTGAAAGTGAAGAGTGGATGGTCTGATACAAGTTTTGACCAAATGTTAAAATTGCAAAAAAAAGGTGCTTCCTAAAGATAACACATTTCCAGATTCTACATACGCTGCAAAAAAGTTGATAAAATCATTGGAGTTAAACTATGATATGATACACGCATGTCGAAATGATTGCATTTTATATCGAAAAAGTTATGAAAGTAAAGATCAATGCCCAAACATGTGGAAAATCTCTATGGAAGGTGGATGCTCAATCTCAAAAGTTCTGGAAAGGTGTTCCAGCCAAGGTGTTAAGATGTTTTCGCATAACACCAAGGCTAAAAAGAATGTATAGGTATGATCTTGAACACTATAATTTTATTCAAGTTTTCCCTTTCTTGTATTATCTTTACCATTTGTCATAGTGTTATTATATGATAATACTTTATATAAATTATTTTTTATTTATTTTTCATTATAGCTCTACAGATATGTCACAAAAAATGAGGTGGCATCATGAGAATGAAAGCAATGATGGTCAAATGCGCCACCTTATTGATAGCCCAGCATGGAAAACTATTGATGACAAATGGCCTAGTTTTTCTAGCGAACCTTGCAATGTATGACTTGCAATGGAAGTAGATGGATTTAATCCTTTTGGAGACTTGATAAGCACATACAATGTTTGGCCTATAGTGTTAGTTACATACAACCTTCCACCATGGTTGCGCACAAAAAGGAATTTTTGTATGCTAACATTGTTAATACCTGGTCCCAAGCAACCAAGAAATGACATTGATGTGTATTTGGAACCATTGGTAGATGAAGTAAACGAATTATGGGACCAAGGGGTATGGACATATGATGCTTATAGTAATACATCATTTAACATGAAGGAAATTCTTATATGGGTGATCCATGATTTTCCTGCTTATGGGAATATGGTTGGTTGCACAAAAAAAGGATATAATGCATGTCCCATATGTGGGAGGAACAGAGAATCAGAGTACATCAGTTGTAGCAGGAAATGAGTGTACATAGGACATAGGAGATTTCTTCCTCAACATCATAAGTTTCGCTCACAAAAGGCACCATTTAATGGGAAGGAGGAGCATCGTTATGCCCCTCTAATTGTAAAAGTTTCAAATATTTTTAAGGAAACAAAGGGAAAGGAAGAAATATGGGGAAAGATTGAATCAAATAAAAGGAAAAGAAATAGCAAAACAGGTGAAAAAACTGATGTTGTGGTGTGGAAGAAACAATAAATTCTATTCAATATACCATATTGGGAGGTATGTAGACCCATGATCAACCATGCCTAATTATTGGACACATCTTGCTTAGTTGACCTCATTGTGATTAGATGTCTTGGCTGAATTGACCATTTATCTTTTTTTCCATATTAAATATTGTTCTGATATTCTTGATGTGTTGGATTGCAGAAACTCCTAATATGCCACAATTTATATCTAATGCACGTGGAGAAGAATGTGTGTGAAAGCATTTTTAGAACCCTTATGGATATAAAAGGGAAGTCCAAAGATGGGCAAAAATCACGTGGTGACTTGCAAAAATTAGGCTTGAGGAAATCAGTATGGCCAGAAGTTAAAGGACATAAAATATTCCTTCCACCTGCACCACATACTCTTTCAAAGAAAAAGAAATAGACCCTATGTCATGTTCTTTTCATGTTAAAGGTGCCAGACGGTTACAACTCTAATCCAAAAAATCATATATCTATGGAAGAGCTTAAGTTCCATGGTATGAAAGCACATGATTGCCATGTTCTAATGCAACAACTCCTCCCAGTGGCTTTGCGTCATGTGTTACCAATTGTTGTCCAAAATACGCTTTGCAAGCTTTGTTACTTTTATAGGAAAATCTGTGCAAAATCAGTTTCAGTAGAGAGTCTTGATAAGCTGGAAAATGATTTTGTGGAGACATTGTGCTTTCTTGAAAAGTACTTCACTCCTTCATTATTTGATATAATGTTGCATTTGAATGTACATTTGGTACGTGTGCTTCGATATTGTGGCCCAGTTGCATATAGATGGATGTACCCCTTTGAGAGGTACGTGAAACTTTACTTTTTATCAAGCACAACAAATATTTTTTTTGAAATATTTTGACATTACTTAATTTTTTTCTTTGATAATTTTGTAGGAACATAAAAGTATATAAGAATTATGTTAAGAACAAAAATAGGACTAAAGGATGCATTGCTGAAAGTTATACTGTGGAGGAATCAATAAAGTTCTGTGGAGGATACTTGAAAGGTATGGAAGCTATTGGATCCACACATGGTCGAAATGAAATGTGGGATGAGGAAGTTGAAGAAGTTATCCCTGATGGAAAGCCATTATCTGCTCCAATTCCTTTAGAAATGGATGGCATTAGTTGGGAACAAGCCCATAGGTGGGTTCTATTACACACAAATGAAGTTGATCCATGGATAGAGTAAGTTACATATCTGGCTTGTAATTTTTTTGTTTTTTTGTTTAAGGTTGTTTAAGGTTGAACATATTTGACCTTTACCTTTTTTTTATTCATATTTAATCAAAAAATATTAACCACCATATCTATTGTCCAGAATTGTTGAATTAGGATGCACAAAATGAAGATTTCCAACTCAATTACCCAAATGAAAAAAGATGAAGCTCTATTGCAGAAAATCCACACCGATAAATTTACTAGCTGGTTAAAACAACAGGTAAGTATATTATTTATATTATAAGTGTACTTAAAAATCATTATATGGGAATGTTATCATGTAGGAAATTAAATATTTTTTTTAGAGGTTCAATGTACGAATTCTAACTACATTTAAAAATATAAAACTATACAGGTGGAGGGATATGGGGATGTGTCTGATACACTTAAATGGCTAGCGCGTGGTCCCAGGAAATTCATGAATAAGTACAAGGGATACCTAACGAATGGTTATAGATTCCATACAAAAATCATGGAGAATGAGAGAACCACCCAAAATAGTGGCATGTGTATGGAAGCTCAAACAATGATGAGGTCAAGCTCCAAATATGCAAACCCTATACTTCAAACCACAAAATTTTATGGAGTGTTAGAAGAAATAATTACATTGGACTATTTTTGTTCAAATGTAATTGGATTGATGTATAAAATAAGAGAGGGATCAAAACTGATGATTTTGGTTTTACAATGGTGAATATGAAGAAATTATTAAGCCAAAATCATTGGCAAGATGATCCATTTATTTTAGCATCACAAGATACACAAGTATTCTATGTACAAGATCCAATTGAGACTGACTAGTATGTAGTGTTAACATGTCCTCCAAAAGGATTGAGAAACAATGCATCATATGAACCCTTTGTCACATGTTGTGGAATTTCAAGAAACAAAAAGTGTAAGTGAAGAAGATATAGCTGATGTCGATGTCAACGTTGATGTAAATGTGGATTATGTCCATTCAGATTGTGAAGGAATATGGTTGAACCTCAAGAAATAAAATATATTGATTTTTCTATTTTGTTTCGAGAACTCCAAAATTGATATTTGGTTATGAAGAGAGATTCCTTTGTTTCTTATCTATAAAAATTTTTAGGCCCATTTAGTAGATATATTTTTAGTCCTTTCCAATGACAGTGACTATTGTTTTCGGATTTCACCATTAATCTTGTCCATACAAAAAATTGAACATATAAAAATTTGATATGTGCAAAGTTTCTGCAATTTTTATATTTTTTAAGATTAAATGAGATTTTTCTCTATTATTATTGGATCATAGCCCTATAAATTACTCATTTAAAAGAACCTAGAAAATACAAATTTCTTGGGCACATGCCATTTTTTAGCCTTCTTCTACGACTGTTGGTTTCAAAACGAACTATTCAGCTGTGGGTTGCAAAACAAACTATGGAGATAAAGGAGTGCAATTATTGGGAGGGAAAAAAAGGAGCATAAATAATCTGATCATATTATTGGATGGTCAATTGGAGGATTCCTTATATTAATCACAGTTAAGCTAATCATTCTTCATTTTCCTCCATGCAGGTCAATGAAAACTAGGATGAACATTTACAAAAACGTAAGTGTGATTCTCACATCTCAATTTCTTTGCCAACAATGTTGTAGGATAATATCTACCTTTAATATTAATATTTCTTGTTTTATTTCCTAAAGGTTATAGCTTTAAGAGATTGTATAAGCTAATAATTCTGCGTTTTCATTCTAGTCCTTGAGATAATGCTAACTAGTATTCCATCTCCATTCTTGGTGTTTACTGGTGCTTTAAAATATTACATTGACATCCTGATATACTGGGGATTTACAATTGTAATTCAAATCTTCTTGTGATTCTTTATGTATTTTCCATCCGTGCAGTGATTTTTTTTATCCAACTGATAAATTACTTCTTCCAACAGTTAAAAAAAAACAAATATGACAGTAAACTTTCCATTCAAGTATAATTGTTTATTTCCTTGGAAATTATGTAGGTGCTTGATAAGGATGGTGACTTTCTTTAAAAAGGTAACCTGTAAAGTGGTGCAAGTTGGTCAGTGGAATTGGGTCGTCAAACTATGGGGTGCCCTATCATAGTGGAGAATATGAGTCTGCCCCAAGAATCTCTTATAGAGGTTAGTTAAATTGTTAGATTAAGAGTGTTTTTATATGCACTCAATAATTCAATTTTGCTATTTTGAGACATGGTTTAAAGTTGTCATGCTAACTTCTATTGGTTTTCACCAATTTTGTAGATGCTTTGTGAGGAGCGAGGGCTCTTCCTTGAAATGGATGACATCATTTGAGGCTTGGGGTTTATGATTTTAAAGGGATTCATGGAAGCTCACAGTGACAAGATCTGGGATCGCTTTGTTGTTGAGGTAATGCCATGGTTGCAAAGACCTTTCATTCCATGTAAAGCTTCCTCTTTTCTTTGTGTTTGGTTGCTTGAATAGACCATAGACTTCAAGAATTTGCATTGTGATTTATAATGAGAACAAGGTATGCAATTTATTTGAAGGCTACGTGTGTTTCTAGAGACCAAACAAATTGCATAGTTGATGCTTAATAACTATCACTTGTAGATTGTTCTTGGGAATTTGATTGTGTAGAGTTGTATACCATAATATATTTTAGCTCTAAACCTCTATATTACACCATATGTGCTCTATGTTCTGGCATATAAAATTTTGAAGGCACCATAGCCTGATTTTTCATGTTGTGAAATTTGGCAGTTTCACAATATTTTTGCACAATAGTGGCTTCCTGGATTGGAAGTGAAACTATAACGATGTAAAAATATCAATAATGTTATAATAACTGCATAGAAATTTGAAAATAACAATTTTGATCTTTAGTGAGCCCTGAACATGCATGCTATTAAAGACTACTTGCACTTAGCAAGAAACAGGTAAATCAGTGAAACTGTATTGGTAGACTTAGTACTCTCACTTGAATTTGTACATTAGAATTATGGAACTGTAGGAAGATGCAGAGGGAGAAGTGTTTTAGCAATGTATTTTATGACTTTTCCATAGGTAAATCTGTAGGAGGTTGTGTGAAATCATGTCAGGCTGTAAGTTGTAACATAGATTTTAACCTGAGAAATGCAAATTTGCCACTTGGCATGCAATTTTGACACCTTGTGGTGCATTCTAAGTATGGAATATGATGTTCCATGGCATATAAGATAGCCCCTTTTCCTTATCATCCATCAGGCTTTCTATTTATGTACATGGCATGCAGTTGTTAATGCAAGTGGACATTTTGGCACTATGAAAATAATAGTTGGTTCTTGCACTCTCAACTTCATAGGAAAGAATTCAGATTCTTTCAAACTCAATGTAAGAAGCTATTTTGAGATCCTCGAATGTACTATTCCACTGTGTATACGTATTACTGTTTTGACCTTATTTTGTGCTTCGATTGTAAATACTTCACTGTACATGTCTCTGACTTCTGTTGACCATTTCTGTGAAACCCTATGTGATACCATCAAACTGAAATGGCATACTTCTCATCAAGTTGTGATGGCACCGAACCAGTGAGACCTTTCTCACTATGGTAGCAAGAAACAGTGAAAGATTTTTCACTGTGGTAGTTCCAAATTTTAGTGTTATACTTATCATGTGATTGACTATACCAAGACTGTAGTTGACTTGTGATTATAACAGTGAAGATCTTCACTGTAATACAAATTATACTGATATATTTTTTTCACACTGAGCCTTAACTATAAATACACCTTTATAACTCATTCTCCTCACTACTGTGGTATAAAAATAATCTTATAAGAGTAGTACTGAATTGGGGCAAAGGTAATTTCAACACTGTGATGTCATTGAGACTAATATGTTAACAAGATCCTTCTTTTCATAGTGACAGAGATTGACCTTTCTTGTGAACTTTCACCTAGCTTAATTATTGGACTGTCTTACTATGATTTTAGCCCTTTTGACATAGATCTTTTTAGAATTTTTTGAGTCCTTTCAAACTGCCTTTGATCATAACCATAGCTCTGAAACCATGTTGAAAATTTGTAGAGCTTGTGTTTAATACAAAATTCTCTTCTTAATAACTACTTGTGAGCTTTCTTATGTGTTCTTCTTTAACTTAGTTACTCCATCATCAAGTTAGTTATCAAAGTACTTAGTCAAAATGTTGAAACAAACTTATTTGCACTCGTACCTAAATATATTATAATGTAGTTAGTAAGGTAAATACTTGATTTACCTTCCTCACTTACAAATCCTTTAAGATCAGCATGTCTTATTACAATACTATCTTGACGTTGGCCAATTCCTTCAATAGATATATCTGCATTGTATACTTTTGCATCTATCCGCAGTCCAGCTCCTATAGTTTCCGCAAATTATATTCCTATACCTTTCAATTTACATTAGACTTCCATTTTAGATCTTCATGCCTCAGATCTGCATTTGGTTACCCTTCTTTCCATGTTGTTTTCTTTAGAATTTACCTTGATATACCCGCACTGACTCAGACCCAAAATCCGTAAATCTGTTCTTCTCTTTTAATGTTGTATACTTTACCGTAATACTTGCTCCTTTTTCCATGCTATATTAACCTTAGTGTAATCTGCAAAACTTGCCCCTTTTGCACATTATATAACCTCAGTATAATCCGTAGATATTTTCTCTTAACCGCAACATATGTAGGGTATATATAGTGGTTCTATCCAAGTAATTAAGTCGACCTTATATCCATTAAGTAGGCTGACTTTAACACTTGTTTGTAGGCCAACTTCATAGGCATATCTTCAACATTTGTAAGCCATTCTTCTGCAACATCCTGGAGGGTATTCTTCACACCTTTTACATGACTCTTGATTACACTAATGTACCTAATAGACATCAAGAAGAAGTCTATAGACCTATACTAAGAATCTTGCTCATGAAACCCATGAAGCAAGTAAACCAAAAATTCATTTTATTATTATTGACTTCATATTTACATAAGTACATAATTACATAGTCATAATGAAGACCTACCTAGTTAGACTCTTCAACACTTATGAGTCAAAGTTGCAACTGAATATGCGTGGAGCTACAAAGGATTTTATGATGAAGGGGACATAATTTTTAGCTTTTCGGGTTACTTGGAAAATTTTTACACCGCTTTTAGGCCTTGTGGGTGCTTCATGAGATGTGGGGTGCATAGTGAATGGTTAGCCCATGCTCTTCCGTGATGGACTTGGACATTGGAGGTGGTTTACCATTTGTTGCTAGACCTTGTTTGGATGTTTGAAAGACATTCTTCCTCGAAGTGTTGGATTAATATGGAGCTTGGTGACTTCATGTTGTTGATGCATGAAGGGATTTTGTGTGCTTGGAGTAGAGTTGGGTATTTCACCATGACAAAAACATCCTGAAATCAGCATGAGCACAAAAAATCCCTTGACATGTGAACTCTTGGGTTGAGGGAGTGGATTTGTAGGTGTGGGAGTCCTTAAGGTGACACGTTACCTTAGATATGCATTATCCTTAAGGAGACACATGACCTAGGAGATGAATTTTATATGGTTTGATACTCTCATACAACCTTTATCAAGTTACATGCACCCTCATTAGAAAAACAAGATAATTTCGCTTGCCATGACTATCTTTCTTTGTCGTTGCTGACTTAAGAATTCTTTTAGCTAAGAAACTAGTTTCAAGGTTATGGCATAACTTGTCATGTAAATTGAACAGAAGTTATATCCAAAATGTTAACTTTTAAACTACTTAGCTAGTTTTAGGCTTTCTATTTAAAATCCACTTCAGTTTGAACTTTGCACGAGTTGTTCCATAGACTTTAATATTAAGAGATTTTGGTGTAAGGATTAAAAATTAGCCCATAAGGCCTCTCATTTATTCATTTATTTTATTTGAATATAACATTTACTATTAGATTAGAACCACTCGGCACAAATACATCATAGATCAAGATCATACTTTGTAGGGTGTCGTAGAATAAAAATAGGAGCAAGGACACTGAATTATTTCAGTTTTCCTGGTTCTTATTCCTTTGGTGTATCTTTGCACCTTTAGGGACAATTGATCGTTTAAAGTCTAATTCTTTAAAGGGTGCTAGATCAATGGAAGAGCACCTGCTTTACAAGCAGGAGGTTGGTGGTTTGATTCCATCGTGCCCTGATATTCATAAATAGGGAATGACAAAGATCAGTTTTTGGTAATGGATGCTCTTTTGACCATCAACAATGAGCTTATGGTGACAATTTTCGACCCTCACCAAAATATGAAATGGTGATGGTCAACGAACGCCATCATATATACGCGTCAATAGTGATGACCATTAATGGTCCATCACCATAAATCGTTGTTGTTGATATGAAATGGTGAGGGTCACTGTTTGTCATTATAGCCATTATTCGTGATGGACCTTGATGACACCAATGAGTTTATGGTGATGGTCAATGAACATCACCATATATATGCACCAATAGTGAGGGCCATGAAAGGTCAATCACAAAAAATCGTTGTTGTTCATATGAAATGGTGACTGTCACTATTCGTCATTATAATCAATATTTGTGAAGGACCTTGAATGCCATCACAACACATAATTTCAGCAACGCAACCTTTGGTGACATTCAGTTTTTTGGTGACAGAGGCTATTGTCCATCACCATTGCTCATATGAAATGGTGATGGTCATTATCTGTCACTATAAATCATTATTGGTGACAGACCTTGAATGTCACCACAACACCTATACTTTTGGCGATGGCACCTTTGGTGACATTCAATTTTTTGGTGACAGAGGTTATTGTTCATCACCATTGCTCATATGAAATGGTGATGGTCACTATTCATCACTATAAATTATTATTGGTGATGGACCTTGAATGTCACGACAACACCTATAATTTCGGTGACACCACCTTTGGTGACGTTCAGTTTTTGGTGAGGAAGGCTCTTTTGACCCTCACCAATGAGCTTATGGTGACCATCTTCGCTCGTCACCAATCTGCTTTTTTCTTCTAGTGAAACCTCCCAAATAATTGCATTGAATTCGTATTAAACCAAGATTTTGTCTCTTTATACTTCTGTTATTCTCTTTTCATTGCACGCATCAATTTCCCTCTTCTTCCCTTTCCTCATGCGTCGGTGATAAGTTATTATTCCACCATTGGTAGCATCAAACCTCCTTTATATACTACATTTTTACAATATAAAACATAATGTTAGAGGTCCTTCCAAACAAGTAGGGGTTAACTCCAATTTGAAGCAGACTACTCTTGTTCTTGCCAGTTGATTAGTCTCACCAAATATTGAGGTCGAGGATTTTTCCCATATTATTATCTCTACGATCCCCAACTGTCTTGTAAAGCCAACTAGAAAACTACCCTTACAACACCTACTATGGTCTGACTTTAGCTCCAACTATAGTTTATTCTAGATTAGCTCAACTGACAATTTACATCGTGACCAACTAGATGTAGATTCGACTGTTCAAAGTTGAATTCTTTTTGGGCTCACCCTCACTTGGTTTAATTGGGCCAGATCTAACATAGAATGGTGATGAACTTGATCAATTCTTCTTTCCGATTTTCATATTACAGACTCTCAACTTCAAAAATCTATGTTCTTGAGTTGATCATTTCCATTATTCATCTCTAAGGTGCAATAGAACTAAAAAGCCACCTCTTGTTTCCATTGTGCATTTTGATTATTATATGGTGCTATTTCACTTGTCATTCAAACTCATAGGTATTAATATGGCACGTTGTAATTTCAAATGAAGGATTCTATCCATTTCAAAGAGACAACACGAGACACTTAAAATAATAATTGAAGCCTTTCCTCTGGGGTTAGATACTGACTATAAGCAGAGAATAAAAGAGGACCTACAAATGCCTAACTTATCCTATAAATATTGCTTTAGTAATACACATCATCAAGATTATTTCATGCTCTCTCACTAAGTTCTTAATCAACTAAATTATAAATACGTAGAATCTATGCACAAGACTCAAATGAATATACTGAGAGATCTTGCATAACCTGATAACCTTTCATTATTCGTACAATTATGTACATGAAAGTTACAGACTGCATATATGAATCATTTCTCTTACCAGAGTGGGAGTTTCATCCCTTATCCTACACAGAAAACCTATGTTCACTAATAATGTTCAGAAAATATCTATATAGACCGAGAGAAATTGGGCATCTGTCTAGACAGCCAAAAGTACCATATTCGTAATTATCCACATGTTCCATTGATAAACACCCATTTTTCGAGGCACTAAAACATCCTAACAACTTAGTCTACTGACTAGAACTATTACAGTGAGTCATATGGCTATGCTAACATCCCCTATTCCTACTACAATTTCCTAAGTCATCAAAAAATAAAAAACATCTTCTAGAATCCACATGGCTCCCTTTGGGCCATAAAGAAAATAATTTTCCTAGGATGATGCTCCTACATCACTTGACATGAGTGGATTAGATAATGATTTGGGTGTTGGTGGATGGTTATTTTTTTTTTTTCAGCAAACTTATGATCCTCTTGTTTTTGTCTAAATTTGTTTGATAATATCAGTTAGTTTTCCTATAACAAATATTGAATTTTATTTTTCAGAGAAGAAATTGTATAGAGTAAAATTGATGCAAGTATGCACTTTCAGTGCATATGTTAGTAATAGATTTAAAAAGGCATTGATTGTCATAGTTTTCATCAACCTAGGTGTGTGTTTTATCATCAACAAACCTAGAATTGTGATAAGACTCAGGATTTTTCTTTTTGGAAATTGGTTCGAAGGGAGGCTATGATTCATCCTTGCAATTTGGGTTCAGCTCCACATGTTTCGCATTAGTTTTCCTCACCATGTTGCATGTAATACAAGCAGTATTCAGAACATAATGTTGAGAAATGGTCGCAGTAATATATTTTGTCTTAATTGAATACTTAGGGTTATCGAATGATGAATATTGACTTTCCATGGACGAAGAGGACTACATTCTCATATTTTTCAAGGCATTTTGACAGGGAGAAACCCTAGGAGATTTCATCTCCAAAACATTGTGATGAGGGTTTTCAAAAATGTTTCGAGATAGGAGAGCATGCAATGAATCCATTAAGCTAGATAGATGATATTTGACAAGACATCAAATAAATCCATAATGGAATAGAAACATGTTAAGGTTGTTATGCTCAGCTTGATAATACTTTCAATCTTAGACAAAATATTATGCAGATAAAATGGGAAATTTTTTTTAAACCCCATAATTACCATAAATAGATGTAATTATGTAATAATATCCTATATTTGTCATATGATTCTACATTTTCAGCTCCATTGGGTTCTATTCAAACAATGGGGACCATGGTGAGGTGTTTGAGTAAATGCAGGGACAACCCTGTCTAGGAAAGGTATCATAAGTCTGTGTTAGGATTTGAGAACCTCATAGGCACAAAATTTAGATTAAAGGCCAAACTAGAGTATGAAAATGAGGAAGAGATGGTAGAAGATTAAATATCTTTCACAAGGAAAACACTGATAACACATCAGCTTAAATTCCACCATAAATGACCATCATTCATAATAATTTGATTAGTTGAGAAGTGTCGAGTTTTAATCATAGGGTATGCCCAAAAAAACAGGGAATGTACTTGTCATCACCAAGCTATTATATTATATTCAACCCATATCTCTTCACTTATCCATTCAATTTAATGATATACAAGTATTAATCCATAAGGTGTGAATTTGATGTGCGACATAAATATTTCAAGATTGACATATCAAATAGGAGTTAGTCGAAGGAGGTCATATAATAGTTTGTTCCAGATTAAACCATGATAGTCATTACTCAAGTGCCAATAATGTTAAGAAAATTGATAGGAATTTGGTTATATGGTCACCGGAGTAGCGCATTATATATATGCTCATAAAATCATGGCCCAAAATTTTTATAGTAACATGTTATCATTAGGCACACAAACATACCAAGGTATAAATCGAATGTAAAATACGAAAGAATATAATATCAAAACAAAATGATGACATTATGTCCAACCATAGCTTCAACCATAGCTTCAAACATATTACAAGGTATTATGAAACCTATTCTTAAACAACACAATGAACAATATAACCATGAAGGTGTATTTATATTGTCCATAATCAAACAAGTTGTAAATGAATGGAAACTAAATTGAAACACTATGAAAAAAATAGAGTCAACCACAATTCATGAGATAATTAAAAGGAGGAACTCATCGAAGTAAGGCATTGAAATGGAAAGAGAAATCAATTTATCAAATCATGAGTGTGATTGGATCAATTTAGCAAATCATGAGTGTGACAGGTCAAAAGTTCACCCATTTGAGAAATGGTGGAAAGAGACTCATCAAGTGAAGTTGCTAAGATGGTGAGATTTATGGAATTAAAAGGTTATATAAGAGGAGAAGTAAAACATCATACACCCCAATCAATGCAAATCCATGCAATACCAAGAGATCAAGACCAAATCAAAGGATTAAAATAAAGGATGATGCTAAGAAATGATCAAATCTCAAAAAAAAAAAGAAGCCCAAAAACTAGATAATGGAGATATGAGAAACCATTAATCAATAATGTGCAATTATAAAGGAAAATTTGTAAAATTTATAATTAGGGGGGCTTGATTTTGATCAAAATGTAGTGGAGTTGTTGGTGGGCCAATAGGGCCTCTTGAAAGGCATAAGAGAATGACAACTACTATATTGCACTAAAACCTCCTCATGGCTTATGGTGGTATGTTTGAAAACCCTCAAAACCACTGGCCCCCTTCCTCTCAATATCATGGTGGATTTATAGACCAACAATTAACTACTGTCCTCTCAAAATCCTTTCACTTCATTAGTGAAATATGACTCGAACCTTTCTTTGATAATTTATTTTTTTCGACTCTAATATCAATAATGAACACAGGAGGTAAATAGACTCCTACATTAATTATTATTGACAATATTACCACACAACATAATGCAATACAACATAATGGAGCTACAATTCTCTAACTCTAATTCATTGAATTGCTTGAGGAGACACCATTAAATAGACCAAAACGTTTATAGAGAACCTTCTATCAAGATAATCTATAATTCTCTAGAAATATCACGGAGAATCCTCTCGAGAGATATTTAGAATGATCTTATTAACTATATCTAAATTTAAAGCTTACCTAAACTACTAGAATAGCCTAAAGTAAGCAACAATAGTTAACACATTCCAACAATACTTTAGTAATTAAATTAATACATTACAAAGTTTTTATATTTTTACTAAACATTTTTCGTAGTATTATAGATATTTTAAAGAAATTTATCCAATATTATGACAAATATAATTTACATTACATTTACTTAAAGATATAAATTACTTATAAATTTCGAATTTTGTTTGTTTACGACTTTATGTGAGTCCTAAAATGACACATGACAAATCTTGGCTTCAGTAGCTAGCACCTTGGACCACATCAGCCCTTAGTATGGATGGGAAAATCTAATGTGTGACCATTAAACAACATAATACTTTAAGAGAGCACAAATGAGTTATAAATTTTCAAATTGAAATGTTTAAATCATTAAAAAATAATTAATATTATTATTTTCTACTGATTAGGATTTATTTACTATTATTATTACTCTAAGTTTATCCCTCATTCATTTCTTTATCTTTATTAGTCTCTGCCATAGGCACAACTTGGACTATAATAATCAAAATTTAGGGCTTACCATTACTTTTAGTTGCTTAAAATTATGACTATGACAAATAACCAAAGTTTTATTTTATATTCTGAGGATATTCTTTTCCATCCATTCAAACATTTTATCTTTTTATTGGCCTCATATTGAGGCGATAAGATATATTTCATAAATGGTGACCGTATTTGGCCTCAAATAGATACATTAGCTTTAAAAGTTTTTCCATATGGTAACAATATTTCCATAAGGTAAATAATGCATAACCAATTTTTTGAGATATTTGTGAAGTCAAGTAATGCTAGCATTACTTAAGAAGCATTAAATGTTAAATGTTAATTTAAAAAATAACCCATTTTCTCCCATGGTCTCCATTTTTCCTTCGGCTTCCACGTGCACTACCATGCAAATAGATGTTTGGTCTCTAATGTACAATATCATGCAAATGGCCATCTAGTCCCTAGTGGGGGTGTATGTAGCCACCTACACCAAAAAAAAACCATGGTGTAAGTTGATCCTGTTGCAACCCATGAATTCAGTCTCGATGAGCCCATGAAGATAAGCTGATCCAAGTGCAACCGAAGGATTCAGTGTAGATGACCCCATGAATATTGATGAAGTCATTATGTAAGCTGATCTTGTTGCAACCGAATGATTCATCTAGTGATACTCTTCCTATTGCAACCGACCGATTCAGTCTATATGAGCCTGTGAATATTGATATCAAGTCGCTACTAGTAGCTCATACATTACTACTGACTAAAGTGAGTGCTACACTGGAAGAGAATGGAACAAAAAGTCATTATCACTTGTAAAATTAAGTTTCACACCTGAATAAATTATTTTGAATTTTTTGTTGTTGCTATGACCTGCAAAAATATATACAACAAAAATAAAAACTAATTATTGCATACCAATTGATGGAGCACTCCATAACTTTCCACCAAACCATAGCATGATCAATAGGCTCGTTTATGTACAATGTTTGAGGCAGGAAGACTTGTGAAGAAATACAGGGGAGATCGATGACTTGTGCACACATAGGAGTGGAAGGGCGTAAATATAGACACAAGGCACAAGTTGGCATTCTTTCAACATAGATTTGTTTACTAGGTATTTGACTTGATGAGGGAGATTATTTTCTCCCTCCATGCCAAACACCCTCAAATATCTCCTTTCTATTACATGCCCCGTCCTAGCCTTCCCCTAACCACTCTAAAGTAGTAGGTATACCTGAAGCAGGGATAGCTGACTTACTCCAAAACGAAGGTGGGGGTCTGCATTAAGAAGCGAAAGGGAGGGCTAGATGGATGGGATCATTGAGAGTAACTTATTTTTCTCATTGAATTTACGAAATAAAAATTCTAGCTCTTAAAACAAAATAAAAAAACATTGTGGTGACCTTACTTGACTTATTATCTCAATTAAGTTATTCCACTGGTATTCTCAATGGTTTGGATACGTTCTGTGATGGTTAACTTCATATCGATATCTAGATATATCTATAAATAGAAAATAGAATTGACCTAATCGACTACAAGGCCTTGGATTTTTTCAGAGAGGAAAAAAAGTTGATTGTTATATATAATATATATAAAACAATACATTCCGTCACTATATGTCCCAAAAGGATTCCTTGGTTACCTTAGAAGATTTAAGAAAATATTTAAATCTTTACAAACCTATGCAGAACCTTCCAAATTCTGGTCTATCTTTGAGTTTCATCATGCTTTTATAGGCACTAGATCACAACTCTTCCAGGAACCATTAAAGAGCCTACTTTATTTGTTGCGGTGGGAGCATACCAGAAAACCCAAAAACCAGTACATTTCACTAAGTGCATCTCACTTATTGTAAGGAAAACAAAAAACCAGTGCATTCTTCTTATTGTATGGGGTTGTTTCATGTTGACCATAAGCCCAGATTTATTACATACCCCTGTATTTATAAGTGATTTCTATTTATATTATATATGTAATTACGTAACATTGGGCATCAAATTTTATACATAGGACTTGAAGAAAGAGGCAAGGAAGCATTGATTGAAAGGGACATAGACATCTTACTCTTGTTATAAATTAATGGAGAAAGTTCAGTTAGGATAGGATTGAGATTCTAATTCTAGATCTCAGATCTTAATATTCAAGGAGTGGTTCAAACCACCCGATTGTGAGAAAGCCTATATGTACTAGGTTGTTCTCTTGATTCATTGTATTAGTGTGTGTGAGTTTTTGTACACTCTCCAGGTTCTCACCTGGAGAGCCATTTCATTCATTTTATCATGGTATCAGAGTGCACAATATTAGAGACTTGTGCGTTGGGAGGCCAAGAGCCTGTGTGGAGGTTGTGAAGGTGAATTTGCAAATTGAACCCTGTTGTTTGCGTTGTTTGATGCCTGGAAGTTTCTTGGTCAATGAACGTAGAGCCAATAGTAGGCCGAGGTCTGTTGGAGAAGAGCTAGGTTATGGTTGAAAGCACTCTCGTGCTGCGGATAAGACCACTTGGAGCTGCCGGGTGTCGATCACTGTGGAGAGGCCGTGAAGCCGAGCACTCCGTTGGAATCCATTGTGGAGAGTACTCAAGACACTTATAGCACTATCTCTGCCCCTAATTCGAGCTGTCTGTAAGCTCAATTTTTTGGAGAGAGAGCTGAACAAAATCGGCCTGGAGACCGTCCTAAAACGGAGTGTTTGAGAAAACTGCATGAAACTGTGAGAGAGGAGCCATCCTCTTTTGCAGGCTGTGACCAAGCATATTTTTCCATCCTCATGTGAGAGAGGAGTCGTGATGGTTGGAGTCTGCTTGTGCGTGACCGTGTGAGAGAAGAGAAGGAATCCTGACCTCAGTGGAGCATCGCGTGCTGCGTGGAGAACTCCCTAATTCACTGCTCCTTTGACTAGGAACGCTACCTATCGTGGACGGTGTGGTGTGTCTGGCATGAATTTGTGTTGAATTGGTGGAGCAGTAGAGGAGGCCAACAACAATTTGCGTAGCCGATCGGTGGTAGTTGTTTGAAGGCCGATTGGTGGCCCGGCGTGGATACGTCTCTCTCTTACACGCAAATTTGTTGTTGCAAGCAATTTGAAGCATCCTGCTTAGTGGATCCCATCTACGTGAGGAGTAGTAGAGACTTGAATGAGTAGGAGCAGCATTCGAATTTTCTTTTTGTGGATCATAGAATAGAATCGGTGCAGGTCATATATGCGGAAGACTGGTGGCTGTGGTAAACTGCTTAGCTACTTGCAAAAGATCCTCGATTGGTCCAGTCCGTGCCCCTTGGTCCAAAGCACCCATCACATAACCTCGCCCAGCTCGTTGTCTTCAAATTATTCGCTCATTCTCTCTGATTCATGCATAATTTGTTATTTTGCAGATGATGAGCACAACAGGTATTGATCTCGTGTTGTTGCTCAGTTGAATTTTTACCAGATTCTTCAAATTCCCAAAGGACGTCAGAATACTGCCGGTTAAAGTGTTGGGCGAGAGATCAATGATGCTCAATGCACCGCAATTTCCAAACTATAGCATTATATGTGATCCTCACAATATTATTTTTCCAGATAAGAAGTCTTTGTATATTCTGCAGTGTTTGAGTATCACAGGTATAGAATCAGAAGGTTCATTCCCATAGATAAATATTATAAATCACTATGCAGTCTCCGACCTCTGCCGGAATCTATTATCACTACCGAATGGTGTATAATGCAAGACTCTTGAGCTTCTTCAATGAGCCAAACAATGAAGGTATACTGCCCAGTGCCAGTAATGCTGGTTTCGGCTAAAGCTCCTTCAATACTCTCATTGCAGCTCCCAGCTCCTCAACTTTGATAGAGATGTTGAGCTGATACCTTGGATGGATGGGTCATTCACCTAATTGAACTAAACACTTAAAATTTTGGGGTTGTGAGGCCAGTGCGTGGGCTGAAGGCTATAATTTGAAGCCTGGTGAGCCTGCGTAGAGTTGCGTGGAGGCACCGTGAAGCCAACACAGAAAGGTGTGGTTGTATGCATTTTTTTCTCTTTCTTGAATGTGTGGGCCAAAGAAATGTTGCATTTATAGTTGTTGATATACGTTGCAGCAATACCTGGCTGCTTGAGGATTACAGTTGGATAGGGATAAATCTATAGTTTCGTTTGTGGCAGATCAAATGCTTGCCAGAGGGCGAGCTATAAGGTTGAAGTGTTCTTGCAAGGGAGAAAATAGAAGGAGAAAATGGGTTGTCAAAGTAAATTGAAAGAGACTCGAAGAAATTTCAGGAGAAAGCATCAACGGAGAAGTGCAAAATATTGTGTTGCATAATTTTGTGATTTTTTTCAGGTTGACGGTGATGGACCAGCTGCTAATCAAGGTGCTAATTTGGAATTTGGTGAGATTATTAAATGGTTAGTGCCAGATTTACCATTTTTTTCAGGTTTGAATTATGAAAGCTAGACAAATGAAATGAAAACAGTACCATGGAAGTTAAATCTACTGGATTATGTTAAAGATGTTATTAATGATAGTGGAGATACAGTAGTATTAAGTCTTATAACATCTGCAGTAGATGACAATATCATATTCAACATAATATATGAATATGGAGAGATTCCTAGTACAATTTTTTTATGCGATGTTTTAGAGATGAAATACTGTTTGAATGAGGGCAATGATGCTGCATATATTTCTCTTGATAATGATCCCATATTTTATTGTGAAACTACAAATGCAATGATGGGTGATGCATGTGTTTCTGTAATTGAAACTTGTAATGATGAAAACACATCCATTATTGTAGAACCTGAAAGTTTTCTTGATGTAGAACCTGAAATTTTTCCTAATGTAGAAATAAAGTTTGATGAGACGTATATATCTCATGATGAGTGGATCAATTTGATGATTGAAAAACATCAAAATGATGAATTATTGTTTGGTGAGAAGGAAGGCCTATCTTCACATATAGATCAAATGCAGAACATGCTTTCAACAACAGAACTGGATGAAGGCATAATTATGTTAGTAGAAACGGATGAAGTAGGAAGAGATGGTAAAATGAAAGCTCTCCTGAAGGAGCAGGAAGATGAAAGTAATTGTGGTCATCTTTATAAATCTAACATTGTTTTCTGTGCAGATATTGGTTGGCAAGAAACAATAATGAATTTTGAAGAAGAATTGAAGTTTCTTGAAGCATGGCTTGAAACACCATGTCTTTATGATATTAACACAGAAATTGCTGTAATCAATGGTGAAGATATCATCGTTGATGTTCAGATGATTGACACTAGAAATAGTGAGAAGGAAAATTCTCCTATCCACCCTACCATAATTCTAAGAAGGATGAAAACAAGAAATCAAGGTTTTCCTCACAGGGGAAGAAATGAGGTGAAGATACATCAATATCTCATGGCAAAGAAAGTGAAGATGAAGCCTCATCCACAAATGAACAAATATGGTCTCAGCAGCATAAATACTAAGATGAAAACTCTCTTACCAAGTTTTTATGTCGTTTACCATTGTAAGCCTAGCTGAGACTAGACCAGCAGGCTTATGTTATCATATGTTATTGTTTTTTACCCTTTGTCCATTAAGGAGGAGTGTTAGAAATTAATGGATAAAGTTCAGTTAGGATAGGATTGAGATTCTAATTCTAGATCTCAAATCCTAATATTCAGGGAGTGGTTCAAACCACTTGATTGTGAGAAAGCCTATATGTACTAGGTTGTTCTCTTGATTCATTGTGTTAGTCTGTGTGAGTGTTTGTACACTCTCCATGTTCTCACCTGGAGAGCCATTTCATTCATTTTATCAACTCTGTGCCATGAATGAAGGTGATGTAAATCATTCATTCTTAGGTAGTCATCTTGTGTTCACTGCATCTGTGCTAGCTTCTCCATCACCATAAGCTCTACTGAGTCATAGAGGAAAAACTATTATGAAAGCTTCTTTGAGGATCCTTGTTGTTCAATTAGTGAAATTGAGACCATTTACAGTCCCTTCTCAATTATAACTTCTCCGAGCAGTGACCTATGGAAAACACCTTAGAAAATAATAAAACTTAAGGCGAATTTGATGAAACATGAGGGGCATTTGACACATTGCACAAGCAACCATTACTTTATGTGCATGAGGAATTTAAGAAGTAGGCTTTTATGTGGCATGAGGCAACCTGCATCAAGCTACATGAAGCATTTAAGATGTAGGTTGTTACGTGGCATGAATAAACATGCATCAAGATACCTTGAATTTTATATATAAACCTCTAAACTTACCTATTAACTTAAAATTTTTGTAATATTTTCCATATTTAGCTACCATAACTACGACTGGAACAAAGATACTTTCTATATGTAGCTACCATAACTACGATTGGAACAAATTGCAATTCAATGGTTGAGGCCAACACCAAATATTTAACAACAATGGATGGAGCGTGCCAAGTGTTCTTTTATTTTATTCATTTCTGTGCTATTTCATATTATTAAGTTTAGTTCATTTAAAGAATAATAATATTAAATCAATATTCAACATCATACACTTACATATTTTTCATGTATTACACGTGTAATTTTTAAAGTTTGAAAAGTGTTGTCGTCTAGCTTCATGTAACTCTAGAATTTCATGTTCAATTTAGTTATTTTTGGATTTCTAATTCTTGGTTATCATGGAATTTAAGATGGATTGCACTTATGCAAGGGTAATATGTGCTTTCTATGCTGTGAAGCAATACTATCTCTAAAGATTCTACCATTAGAATGATTATTCTCTCGGTAGTTATTGTGGTAACTCCCAATGGCCTATAAATACTTAAATAGAGTTTCATGTATTTTCATTATTTTCCTTATGTGTACAACTAAACAAAATTTATTTTAGTGCCATGATTTAAAATATATATTATTATTGTGTATTTAATTTTAAATTTCTCTCTCTATTTGTAAAAAGATATTTTCTCTCCATTTTTTAGTTTTTCTTTGCCAGAGTCACATTATAGGAGAAAATATGATGCAACAATTGATTATATTTTGGTTGGACCATTAGCTTTTGATCCAAACAATTTTGGTCAAACTTGATCAAACTTAATTCACAAAAAAAATGTTGTTAAAGCTTGCATAATATCTTAAGAATTTCTCAAGACATTCCATGTGTGTTTTCTTCTTCTTTGTTAACTTGCAGATGGGTCATATCACAAGGCTAAATCCTCAGAATGCTTGGATACCCATCAAAAAAATCCATAAATGGGAATTCTTACTATTATACTGTCCATAATCTCAATGCTGGAATTGGGTTCCAGGCCTTGATTATGCTAGTGCCTTTCACAATTTTGGGATGGTATGTTTCTTTTACTTCAGTTATAAGTTATAAAACTCTATGTGTGTCAACTATATATATTGCCCATGACTCTCAATTTTGGAGGTTGATGTTTATGACTGATCAAAGTTTGTCTCTATTCCTCTGTTTTTCTTCATGCTAGTATGGGAAAGCATCTAAATTTTAGGAAGAGATGGGTGATTTAAGAAAGGGCGGACATGTCTTGTTTCCTCTTTAAGTTGAATGGCTAGACCTTTTAAACATCAGATATATTGATATTTGCAACAAAGGAAAGCATAACTTTGGCTTTTCTACTTTCCATTTTCAACTAGTTGGAAGGTCATGTTGAATTTTGTAACAAGAAATAGTGAAATTGGAATCTGGAAGCAACACCCATGATATTAGTGAAAATTAAGCACCTACACTAGTGTGGGGCCCACAAAGGATATTTTTAGGTGTATTTCTATTTTTAGATGCATGTCTATCTTCGTTATCCCTTAATTTAGCTGGACAATAAGCTATAATCTATTCTCAATGAGAACTTGGAAATAGTTAACTGAACTGGAAAAAAAATTAGCTAAGTGAATTTCGAGTTAAGTGGTTGGTTGGTGGGACATGCAGAGTGATTTTAGTTGTAACTGAGTGATTCTAGTTGTAACAGAGTTTGAAGTGGAGTGGTGCATTATTTAATGCAAGTTTTAAATCATTTTAACTCAGTTAAGTGAGTTAAAGTGGGTTGTGCTAGTTGTAACTACAGATACACTAGTGAGAGATCAAGTGAATTAAATATTAATTAATTCACATGTAGTGTTTTCACATGCAACTGATTTTTTTACTATTATTAACTGCATGCATGTATGATCCAGTGGAGACCCATTTGAGATATAGGTGAAAAGAAAGTGTAACTATCAGTTGTGATGTTAGCTAGCTATTCAGGGTTCTTTACCATTAGGGATTGCGTAGTGGAGGCAGTAAATTGGCTAGGGAACTTACCAATTTTTGCATGACGTTGTGAGAAAATTAGCTCATGTACCAAGAGCTCTTGGATTGGAGATTCGTATGTAATCGTTTCATGATCCATGATATAATACATAATAGAATATAGTGGGGTTTTTAGCTATCATCTTTCCTCAGGTAAATTATTTGTGTTGTGTGTGATTGTCCTTTCTTCATGACATTGTAATTGGTGGTTGTGTTCTTAATTCCACAAAGATTTGTAGAAGCGTTTATGTATTTAACAGTAGCATATTGTTAGATCAGGAAAATCCAAGATATACATGTATTTTGTATAATTTCTACATTGTGACTGAGCTGTATTATAAATTTTCTACATGGTATGAGAGCGGGAATTACTTGGGTGCATCAGTTTGGAGATAATATCTTAATATTTTTATGCAAAAAATTTAGAAAAGAATAGCATATTTGGATTCCTTGCGAAAAAATACCCAAATTGAAAAAAAAATCAGTCGAATCAGAGCTCGGATGAGGGAGATATCATCAATTTAAAATCAGCTCTTTTGTTAGAAAATTTTGAGACGGCGGGACAATTACAATGTGCGCAAGCCAAGAACCTACATGCACTGAGGTGCATGATGCATGCAAAGCTTTGAGGAGAAAATCAAAGGTTATTGTCTTGGTGGTTGAGAGGGAGCCTGTCAACATGCAGCCTGAGACGCAATCTCAGAAAGTTGTGGAGCAGCCACAACTGGAGATGCCGAAGAATCTATATAGACTTGGTGTAGATGCAATTTATATAGAGCGACCTACCATTGGGAAGTGTGAGAAAGCCATGTAATCGACCCTTGAGAGAGAACTTGATTTGCATGCAGGTAAGAATGAACCTCAAGATGTGGAGCAACCACATGCGAAGAATCATGGAGTGGGAGCAAACACTCATGCAGAGAAATTTTGAGCCAGATGGGTAGAGGGACTGCATGCAGCTATACTACCAAGTATGAGGTGGGGTGACATGGATGAAAATTACCAAGAAGAAATTTTGGGAAGGATTCATTGAGATGGTGTGGATCTCATGAGTCAAACATGGCTACTAGGATCCCAGAGAGAAATAGTAGTAGGATCAGTTGGATTGATGCAGTCAGATGTCATGAGAACATGAAATCAAGGTGACATTGTTAGATATTGGAGTGCATATCAGAGTTGGCAGCAATTCTAGAGTGCATGGATGCATGTGTCAGCAGCGAAGAGGATCCAGTAGACAAGTGCAATAGCTAGCATCAAGTCAGCAGAATTTGATCACATATGCATTATATTATTTCACTTTTTTGGAGGTTATTCACTTTCAGAAGTGTTGCATGCAAAGGTTGCATGTGCTATAAACACTAGTGAAGTGTTGCATGCAATAGTTTCATGTGCGAGAAAAACTAGAGAAGTGTTGCATGCATGAGTTGCATGTTGCATGCATGGAGTTGCATGTCGCATGAAAGGAAATTCCTTTCTTATTGAGAGGTATTGTTGAATTTTTCAACAAGAAACAATGAAATTGGCATCCATAAACAACATCTATGATCCTAGTGAGAATTAAGCTCCTATAGTAGGGTGGGGACCACACAGACTATTTTTAGGTGTATGTCTATTTTTAGATGCATATCTATCTTTATTATCCCTTAATATAGATGGACAAGAAACTATAATCTATTTTCAATTAGAACTGGAAATAGTTAACTAAAGTGGCCAATCAGTTACCTAAGTGAATTTCAAGTTAAGTGGTTGGTTGGTGGGACATGCAGAGTGAATTTAGTTGTAACAGAGTGATTCTAGTTGTATTAGAGTTGGAAGTGCAGTGGTGCATTAGTTAATGCAAGTTGTAAATCAGTTTAACTCAGTTAAGTAATTTAAAGTTAGTTGTGCTAGTTGTAACTACAAATACACTAGTGAGAGATCAAGTGAATTAAATATTAATTAATTCACATGTAGTGATCTCACATAAAACTAATGTTTTTACTATTATTAACCGCGTGCATGTTAGATCCAGTGGAGACCCAGTTTAGATCTAGGTGAAATGGAATTGTAACTATCAGTTGTGATATTAGCAGGCTATTCAGGGTTCTTTACCATCAGGGATTGCACAGTGGAGGTAGGTTGTATCGAGATAGTAAATTGGCTAATGAACTTACCAATTTTTTTATGACACTACGAGAAAATTAGCTCATATACTGAGAGCACTTGGATTGGAGCTTTGTATGTAATTCTTTCATGATCCATGATATAATAAATAATAGAATATAGTGGGGTTTTTAGCTATAAGATTTCCCCACATAAATTATCTATGTTGTGTGTGATGGATCTCTCTTCATGATATTGTAATTGGGGACTATTTTTTTAATTCTGCAAATATTTGTAGAAGTGATTATGTATTTAACTACAGCATATTGTTAGATCAGGAGAATCTAGGACATACATGTATTTTGCATAATTTCTACAGGTTCATGCTTACATTGTGATGCCTGGGAGACTAATCGAAGAAGAAATTTATAATTCTTGTGTATGTGGTTGGGTCAATATCTATATGTAGACACTTATACACCACTAGTTTGGATAGCAAGGTGCTCGGAATTTTAGTGTTAGTGTGGCTTTTCAGTCTTTTTCTTTTTGGACAGCTACTTGTGCTTCATTTAAATTCACCAAGAGTGATGCGAGTGACCAATAATAGCTAGGATTTTTTTATTCATTCTTTATTTATTTATATTTAATATAAATTCAAATTCTTTAATAGTTGAATAGAAATTCTATAACACATGATATTTTATTTTTATTGCAAGCACGTTGGAGAGATGTTTTAAAAGAAATTTTTTTCTTTGTTGTCGGAAAATATTATGACAAAATAGTGGTTGGAAAACTACAAAAAAAGTGATCTTTTGCAAATTTAACATAAATACTGGAAGAAAATTGCCAAAGGCTATTTCTTAAGTCTAGGGAATGTTATTGCTTTCATCAACATTTGTAGCCCCTTTCCATATCAACAATGTCTTTTGCATATAAAATAAAAATTATATCCCTTCATACTAAATTAATATCAAACAAAGATCCATTTACAATGAAGGTCGACTATGAGTTTCTTTGCTCGGCCCTTGCAAATTCTCCCTTCTTTACTTCTTATCCATTATTTTACCAAGTATCCTCCTTTCTAATAATGGTGTTTTATTTTTGTTTTGGCAAGCCAAAATAAATTTATGTGTCTAAGCACTCATTTTTTTGGACCTTCTACATTCTTTCTTATCTACTCCTTATGCATTTGCTATATTGTTTTTTAAGTGTATCGTTCTATAGACAATGCAATTTATATGGCTTTTTTAATAAACCTCTTTCTTTCACTTCATCTAATTGTATCTCCAAGATTCCTTGTTCAACCATTATGCTTCATAGGGGTTTTGATCTTGACTTTTCTATAGGCTTACGATGTGCATCTTCATCATTAGTTGATTTTATTTATACACTGCTTGATAGGACATCATAGCAATATAAGAGTATTGGAAGGGCTAATAGGCCCAAAAGAGTTTGAAGTTCTAATTTCCCAATTTTCCTTGTTTAAATGAAAGATGTAATCAATATGGAAGAAACATGCCCACTTTTCTCAAGTTTTAAAATTCGACAAGATTCCTACCTTAGATTATTTTAAGAACTCAATTATTGATGTCCGTATAGTTTACTATTGTGGACTTTTTCCTTTATCCATGATAATTTAGCTTATTGCATCAACTCTTCAAGCTTTATTATACCTATTCACAACATCACATACTATTTTTTCTATATATAATGTAGCAGTCCACAGCAAGTGGAGAGAGAAATTTATTATTCTTCATTAAGGTTCAAGTGAACGAAGATGTAAATGATCTCTTTGATACTAGTTTTCAAATTATGACTTTTTTACTTCTTATCCATTCTTTTACCATGTATCCTCCTCTCTAATAATGGGTATTTGATTTTGTTTTGGCAACCCAAAAGAAATTTTTGTGTCATACCTTAATGTAAGCACTCATTTTTCTGGCCCTTGTATATTCTTTCCTATCTACTCCTTACGCATTTGTTATTTTGTTTTTCCCATGTGTATTTCTTTCTATAATGCAATTTATATGGATTTTTGAAGAAAATTCTTTCTTTCATTTCCTTTAAATGTCTCTCTAAGATTCCTTGTTCAACCATTATGATTTAAAGGGGTTTAGATCTTGATTTTTATATAGGCCTATTGTGTGCATCTTCATCATTGGTTGATTTTACTTATAAGTTTCTTGACAAGACATCATAGCAATAAACAAGCATTGGAATGGCTAATAGGCCCAAAAGAGTTTGAAGTTCTACATCCCAAGTTTTTCTTGTTTAAATTCAAATTATTTTGTTCCATTTATTTTCCAATATTAGTTGTAGCACAGAGGAAGTCTCCAGATACCATATCTCTTGTATTCTTATGCCACTCTATTTTTTCTATCGCATGAATTTCATTCAAATATAGCTTGATTCTGGTGGCATTTTGGCAACCCAAAAGCAACTTTTGTGTCATACCTGAATGTAAACACTCATTTTTCTCACCCTTGTAAATTCTTTCTTATCTAATCCTTATGCATTTTCTATTTTTTCCCCATGTGTATTTCTTTCTATAATGCAATTTATATGTATTTTTAAATAAATGTATTTCTTTCATTGTCTCTCCAAGATTCCTGGTTCAACCATTATGGTTCGAAGGGGTTTAGATTTTGATTTTTATATAGGTCTAAAGTGTGCATCTTCATCCTTAGTTGATTTTCCTTATAAGTTGCTTGAGAAGACATCATAGCAATAAAAGAGCATTGGAATGGCTAATAGGTCCAAAAGAGTTTGAAGTTCTACATCACAAGTTTTTCTTGTTTAAATTCCAATTATTTTTTTCCATTTATTTTCATTTTCCTATATTAGTTGTAGCCTAGAGAAAGTCTCTAGATACCATATCTCTTGTATGTTTATGCCACTCTATTTTATTTATCACATGCATTTCATTCAAATCTAGCTTGATTCTGGTGGCATCATATTCATCGGCCTTGATTTAAGTTTCACTCTTCTCAACCTTTCGAAGTTTCAATCTTCTCAACCATTGGCTATAGGATAGCGGTATCAAATGTGTCTTTATCATAGTTTACTGAAGTCAATTTCTAGGGACTGCTTTCCCTTTGTTTCAGACTTGGCTATAGAATCCTCTCCTTTACTTATTAAACTGCCTTGAAATCTTGTGAATACCTTGAAGAGACTTAGGACACCATTATCATGGTCATGTATGTACCACTTAGGTCAAAGCACAACACAGAAGATCCAAAACAAGTTAGCTCTACAAGTAAGCTCTCCATCCACCCTGCTGCTCAAAGCGGAGACTAACTGCCTTGCAGCCATCCTTGTTTAATATCATTATTAGAAGAACATTTACCTGCTCCATAATGCCAATAGCTCAATGTGAAGACTAACTTCCTTGCAACCATCCTTGTTTCATGAAAACATTTACGGATTGCGAGATGTACCTTTAAACCTTTACCTTTGTAAAGGATACCATGGAATTGTTAGTAGACATGAAAATATTAATAAAGTTACATTACTCCGTTCATGTATTCTGAAAGCGACGTGTTTCGTGTTATTGGAAGTTGGAGGAATATCGAACATAGTACTGCAAAAGGTCGCACAAATCGGCGAGCCTTATTTCAGCTACCATAGGCCCATTAATGCACCCAGGCAGGAAATGCCCGCTGCACGATGATCTATAGCTTTAATCCGACGATGGGCATTTCCTGCCTGGGTGCATTAATGGGCCTATGGCAGTTGAAATAAGGCTCTCCGCTCAAATCCGTGATCTGTGAGCAATAATTAAATGCAGCGTGACAGAGATTCAAATGAGCAATAATTGGTTGCACTATGAAAGACATTTATCCTTTGCTATTCAAAGGAATATTGAAAGTAATACCTAAAAATACATCCTTCCACGGAGTGACCACCAACAAGCAATTTGATTTTATTCTTTCTGTCAGGGTTATTATATAAATGGCTAGTTGTATAATGAGCCAATATAAAGATGTCAAGTATTATGGAGTTGTTTTTTTTGTTTTTATTTATTTATTTAGGAATCCAGTAAAAGTTTTTTCTTTTTTTTTTTTTTAATTTTAATTTTTTTTTGTTGTTTTTTAATTTTAAATTTGGATTTTTGTTATTTGAAATTGGTTTTAATTATATATAGATTTAACATTTAAAAAAAAAAATGGAGCATTTTCATTGTGGAGAGTTCACAATTTAAACTTGTGATTCCAACAAACATATGTTAGATTTTAAGCAAATTGAATCTGAAAATAGGTCATAGATACCTTACAAACTTAAAACACATAATCTACTACATAATATTTTATGTATTTATTTAATATTTTTGATATATAATAAGTGGTGAATTATATAATCAGTAAATAATATATTCAATAATAAATTCTTCTAGATTTATGACAAATTAAATCTGAAAATATGCCACAAATACCTCTCACACTTGAAAATAGAATAAGCTACTACATAATATTTTAGGGAGTAAGTTTATAAATGTGATATATAATAAATAGTAAAGTATATAATCAGTAAATAATATATATTATTAATAAATTAATAATTGCTTTACTAGTTTTATCGCAATCATACTCTATCATATTATTTTCATTCAATAAATAAAACGATGAAATAATAAACCTACCACTAACAATTAATCTACATCATATGGTGATTGGAAACTTTCACAATTATTGATATTGTTGTTGAAGATTTTAGGAATAAAACTATGTGCTTTTTGTGATGAGTTCAAAGTTTCTGATGGCAACTCGCAGTTAACCTATTACATATTAGTGATATTAGTGATTGGATACTTCCACACTTATTCATATTGTTGTTGAAGATTTCTGTCCAACTTTTCCTATGGTAATTCCATCCATCATGTGAATCATAGAACCTAGTGAGTAAACTAGGACTGAAAAGCTTATTTATAAAGAAACTGAAAATGTATTAGTTAGATTGAAAAACCTATTTATAAGAAAAGTCTATTTATCTGATACATTGTTCAATTTTCTTATAAATAAGCTTTTCAACCCAAAGAATACATTCTTCAATTTTTTTATAAATAAGTTTTTCATTCTAACTCATACATTCTTCTCTTTACTCACTGAATTGTTTAATATATATGATAAATAAAATTACCATAAAAAACTATACTTTAAAAAATAAAATAAAAAATATTCAACACTACTTCATATTGTTTAATTTTTGTCAACCTAAATTATCGTACAACTTTTGATTTATTTATCAAAGTGCACTGTCTCATTCTTTCTTTTGACATAATGTCTGCATTACTAATATGCCCTCTCTCAAACCAGCCACCTGCATACGCCTTTGGCGTTATTTACGAGTTGAATGTGTGTTATTGTCTTATGTAGGCCAAAACTGGAATCCAACGCTGGCCCTGTTCCAAACACCAGAGAGACAAATCCACGTTGGGAGAAAATGATTATGATCATAGTCATAAAATGCTTGCTGCTGCAATAGATCTGTTAACAGCTACCACAGGCCAAACGCATAATTGATCTGTTAGTAAGGATTGTTTAGAAAGACAAATAAAATGAAAGCCTTATTTTTTGCACATAGGAATGATCATTTTCTAAATTATAATATATATGTATATATAGCTGATGAATGTATAATGAGATTAGCGTAGATTGCAGTAATTTAGGTGGATGAGAATATTTATGAGTTTTGAATAAGTAACAAAAATTAACAATCTAATTATTTATTGATTAATTATTTTATATATTTTTTATTTTAATAATAAATTTATGTATTAAATTTAATTTAAGTGATTATTAAAAATATTTATCTATTTAATTCCCTATACAAACAATGTATTTGGATATAATGATGAAAATAAAATCTTACTCAACTTATAAAAATGTGGACCCAAAATCTATTTGATAATACACAATTCAATTCTCAATTATATGTCACGAGCCAAACTAAAATTAACCCAAAAGCATGCTTAAACAATTCCTCCGTGCGCGTTTTGTCTGCTCTTTATCGTTCGACGCGGGGCTGCCATCGTTTTCAATAACATTAGCCTCTCAAAGAATCGTACGAATGTACTGTTCTTTGTTCAGCTCAAATTGTTATCACCATTGACATGGATCAATGTGGAGTCGCGTTGCTGTCTCACTACTCATAGGAATCTAAATTAGATATTTGGATAAGCATGCTCCTCTTCTTCTGGTCCTGTACATAGAACTCCACTGTAAAACATCATATTTACGTATTTCGATAAGTATGCTCTTCCCATTGTTGCCTTCTATGTAAAACTTCACTCAATAACAGCATACCCATTGGCCTAGGAGACGTTTAATGTCCAGAAACTCACGAGGACATTAATAAATGCGGTTTATATAAATTGAATAGGGACATTTTCACATAGAAGGAAAATGACATTTTGTAAAGTTTGGAAGATGAGTAAATCATAATCAATGGAAATTTAGAGGTATTTATAATAATAATATTTATAATATTTTGAATTCAATTCAATTTTTTATGGATTCATAATCTAGGTTTTTGAGAAGAGAGTATCTACATAATTGAAAAGAATGAAACTCCACATAAGTTTAGAATTGGCTGGTCAAACTCCTCACTATATTTACTATTGATATCATTTGTTCTTTACACTTTAAATTTTCTAAATCTATATTTATTATAAGTTTAGAGGATCAAATATTTAGAAATGTAAAGATTTCTTTAAATTATTATTAATATTAATAATAATAATAATAATTATGTTTTTTTACCTGAAATGATAACAAAAATTATAAATGTTTTTAAAGATTTTAATATATCTACATGATATGGTTTTTCCTTTTAATGATTTATTTTATAAATATTTTGGAGCAAGATTTTTTATTTTATGTAATGAATTTCATTGTAGTTTTTTTTTATATGGTTATTTTCACTTTAGTTCTAAGTGGACATTAATTTTTTTATTTTTGTTATTATTTTAATAGAGGCTTTTTGTGATGAGTCTAACTTTTGGATGGTAACTAACAATCAATCTATTGCATATTAGTGATTTGATACTTCCACAATTATAAAAGTCTCTGCTTTTTGTGATGAGTCCAACTTTTCAGATGGTAACTAACAATTAATCTATTGCATATTAGTGATACTATTCATTGGATACTTCCACAGTTATAGAACTATGTGTTTTTTCTGATGAGTCCAACATTTCAGATGGTAACTAACAATTAATCTATTGCATATTAGTGATATTAGTGATTGGATACTTCCACAGTTATAAAACTGTGTGCTTTTGGTGATGAGTCCAAGGTTTCTGATTGTAACTAACCATTAATATACTCCATATTAGTGATATTATTGATTGGATACTTCCACAGTTATAGAAGTGTGTGCTTTTTGTGATGAGTCCAACTTTTGGGATAATAACTAGTTCAATTAATTTGTTGCATATTAGTGATATTAGTGATTGGATACTTCCATAGTTATTCATATTGTCGTTGAATATTTTTGATATATAATTGTATGCTTTTTGTGATAAGTCCTATGTTTAATATGGTAACTCCATCCATCATTAGGACCATAGAGCTTAGTGAGTAAAGTAGTGCTGAAAAGCCTATAGATAGGAAAATTGAAGAATGTATGAGTTGGGTTGAAAAACCTATTTATAGGAAATTTGAAGAATGTATTAATTCGTTTGAAAAGACTATTTATAGGAAAAACCTATTAACATATTTATCTGATACATTCTTATAACATTTTAGGAAAAACCTATTAACATATTAACCTATTTATAGGAAAATTGAAGAATGTATGAGTTGGGTTGAAAAACCTATTTATAGGAAATTTAAAGAGTGTATTAGTCGGGTTGAAAATCCTATTGATAGGAAAAACATATTAACGTATTTATCTGATACATTCTTCATACATTCTTCACTTTATCGTATAAATTTTTCTTTATTTCTTCAAGTGCATTGTCTCATCCTTTCTTATCACATAATGTGTGCATTACTCATATACCCTCTCTCAAAACAGCTATTTGCGTACACCTTCGACATTATTTACAGGTGGAATGTGTGTTATTGTTTTATGTATGCCAAAACTGGAATCCATCGCTAGCCCAGTTCCAAACACTAGAGAGCCAAATCCATGTTGGGAGAAAAAGGTTTTGATCATAATCGTAAAATGTTTCATGCTGCAATAGATTTGTGAAGAATAACCTCGGGTCAAACACACAATTGTTCTATTACTAAGGATTTTCTAGAAATACCAATAATATGAAAACCTTATTTTTTTGCACATAGGATATCTATATATATATATATATATATACTTGAAGAATGTGTACAATCAGATTAGCCTAGATTGCAGTAATTTAGGTGGATGAGAATATTTATGAGTTTTGAATAACTGACGATTAAGTAAAGAGTAACCTAAAAATGTAATTCCCCAATAGCTTATGATATTCCTATGTCTGAAATGATGACGCCATGAATGGCCGCCAGCTCCTTACAGTGCCAAGTGGAAATTAAATTCCACCCTCAAGGAAATCCATATCCATCTGACAGCTGGATCCTAACCTTCGTGTAGGTTTTAACCCTGTACAAAAATTATCTACAAATGAATCTTAGAACAGAAAATAAACAATAGCAAGAGCATAAAACATAAAACAAATAAACACAGATTTTCCACTAGATCCCAAATTGGGACGACCAGCTTGATTTTTCATTATATTCTTTTTAGTGTTACATCACATATATATACATCACGAAGCATACATAAACCGCAATCCATTAACCCTGGATTAGAACATAACTGTAGTTCCCTTGACCGGATCTACAAAATACCAGGGGCCGAAAACCATCGTACCCCAAAACCATGTGCAAACCCATGCACAAAACCATGGGTGAGTCCACCCACTAGAAAAAATAACACATACCAAACACTTTGTGCCATCATTTGAGGCAGATAATGCCTTCGCTTGCCATCCTCAAGTTATTAAGTCATCCTCTGCTCCCCCCGTCTAGCTTTTTCCTCTCGTGATGCACCTGCAATCATCGTTTTATCCTTGCCATCTTAGCTCCCCCTCTCAGAAATTCCCACCCTCTGCATATCTACCCCCGCCTCGATTCCAGGTTCACTTCCAACTCCATGGCCCCTCACCAACGCCAGAAGCCCCGCTGTGGAAATTTCAGAGGTGCTCTTCCAGCTTGACTACACCATGACATTGTTGGGTATGTGTTTTATTATTTCCATGATTAGTCATGGTGGGGGGGGGGGGGGGTGGGGGGGGGGGCGTAATATTCCCCCCTATACATTGCGTCGAGCAAAACAGGGGGGTCATAGGGGGGGTGATAGCCCCCTGTGTCGGGGTTTAGGGTAGCACCCCACGAATACAAAATTTGGACCTTGTTTTTTGGTGGGTGGACCTGCCCTTGGTTTTCTGCATTGGATTCCACATGTTTTTGGGGCATGATGGTTTTAGGCCCCTTGTATTTTGTAGATCCAGTGAAGGGAACTATGATTATGTTCCAATCTAAGGTGAATGGAATGGGGATTATGAATGCTTCAACATGTATATATAGATGTGTGCATGTGTGTGTGTGTGTGTGTGTGTTTTATAACACTAAAAGGAATATAATGAAAAATCAATTTTGTAGTACCAATTTGGGATCCAGAGGAAACCTCTGTGTATATATGTTTTTTGTTTTATTCTCTCTCTATTTTTTATTTTTGTTTTCAGGATTCGTTTGCAGATAATTTCTGTAGAGGGTTAGAACCTACATTTGGTATCGAATTTTTTTCAACTTCAAGGGGATGCCTTTGCTGCTGAGGGGTTTTTTTCTCAGGCTTGTGGTAGACCCTGTTCAGTGGGAGATCTGTTGGATCGATTATTGCGGTGAAAGAAGATGGTGAGCAGTGGGAAGATAAAGATTGAGAAATTTAATGGTCAGAGTTTTGAGTTGTGGAAGCTCAAGATATCAATGTACCGTGGTAGATATGGGTACTAAACCAACGACAATTTCAAATGACGTCTGGAAGAAGTTGGATCAGAAGGAAAAGAGCACAATACAATTGTGTATCTCAGATTCGGTATTCTTGAATGTATGAGGGGAAGCTATGATGAAGACTTTGTGGGAAAAGATAGGGACTTCATACAATATAAGTCTTTGGTGAATAAATTGTTACTATGGAAAAAGTTTTATACCTTGAGGATGAAGGATGGAGAATCGGTGATAGAGCATCTAAATGGCTTCAATACTGTGGTAAGTCAGTTGTCATATTTTGATATTAAAATATCATATGAAGATAAGTGCATTAGTTTTTTGTTTTCTCTACCAGATTCGTGGGACAGTCTGGTTATTGCAATAGGTAGCAATACAGCTACCTTGAATTTTGATGAAATTGTCTGAGCCTTGCTGTTGGAGGAAATGAGATGGAGAAATATGGAGGGCTAGAATGGAGATGCCTTAACTATACAAGGAAGGTCCCAAAATAGAAAAAAAAAAAAAAAATTCGAGTGGAATATGTAAATCTGGAGGGAGATCTAAATCTTTAGGAGAGTTTGTAAAGGTGTGCTAGAAATGAGGAAAGGAAGGGAACTACAAAAAGGACTACATATCTAAAGCTCCTGAGAAAGGAAAAGGATCTGATGATGCTCCTTCTACAGACGCAAAAGCCACCTCAGATGAAGGTGGGGAATAAATATGAAGTCTTTGATAGATTTAAAGAATTTAAGGCTCTGGTGGAAAACTAGACAGAGAAGAAGATAAACGTGCTGAGGACAAATAATGGTGGAGAGTTCTACAAGAAGGAATTTGAAGAGTTATGTAGGAAGTGTAGTATAGCATGGCAAAAGACTACTCCATACACACCTCAGCAAAACGGAGTTGCAGAAATAATGAACAGAAAGTTGATGGAAAAGGAAAGAAGCATGCTCAGTGGTACTGGGTTAGGACATGAATAGGCAGTGGGGACTGCATGTTACCTGGTTAATGAATCACCTTCATCAGGATTGGACGATAAGACTTCACATGATGTATGGACTAGGAAGAAACCCTCTCTTTCACCTCTGAGGATATTTGGATGTGATGTATATGTACATGTTCCAAAGGAGAAAAGGACCAAGTTGGATAATAAGTTTGAAAGGTGCATCTTTATTGGGTATAAGGTTGGTTTAAAAGGTTACAAGATTTGGAACCTAGAACCAAGGAAGGTTGTGTACAACCAAGATGTGCCGTTTAGAGAGGTGAACTATGTTGTTAAACATGAAGTCCTACCAGAGGAACCTGAGAAGATAGAGTTTGAGCTAAAGGAGGATGAATCAGACTCTACAACAGAACAAGATTTAGAAGAGGAAGAGCCACAAACGCCAGTTGTGAGAAGATCAGTTCGGGAAAGAAGACAACCATAAAGGTATATTCCATCTAATTTCTATTAAAATTTTTCTTTAACTATCACAAATGATGATCCCAGAATTTCCAGGGAGGCAATGGATTCAGACGATGGAAAAATCTAGGAGGCCATGGTTGATGAAATGGCATTCTTGCACAAAAATGAGGCATGGGATCTAGTGGCGTTTCCCATTAGATGGAATCCCATCAGGAGAAAATGAGTGTTTAAGAAGAAGATGAATGTAAAAAGAAAGGTGGACAAATACAAAGATCAATTGGCAGCAAAAGGTTATTCCCAGGTGCCTGGAGTTGATTAATTGATCACCTGTTATTTATTTGGTCTTGTATGTGGATGATATGTTGTTGATTGGAAATTTCAAAGAAATTATCTGAGATTTGAAAACCCAATTGTTCTCTAACTTCGACATGAAGGATATTGGTATTACAAATTATATTTTGGGCATGGAGATTAAGAGAGATCTGGAAAAGAGGAAGATCTGGTTAAACCAAAGGAAGTATGTCAATACTATATTTCAGAGGTTCAATATGCAAGATAGTAAACCATTTAAGGAAGCTGTAAATTTGTTTGTTGAACAATGTCCCAAGACACAAGAAGAATAGGAGGATATGTCCCGTGTTCCATATGCAAGTGCAGTGGGTAGCTTGATGTATGCAATAGTTTGTACTAAACTAGAAATTTCACATTCAGTGGGAGTATTCAACACGTTGATGTCAAAACCAAGGAAGGAGCATTGGACAACAGTGAAGCGGGTTTTTAGGTATTTGCTTTGCACGACTGATTATGGTTTGTGCTACCAAGGAAGACCAGGATTGGATAGATTTTTGGAAATCTGTCATTTTTCTCATGTAGACTGGGCTGGAGATTTGCACCAAAGAAGATCTACAAGTGGGTATGTGTTTAGCCTATTTGGAGGTGCAATCAGTTGAATGAGTAAAAGATAGTCTGTAGTGGTTCTTTCAACTACATAAGCAGAATACAGTTAAGCCACTCATGCAAGCAATGAATAATTTTGGTTGCGTAGATTGTGTTCATGTATGGGGTTGGTGCAACGAGATATAAGGATAGAATGTGATATCCAAAGTGCAATTTTCTGGGCTAAGAAACCTACTTATGATTGAAAGACAAAGCACATTGATGATCAATATCACTTTTATGGTTAAGGATAAAAGGGTGTTGCTGGTAAACGTGGACACTTTGAAGAATGTTGCAGATGCATTGAAGGAGTTTTTGAGCACTCAGAAGTTCTCTTGGTGTATAGAAACAATGGGTGTTCCAGAGCTAAAATAATGACTAAGATCTCATGTGTCCCCCTTAGAAAGAAACAACAATTGGGAGAATGTTGGGTATGTTTTATACTCTTTCCACGATTAGTCGCACGCGTGGGGGGTCACAGGGGTGTGGTAGCCCCACCTGTACATTGTGTTGGGTGCAGCAGGGGGGCAGCAATGTCCCGGGAAAAAAAATTGGACCCTAATTTTTGGTGGGTATACCCGCCCATGGTTTTGTGCATGGGTTTTCACATGGTTTTGGGGCATGATGGTTTTCGACCCCTGGTGTTTTGTAGATTGGGTCAAGGGAACTATGGTTATGCTCTAATCTAGGGTTAATGGATTGGGGTTTATGAATGCTTCAGCATGTATATATATGTCTTGTAACACTAAAATGAATATAATGAAAAATCAAGCCTGTAGTCTCATTTTGGGATCTAGGGGAAAGTCTCTGTGTATATATGTTTTATGTTTTATTCTCTCGCTATTATTTATGACGCAGGGGCATTAGGCATAAGAAAATACTTTGTATTTAAGTAGATATAGTGGGGTCTGATGTTTTTAATTTCTCATGTAATTCTTAGATAACTAGAGTGATTTTAATTAAAAATAGAGAGAAATTGTAAATGTTCCCAAGTGATTGGAGAACATGAGAGAAGTTGGGTTGTTAGGAATGTGAAGAGTTAGTTTCAGTTTTGTTTAGAGATTTAGGCTAAATTTAGGATTTGAGGATTCCAAGAGGTTGTTGAGTCATTGTAGGAGCTAAATCGATCCATTACTATCCTGTATAAGTATAAGCCTTAAAGGCATTAATGAACAGACCTGGAGAGATCTGAAAAAGCTGTGTAGATTAGTGTTGTAGAAGGGCCATTTGACCTTGAAGCTCTGACCAAGGACCATGGAGTTCTGTAAGTAGATTCATTTGGATATATATGAAGAGATTGTTTGAAATATACTTGTTTTACTTGACTTGATTCGGCGTAATGAATGTGAGGCTCAGTGAACTATGTATGAATGAACTCTGTAGTAGAATGAAGTGGGGTCCTATTTACCATTGAAAGACTTGGTTATGGAATTGAGGGTGCTTACTTGTTTATTTAAGTTTTTTGTACATGATTTTGATTCTCATTGAATGTAGCATAGCCCTAGTTATTGAGATATTTAAGCTCTGTCTATTTGTATACAATTGTATCGGCAATGTGGAATGTAACCTCTGAAATTTGGGTTTTAAATGCCTACTGTGTGTAGTTGAAGAAATCGGCGTTCATGTCGATATGGTGATTGAATGCGCTTAGAATTTTAAATCGAACTCCATGTGGTTATAGATAGATGAATGAATAAGGATTCCATGTATAAGGGAAAAGAGGAATTCCCTGTATGAGCAGAGTGTGGTTTTGAAATGCCTTCAGTATGCGATGGAGAGATAATTCTCAAATATATGTAATGAGGGTTTGGTCTTGAAAGACCAAAGGAGGTTTGATCTCAGGGGAGATTCATACCCTAATTATGTATATACGGTGAATGGGAGTCTGACCCTGAAGTCACCTATGATGATTTATTGTATTTGTAATGATGGATTTGTATCACAATGCCATCTTATAGTGTTGATGAAACAAAGGTTAACACATGAAGAAGCAGAATGGTAAGCGATAGTGAGAAGCGGAACCATGAGAAGGGAACCGTGAAGCATGAACAGTGACAACGGTTTTAAGGAGAAAAACCGGTGGTCTCGCACTTTTTAAACTGGGAAGTGGATTTGCGAAAAAAATGCGATATCACAAACTCAACGACACGTGTCCTAAAGTGGTATTCGATTACCACTTATATCGGGAACATTTTGAGATTTAACCCTCGTGCAAGTTAATTGCGCGATTGTCGTCGGATTAAGATTTGGGGCACAATAAGTTATGTGCTGTCAGATGTGCGCAGTATGTTAGTGTTGGGGCCCAAACATGGTTGTATGTTGGCAGTTGGTCTTTTATTAAAGTCTGGGTTATATATGGATGAACATTCATATGTGGTGGCATTTTAAATGATGCGTGAAGGTTTCATATGATATGTGTTGAATGAGCCTAATGGGAGGAATCATGAAAATCCCTGGAGTCTTGAGAGCCGAGATTTGTATTGAGAGTTTGGTTATAATATTCGAATAATTATAAGGTGGGTTTGACTATAGTTTTATAGCCAGCAATCAAAAAGTTAAATCTCCGCATATATGCCTAATGTTCATTTACATTGGGATTATTGGCATGTTTAAGAATTAAATAATTAAAACCCTTAGATGCAAGGTTCTGTTGGGTTTTCACATGTGAGAGCATATTATATGCATTGTGAGCTATTGCTATGGTTTGAACCATAGAAAATAAATGAAACTTCCGCATTATAAATCTAGGTTGTGATGAGTAAATTTATAACCACGAGAGGAGACTAGCTTAATATCTCAAATCTCAGATTTGAGATATTAAAGCTTATAGATATAGATGTGAATTTTCCAGGTTGATAAATGTTGGGAGTTTGCCCAGATTGTGGATTATTTGGGTATGTATTTGAATGCATTTTATATGCAAAAGCGAAAATGGGGACTGTGGGCATTACCCTGTATCATGTGGTATCAGAGCTTGAATAGCTCTTTGAAAGTTAAGTTTTTTTGAATTAATTGCATGTATGAAAAGAAATGAGATTTTTGGAAACTGATAAAGATTGCAGCATACAGAGATGCAGTACAGGTGAAAGAAGAAGCAAGGTTATACAAAATATTAGAAGGTGAGTTGATGAACAGTGTTTAACTCTGGTTTGAAGTATTGTTTACAGAACTCAAATTGCAGGCAATTGAGGAAATCTCAGCAAAATCAGATTATAGCTTTGAGAGCAGTGATGAAAGAGTCCAATAAAGGATTATAAAGTGAAGAAGAAAGTGTGGCAGAACCTGGAGAATTCCCAACAGAAGTTGGATGAAAGGAGAATTATTGTGTTCTTGAGAAGTTTCAAAGTAAGGCCTAGAGAGAGCAGAAGAGAGTGCTCAGAAGGTTCCAGCAGAAGGGGACCAGTACTGGCCAAAATCCCAAATCTGGAGGAAAGGATTGTTGAGGTAAGTGGCATGTAGGAGAGCTCACTGTTGTAGAGGCTTGATGGAGCTGATGAACGAGGAACTCATGATGAAGGAGAGGATGACTACTAATAGTCATAGCAGAGATTGCAGAGGTTCTGAGAGAGGCCACAACATAACAGAGAAAGAAGATGCCAAGGAAAATGGCATAAGGAAGCAGTTGACTGATGCAGAATATTGGAAAGAGATAGCTGAGATCAATGAGAAGTTTAATAAACTGGAAAAGAGGATGGAGGGAAGCCAGAGAGTTGGTTGGCTCATGAAGAAGAAAGTAAAGTGGCATGGGCTACAGATGAAGAAAGAGCAGATGATACATGCTCAGCAGAAAGAGAGATTACTCAGAATGATTGAGTATTTGGAGAAGAAATTGAAGACTGAAACTTCAAGTGAGACCAAGAGGTCGAATGACTTTATATCTGATGATTTTTACATGTCTGTGGGAAAAACATGTGGAGGAGGAAAAACTGCTGATGTTGTCACTAAGGAGGAAAATGAGATAGCCAGATATGTTGTAAATGTCCATACACAGTTGGGGAAGAGTTTTGATTTCCAACATATTGGAAGCAGAGGAGATTTAACTTATGATGATGGCCAGAAGCTGGAATTTGAGCAGTCAAATGGACAGCTCAAGGAGACTGAACATAGGACCATTGAAGAATTTCCAAAATGTATAGAAGACTTGGGACAATAGGAGGATTTGATGATCAGATCATCAAATGAGACCATGGAGTCTTATGTTTTTAAAACTAGCAAGATTTTTGTGAATGCAGGTATTGAAGGAGACAGTTCATATGATGAAAATGTGATAAATGAAGCTGAAAATTGCCAAGTCACATATGATGATTATCTCTCAGATGAAGATCAAACTGAATTACTGCAGCAGAAGGAATTCATAAATTCCTTGTTTAGTGAAAGAAATTGTTTGAATGGGAACATGATAGTTATGTTTGATCATGATCAATTTGTTATTAATGGTGATAATGACAAATTTATTTTATTAAACGGCCAAGTGAAAAGTGATGGACAGATGACTGAAGTTATTGCAGAGATGGGAAATCAAGATTCTATTATGATGGAGGATGAAGAAGTAGTGACAGCAAGGAACTTGAATTGTGATAGAAAGAAAGATAGTGAAGAAAGTATGAATGTTTTCTCAGATGAGGTGACAGATTTATGGCATGAGTTAAGTGTTCTAGAGCAGAGGATAGAAACACAGAGAAAAGGTTCTTAAATTGTAAAGGCAGAGATGAATGAGAATGAGAAAGTTCATTTTTGTGAAATAGAGCAAGGAGACATCCTTGAAGAGGATGATGCATAGGAGAGACTAACTGACAGTCTCGAGAATTGTTTGAAGGATTGGAATCAGCATAATGATGTGCTGATAGAGAAGGAAGGAATTGCAGGATAGCATACTGATATGTTGGCAGAGGAAAGAAAGGCACTGAGGCCTTATGATTTTTGTTTTAACAATTGTTTTGTGAATGCAGATTCTATTGATACTGAAGAAAGGTTGACACCATTGGGCAGTCAATTAAAAGAGGAGGAGAATTATGTGGAAGACTTTAATCCATGGAATGAAGAAGTTGGGTTGCTGGAGACTATGATGAGTCAACATGATTCAATGCAAGAGAGAGAACCTCAATTTCAAGATTGGGGATTGCAGAATGTGAAGATACAAAGGAATGAAGACAGTGGAGATTTTCTGAGTCTTGGAAAGGAATTAGGACTGCAGAAAGAATAATTGGTGATTGGATCAAAAATTGAGACCATTGGGACTTGTGATTCTAAAATTTACAATTTGGCTGTGTTGACAGGTATGGCAGAAGAAAATCCATCTTTTGGAGTTGTCATGAAGGATGATGAGCTGCTGTAGAAGAGAGAAGGTGAGGCAGTCATGTCCCATATGAGGGAATTTTTTACTGATAATGACAAGAAGGAGTTGATTTGCCTGATAAACAAAGAGAAGGTTCGAGAACAGATTTTTGGGATTGTTATAGCTATGGAGAATCATCATTTTATTCTGATAGAAGATGAAGATACAATACTTGAAGAACTTGATTTGATTGGCAGAATAAATCAAGGGGATAAAGGAAAATTACTGAAGATTTTCACAGAAGAAGAAGAAGATGTTGAATTTAAATTGCAACATATTGAGGATGTGAAACAAGTATAGAAGAGATGGCCGAAATGTTTACTGGAAATAATTAAACATGAGAATGAAACAGTAGAGCAACAGATTGAATTGTTTCCAGAGGAAATGTTAAAGCAATAGTTTGAAGTGTTGCCAGAGGAGGAAGAGACACAAGGATTTTGTAATTATAGTGTTTGTTTTATGATTGCAGGTACTGATGGAAGGACTAAATAATGTTTGGTCCAGGAGGAGAAGAAAAGAGATGATGACAATGACTGGCAATTTAAATACCAGTCCAGAGAATTATTGAAGTTAGATAACGAAGAAATTGTCATGGATGACAATCAGGAAGAGTTTTACTGCTACAGAGAACAAGAGGGTATGGATGATTGGGTGGCAGTTAAGACTCAGCAAGTAGGAGCAAGAGCTAGAGTAAAAGTAGCAGTAAGAGTTCAACAAATAAGAACTCAGCAAGTAGAAACAAAAGTAGAAGTTCAGAAATCAAGAGGAAGCAGTATACAACAGTCAGAAGACATAATAGATAGAGAAATTGAATTTATGAGAAAGCTGATGGTGAAAGTGTCTCATAAGAAGATAGAAGTAAGAAAAAAAGGAGGCAGTAGCAAAAGAAAGACAAAAAGAGAATGCAAAAGTGCAGCTAGTGGAGAAAGACAAAATAAGATATGGAAGCCTGGTGGAGTGCAGTTGAAGGATGATGTAGTTGTTGGACATCAGAAAAGCAGAGTATGGGATGTAGGAGGTAGAGATTAAAGACACATGATCAGGAGATCATGAACAAATTGAACCTTGGGTGTCTGATGCAAGGGCATTAGGCACAAGAAAATACTTTTTATTTAAGTAGACATAGGGGGGGTCTAATGTTTTTAATTTCTCATGTAATTCTTAGATAACTAGAGTGATTTTAATTAAATATAGAGAGAAATTGTAACTGTTCCCAAGTGATTGAAGAACATGAGAGAAGTTGGTTTGTTAGGAATGTGAAGAGTCAGTTTCAGTTTTGTTTAGAGATTTAGGCTAAATTTAGGATTTGAGGATTCCAAGAGGTTGTTGAGTCATTATAGGAGTTGAATTGATCCATTACTATCATGTATAAGTATAAGCCTTAAAGGCATTAATGAACAGACCTGGAGAGATCTGAAAAAGCTGTGCAGAGTATTTTTGTAGAAGGGCCATTTGACCTTGAAGATCTGGCCAAGGACCAGGGAGTTATGTAAGTAAATTCATTTGGATATATATGAAGAGATTGCTTGAAATATACTTGTTTTACTTGAATTGATTCTGCGTGATGAATGTGAGGCTCAGCGAACTATGTATGAATCAATTCTGTAGTAGAATGAAGTGGGGTCCTATTTACCATAGAAATAATTGGTTATGGAATTGAGGGTGCTTACTTGTTTATTTGAGTTCTGTGTACATGAGTTCGATTCTCGTTGAATGTAGCATATCCCTGGTTATTGAGATATTTAAGCTCTGTCTATTTTATTTAAATTCGGTGTGAATGGGCTTTGAAATTAAAGTGTACAATTGTATGAGAAATGTGGAATGTAACCTCTGAAATTTGGGTTTTAAATTCCTGTTGTGTGTCGTTGAAGAAATCAGTGTTCATGTCGATATTGTGATTGAATGTTCTTAGAATTGTAAATCGAACTCCATGTGGTTATAGATAGATGAATGAATAAGGATTCCATGTATAAGGGCAAAGAGGAATTCCCTGTATGAATAGAGTGTGGTTTTGAATTTCCTTCAGTATGCAATGGAGAGATAACTCTCGAATCTATGTAACTAGCTTTTGGTCTTGAAAGACCAGAGGAGGTTCGATCTTAGGGGAGATTCGTACCCTAATTGTGTATATACAGTGAATGGGAGTCTGACCTTGAAGTCACTTGTGACGATTTACTGTATTTATAACAATGTAGTTGTATCACAATGCCGTATTAGAATGTTAATGAAACAAAGGTTGACACATGAAGAAGCGGAATGGTAAGCGATAGTGAGAAGCGGAACCATGAGAAGGGAACCGTGAAGCATGAAAAGTGAGAGCGGTTTTAAGGAGAAAAACCAGTGGTCTCGCACTTTTTAAAAGTGGAAAGTGGAATTGTGAAAAAAAAACACGATATCACAAACTGAACGACGCGTGTCCTAAAGTGGTATTCGATTACCACTTATATCGTGCAAATTTTGAGAGCTAACCCTCATGCATGTTAATTGCACGATTATCATCGGATTGAGATTTGGGGTGCGATAAGTTATGTGTCGTCAGATGCGAGCGGTATGTTAGTGCTAGGGCCCAAACATGGTTGTATGTTGGCGGTTGGTATTTTATTAAAGTCTGGGTTATATATGGAGGAACATTCATATGTGGTGGCATTTTAAACGATGCGTGAAGGTTTCATATGATATGTGTTGAATGAGCCTAATGGGAAGAATCATGAAGATCCGTGGATTCTTGAGAGTCGAGATTTGTATTGAGGGTTCGGTTATAATATTCGAATATTAATTCAAATATTTATAAGGTGGGTTTGACTATAGTTTTATAGCCAGTGGTCAGAAAGGTAAATCTCTGCATATATGCCTAATGTTCATTTACATTGGGATTATTGGCATGTTTAAGCATTAAACAATTAAAACCCTTAAATGCAAGGCTCTGTTGGGTTTTCACATGTAAGAGCATATTATATGCATTGTGAGCTATTGCTATGGTTTGAACCATAGAAAATAAATGAAACTTTCACGTTATAAATCTGGGTTGTGATGAGTAAATTTATAACCACAAGAGAAGACTAGCTTAATATCTCAAATCTCAGATTTGAGATATTAAAGCTTCTAGATATAGATGTGAATTTTCCAGGTTGATAAATGTTGGGAGTTTTCCCTGATTGTGGATTATTTGGGTATGAATTTGAATGCATTTTATATGCAACAACGAAAATGGGGACTATGGGTATTGTCCGGTATCAATTTATTTTTGTTTTTAAGATTCATTTGCAGATAATTTTTGTACAGGGTTAAAACCTACATATATAGCACACATGCATTTCGACAGTGATAATGAGCCCTCCTCTGCCTCCAATTCTCTTCTAACAGCTTCACCCCTTGATCCTCTAGGTGCGGAAGCCTCCCTCATCTACTTCTTTGACCCTTCCTTGCATAGCCCACCTAGATTCAAGCATAAATATCGCAAGTTTGGCATCCCTCGCTCTTTGTCGCCTACTCCTCGGAAGCTTGAGTGCTTGCCTATAAAAAACTCTTCAATGTAAATTCCAAACCCTTAGAATCTTTCAGCAGATAGATTTTAGAGCACGACTAACTAGAACAAGGCTCCACTCAAGGCTCCACACGTCTTCACTAAGGAAGAGGAATAAATAGCGTCCATCTATGGATGCCCAGTGACAGAAAAATAACTGATATGACCTAAAGTGAGCCCGGATGAAGATGCCAGCAAAGCTTGAAGGTCATGGCTTATGCGCCATAGTTATGTTTTTGAAATATCTGATATATTTAGTTTTTCGAGTTTTCAATAGAACTTTAGAAAGGCTAGCTATTTTAGAATTTTCTGGACTATTAATGGCCTGGTTTCCCTATTAAGCGCAGCCCCTTCTTTTGCTATTTTGGAGACAAATGCGAACAACAATAGGCTAAATTCCTCAACTCTCACTATGCACTGTACTATATTTTACTAATTAATAGAACTTAGACCAGCTTACAATTTTTTTTAAATAAATTTATAAATGTCTTTAAATATTTTAATATATCCATAAAATATGGTTTTTCCTTCTGAAGATTTATTTTATAAATATTTAATTAAAATATTTAGGAGCAATATTTTTTATTCTATGTATTTAATTTTGATATAGTTTTTTTTATATGATTATTTTCACTTTTGTTCTAAGTGGACATTAATTTTTTTATTTTTATTATTATTTTAATAGAGACTTTACATACTTACACATTCTCTCATATTGGGTTATAGGCTCAATAAAAGTTAAGAGGTAAATAGGTTTGATACTAGAAAAATGAATATAAAGATACAAATAAATTAAGATTGAAAATCTCATCCATATATGGACATGGAAAAATGGAGCTATTAGGTTCTTTAATTATAGTGAGTGAAATGTAAACTTGGGATTAAAAGATAGTGCACTCTAACTATTCCTTTAAAGAAAGGAATTTATTATTGAAAATTACATCTATTAGTGTATAAGGAAAGATTGAAATATGTTAGAATCTTTGATTCATGTCCATAAAATTCATTAACTATTCTAGGTGGTTCTTTTCTCAGAATAGTCATATAAATTTGGCTGAAATTTTGATTTTTGATTATTTAAATTAAATTTAAAGGGAAATTCAAATCAATTTTTGGTGACATTTTGATTTATCTGTAATCTACAAAATAAAATAACCAATATTATTAAAGGGGACTTCAACATGAAATAACCAATTGCAGATGTAGTGATCATAGATAAATTGGAAGAACAAAGGCAAAAGAAACTTAAAGCAATAAATTATTCCTTCTTCTCGGCTTTAGAAACCTACTTTTCTCCTACACAAATCTATTGTAACCTTAATTCAAGGTTGTGTGCCGCATTTCATTGAAAATATAAGAGTATCATGGATCATTTGAATTACAGAAGTATGGCATGATCCTTTCCTTTAGTGGTGGATTTATTACGAAGGGTCAAAAACTGGTGGATGTCTCTTTGATTGTTTCATCTATCATTATTTACAGGGCTTGATATTTATTGTTGTAAAGCGACTCAAAATTGTCAAAACATAGTATCCCAAATCCATAATTGTGAATCGTCTTTGGAATAGCATTATGCTAACGTTTTGGTAGTCCTCACTGAGTTTTTAGGTTCATTGTTCATGTACAAGATGAAAATGTTCAGAAATATAGGGAAGATTGATTAACATATTTCTCTTACTTTGACAACTCGTTGTATGTATTTAAATTTAACTTCACTATTTTATTTCTCACTTTTCATTATTATGTTATTATAATAAAAAAAATACCAAGCCATAAACAACAATGAGACAAGAGGATGCAAAATATAGGCTATCATTCATGGCCAAAACCTCTCCACTTGAGAGGAAAACCTGAAAGAACTCTTTTCTTCTTATAGAACTTTAAATGACAAATTTCAAGATTGAAGAACCTTAACCAAGCCTGCTCCAAGACTAAGTCAAACCTTTCCTCCTTGATGACCTTTCCTTTCAACAACTTCGACCTCTGCAACGTTATCAATTTCAACCCTCCAATAGATTCTTCTAGAAATTCGACCCCCAACAAATTCTTCTGCAACTTCGACCCCCAACAGATTCTTCTGCAAATATGATCCAATAGTTTCTTATGTAAATTCGACCCAACAACTATCTAGCAATTAGGAATTTCCAACCATGTTTTTAGCACTTTGAATTTACCAACAAATTTCCAAAACTTCAAATTTCCCAACAACATTTCAACACTTTGAATTTCCGAGCAACATTCCAGTGCTTCAGGTTTCCCAACAACATTCAAGTAATTTGAATTTCCCAAAAACTTTAGAAGCCCTAAAAAAAGAGAGGTGGAAGGATACTCAAAGCTTCGATCTTGATTTTCTCATGCTTATCCTTGATTTTCGTCATTTTATAGCTTATTTTTTTCGGACAAAAAAATTTCTTGTTGTGCATACAAATGAGGTTGAGCTCCTTCTTATATATAGGACTTCTAGGGGTACAAATATATTCATTGAGGCTGACTTGCTCGAGGTACCATGACAAGGTCTTGGAGGGTCTTAGACTCTAATTTGACTCAAACAATGTTTCTTTTACAATATGTAACATGCCCAAAAGGATCTTCCATACATGAAAATGATTCAAATGACTTGTATACCTAATGACAAGCCCGAGAAGTACACAATGGGTGTTTGACCTAAAAATAAATTTTCCTTTGGCATGAAACCCATGCCTCAAGAATGATAATAATAAATTTATTTTCATCTTTACATAAAATACATAAAATCATGACCACATTTGTCATTATGAATAGGGCACATCGTTACATATTTCAAAACTCCCTCTTAAATAGGGAGGTATTTATAATCTATCCAAGGTACTTGTACATTCTCAAACTGAAGAATTATCTTAAGAAGAATCGGATTGGCAAGCCATCTCATAAGCCATCAATTAAGATTATCTATTTTCATCATTCCAACCATCATTGTAGCATAGAAAGGCCTTGAATAACAACACTATCTATCCACAAGATTAGAGAATAATACTCGCTAGACCAATGACTTATACTCTGAATTGATATTCTTCAATAAACGACCGCAAAAGCTTGAAAACCAACATCATTTCCTTGCAGGGAGAGGATACACGGAAATATATTTTCTCTCTGTAAAATTCTAGAATGAAGACTGATAGGAGAGACGTAGACCTAAATTCATGGTCTCTTCTCCTATGAAGATCTCATTCACATTCTTTCCTGAAGATGGATCCCCATTGGGATTTGAAACGTCGAAGAAGTTTTGTTAATAATGTGGATAATCTGAATTACTATTCTTCAATTAATGACCACAGAAGCTTGAAAACCATCATCGTTTCCCTACATGGAGGGGATACATGGAAAGAGATTTTCTATCTGGAAAATTCTAGAATGAATATTAAGAGGACAGTTACAAAACTAAATTCATGGTTTTTTCTCCTTTGAAGCTCTCATTCATATTCTGTTGTGAAGATGGATCCCGATTAGGATTCAAAATGTCAACAAAGTTTTTCTAATAATATGGATAATCCAAATTGCTATTCTTCAATAAATGACTGCAGAAGCTTGAAAAAAATCATCATTTCCCTGCACGGAGGGGATAGATGGAAATAAATTTTCTCTCTAGAAAATTCTAGAATGAATATTGAGAGGAAAGTTGTAGACCTACATTCAGGTATGTTCTCCTCTCAAGCTCTCATTCAAATTCTGTCCTGAAGATGGATCCCCATTAGGATTCAAAACGTCGACAAAGTTTTGTTAATACTATGGATAATCTGAATTTCTATTCTTTATTGAATGACCACATACTCTTGAAAACTATCATCATTTCCCTGCACAAAGGGGATACATCGAAATATATTTTCTCTCTAGAAAATTATAGAATGAACATTGAGAGGAGAGTTCAAGGCCTACATTCATGGTCTGTTCTCTTCTCAATATCTCATTCACATTTTTTCCTAAATATGGACCCCCATTCGAATTCGAAACGTAGACGAAATTTTGTTAATAGTGTGGATAATCCAAATTGATATTCTTCCATAAATGACTAGAGAGGCTTGAAAATCATCATCATTTCCCTGCACGAATGGGATACATGAAAAGATATTTTATGTTTGGAAAATTCTAGAATGAAGATTGAGAGTAGAGATGTAGAACTACATTAATGGTATGTTCTCCTCTCAAGCTCTCATTCACATTATGTCCTGAAGATGGATCCCCATTGGGATTCGAAACATCGATGAAGTTTTGTTAATATTGTGGATAATCCAAATGTATATTCTTCAATAAATGACCACAGAAGCTTGAATACCATCATCATTTCCCTGAAGGGAGGGGTTACATGGAAATATATTTTCTCTCTAGAAAAATCTAAAATGAAGATTCAGAGGAGACTTTCAGACCTACATTCCTGGGTTGTTCTCTTCTGAAGCTCTCATTCACATTATTTCCTCAAGATGGATCCCCATAGGTATTCAAAACATCGACAAAGTTTTGTTAATATTGTGGATAATCCGAATTTCCATTCTTCATTAAACGACCGCAGAAGGTTGAGAACCATCATAATTTCCCAGCACGGAGGAGATACATGGAAATAGATTTTCTCTTTGGAAAAATTATAGAATGAATATTGAGAGGAGAGCTACAAATGTACATTCATGGTTTTTTCTCCTTTGAAGCTCTCATTCACATTCTGTCATAAAGATGGATCCACATTGGGATTCAAAACGTCAAAATAGTTTGATTAATACTGTGGATAATCCTAATCGCTATTCTTCAATAAATGACCATAGAATTTTGAAAACCATCATCATTTCCTTGCACGGAGGGGATACATGAAAAGAGATTTTATCTTTGGAAAATTCTAGAATGAAAATTGAGAGGAGAGTTGCAAACCTACATACATGGTCTGTTCTCCTCTCAAGCTCTCATTCACATTCTGTGTTTAATATGGATCCCCATTGGGATTCAAAACGTCGACGAAGTTTTGTTAATATTATGGATAACATGAATTACTATTCTTCAATAAATGAACATAGAAGCTTGAAAACCATCATTATTTCCCTGCACGGAGTGGATACATGGAAAGATATTTTCTCTCTTGAAATTTATTGAATGAAGATTGAGAGGAGAGCGACAAACCTACATTTGTGGTTTTTTCTCCTCTCAATCTCTCGTTCACATTTTTTTTCTGAAGATGGATCCCCATTGGGATTCGAAATGTCGACGAAGTTTTGTTAATATTGTGGATAAGATAAATTGCTATTCTTCAATAAATGACCACAAAATATTGAAAGCCATCATCATTTTCCTGTAGAGAGGGGATACATAAAAATAAATTTTCTCTCTGGAAAATTCTAGAATGAATATTGAGTGGAGAGTTGCAGACCTCCATTCATGGATTTTCACCTCTCAAGGTCCCACTAACATTCTATCCTGAAGATGGATCCCCAATGGGATTCAAAACGTCGATAAATTTTTGTTAATACTATGGATAATCTGAATCGTTATTCTTCAATAAACGACCAAATAATGTTGAAAACCATCCTCATTTTCCTACAGGAAGGGGATACATGGAAAGAGTTTCTCTCTTCGGAAAATTCTAGAATGAAGATTGAGAGGAGAGCTGCAGACCTACATTCTTGGTCCCTTCTCCTCTCAAGCTCTCATTCACATTTTGTCATGAAGATGTATCCCCATTGGTATTAAAAATTTCGATGAAGTTTTATTAATATTGTGGATAATCCAAATTTTTACTCTTCAATAAATGACCACAAAATCTAGAAAATTGTCATAATTTACTTGGATGAAGGGGATACATGGAAAGAGATTTTCTCTCTACAAAATTATAGAATGAAGATTGCGAGGAGATTTGTAGACCTACATTCATGGTATGTTCTCCTCTGAAGCTCTCATTCACATTTTATCCCGAAGATTAATCCCCATTAGGATGTGAAACGTCAAAGGAGTTTTATTAATATTGTGGATAATTTGAATTTATATTTTTCAATAAATGGCCACAGAAGCTTGAAAATCATCATCATTTTCCTACATGGAGGGGACACATCGAAATATATTTTCTCTCTAGAAAATTATAGAATGAAGATTGAGGAGAGAGCTACAGACCAACATGCATGGTAATTTTTCCTCTCAAGCTCTCATTCACATTCTATCTTGAAGATGGATCCCCATTGGGATTTAATACTTCAATGAAGTTTTGTTAATATTTTGGATGATCCGAATTTCCATTCTTCAATAAATGACCAAATAATCTTGAAAACCATCATCATTTCCCTACAAGGAGGGGATACATGGAAATAGATTTTCTCTCTGGAAAATTCTAGAATGAATATTGAGAGGAGAGTTCCAGACCTACATTCATGGTTTGTTCTCCTCTCAAGCTCTCATTCACATTATGTCCCGAAGATGGATCCCCATTGGGATTTGAAACATTAATGAGGTTTTGTTAACATTGTGGATAATACGAATTGCTATTCTTCAATAAATGACCATTAAATCTTGAAAACCATAAACATTTCCCTACAAAGAGGGGATACATGGAAAGGGTTTTTCTCTCTAGAAAATTCTACAATGAATATTGAGAGGAGAGTTGCAGACCTACATTCATGGCTTGTTCTCCTCTTAACCTCTTATTCACATTCTGTCTTGAAGGTGGATCATCATTGGGATTTGAAACGTCGACGAAGTTTTTTTAATACTGTGGATATTCCGAATTTATATTCTTCAATAAATGACCACAGAAGCTTGAAACCCATCAGCATTTCCCTGCATGGAGGAGATACATGGAAAGAGAATTTCTCTATGAAAAATTCTATAATGAATATTGAGAGGAGAGTTTCCAAACTACATTCATGTTGTCTTCTCCTCTCAAGCTCTCATTCATATTTTGTCATGAAAATGGATCCCTATTGGTATTTGAAACGTTGGCGAAGTTTTGTTAATATTGTGGATAATTGGAATTGCTATTCTTTAATAAACGACCACAAAAGCTTAAAAACCATTATCATTTTCGTGCATGGAGGGGATACATGGAAAGATATTTTCTCTCTAGAAGATTCTAGAATGAATATTGAGAGGAGAGCTACAGACCTACATTAATGGTCTCTTCTCCTCTCAAGCTCTCAGTCACATTATGTCATGAAGATGGATCCCCATTGGTGATCAGGAGTTCATAATTTTTTCTCAAAATTAAAAGTGCTCGAAAGTGTGACAAACCTGATCGACCACATAGATATTGTCTTTCTGATTCTGGCGCCACGAATGGTTCAAAAGGCCGATGTCATATGAGGGAGATATCAAATTCTAATCGATTTCCCGAACAGCTAAGTTTTGCAACAGGGTTGACTGGGATGCACAATCAGCATCCAGGTGCACAGTCAGCAAAAGAGGAATATTCTTAAGAATATTCATTTTCTAAGATCCAGTCAGAGGCCGCCACATCTCCCCTGGACAGTGGAATAAAATTTTGTGGAGTCCGTTGGGTTCGACCCCACAACCTTTGGTAGAGCAGCCACCCGCCACACCACATGGGCTACCTGTTAGATCTTAACTTGTAAGGGTCAGAAGTTCTATTTATTGTTTGCAAACTTTACATTCGAGGGTTAGGACCACCGACGGTCACAACCCGCCGACGGTCCAAGGTTTATGTTCACATGTAATCATCACCACATATGTTATAGCGGAAATTTGATAGCTTGCGATGTTAAAACTTCACCATTAGCCTTATCACATATACTCCATAGATTCTATGGTTAGGCCAAATGTTATGGAAAACTCCACATTAAACTCCAGTTGAAAGGCATTAACTGCAATGTTTGGCATGGGTTGCGTTTCAAACATAAATGCAACCAGGGTTTCGGGGGTTAGCATGTGGACACCCCCTCCCCTTAACCATTAAAATTAATGTTAAGATTTGGAACTAGTGGAGACTTAGCGCGCCCACAAAATTTTTGGAAAATTTCCAAATGTAACTGCAATTAGGTGCACTTCTCCACAGTCAGTGGAGGTTTTCTAGTAGTTATAGGGAAAATGACTTGGAGGGTAAATTTTCACCCAAATGGAGTGAATGGAAAGTTATTCTAGACTAATTGGGGCATTCTGGAGTTATTGGAGCAGAGAAGACAACTATTAGAGGCATGTAAACACATGTATTTGCAATTTTTTGAGCATAATGAAAGATGGACATGCCATTGGGAGTTGGACCAACAGATGTAGCCCAGCAGGGGTGAACTGCTTCATAATGTCTACTGTGTAAATGTTATGTGTGGTTTTATTTCTTTTTTATACACTATTTTTCAGTGTTTTTTCAGCTTATTTTCAAGCTTCTAATTCAAAAAATCATCTATATTTCATGGCTAAAATTATAAATCGTTAAGAAAACAAATGGATAAAAGTATCCATATGTTTATTAACTGAAAAGACACTTAGCACAACAAACTAATACAGTCCTTTCAGATCAGGTTAGTATCAGAGCTGGAGTTTATTCTCCGGTGTTGTTTTGTAGAAAGATTTTTTTAACTGTTTGCAATTTTTCACATTCTTACTAGGCTCAAGCTCAAGGGAGGAGAAGGTAAATTGGTGGAAGAAAGAGGGTCTCAATGCAAGCCATATGAAAGGAGAGAAATATTTCCACAATATCCACCACCTAGTTCACCTCTTAAGGAAGAAGAAGCAGCATTAAGCATGCCTCCAAAGGAAGAAGAAATACATGAAGAAGTTGATCCCAAAGAGGAAGAAACAGTGTTCAGGAAATCATTCCTTGACATGACTGAGCTGGTGAGAATCATTTATCAAGAAAGGAATGAGAAACTGGAAGGAGAAGGATCCAAACTTCACAAGGAAGGAAAGGGATCATCAGGAGGTCACAATGATGAAGATAAGTCAAAGAAGGGAAATGGAGGAAATGGAGGTAGTGTAAATTCACCATCCTCACCCTCAGCATCATCATCCTCTACATCATTTTCATTACATCAGTCACACAAGTCAAAGAACACTGGTAAAAGTCCTTTTATAAAACTTGATATTAAGTTTCAATTGCCAATTTTTAATAGTGAAGTCAATGCAGAAAATCTTGATAATTGGATTAGGAAATCAGAGGTCTATTTGGGAATCCATAACCCTCAAGATGATGACACCAAGATCTAATTAGCTTCACTGAGAATGGAAGGTTCAACACTTGTTTGGTGGGAAGCCAAGACAAAGGAGTAGATCAAGAATCATGATAAGATTATTCTATCATGGATTGATTTCATTATTGCAATAAAATGACAGTTTTATCCATTAGCTCATATGCAGAAATCCATAATGAACTAGAAAAATTTTAGACAATTGAAAGGACAGAACATTCAAGTTTAAGCCCAAGAATTTAGGAGAAAAGCTCTCTTATTAGGGGTATATTTTCAGAGCCAATATACTTTGATAAAGTACATATAAGGCTTACATCGCTACCAAAAACATACTATCCTCATGTCTAACCCCACAAGTCTAGATGAGATATGTGTTCAGGATACACATCTAGAAGCTAGAGGGAAAAACCTTTCTGATGAGGGTAGAAACAAACCTATTAAGGGTAAAAGCAAAGAGGAGACCTCAAAAGTTAAAATAAAAAAGAATTCATCTATTAAGAAAGAGGAAGAAAAATTAGTTTGTAAAAATTGTTCAAAAGAAGGCCATAATGAAAATCAATGTTGGAAATTACATCCTGAAAAGAGACCCAAGTATCTCAACACCAAAGGGAAACAAAAAAATGTAGCTACAACTCAACATGATTTAGGAGAGGATTCAGGTGATCAACCTAAAATTACATCCAAGGGATTGAAGAACGTGAAGGGGAAAGAAATTTAAACTAAACCGAGTACTAGTACATCAAACTGTCATATACATGCTCCAAATGAAGAAGATAGAATTGAACTATTTCAAGTGAGGGTCATATCCAAACATACTAATATTGACACATTATTTGACAGTGGTTCAAAAGAAAACATAATCTCTGAATAATTGGTCAATAAAATTAATCTTGATATCATACCACATCCAAAACCATATCCACTTGGTTGGATTTGTAAGGATGCAAATTTATAGGTTTCAAAGAAGTGTATATTGCGGTTTGCAATAACTGCACATTTTGTTGACACAGTTGAATTAGAGGTTGTTCTGCTTGAAATAACAAGTACTGTGTTGGGGAGTCCTTGCCTGTATGATAGGAAAGAGATCTTCCATTGCCATGAGAAAAAAATACCATTTTTTCAAAGATGGCAAGGAGTACATTGTTAGAGCACATTGCAAGAAGACAAATATTTCTATGGTAAATGTGGGATAGGTAAAGAGGCTGGTAAATTCAAGTAAGAATTTTGTTCTTCTAATGATTAAGCCTAAAGTTGATGTTAATCATGAATCATTTGATGATTGTGATCCTAAGTTGAAATCAGATTTATATGATGTAGTTGATACACATCATGAGATGTTTCAGGAGCCAACATGATTTCCTACAAAAAGGGAGATTCAACATGAGATTCAGTTGCAGCAAGATTTCCCTCTTACAAACATCGACATGTATCGCATGTTGATAATGGAGAATGTTGAAATAAAAAGGCAAATCAAGGGGATTTTGGAAAAAGGACTCATAAGGCGAAGCACATCGCCACGTGATGCACCCATAGTCTTGATTCTTAAGAAATATGGGACTTGGCGCATGTGTGTAGACTTCAGAGCTTTGAACAAGATAATCGTAAAGAATCAATACCCACTCCCAAGGATAGATGATGTGCTTGATCAGCTGAAAGAAGCAAATTTTTTCACTAAGTTAGATTTATGAAGTGGATATCATCAAGTAAGAATTGCAGAAAGAGATGTATGGAAAATTACATTCAAAACCAAACATGGACTCTTTGAGTGGTTGGTTATGCCATTTGGTTTGTGAAATGCATCGACGTCTTTCATGCGTGTTATCTATTGTGTTTTACGTCCATTTCTTGATGAATTTGTGATTGTGTATTTAGATCACGTACCGATTTTCAGTAAAACAAGAGAAGAGCATGTCTTGCATGTGAATATGGTGCTTGATGTTTTGAAGAAATAGAAACTATTTCTGAAAATGTCAAAGTGTGAGTTTGGAAAGACTTCTTTGGTTTATTTGGGACACATTGTAGGAGGAGGGAAGTTGAGAATTGATCCTTGTAAAGTGGAAGCCATTTTGAATTGACCCACTCCCAAAACAGTAACGAAGGTAAGAAGTTTCTTAGGTGTAGCTCAGCATTGGAGAAATTTTATTGCTAACATTTCTTCCATCAAAGCTCCTACGAATGCAGTGAAATGTGTGAAGAAAGGCTTCCAATGGCAAGACAAACAGCATAAAGCTTTTGAAGCTTTAAAATACAAGATCAGTTTAGCTCTAGTCCTTGCATTACCTAATTTGGGACATCCATTCGAGATACAAACCGATGCTAGTGATTATGCCATGGGCGCAGTTCTTTTGCAACATGGTAAGCCTATCGCTTTTCATTCTGAAACATTCAATGGTGTTGTAACTAATTATCCTACATATGAAAAATATTTGTATGCGTTGGTACAAAGAGTCAAGAAGTGGAAACACTACTTGATGGGTAAAGATATGATTATACATACTGATCACCAGCCATTACAGTACCTACAGTCATAAAAAAAATTGTAGCAATCACGACATTTCAGGTGGATGGGATTTCTTCAACAGTTTCACTTGGTTATAAGGTACAAGATAGGTATTTTCAATAAAGTTGTTGATATGCTTTCAAGACTGATTCTTGGTGCTTCTACTTTTCTCAAAAATGATACTATTGTACATTAGAGTTACATAGAACAATATGCCCATGATGTTGATTTTCAAGATTTGTATGCCAGTTTGAGTGAAGGGAATCAAGTTGAAGAAATTGATTATCAATTGCATAACAATTTTCTTTTTCATTTGGGAAAACTATTTATACCACAAGGAGAGAGGCTAAGTTTCATTAGAGAATCTCATTCATCTCTTATTGCTGGACACTTTGGGGTAGGAAAAACAGTGGCGCATCTACATAGGTATTTCTATTAGCCTCACATGATAGATAGTGTGTCGCATTTTATAAGAGGTTTTTCTATGTGTGCAACAAGCAAGCCTAGTGATAGGAAGCTTGGGTTGTACATGCCACTACTGTTACCATCAAGAGCATGGGAGAGTGTCTCCTTGGAATTTTTTGGAGGTATACCTATGTCAAGAAAACAACATGATTATCTTTATGTAGTTTTGGATAGATTTAGTATTATGTGTATACTTATGCCATGTAAGAAAACCATTACTGCCGAACAAACTTCTGAAATTTATTTTCAACATGTATGGGCTCATTATGGATTGCCTACTTCTATTGCTAGTGACATGTATTCTAGGTTCATCGGGAATTTTTGGTCCAATATTTGGAGTATGATGGACACAAAGTTGAAAAAGGGTACTGCTTTTCATCTGCAAACTGATGGTCAAACCGAGGTGGTGAACAAAACCATTGTGCATCTATTAAGAGGATGTTGAAACAAACATTCTAAGTTGTGGGATGAGAAACTACATTACTTTCAACACGCTTACAACTGGGCAAAGCACTCTTCTACAAATACATCACCTTTGGAAGTATGCTTTGGGTATTTGCCAAAATCTCCATTAGAATTCATCTTTGAGAAGTATGTTTCAATTGATGGGCATAGTGATATTGACAAGGCTCGAAAGTTCATTGAGAAAATTCAAATTATACATCAACAAGTTCAAGAACATCTTGAGAAAAGTCAAAGAAAATACAAGGAGAGGCATGACAAACATAGAGTTGATCACGAGTTTCGAGAAGGAGATGAGGTATGGTTGCACATAAGAAAAGAAAGAATGCAAGGGGAAGGTAAAAAGCTCAAACCCATTCACTATGTTCCATTCAAGATCATAAAGAAAATTGGTAACAATGTATTTCAAATTGACTTGCCTTCATATATGAAAATGTATTCAGTTGTGAATGTTGAAAGCTTACATTTGTATGAGCCACCTTTGATTGATTATCATGGAAGTGATGTTCATCTTCCTTCTATTTAATATTTCTTGCTAAAATTTTTGGATGAGCTCAAGGAAGATAGAATTCTGGACAGGAGGATAAGAGCATCCAAGAGGGGAAGTATTGACTACCTTCGAGTTGGGCTGAAATGAAATAAGCCAAGCAAGGCAAAGTGGATGGAAGTTGGAAAGGTGAGGGAGTTGAACACTCATCTATTGAACAAGTAATCAAATAATTTTGGGTTCCAAAAGCTTCCCAATGGGGAGGTGTGATCATGAGTTCATAAATTTTACTCAAAATTCAAAGTGCTTGAAAGTGTGTCGAACCTGAGCGACCAGGTAGATCTCGTCTTTCTGATTTCGATGCCACGAATGGTTCAAAATACCTATGTCGTATGATGGAGATATCATGTTCTGATCGATTTCCCAAATAGCTAAATTTTGTGACAGGTTTCACTAGGATGCTCAGTTAGCATGCAGGTGTACAGTCAGCAAAAAGAAATATTCCTAAGAATATTACTTTTTTCAAAGCTAGTCAGAGGCTGACAAGTGGCATTACATGATTAGGTTAAGGTCATATGAGTTGTGTTTAGTGGCAAATTAGAGGGTGACACGTGGCCAGCTCTGAGGCTGCCACGTGTCCCCTGGATGATGTAATAAAATATTGTGGAGGTCATCGGGTTCAACCCCGCAACCTCCGAAAAAAAAACCATCTTCCATACAACATGAGATATGTGTTAGATCTTAACTCGTAAGGGTGAAAAGTGTTATTTATTGTTTTCAAACTTTACATTCGGGGGTTAGGACCATCGACAGTCCAAGGTGTATGTTCACATATAATTGTCACCACATATGTTATAGTTGACAGTTGATATCTCGCGACGTTAAAACTTCACTGTCAACCTTATCACATGTACTCCGCATTCAGGCCGAGGATTGTGGAAAGCTTCACATTAAACTCCAGTTGAAAGGTAATAACCATAGTTTTCGGCATGGGAGCCTCTCCAAACTTAAAATGCAACTAGGGTTTTGGGGGTTAGCATGTGGCCACCCCCTCCCCTTAACCATTAAATTTAATGTTACAGTTTGGAACTGGCAGAGACTTAGCGCGCCCTCAAAAATGTTGGAAAATTTCCAAATGTAACTACAATTAGGTGTAGTTCTCCATAGTTAGTGAAGGTTTTCTAGGAGTTATTGTGAAAATGACTTGGAGGGTAAATTTTCACCCAAATGAAGTGAATGGAAAGTCATTCTAGACTATCTCGGGCATTCTAGAGCCATTCGAGTAGAGAAAACATCCATTAGAGGCCTGTAAACACATGTATTCGCAAAAATTTTGAGCATAATGAAATATGGACATGCCATTCGGAGCTGGACCAGCATATGTAGCACTGGAGGGGTGCACTGCTTCATCATGTCTGCCATGTAAATGTTATATGTGGGTTTATTTCTCAGTTATACATTGTTTTTCAATGTTCTTTAGGCTTATTTTCATGCTTCTAATTCACAAAATCATCTTGATTTCATGGTTAAAATTCTCAATCCTTAAGAAAAAAACGGATACAAGTATGTACATTTTTATTAACTGAAAAGACACTTAGCACAGAAAAGTAATACAGTCTTTTCAGATCAATTGGGATTGGAAACATCAATGAATTTTTGTTAATACTATTGATAATCTGAGTTACTATTATTCAATAAACAACCACAGAAGCTTGAAAACCATCATCATTTCCCTTCATAGAGGGGATATATGGAAATATATTTTCTCTCTGGAAAATTATAGAATGAATATTGAGAGGAGAGCTGTAGACCTACATTTATCATGGTATGTTCTCCTCTCAAGCTCTCATTCACATTCTGTCCTAAAGATGGATCCCCATTGGGATTCGAAATGTAAACAAAGTTTAGTTAATACCGTGGATACTCTGAATTGCTATTCTTAAAAAAATGATCATAGAAGCTTGAAAACAATCATCATTTCCCTTCATGAAGGGGATACAACGAAAGAGATCTCCTCCTTGGAAAGCTCTAGGATGAATATTGAGAGGAGAGATGCAAACCTACATTTATCATGGTATGTTCTCCTATCAAGCTCTCATTCACATTATGTCCTAAATATGGATCCCCATTAGGATTCGAAATGTCGATGATTTTTTCTTAATATTATGGATACTCTGAATTTCTATTCTTCAATAAATGACCACAGAAGCTTAAAAACCATAATCATTTCCCTGCACAGAGGTAATACATGGAAAGAGATTGGCTCTCTGGAAAAGTCTAAAATGAATATTGAGATGAGAGATGCACACCTACATTTATCATTGTCTCTTCTCCTCTCAAGCTCTCATTCACATTATGTCCTGAAGATGGACCCCCATTGGGATTCGAAACATCGACAAATTTTTGTTAATATTGTGGATCATCCAAGTTTATATTCTTCAATAAATGGCCACATAGGCTAGAAACCCATCATAATTTCCCTTCACAGAGGGGATATATGGGAAGATATTTTCTCTCTGGAAAATTGTAGAATGAATATTGAGGGGAGAGTTGTAGACCTACATTTATCATGGTATGTTCTTCTCTAAAGCTCTCATTGACATTCTGTGTTGAAGATTGATTGCAATTGGGATTTGAAACATCGAAGTTTTTTTTTAATACTCTGGATAATCCGAATTGCTATTCTTCAATAAACGACGACAAAAGCTTGAAAACCATCACCATTTCCCTGTACGGAGGGGATACATGGAAAGAGATTTTCTCTCTGGAAAATTATGGAATGAAGATTGAGAGGAGAGTTGCAGACCTACATATATCATGGTTTGTTCTCCTCTCAAGCTCTCATTCACATTCTGTTGTGAATATGGACTCTCATTGGGATTCGATTCGTCAGTGACGTTTTGTTAATACTGTTGATAATTCAAATTGTTATTCTTCAATAAATGACCACAGAAGCTTGAAAACCATCGTCATTTCCTGTAGGGAGGGGATACATGGAAAGATATTTGATCTCTGGAAAATTATAGAAATAATTTTGAGAGGAGAGTCGCAGACCTACATTTATCATTCTTTGTTCTACTCTCAAGTTCTCATTCACATTTTGTCATGAAGATGGATCCCCACTAGGATTCGAAACGTCGACGAAGTTTTGTTAATAATGTGGGTAATCCAAATTTCCATTCTTTATATATATATATATAAGAATGGCCCAAAAAATTTAGAGTAGCCTATCACCATTAGGCACACAAAGATACCAAGGTATAAAAATAATGTAAAATATGGAAGAATATAATATCAAAAGATATATTACAAGGGTATTACAAGCTTCAAACATATCCTACAAAGGTATTATGAAACTTGTTTTTAAACAACACAATGCACAAGATAACCATGAAGGTGTATTTATATTTTCCACAATGAAACAAGTTGTCAATAAATGGAAACAGAATTGAAACACTGTGACAGAAACATAGTCAAGTAAGATTCATGAGATTACTCATCAAAGGAGGAAGTGATCTAAGTAAGGCATTGAAATATAAAGAGAAATCATTTTATCAAATCATGAGTGTGATAGGTAAAAATTTTACCAATTTGAAAAATGGTGGAAAAAGACTCATTAAGCGAAGTTGCTAAGATAATGAGCATTATGGAATTAAAAGGTTATAGAGGAGGACAATCCAAGCATCATACACCCCAATCAATGGAAAACCACCCAATACCAAGAGATTGGGACATATAATCCAAAGATGAAATAAAACATGAAGCTAAAACATGGTCAAATCTCGAAAAACAAGAAGTGGAAAAAATCTATAATGGAGATATGAGAAACCATTGATCAATCATGTCCAATTGGAAAGGTGAATTTTCAAAATTTATAATGGGGGGCCTTGATTTTCGTCAACATGTAGAGGGGTTGTTGGTGCGCCAAGGGGGCCTCTTGAAAGGAAGAAGTGAGCGATAGCTACAACGGTTGCACTCACTTATAGTGGTATGTTTGAAAACCTTCAAAACCACTACCACAGTTCCTCTCAATCATTGTGGCTTTATAGAACACCAATTATCTACTCTCTTCTCAAAATCATTTCACTCCATTAGTGAAAGATGATTGGAACCTTTCTATGATAATTTGATAGTTTGTTTTTTGTAACTCTAATATCAATAATAAAAATAAGAGTTAACCAAAATCCTACAAAAATTATTATTGACATTATTACAATTTAATAGAGCATAATAGAGCTACAATGCTCTAACTCTAATTCATTGAATTACTTGAGGATAAACCATTAAATAGAACCAAAAGCTCATATAGAATCTTCTAGTAAGATAATCTAGAATTCTCTAGAAAGATCATGGAGAATCCTCTAGAAAGATCTTTAGAATGATCCCATTAACTATTTCTAAATTTAAAGCTTACCAAAACTACTAGAAAATACTAGCTAGCCTAAAGTAACCAAGAGTAGTTAGGACATTCCAACAATAATTTAGTAATTAAATTAATACCATGCAAAGTTTTTATATTTTTGTATTTTTAATAAACATTTTTAGTAGTATTATAAATATTTTAAATAAATTTATGCAATATTATTATAAATAGAATTCCCATTATATTTTCTTAAAGATAGAAATTATCCATAAATTTTGGAATTTTTTTTGTTTACTAGTTTATGTGAGTCTTAAAATGATGCATGAATAACTTCTGCTTTGAGGAGATAACACTTTGGGCAATGTGAACCCTTAATATGGTTGAGAAAACCAATGTGTAACCTTTAAGCCGCATCATGCTTGAAGAGAGCACAAGTAAGTTAAAAATTTTCAATTTTCAATTTCAAATATTTAAATCATTAAAAAATCATTAATATTACTCTTTTCTACTTATTTATGATTTATTTACTAATATTATTACACTAAGTTCATTTCTCATTTATTCATTATCTTTATTTCAAATCATTATTGGAAGAACATTTACCTACTCCATAAAGAGATTGCTAGATATACCTTTAACGACATAGCTAACCTAAAAAAAATATATAATAATTTTTTTTTCAACTGAAAAATAATATTCATAAACATACATGGTAGTTCTCAAAATGAAATCACAAAAAATGTTGGATCAAACTTTCCTACTAACCACTCCACCACATCCTTGGACCACGTCCTTTTTTTTCAACTAAAAAATAATATTCATAAACATACATGGTCGTTCTCAAAATTAAATCACAAAACATGTTGGATCAAACTTTCCTACCAACCACTTCACCACATCCTTGGACCACATCTTTTTTTTAACTGTAAAATATAATATTCATAAACATACATGGTTGTTCTCAAAATTAAATCACAAAACATGTTGGATCAAACTTTCCTACTAACCACTCCACCACATCCTTGATACTTAAAAAACAAAAATAAGTGATTACATTGTTAGTAAACATGAAACGTGAAGATATTAATAGTGTTACCGAACTTCCTCTTTCATGTATTCCGAAAGCGACTTGTTTCGTGTTATTGGAAGTTGGTGGAATATCGAACATAGTACTGTAAAACGTCGCTCAAATTCTTGATCGGTGGCAGAAATTCAGAGGAGCAATAATTGGATGCACCGTGAAAGACATTTATGCTTCGCTATTCGAAGGAATATTGAAAGTAGTAACACAAACACATCCATCCACGCAGTGACCCACAAGCAATTTGATTTTATTCTTTTTGTCGGGGTTATTATATAAAATATAATTAGGAAATATAAATATTTCACGTCGTGTAACTATTGGAGTTATTGTTTCGAGCTTTTGGTACAAATTTGGTAAACATTTTTTTTAAAGTTTGTTGTTTAAAATTGGTTTTTGATTATATATAAATTTAATATTTTGGAAACTTTTTGGGAATTTTGATGGTGGGGAATTCACATCTTCAATTTGTGATTCCATCACAATTTCAACTTAGGATTCCCACCAATCATTTTACGCAAATTAAAACCAAAAAAACCAACTAAAAATAGCCAGCAGAACTAAAAGTAACCTAAAAGCATGCTTAAACATCCTCCGTGCACGCTTTGTCTTCTCTTTATCGTTCGACGCGGGGCTGCCATCTTCTTCAGTAAGATTAGCCTCTGAAAGAATCGTACGAATGTACTGTTGTTTGTTCAACCCACATTGTTATCACCATCGACATGGATCAATGTGGAGTCGCGTTGCTGTCTCATGACTCATAGGAATCTAAATTAGATATCTGGATAAGCATTGAACTCCACTTCTTCTTCTTCTTGTCCTGTCCATAGAACTCCACTCTAAAACATCTTTACATAATTGGATAAGGATGCTCTTCCCATTGTTGTCTTGTATGTAAAACTTCACTGAATAACAGCATACCCATTGGCCTAGGTGACGTTTAATGTTCAGAAACTCACCAGGACATTAATAAATGCAGTTTATATAAATTGAATAGGAACATTTTCACATAGATTTTAAAGGAAATTGACTTTTAGGAAACTTTGGAAGATGAGTAAATCATAATCAATGGAAATTTAGAGGTATTTATAATAATAACATTTATAATAATTTGAATTCAATTCAAATTTTTATGGATTCATAATCTATGCTTTTTGAGAAGGAAGTATTTATATAATTGAAAAAAATGAAACTTTACACAAATATTATTGATACCAATTATTATTCATATATTTTATATTTTCTAAATCTATATTTATTATAGGTCTAGAAGGTTCAAATATCTAGAAATGCAAACATTTCTTTAAATTAATAATAATAATAATAATAATATATTTAATTATGTTTTTGTACATGAAATGATAACAAAATTTATAAATGTTTTTAAAGGTTTTAATATATCGACCTGATATGGTTTTTCCTTTTAATGATTTATTTTATAAATATTTTGGAGCAAGATTTTTTATTCTATGTATTGAATTTCATTGTATTTTTTTTTATATGGTTATTTTCACTTTTGTTTTAAGTGGACATTATTTTTTTTTTTTTTGTTATTATTTTAATATAGGCTTTTGTGATGAGTCCAACCTTTCAGATGGTAACTAAAAATTAATCTATTTCATATTAGTGATATTAGTGATTTGATACTTCTACAATTATAGAAGTGTGTGCTTTTTGTTAACTAACAATTAATCTATTGCATATTAGTGATATTAGTGATTGGATACTTCCAGAGTTATAGAACTGTGTGCTTTTTCTGATGAGTCCAAGGTTTCTGATGGTAACTAACAATTAATATATTGCATATTAGTGATATTATTGATTGGATACTTCCACAGTTATAGAGTTGTGTGTTTTTTTGTGCGAATCGAACTTTTGGGATGATAACTAGTCCATTGAATTTATTGCATATTAGTGATATTAGTGATTGGATACTTCCACAATTATTCATATTGTTGTTGAAGATTTTCGGAATAGAACTGTATGCTTTTTGTGATAAGTCCTATGTTTAATATTGTAACTCCATCAATCATCAGGACCATAGAGCTTAGTGAGTAAACTAGTGCTGAAAAGCCTATTTATAGAAAAATTGAAGAATGTATGAGTTGGGTTGAAAAACCTATTTATAGGAAATTTGAAGAATGTATTAGTTGGTTTGAAAAGCCTATTTATAGGAAAAACCTATTAACCTATTTATCTAATACTTTTTTCATACATTCTATGAACAACCAATTAACATATTAACTTATTTATTGGAAAATTGAAGAATGTATGAGTTGGGTTGAAAAACCTATTTATTGGAAATTTCAAGAATGTATTAGTTGGGTTGAAAAGCCTATTGATAGGAAAACCCTATTAACCTATTTATCTGATGCATTCTTCATACACTCTTCAATTTTCCTATAAATAGGTTTTTCAACTCAACCCATAGATTGTTCAATTTTCCTATAAATAAGCTTTTCAACACTCTTTACTCTATGATGATGGATGGAGTTATCATCAGAAAAATTAGACTCATAAAAAAATCACATTTCTATTCCAAAAATTTTCAACACTACTGCATATTGTTTAATTTTTTGTACCTAATTTATCGTATAAATTTTTCTTTATTTGTTCAAGTGCATTGTATCATTCTTTCTTATTACATAATGTGCGCATTACTAATATACCTTCTCTCAAACCAAGCTATCTGCATACGCCTTTGGCATTATTTACAAGTGGAATGTGTCTTATTGTTTTATTTATGCCAAAACTGGAATCCATCGTTGGCCCGTTTCCAAACACTAGAGAGCCAAATCCAAGTTGGGAGAAAAATATTATGATCATAATCATGAATGTTTCATGCTGCAATAGATCTATGAACAACGACCTCAGGCCAAACACATAATTGATCTATTCTTAAGGATTGTCTAGAAAGACCAATAAAATGAAAGCCTTATTTTTTAGCACATAGGATATAGATAATGTGTACAATGAGATTAGCCTAGATTGCAGTAATTTAGGTGGATGAGAATATTTATGAGTTTTGAATAAGTGATGATTAAGTAAAGAGTAACTTAAAAATGTAATCCCCTAATAGCTTATGAGATTCCTATGTATGAAATGACAATGCCATGAATGGTTGCCAGCTCCTTACATCTCCAAGTGGAAATTAAATTCCACCCTGAAGGAAATGCATAGTCATCCGACAGTTGGATCCCAACCTTCGTGCCATCACCTAAGGTAGTTAATGCCTTCGCTTGCCATCACCTGGGCTCTCTACTCGATGCTCAAGTTATTAAGTCATCCTTTTCTCCCTCTGTCTAGCATTTTCCTCTTGCGATGCGCCTGCAATCATCGTTTTATCCCTTCCATCTTGTCTCTCCCTCTTAGCAATGCCCACCCTCTGCATCTCTTCCCCCACCTCGATTCCAGGTTCACTTCCAGCTCCATGGCCCCTCACAAACGCCAGAAGCCCCGCTGTGGCAATGTTAGAGGCGCTCTTCTGGCTCGACTATGCTGCGACATTGTTGGGTATGTGTTATATTCTTTCCATGATTAGTCGTAGGTGAGGCGATAGTTCACCCTCTATGTTGCGTCGAGCACAACAGGGGGGTGACACGGGGGGCGAAAACCCCCCTTGTCGCGGTTTGTGGTAGTGCCCCAGGAAAAAAAAATGGACCTTGTTTTTTGGTGGGCGGACCTGCCCATGGTTTTGTGGCATGATGGTTTTCGGCCCGTTTTATTTTGTAGATCCATTCAAGGGAACTATGGTTATGTTCTAATCTAGGGTTAATGGATTGGGTTTTATGAATGCTTCGACATGTGTGTGTGTGTGTGTGTGTGTGTGTGTGTGTGTGTGTGTGTGTGTGTGCGTTTGTGTGTTGTAACACTAAAAGGAATATAATGAAAAATCAAGCTCATAGTCCTGATTTGGGATCCAAGGGAAATCTCTCTGTATACATGTTTTACGTTTTATTCTCTTGCTTTGTTTATTATTGTTTTTAAGATTTGTTTGCAGATAATTTCTACACAGGGTTAGAACCTACATTTGGTATTGGAGTTGTTTCGGCTTCAAGGGGACGCCTTTGATACTGAGGGGTATTTTGCTCGGGCTTGTAGTAGACCCTGTTCAGTGGGAGATCTGCAGGATCAATTATTGCGGTAAAGGAAGATGGCGAGCAGTGGAAAGATAGAGATTGAAAAATTTAATGGTCAAAGTTTTGAGTTGTGGAAGCTCAAGATGGAGGATCTACTAGTGGATAAATATCAGTGGATCGCAGTAGATCCAGGTACTAAACCAACAACAATGTTAAATGAAGACTGGAAGAAGTTTGATCGGAAGGAAAAGAGCACCATACAGTTCTATATCTCAGATTTGGTATTCTTGAATGCATTAGGGGAAGCTACGATGAAGTCTTTGCGAGATAAGCTAGGGATTTTGTACAAATCTAAGTCTTTAGTGAATAAATTGTTACTGTGGAATTTTTTTTTATATCCCAAGGATGAAGGATGGAGACTTGGACACAGATCATCTAAATTCCTTCAATACAGTGATAATTCAGTTGTGATCTATTGATATTAAAATCTCAGATAAAGATAAGTGCATCAGTTTTTTGTGTTCTCTATCTCATTCGTGGGACACACTAGTTATTGTGATATGTAGCAATACAACTACCTTGAATTTTGATGAAATTTTCTGAGCCATGCTGTTGGAGGGAATGATATGGAGAAATAGGGAGGGCCAAAATGGAGATGCCTTATCTATATGAGGAAGGTCCGAAAAATAAAAATAAAAAATAAATAAATAAATAAAAAAAATAAAAAATAAATCGAGTGGGAGATGTAAACCTAGACGGAGATCTAAATCTCCAGGAAAGTTTGTAAAGTTGTGATGGAAATGCGGAAAAGAAGGGAACTACCAAAAGGACTACAGACCTAAAGTTCCTAAGAAACGAAAGTAATTTGATGATGCTCCTTCTGCAAAGGCAAAATCCAACTCAGATGAAGGTGGGGATTTGTATTTGGCTTCTTCTTCATATACACATGTAGATCCCGAGGCACGGTTGATTGAATCAGGTGAATCCTTTCACTTCACTCCCCATAGGGAGTGGTTTTGGTAGTATGAGAAGTATGATGGTGGTGATTTATTCTTAGGGGATGATGGGAAGGCCATAATCGTCAGATGTGGAAAATTCAAGCTGAAACTACAAGGTGGAAGGATTAGAACACTTCCTGGTGTTCTTTATATTCCTGCATTGGCCAAAAATCTAATTTCTGTAACCAAGATGGATGATGCAGGTGTAAAAAGAGTGTTCGATAAAGATACATGCAAGATGGTTCAGGGAGCATTGCTATTAATGTGGAGATTTCATATTGGAACTCTGTACAAGCTTGAGGGTAGCACTATTATTGATGGGTGAAAAAATTTTGTGGTTCTTGAAAGTGGTGAAGAAAGCCTAGCGGTCTTTGGAGAAAATACCATGCTATGGCATCAAAGTCTTAGACATATTGGAGAGAAGGGCCTTCGGATACTGCATGGTAATGGCATGGTAGAGGGTATGTCCAATTTCTCTCTAGATTTCAACTTCTGTGAACATTGTGTATATGGGTAGTAGAATTGGGTGATTTTTCCGTCTGGTGCTAAGAGGGCAAACAAGATATTAGATCTTGTGCACAATGATGTGTTTGGACCTATGTCAATTCCATCACTAGGTAATTCTATGTACTATGTTTCATTCATAGATGACTTCTTAAGGAATACATGGATATATTTCTTGAGGAATAATTATGAAGTCTCGGACAGATTTAAAGAATTTAAGGCTATGGTGAAAAATTAGACAGAGAAGAAGATAAATGTGTTGAGGACAGATAATGGTGGAGAGTTCTACAAGAAGGAATTTGAGGAGTTTTGTAGGAAGTGTGGTATAGCACGGCAGAATACTACTCCATACACACCTCATCAAAACAAAGTTGCAGAAAGAATGAATAGAACATTGATGGAAAAGGAAAGAAGCATGCTCAGTGGTACCGGGTTAGGACATGAATTATGAGCACAGGCAGTGGAGACTGCATGTTACTTGGTTAATATATCACCTTCATCAACATTGGAGGATATAAATCCACTCTAAAACATCTTTACATATTTGGATAAGGATGCTCTTCCCATTATTGTATTGTATGTAAAAATTCACTGAATAATACCATATCCATTGGCCTCTAGGTGAAGTTTAATATCTAGAGACTCACAAGGAAATTAATAAATGAAGTTTACATAAATTGAATAGGGACATTTTCACATAAATTGAATAGGCACATTTTTATATAGATTTTTTTTTAGGAAAATGAGAGTTAGCAAAGTTTGGAAGATCAAAAAATCACAATTCATTATCGTTAATGGAAATTTAGAGGTATTTATAATAATAACATTCATAATAATCTAAATTCAATTAAATTTTTTATGGATTCATAATCTGTGCCTTTTGAGAAGAGAGTATCCACATAACTGAAAATGATGAAACTCCACACAAGTCGAGGATTGACTTGTTATCACTCTAATAATTCCCAAAGCTGTGAGATTTTTAGTTTATAGTTTTAAGAACATTAGAGGTAACCGCAAACCTACTTTAAAGCTTTAGGATCTAGTCTTCCTGAGGCTCAAAGAGGGCTCTCTCTATAAGATTTAACTTTGTTTTTATGTTTGATTTTAGGTTAGTTATATAGGACAATTTGGTTTTGATATTTGGTTTGGTTTGGTGGGAAAAATCATTTATTGAGATGGATAGTGATAGATCTGTTTTTCTATTGGGAAAATGGAGTTAATGTGTTAAGCAGAAAGGTCAGGATCAAGGTCTAAATTCAAATATTTTTAGGGCAAGATAGCAAAGTTACTTAAGATATTTTGGGCTGATTGGTGAAATGGTTTAATCCGGATAAAGAGAAATCAATGATTCTTTGATCCGGATAAGGAGTGAAGAAGGCATAGGTCATTCAAAAGAGGGATAAATTAAGGGTTCCCTACCCTGGAAATCAGCAGAAAACATTAAAATGAAAACCAATAAATAACATAGTGCTATTAACAAATTGTGATATATGACTTCCTGATTTCACATTAAAATTTAGAACACATGTATGAATGAATGGAAAACATAAGAAGATTTAACAAATAATAGTAGAAATTACTTCACTTAAGTTGGCCCAACACATGAATCCTAAAATATGATGCTTTATTGATTTGATCCAGCTTTCTGAATTGAAACTTGGTACAAAAGCCCTTCAGGTACAAAAATATTGACTATAGAAATCTTCAACAATTTATTCCACAATAATAATTCAAAGGGTGAAGTATTTATACAAAAAGTGTTACAAAATATCCTAGAAAAGTCATAGGAATTTTTTAAGGAAAATAAATTATCTATTACAAAAATATAATGATAGTTGCTTAACAACTACCAAGTTGTCCTATTTATTCAAATAAAAAAGAAATGTTGTTTGGATTTAGGTGCAGCTGGCTGTTGTGTTGTCTTCAATGTTGGCAAAAGATCTTTAATTTGTTTTAAAACTCTATCTATTGATTTGATACTCTTTCATCTCATGTAGGATTGTTTCACTACTGTCAATTTAGTTTTTACTGTGTAAAAACAACAATATGTTTTTCTTCCTTTTTCATTGTAAAACTATCTTTTACAAAAAATCAGTAAGCTTCTGCCAAAATTCTTCATCACGTAACTTGATCTTGGTAAGTTTTCTATAATTATCATCAGCCTCTGTGTATCTAAAAAAGGTTGGTTTGACCATAAAGAGATGTTTTATTTCATGTTGTAAATAAAACAAATCTTCAATTCTTTTGTGCAACACCTTGCCTATAGGTACTCCTTGCAAATCTACCTTGTTTACTTGTTCTTTGGCAAAATCTCTAATATTCTTGGTGTAATCCTCTTGCTTAATTAGTTTATTATTTACAACAAGCATGTTTAGCAACCCTTTTTGCCTTAATATCTCAAACTTTACCATAAATCTAGTTATGGCCAAATCCATGTTTTGACACTTCTCTTCAAGCTCCTTGATCAAGTTTTTCTTTGAAATTACCTTTCTCTCTTCATGAATTGTTTCAGTTCTATCAGTTATCCCTATCTCATCAAACTATTGTTTATTTTTGGTGTTAAGAAACTTGATTATTTCTTGGGCCTCTTCAGGTTTGGCACCAAGCTCTTCCTTTGTCTTCACAATTTCTTCTTTTGCTACTTTAAGCAAGTCCTTTTGTTCATAAATTTCCTGAATGGAAGGCCAAGTATCATTGATTGACTCAATGATCTTTGACCATAACTGATTTTTTATGAAAGCCATTGGTTCTTTCAAAGTTAACTCTGATTCAACTTTCTTCAACTGTTCACTTACTCTTTTGACTTTATGTTCCTATGTTTTAGCATTGATTTGAGCTAATTTCTTGGCATCTTCCAAGTTATTGATTTTTTCTTTTAACCTATTGATCTGATTACTCTGTATAGACATTTCTTCCATGGATTTAATGAGCTTGCTGGCTTCATCTGTTTGTTGCACTGATGATGTAGATGATTCAGTAGCAGAAGTAGTGGAAGATGTCATTGGCATAGATGTAGCCAAAGAGACTTTTGGTGCCAAATCTTTTGCTAAGGTTGAAGGAACTGATGTAGCTACCATGGGGATTACTACAAGAGGTACACTTTGAGCTTTAGCGGCTTCTTTCTCTTGGACAAGCTTGTCCATTTCTATCTCCATGTCCTTAATTTTTGCTATCAATTGTAGTATGAGACTCATATTTTCATCTTTCTATTTTTCCTCTTGCAGTATCTCTTTAGTCTATGGATGTTCTGTTGGAGGAAGCATCAATTGTTTTCTAAGTCATGTTATGTCAACATTTTTCTTCTTGATCATTTCTTCTGCAGCTTTTACATTTTCAGGGTCATACCCTACTTCAATCACCAATTATTCTAAATACTTGACTCTAGTGTCTTTAGCATAAGAAGAGGCTTTTTCAGTCCTAATATGATCTCTCAAATTGGTTATGGTGTTCTAAAGTTTCTGGGAACTCATTGCATTTTTATTCATAGTAGAATAAATCATTTCAGAGCTTTGCTTATGAAACTCAATTTGATCTAAAGGATGAATTCTCTCTACTGGTACTTCAAAGTCAACTTTCCTATAATCTGTTATTGTTTTAGGTGTTTTGACTGTAGGTTGAAGTATTGAAATTATCAATTTCTTATTTGTATAGTCAAAAGCTGAGAGAAGCCTATTTTGATTGCCTCGAGTTTGCTTCAAATACTGTGAATAAATTTCATTCTTGATCTCTTCATTCTTGGCCTTGATCTGTTTGTATTTTTCTTTGATATCAAGGTTTGTATCCTCTGCTTGCTGTGATCATGATGCCTCCATGATTTTTTTTTTTTTCAATAATTTGAGTGTCTAAATTATCATTTTCTTGATCATTCACTATAACCGTAACAGCATCTGCATTTTTCTCTGTTTTTTCTTCTTCTAAAATATCAATTGTTTATTTTTCCAATTGAGGTTGGGTTTCTTATTATATCTGATCTTGAATCTGGTCTCTGTTGTTGTTTCAGTTGCATAATTGCCTTCTTCTCTGACTCATTTGGTAGTTTTTTCCTCTTTATTTACATTTTTCATGGTGTGACTAGCATCACCCTGTTTAACTGTTTCCATCAAAGTATTATCTAGCCATTTTGTTTGATTATAAACCTGTTCAATATCAAGCCTTTTATCATAAATATAAGGGGTTAGTTTTCATTTTACCCTCATATTACAAAGTATTCCATGGGGATCATAATTCCACAAGAAACTTTCTTCAAATTTATATTTCAACAACTGTTTTGCTGCCTCTATACATGCTTCCATGTGATTGCAAATGAAAATTCCTACCTAGTTCTTTAACTTGAATTGAGTCTTATTTTTGGTAGCCAAGAAGTTTATAGAGTCTGAATTGAGAATTTTTCTTATGTACTCCAAGGCAAAAACTCTCATTGGCAAGTATTTTGGCAATTTATAGGGCAAAAGGTTTGACCCATAGACTCTAATCTCTGTATGATTTTGGTAAAGGTACCAATCTCTAGTTCTTCTTTGTTCTGACAGCTATAACACTTTCTTGATCTAATTAATAATCCTTGGTTGCACACCGTTTGTAAGCATGTTTATCAATGGATGAACAACACAATCTATGAAATCCACATAAGTAAATTATGTTGATTCTTTTATGATTAGAGAGGTACAGAAAATTATTGACAATGGATTACCTTCTACATCCAATTTCTGAAGGTTTATTGGGAATTTTTCTACTTGGAAGAAAAGGAACATGTGAAAGAAGAAGGATGTATATCTGAAAATGCCTTGAGTTGGGAATTTCACAAGCTGATCATGGATAATATCAATTGTATTCAGCATAATTGTAAATGACAGAAGGAGGTTAACCAGGCACAAAGGTATATATAAGACCAAGAATTGACTCATTAGTGTGCTCATCAGTAAAATAACATAGGATAAAGGATAACATTGAAATGGCATGCCTAGATCCTTCAGGAAACTTGGAAGATGAGTAAGGAGGGTTAATCTTTGGGCTTTCAACATATGGAGGCATTAATATTTGGAAGATCTGAAATCTCTTAGGAAATTTTCAGTGAATATAAAGCTTTGTAAGAGCTTCTATGGATAATGGGACTGCATTGGGATCTAGTTTTAGCTAAAGCATTAGGTTTATGGAATCTACAGTAATAGTGAACAATACTTCTTTGTTAGCATCAACCATAGCTCTTTGGTCAGGGGAATAATAGGTTTGACAAGCCTAATGACTTCTGGACATTGATGAGTATCTGGAACTACATACTTGAGTAAATTGGACTACCAAATCTGTACTTCATCTCCCTGATCCAAGGATTTTTCTAGACTCCAGCAGTGGAGGTCTAGAAGATTGAATTCTATCATCGGATCAGTTATTTTGTAATCAACATCAGCTAGGGGTGTATGCTCAATATCTAAAACAAGAGGTTCTAGTGTATTTATAACAATGGTACTTTTGGAAGACATTTCTGGGTTTAGTTTTGACAATTTAAGCCTTCTAAATGTTAAAACCTCTGTTTTTAGGATTTTTTTACTTTTCTGTAAGCTTGAACTGTTTACTGAAGGTATTTTTGGTTTGACAGAGGTGTTTTGAACAAAAATAGGTACAACTAGTTTTTCTTTTGGTTCTAACCTTCAATTTAGTTCTAAAATAGATCTTCAAACACTTTTAGAAACTCAGGAAAAGATATAACAAGGGTTTTTCTGCTCTTCTTGGATAAACTGGAGTAAAAATAGTTTAATTCATGCATGTATATGTTTATGAGTATTTTTCAAAGGATTTGAATTAGTTAAGCATTATCTAGGGTCTACAAAAAGGCTTAAAATATCTTCAATTTTTTAAAAAACAAGTTATAGTATCAAAACTGAGGTTTTATCAAGGTTTTCTATAGAAAATAGGTTATTTGAAGGAAATTTAGGTATTATTGTATACAAACAGGTTTTATAGCGATCAAAATTATAGATTTATCTCATTCAGATGATGGGAAGGTTACTTTTTTCGAAGAATACCTATTTTTTGCAGGTATTTAACAGGGTTTCGGAGGTGTTAGAGAGATTTTGGTAGCTGTTGAAGTATTTTGGATGAAGATTGGAGTCTTTATGAAGTTACAACAACAAATTTAATGAATTTCTAGCTCTTTAGCCATGAAAATGGGGTACAGTTCTCTTTTCTTTAGTCGAAAGGGTTTAGCATGAAAAAAAAATCAGAAAAAGGATTTAAATTGAGTGTATATGAAGTTTTATAAAACAATTGGTTTTAAACAATAAATGGATTCAATGTCGGTCAAGTCAGAAGGAAGGTGGTTTGGCGCCGAGGTTCGAATAGAGCCAGGCCATTATCGCACAACAAGAAGGTGGTAAATGGTTTCATTCCAAAGGATGTGATCCCATCTTTTTTCTTCGTGTGGAGGAGAGATAATAGGGTAATACAACCAATTTCACAATTCTCAATTGAATTATTGACCGCGTTTGTGAAAATGCGATATCGCATATTGTTCGTCAGATCTGCGAAAGCGCTTGCGAACGACTCAAATCTGGCGGTGGAGTTACTTGTCAGATGGGGTGTGGGGCTCGATAAATTATATGCAATGGGGTTAAGTTTATATGTTTAAAACATATTTTTAAACATAAAAAATAATGTTTTAATGTAATGGGCGGGATATATGAATTTACACAATAAAGAGGTTATTTACATGTGTATTGTGACCTTTGGCAGGTTTTATTATATATGTTTTATTAAACTATGGCTGAGCGGAAAAAAAATTAGCACATGGTCGTTAAAACCACAGTTTAAACATTAACATAGTGGGTTTGAGGTATTTAAAAGTAAATGAATTAATAATATAAATAAGGGAAGGGTATGGTAAGGAATTAATAAAATAGATTAGAGTTAGTATGAAAATGAATGTAATGAGCGGAAATACATATCAATAAACTAAGAAAAGTGTAAAAATAGGAATTTGAGCACAATGATGGTCCCATTTTCAACATTTACACTTAATACTTAGGATAAATAGTATTTTTCAGTTTTTTGAATGTTTTTTCATGAAATAAGATTAGTTGAAGGGGATTTTTACTTTCCCTAAGCAAAAATGTGTTCTAACTTAGGAAAGGGGATTATATCTTTGGAAAAGTGTGATTATGTTAAGGATATGGGTTTTTATGAAGGGAATTCAATACTTATTATGAATCAATTATTAAGCCTTGGGCCTGGTCCCAAAAAAAGTCAGATAAATTCTTTGAGCCTTTTTAAGTGAAGGCTTTGAGTACTAAATACTTTGAGGGGAGGGGAATTAGTAATTTTACTGGATGATGTCTTATTACATGCCTTGTACAACTGCTTTCTACCTACCCATTATTATTATACCATTTTTTCATTATTTGGATGGGTGCATTTAAGCTTGCAACCCTAAATCCATTTTTCTTTTTAAAGTATAAACTATCTAAATCTAACCTTATTTCATCTGAGCGCTCAAATTAAAATGTTGAGTTCCTCATTTATTTTCTAGCTATCTACTGATTTGTCAAGTTTAAATTGTTTGATAAATCTTTATTCTCTATCTATAAACAGGAAATTCAAAGCATGAAAAAGTTAAGATTAAGCTATTTAAATCATCATGGATTATGGCATTTTGAACAAGCTGCACATAATCACTATTTTTGCAGTAAAAGTAAAAGTAGTGGCATCTTGACTTGCATCACTCTCATATCTTATTTTTATCTCTTTTTTTGTTTGGGTTCTATTTTTCTATTCTTTTTTATATTTTTTCTTTTAAGTCCTTTGATATTTATTTTAGGACTTTTACCCTCTTTTCATTTTTTATTATTTTCAAATATGGGAAAACAACTTGTAGAAAGCAAGGTTTGTACATATTTACAAGACTAATCATAGTCAATTCAAAAATTATGAACCCTATTATTATAGGACCATAACACGAATGATCAAACTATTCACTATATTTACTACTAATGTCATCTGTTATTCACGCATTTTAGATTTTCTATATCCCCATCTATTATAAATCTAGAGGGATCAAATATCTAGAAATGCAAACATTTCCTTGAATTAATAAAATAATATTTAATTATGTTTTTTACATGACATGATAACATAATTTTTAAATGTGTTTAAATATTTTAATATATCCATAGGATATGGTTTTTCTTTTAAATATTTATTTTATAAATATTTAATTAAAAGATTTTGAAGCAAGACTTTTTATTCTATTTCTTGAATTTCATTGTAGTTTTTTTTATATGGTTATTTTCACTTTTGTTCTAAGTGGACCTTAATTTTTTATTATTTTAATGGAGTCTTGACATACTTACACACCTTCTCATATTAGCTTATAGGCTCAATAAAAATTAAAAGGTAAATAGGTTTTATACTAAACCAATGAATATAAAGATACAAAGAAATTAATATTGAAAATCTCATCCATATATGGATATGAAAATATGGAACTATATTAAAATCTTTAATTCTAGTAAGTGAAATGTAGACTTGAGAATAAAAGATAATGCACTCTAACTATTCCTTTAAAGAAAGGAATCTAGCATTCAAAAGTGCATTTATTATTGTATAAAGAAAGATTGAAATATGTTAGAATATTTGATTCATGTCCATAAAATTCATTAACTATTCTGAGTAATTATTTTCTCAAAATATTCATACAATTTTGGGTGACATTTTGATTTTTGGTTATTTCAATTAAATTTTTAAACTCATAAAACAATGATTCAAGTTGAAGAAATTTAACCAAAAGAAAACAACCAAAAATATATTTATAAAATAAATAAATTATTACAAATTATTCAAGCCTTTCAATAAGCCAAGTGATTGCATATTTGAATAAGTATTCATGCAAGTGATTACATATTGAATAATTAGTAGTTAAGATTCTCATTCTCTTTTGGTTTATATGCCAATGTCATCCAATAAAACTCCAATGAATAATACATTGCATACTTCCACAAGTTCAAATTTGATGCCCCTCCACTTTGTTTCATCTCCCACTCTTCACGTTTTATATAAAAAGCATCCTAGGTGATCAGTCTCCAAGGCGTAAAACTAATTTTAAAGAATTTCCAAGCTTACCTGTCACACGATCCTAATCATTTCTCTTTAATTTTGATTAGTATAGAAAGTCCAGGATTTAAACTTTCCAATGTCAGATCCCGAGTGGTCCTGTAACGTACCTACTCAACTTTATGCATTTACACATGATGTTTTGCGTCTATTTATTTTTTGGAGCAATATTCTCATAGGCGTTTTGCATATTTGTTTTTTTACGAACATTGTCTCATCTTATCCAATGGATCACTATATTGTCTTTGGCAATGAATGTGTATGGCCTGACTTCCATGGACAAAATAATGAATATGGTGAGATAGGTCTATTGCTTTGACCGATCGATTTATGGTTGAATTTTACATTTTGATTTCTTGCACAGAGGTTGATACTTTATATTTTATCGATAATTTTCATTTCAAATGCTTTAAGTCATAGCTGGAAGATTTTTCAATTCACGGATTACTTTAGGAGGATTATTTCATTTTTTAGGATGCTTTGTTCAATGATTAATTTTTGAAGATGCTCTTCTACTTTGTCTTTTGATTAAAGGCAGAAATCGAAGAGACCATTCGTAATTCATATTTGAAAATACACATGCTTCGAATGGAAAGGGTAGATCATCATCTCTGTTTTGTGGATTTGGGGAAAATATGAGAGGAAAAGAAAGGGCGATCACTCAGGAAGTTCCTACCTTGAACCTTTTGTTCATTGTATCCTTACATCCATCTCAATAGAGTATGGATACCATGAAGGAAATTTGGATACCATGAAGGAAGGCAACACATATCTAATCCAGGTTTTACCAATGTGTTTCAAGAAATAAGTATTCTTATCATTCTTTTCTTGAAAGAATAGTTTGCATACAAACATTATTATGGTGTTGATACATACATACATACATCTTATGTAAAAATATAGGATGCTTGTTTCATTTTGAAAGAGATTTCGTACATGTGTATGAAATGATAACAAAATCCAATTTATTTTCTTGAAAGTAAACATATATTAAAGAGGATAATTCTTGAATATATTTCATGGGTTGGGAGATAAGTTAATGACTTTTCTTGGAAGAAAATTCATGAAGAACCCATAATAGTTTCAGAAAATCGTTTCTTTGGGAAGACTCTTTTGGAAGCTATATGCTCTGTTGTGTAAGCATTCCTTTGGAAAGACTCTTCTGGAATCTATATGTATTTTCATGCATGGGAACAAAATTTTTTATGTTAGCTTTCCTTTCATGCACCAAAAGTAATAGCTAAAGGATTAGTTATTTTGATTTAATTTATGTAAATGGCATGCAAAAATATCGTAACTGATGTATCAGTTTCTTTAAAGAAATTCTTGAGAGATGTTGTTATTGTCTTACAGGAATGTGTGCTTATGCGAGGGAAACATCACTTAATGTGATGACTTATAACTAACACATATACAATATGTATTGTTAAAGGAATTATGTCAAGATATTTTACTTTCATGTCATGAATATACATGAGTAGATGGAGAAGCTTCTCTATTATAGATTTATGAAATGGTTGTTTAATACTTTATGATCTTGACATCAATGTATGTTGAAGGTAACATTAGCAGGGAATGATAGTGACTTGTACAAAGGAAATGTTATGCGTAACATGGTGGTAGGTAAATGATTATGGTTCATGAAGATGAGTGTGTGCTGCAGGATGATCCAATGTATGATGGTCCACTGCAGGTACATCCATGCCACCGAGATATGAAGATATGAGGGTTAATAGGTAAATGCTATCATATTTATTGTAATGGCTTTAAGCTAGATATTTGTATATTTCCTTGTAATAGTTATAATGATGGTTAAGGTATGGTCTCCCTTATAAGCCATTGAGTGATAGTTGAACACCCTCATAAGCGTTTAATAATAAAATTAAATGTTTGTTGGTTTTCACCCTACGGGGTTTCCAGGGTATATTGGTGTTCAATGATGTGATTGATTATTGTGTCAAATTAATGATGTTGATTCCTTTCTTGTTGTGATGACTACATGAATAATGAAATGAATGCAAGGTTACATCATACACTTGTATGTTAATGTACAACAATAGAGGTTGTTAATGGTTAAGCAACTTACTATTCTTATACTAAGGTTACACTACGAGCTGGTGAAAATTCTATCTAACGAGTAGTAAGGAATATTTAATAGTGATTTGGATAAGTTACTCATGGGTAACTTGTATAAAAAAATTTAACTCCTTGTATTTACATATGAAGTTATTGGTGTATGTTACAAGTGGTATCAGAGCTAAAGGTTGCAGCACTGGCACCTTTGGGATTTGTTAAGCGAAAAGAAATTGAGGTATGCTACTAGTGGACATTAGTTAAGGTATGATTCTAGAAATCTACATATTGATTGATATATGAATTCTAGCCATATACATATTGAATGATATATGCAGTAGTCTACTCTTGATATGAGATGTGTGATTCATGTTTGTAACTACATTAAAGAGTAAAAAGTAATAGATGTTGTTCTAAAATAGTTTTCATAACATTGGAATCCTTTTGAGGATAAAAAACAATAAAACATTTGTTATACTTATGAACAACTTGAGTCCTCACTAGTGAAAGTGAGAGATGACTATTAACATTTGGGTATATGACATATTATTCATACATTTAATAAACATAATTAAAGCTACCATGCACTACTCAAAAAAGATGAATATGTATAGTGATTGTGTGTGAAAATAAATGCATGAATGAAAAATAGGGGGAAATTCCTTGAAGAGGATGATAAGTGATTTAAAATGAAATAGAATGAACCCTTTCAGATGTTAAAAATACACAATGGGTCAAGTAGTGAGACTTGACTATAACTACTAGTTGTTGAATCACTAGTTTTTGAATGAGTCATATCATGGATGCATTAAGATTATTAGTGGCATTGATTAGTTAGTGTTGTATGACTAACTAGTAAAGGCTATATGCATAAATTGGTTTTGATTAAAAATTATTACAATTTGTGAACAAGTAGTTACTTCACGTGTTTGTCTATTGTTAATAGAACATTGTGGGAAATGGAAATGTTTGGAATGTTACCCTAACCATTATTGATATATACCCATTAATGAATATTTGTATATAATTGTATGATTGACAACATTGTATGTAGGAAATTAAAATGGTTGCGTAAGATAATACGTGCTTAAGAAATGCATATTTATGGTTGGTGTCGTTGATGAGATTAAGCATGGTTAGCTTGATGGCAACAAGAAAAACCTAGGAAAGTAAAATATTGTCGTGAAAATTGCAACAGTAATTGATAAAATATCATGTTATAATGTACATGATTTTGTTATTTGGGAAATAATAATGTATAACACATGTATGCTATTCATGTTCCCTATTAATCCATATATCATTGGACTCATGTTGAGGGCCAAGTATGATGTATGATGTACATAAAGTTACTTTTCTTTATGTATAATGTGGATATAGTTCATTATGTAATTTACTATGGGAAACAATGCTAAAAGAGAAATTTAACATGCCACACAGTTGTCAACAATTGTGAAAGGCTAGAAGTCCTTGGATTGACGGTGGCTGATTGCCCAGAGCACTTGATGGCGCGTACCTCCCTGGATTTCTTCTCCCTAGAGATATATGATCTCAATGAGGGAAAAGATTTGGCCAAGATGGTGAAGAGGGGAAAACCTGAGGCAACTCTGTTGATTTTGGAGCCTGTTCAAGGAGGTCCAAAATTCCTCATAGACAGGACGTTGTCAAAGGAATAGGCATGATGTTGCCAAGAGGAATCCCTAGCTTGGATATCAAAGGTAGCCCATTGGAATTCCTCTTTGGACGCCGAGCGGTCTTTGTCAAATAATTGTCGGATGTGAAAATGACTCGATTTGATTGCGAGAAACCAACTCCACATTGAACCCTTGATTAAGGCGAGAGGAGGGTGAAATCAGTTGCCCGCCATGGACTTTTAAAACTTTTTTCTTTTAATCTTATTTACACCTTCATTTTCATGGTCAACAATATGTGAGCAACAAATATTCTTATCAAACTGATTTTGTTAATGTAATAGGCTGATTGAATATGAGAGCGGCCAGTATTAAGCAGGATGAGATAAATCACATCAACACATAAACATCTTACCACAAGGACTGTAATAGTGGAAACCCATAAGGAGAAAACCACATCTTATTATTGTTGTGAGCAGTGGCCTCAACTCCCTCTGTTCGGCCCCTTACTATGACACCAACCAACAGGAGGCTTTATCCTCAATTTTACAAGCTACAACTTGCAAGGAAGCACCAACTCCCTTCAATTTTCTGCAGGCACCAACCTACAGGAGGCTCCAACCTCAGTCAGCTACAACTGACATTTTATCAAGCTACAAATTGATGTGGAAGCACCAACTCCCATCTATTTTCTGCAGGCACCAACCTACAGGAGGCTCCTACCTCAGTCAGCTACAACTGACATCTATCAAGCTACAACTTGATAGGGAAGCTCCAACTTCCTTATTCTTTCAAAAGAAAAACACTTGTTGATTTACCTTGGATATCAGCTCTGTTCTGTACTTTCTCTTCTGCTGTTCATCAACTCTTATATCAGACCTGCATCATATCTGCTCAGCCCTTCCTTCTTCTCTTCTTTTCTCCTCAATTCTTCATACTCAACATTCTCTATATTCACACTCTCTGACCTCTTGCAGCTTTCTTATTTTCTTCAACTATCTTCAATTCTGTTGCACACTCTCTCCTCTTCTCATTCTGTTTTCATCAATCTCTCCTCTTGGATATTACCCCCTTTTTATACAAGATAGCTTCATGACTATTTGTATTCTACTGGGAATTCAAAATGGACAGTCATGTCTCTTTGCCTTCTGCCTTCTCATCTCTTTTCAGCTTACTCAGAAAAATGTAACTGTAGGTGCTTATTTTAATATTACGGTGGGATATTTTCTCTCTTCCGGAGACTTGCCAATGCATCACAAACAATAAAAACAATTAAAACATTTACATTCGAATTACAATGTGAACTCCAGCTCACTCATTTTGTCTCTTGGCTTGCTGCGCATTTGTCTTTTCTCTAACTATCTCTTTGTCCCTTTCTCTTCTCTGTATGCCTTTCTGTTTATGGCTGCTGCGTAACTCCTGAATTTATGAACTGCATTTTTATTTTATTTTTATACCAGCGCTTTATATATAAATGAATCTGCTGACTGTAATTCAATCCTTTACATGCAACAAGTGTCTTGTTGATGTGGCGAGTTCCACAGGCCGGAACATACATATATTACAATTGTATTACATTAATAATCGCCCTCCCGTTAAGCTGAGGCCCGTGGGTCTACAGACCACACGGCATGTTTTAATACAACCGCAACCATGTTTTATATATCTCACAACAATTATTTTATATAAACAATCGCCCTCCACCTTAAGCCTTTGGTCTTATATTACAATCCAATAAATCAAATCACAGCCTCTAATATATGAAGGGGTCCGGCCCCTCAATCGCAATCGTAAATCTTTGTTAACATGTTCCGAAACTCAAACCTATCAAGTCACAATTTATCAGTCCATCAGGTCCGATTCTCAATCGCAATCGCAACTTTCTGTTGTGATGTTCCGATGCTCCACTTTACCTTCGATGCGATTGACCATGGAACTGAAACATTTGTTAGTCATAATTTATAAGCCCATCGGGTCCGGGCTTCAATCGCAATCGCAAGTCTTTAACATATGTTTCGATTGACCAGTGCCGATGCGATTTGACCGTAACTCAAATATGTATTAACCACCGTTTATACACCCATCGGGTCCGGAACTTCAAACAAATGCAATCGGGGCGCATAATAGAAAAGTTCTGATTGCGATCAGAACACAGATGCGATTTGCATCTATTAACTCCTGCTTATAACAGGATCGGGTCCGCCATTTCAATCGCAGCGTTTTACAAAAGACATGCGATTGGGAACTCGGATGCGATTAGCATCTATTAACTCCTGCTTATAACAGGATCGGGTCCGCCATTTCAATCGTAGCGTTTTAAAAAAGACATGCGATTGGGAACTCAGATGCGATTAGCAATTAACTGTGGTATATAGCTCAATCGGGTCCGGCCTTTAATCGGAGCACATAACAAAACTTCGCCGATTGAACCTTTTCTCCGATTGCGATTGGGGAGGGGTCCCACCTTATAAGCCATTTCGTTTTGATAGAACCTTTGGTTAAAGTGCTCCGCTTGTATATAACTGATATATATGCTTATATATATTTTGCCGCTGGAGTGAATCGATTCCCGGAATAATGTTTGTATTTGTTATATGTGCTCCGCCGGTTGGAGAGTACGATTCCCGGAATATGGTTCTCTGGTGATGATGGGCGGCAACGCGCCCTGCTGAGGCATTCCTTTTAACAATATCTGGGGCGGCGAAATGCTGGTCGCTATCTCTGAATACCTGGCATTATGGCGGCTGGGAGTGAAGCGATTCCTCGGAATTTTAAATCGCTCTTGCCTCTGCTCTCGCTCGCTCCGCCCACAGAGTGCGATTCCCGTAATTTATAACAGCTCGGCCGGCCGCCGGCTTCTCGTCGCTTCCTCGCTCTCGCTCTCGCTTCAACACTCGCCCTCCATTGCTGCCTTTAGCATTTTTGTCTCGTTCCTTTATGAATTGCTGCCGTAGCTGTGCTCCTTTCTCTATTGCGTATATAGAATCCACTCCACCTGTTATACTTGTAGCACATCCTATGAGGCTCCGATCTTCTACGCCTTCAATTCAACAGTTCTTTTCATCAACTTCGAACTCCGCTACGTTACCAGAGTTCTGTTCCTCATCTTGATTTAATTCTGCAGAATGAATTGATGTATTCTCCCCAACAGTGCTTCACAGTCTTCCCACCAGAATAATTGTTCCTCATCACTACCCTCATTCCTGCCTACTCACTTATGGTTTCTTTATTTTACCCGCCTTTCGACCGCGTCCCACCTCCTTTTGGCGTCAGTGTTCTTCCCTTCGCCATCTGCCTGCTGCCGCCCTCGTGTGTTCTTCCTTTGCCATCTCCTTTACCTTTTGCCGCTCGTGTTTCGTTTGCCATCTCCTTTGCCATCAATGACAACATTTCCAACTTTCGGGCATTGATGGCAACTCATGTCCTCTCTGCTTGCTTTCTTCTCGTTGCTTGCCTCTTCCCCGCCATTTTTTCTTCCTCCCCCTTTGACATCAATGGCAAAGGGTTGCACATGTGCGATTCCCAGAATATGGTTCTATATTATATGTGTAACACCCGGCTAGAGTCTGCGATTCCCGAAATAAGATTCGTGTTGTATAACGCTGGTTGGAGTGTGCGATTCCCGGAATATGGTTCTGTATTATATGCCGCTGGAGTGAAGCGATTCTCAGAATTTTGTAACTGCTCTCTGCCTCTGTCTCTGCCTCTACTCCGCCGGTTGGAGAGTGCGATTCCCGGAATTTTGTAACGGCTCGCTCCGGCCGCCGTCCCGTCGTTTCGCTCGCTCTCGCTTTCAACACCGCTCTCCATTGCTGCTCTTGTTGTTTCTTCGTCTGCTCTCGATCATGCTATATCTCGTTGTCTTAGTTTCTTTGTGCTCTTTTTCTCTATCACAGACATAGAATCCACTCCACCCGTTATACTTGTAGGCACATCCTATGAGGCCCAGTTATGATGGGCAATGTTCGTCGCTTTTTTCCTCAAATTAGAACTCGCTATGTTACCGCGTAGTTCTCGTTCCTCATCTTAATTTAATTCCCGTTGCACGAATTGATACCTCCCCAACAAGAAGCCTGCCGCCTTTCCCACTAGAATAATTGTTCCTCATCACTCTGTCTCATTCCTCAGCTACTTGTCTTATGCTCTCTTTGTTTCATCTGCTCCTTGACTGATGATACTCCTTAATTCTCCTTTTGCTGCCTCAGGTGTTCTTCCTTTGCCGTCTCCTTTTCCTTGTTGCTGCCTCAGGTGTTCTTCCTTTTCCATCTCCTTTGCCTTGTTGCTGCCTCAGGTGTTCTTCCTTTGCCATCTCCTTTGCCATCAATGACAACATTTCCAACAGTCTCCCCCTTTGGCATTGATGGCAACTCACTTTCTCTGTTTGCTTTCTCTTTCTCTTGTTGCTTGCTCTTCCTCCTGCTATTTGTTCTTCCTCCCCCTTTGACATCAATGGCAAAGGATGACTCCTCATCCCTCCGTATGGGTTCTGTCGTTGTATTTCCTTTCTCTGAGTTGTGTTTAGGCATTCTTCTTCTGACTTTGTACCATGCTGCTCTATACTGGTGTACAATATTTGTTGAGAGAACACTTTTGAGAATATTTTAACTTGTATATACACATTAAGTCGATATCATTCCAAAGTAATGACAGCTATAATTAGACTTGCATAATAAGAGATGCATCATTGGATCAAGACTTAAAGATTGTGAATGCTCCGAGTGACATATCAGGCTTGCTTCAACTATACTTTGGTCTATATCTGATGTAGTGTGCCAATATATTTCTGTTGAGGAAGATTGCAGATGGAATATGTCTTCTTCTCCAATAGACATCTGTAGTCAAAATATATTCCATTGTGATGATGCCAATATATCTTCTATTTCTGTGGTTCACCTGTACTGCCTATTGTTGGTAATCTGTGCTAAACTGCTGACAGGGATAATACACTTAAAGACTGAAAGGTCCTTGTTGTTATTGTAAATAAATGAATCACACCAGAGCTTACAACTTATTGTGAGGATAGGCAATATCTTTCAATATAAGAGACTAATGACTTTCACTGCTTACACACTCTTCCAAAACAACCCCTGCAAATCCTTTGTGCTTGAGGTTCTTTTGCCATAGTTCTTTGATCTTGAGGACCTGTATCATATTGTTGTTCCATGATAACTCTTGATATTCTATTGATATATATGCGACCTGTACCTAGTACCAATTGATATTACCTTGATAAACCATGCAGAGATTTCATTTTAGCTTGCACATGAACCCATAGTTTCCACTATTGATCTTCCCACTGTTCACACCAACAATCATCAATATACTAAATCTGATCTTGGCATCATTAAGCTGCTACTTATTTTGTCATCCTGATTTGAAAGAATGTCACTACATTTTATTTTCTATGACAGTTCCAGAATCACTGCTGCTTTATACACCGCTTTATATACCAATTCAACTGTTACCATGGCTTCTTGATGCCTTTTTAATAATCGCAACCAGACTTCATAACAAACCTTTGAAGATTTGAATATACCACTCGCTTTATAGTTCGTCGCCCGACCTTGTATTAATACTCCATGCTTTGAAAAACAAACTTTATAATAAGACTTTCGGACTGGCCCACCTATGCACCGTACCTCCTCTATCTTCCGCGCACTTTTATTAAACTTCGCGTATCTTCATCGAATAGTCACTGCCAGATGTCCCCTTTTCAAATCAACGGTCCTGAGAAATTCCGCTCGGTGTCCCGGTACTGACGTTAACTTGCGAAATCGCAGGTTAAATGGTGGCTTCCAATACCACCTATGCCACGTGTCAACAATCTTATGGAATCGCTAGCCCTCTAGATAATACTGCCTCTGTACCAAAAGTGGTGCGAAATAATCCGGAAACCATAAGTGGTTTTGCTACAGTGTTTCACCAAGGTTCCGGTCTTCTTTATTAAATAGTCGTTTTTCAGTATATTATAATGATTCGAACCCACTCACGAAGGTTTCGCTCCACCATTCACATTGTGCATTTGACTATGGTTCCGCTTCACCATTCACAACCCTTGCACCATACATAACCTTTGCCGATTTCCACCATACATAACACGGTTTCGATTATTCTTATGCAGAGGTTTCTTATGCATTTCTTATAAATATTCTGCTACAAGGTCTCATTCATACAGAATTCTCATCACAGGATTTAACTAGTCAAATGCCTTTGCTGCCTCTGTTCTCCTTCTAACAATTTTGCTGGCTATTGTGAGTTTCAGATGGTCTTCTTCTTCCATAGATCTCTGTTAGAGAAACTTCCTTTCTCTTACTGATCTCATAGCTGTTATCATACCAAGGAGATCTTCTTATACTACTTTCATGGGGTAAATATATGAACTTCTCTCCCCCTGGGATGTTGCTTCATATTTGTCACTGGATGGATTTTTGCTTTGCTTCCTAGAGTAGCTCCCCCTGAGACTATGGCGGATTTATTATGTTATTGAGATGATAGGCTCCCCTTTTCTCTTTTCTTTCCATACTCTATTGGGGTTCATCATAATGTCTGCACTCCTTTCTGATTCATAGTTTTGTTTGATTGGATTGGATTTCATCATCCGTCTGGAGTTCTTTAATATATATGGCAGTTTACAGTCTTTAGCTTTGTGACCACGCTTGAGGCATACATAACATCTTATTTGACCAAGGTGCATTTGAGCTGATGTATAATATTTCATTCCCCTTTTTGAACATAATTTACAATCAACATATTTATGTCCAAATTCATTGTATGCATAACAGTAGCCATGGAAATGATTTGTATACCTGGTGGAAGATTGTCTTTTCCCTTTGCTTGCTTGAGGGGTTCTTCTCTTTTGCTGCATCTTTTGCTGGTTGGAGTTGATAGACCTTCTCTTACATTGTGTTGCATTATGTCCTGGTTTATGACAAGAGAAACATGTGCTATTTTTCATAGGAGGAAAGAACCTCCTTTGACAACTTCCAAATTTATTCACTTCATCCTTAGGAGCATGTGAGCCTTTAGTAGCCGATTGTTTCATCCCTTCATTCTTTGTCTTCTCATGTTGTTGCTTGGTTATGTTTGTTTCTTTACAAATCTTGTTCTTGCTGGCTTCTTCTTCAGTGGGAATCTTCTGAGCTGCTTCATCTTCCTTTGCTGCCTTTACAAAAATGACATTCCTTTTATCTTCAATCTTTGACTTGCTGGTTTCCCCTTCATATCCTATCCCAGACTTTATGTGAGGTGGTCTTTGAGCATTGAGAATTTGGTCCAACTGTCTAGAGCTTTTCATTAGAGGTGTATTCATTAGTAGTTCTCTTTGGGCTTTTTCTAAGTTCTTTCTTAGGCTCATCACTTCTTCTTCCAATATTTCACATTCCTGACTTTTCTTTCTCATTTGTTGCAGTAGAGTGTCTTCTATCTTCCTTGCTTCTTCAAGGTGTGTCTTCAGGCCAACAATTTCTTTCTTATCTTCAAATTCTCTCTCATCACATATTTGCATCACTGTCTTAAGGTCTTTGTTTTCATTCTTCAATCTTTCTATTTCAGTCAAAGCAGTGTCAAGTTTGGCCCTTTCTTCAGCTGCAATTTCTTCATGGTTCTTACTACCATTCACACTAGCAAGTACTTCATTTGATTGAGAATCTTCTTTTTGACATGAATTTCTCTTTTTCTTAATTCTCTTATCCTTCTTGTCAGTGCAGTCCTTAGTGTCTACTCCATGTATGAAGTGCAGTCTATCCCAGATTTCTTTTGTAGAGGTTATATCCATTATCAACTCAAGGTCCTTGTTATGAAGATTGTCATATATCACACATTTTGCCTTAGCATTCCTCTGTTGTTCTTTCACTGTGGGTGAGTCTGTGCAGTAACCATCACAAACAAGCTTCCATACCTCTGGATCATCAGCCATAAATCTTGTCTTAACCTTATCTCTCCATTCAGGAAAGTTAGTTGTATTTAGCATAGGTACATTTTGATAGTCCATGACTCAACCAGATCTCCTTCAAGCTATTAAGCTTACACCAAAGGAACTGGCTCCGATACCAATTGTTGAACCCTTAGTTAAACTGAGAGGGGGGGTGAATCAGTTTAACACATACATGGACTTTTAAAACTTTTCTTTTAAATCTTATTTACACCTTCATTTCATGGTCAACTTAATATGTGAGCAACAAGTATTACTATCAAGCAGATTTGTTAATGTAATAGCAGATTGAATATGAGAGCAACAAGTATTAAGCAGATGAGATAAATCACATCAACACATAAACATCATGCACAGAGACACCAAATATAAGTGGAAACCCATAAAGGGAGAAAACCACATCTTATTATTGTTGTGATGCAAAGGCAAGCTCCAACTCCCTCTCACCACTGTTTTTCTGTAGGCACCAACCTATAGGAGGCTCCTACCTCAATTCTGCAAGCTACAACTTACAAGGAAGCTCCAACTCCCATTAATTTTCTGTAGGCACCAACCTACAGGAGGCTCCAACCTCAGTCAGCTACAACTGACATTTTATCAAGCTACAACTTGATGTGGAAGCACCAACTCCCATCTATTTTCTGCAGGCACCAACCTACAGGAGGCTCCTACCTCAGTCAGCTACAACTGACATCTATCAAGCTACAACTTGATAAGGAAGCTCCAACTTCCTTATTCTTTCAAAAGAAAAACACTTGCTGATTTACCTTGGATATCAGCTCTGTTCTGTACTTTCTCTTCTGCTGTTCATCAACTCTTATATCAGACCTACATCATATCTGCTCAGCCCTTCCTTCTTCTCTTTTTTTCTCCTCAATTCTTCATACTCAACATCCTCTATATTCACACTCTCTGATCGCTTGCAGCTTTCTTATTTTCTTCAACTATCTTCAATTCTGCTGCACACTCTCTCCTCTTCTCATTCTGTTTTCATCAATCTCTCCTCTTGGATATTACCCCCTTTTATACAAGATAGCTTCATGACTATTTGTATTCTACTGGGAATTCGAAATGGACAGTCATGTCTCTTTGCCTTCTTCCTTCTCATCTCTTTTCAGCTTACTCAGAAAAATGTAACTGTAGGTGCTTATTTTAATATTACAGTGGGATATTTGCTCTCTTCCGGAGACTTGCCAATGCATCAAAAACAATAAAAACAATTAAAACATTTACATTCGAATTACAATGTGAACTCCAGCTCACTCATTTTGTCTCTTGGCTTGCTGCGCATTTGTCTTTTCTCTAACTGTCTCTTTGTCCCTTTCTCTTCTCTGTATGCCTTTCTGTTTATGGCTGCTGCGTAACTCCTGAATTTATGAACTGCATTTTTATTTTATTTTTATACCAGCGCTTTATATATAAATGAATCTGCTGACTGTAATTCAATCCTTTACACGCAGCAAGTGTCTTGTTGATGTGGCGAGTTCCGCAGGCCGGAACATAAATATATTACAATTGTATTACATTAATAATCGCCCTCCCATTAAGCTGAGGCCCATGGGTCTACAGACCACGTGGCATGTTTTAATACAACCGCAACCATGTTTTATATATCTCACAGCAATTATTTTATATAAACAATCGCCCTCCACCTTAAGCCTTTGGTCTTATATTACAATCCAATAAATCAAATCACAGCCTCTAATATATGAAGGGGTCCGACCTTTCAATCGTAATCGCAAATCTTTGTTAACATGTTCCGGAACTCAAACCTATCAAGTCACAATTTATCAGTCCATCGGGTCCGATTCTCAATCGCAATTGCAACTTTCTGTTGTGATGTTCCGATGCTCCACTTTACCTCCGATGTGATTGACCATGGAACTGAAACATTTGTTAGTCATAATTTATAAGCCCATCGGGTCCGGGCTTCAATCGCAATCGCAAGTCTTTAACATATGTTCCGATTGACCAGTGCCGATGCGATTTGACCGTAACTCAAATATGTATTAACCACCGTTTATACACCCATCGGGTCCGGAACTTCAAACAAATGCAATCGGGGCGCATAATAGAAAAGTTTCGATTGCGATCAGAACACGGATGCGATTTGCATCTATTAACTCCTGCTTATAATAGGATCGGGTCTGCCATTTCAATCGCAGCGTTTTACAAAAGACATGTGATTGGGAACTCGGATGCGATTAGCATCTATTAACTCCTGCTTATAACAGGATCGGGTCCGCCATTTCAATCGCAACGTTTTACAAAAGACATGCGATTGGGAACTCGGATGCGATTAGCAATTAACTGTGGTATATAGCTCAATCGGGTCCGGCCTTTAATCGGAGCACATAACAAAACTCCGCCGATTGAACCTTTTCTCCGATTGCGATTGGGGAGGGGTCCCACCTTATAAGCCATTTCATTTTGATAGAACCTTTGGTTAAAGTGCTCCGCTTGTATATAACTGATATATATGCTTATATATATTTTGCCGCTGGAGTGAAGCGATTCCCGGAATAATGTTTGTATTTGTTATATGTGCTCCGCCAGTTGGAGAGTGTGATTCCCGGAATATGGTTCTGTATTATATGTGTAACGCCCGGCTGGAGTCTGCGATTCCCGGAATAAGATTTGTGTTGTATAACGCCGGTTCGAGTGTGCGATTCCCAGAATATGGTTCTGTATTATATGCCGCTGGAGTGAAGCGATTCTCGGAATTTTGTAACTTCTCTCTGCCTCTTTCTCTGCCTCTGCTCCGCCGGTTGGAGAGTGTGATTCCCGGAATTTTATTACGGCTTCCCTCTCGCTCGTCGTCCCGTCGTTTCTCCGCTCTCGTCTGCCATCGCTCTCACGCTTTACATTTCTTGTCTCTTCCTTTCTGCTATATCTGTTGTCTTAGTTTCTTTATGCTCCTTTCTCTATTGCGTATATAGAATCCACTCCACCTGTTATACTTGTAGCACATCCTATGAGGCTCCGATCTTCTACGCCTTCAATTCAACAGTTCTTTTCCTCAACTTCGAACTCCGCTACGTTACCAGAGTTTTGTTCCTCATCTTGATTTAATTTTGCAGAATGAATTGATGTAATTCTCCCCCAACGAGTGCTTCACGGTCTTCCCACTAGAATAATTGTTCCTCATCACTCAGCCTCATTCGTCGGCTACTTGTCTTATGCTCTCTTTGTTTTCCATCTGCTCCTTGGTCGATGCTACTCCTTAATTCTCCTTTTGCTGCCTCGGGTGTTCTTCCTTCGCCATCTCCTTTGCCTTGTTGCTCGCCTCGAGGTGTTCTTCCTTTGCCATCTCCTTTGCCTTGTTTCTCGCCTCGGTGTTCTTCCTTTGCCATCTCCTTTGCCATCAATGACAACATTTCCAACACTCCCATGGGTTGGGAGGAGCATTTTGTTTACCATTGTGGTTCTCATAGTAGAACAAGTTAAGTAATAAGTTATGTGTTATATTAAGTTTAATTTTTTAATGATTGTGTAAATATGTTATGTAGATATTAAGAGGAAAGGAGCTTAGCGCCCAGAAAATGAATTATTGAATGTATAAGTTCATTTATTTTATTACTAATTTGTTTAAATGTCTTAGCGAGAGCAAGGATATGCCCATGGTGCATTGATTGACCATTGGTATGATTAGAGAGCTAGGTGCTCTCTAAGTAATTTTTAAGTATCGTGTGGATGTCTTTAGTAGGAGCTAAGACAGTGTGCATGTGATGCATTGATTAGAGGGTTGGTGGTATCTGAGTACTTGTGGAAGTACTCTGATTAAAACATCTCTTAATATTGCATGAATGTTTAATATTTTCAATTATTTCAATATATTGAAACTATGTCACTAATGTGATTGAATTTGTTCATCATACATTACATGTTGTTTCCATTGAGTGTTGATGGGTTGTTCAACCTTTCTTAAAGAGCTTGTGTAAAGTCCATAATTGATTCCAATACTAATTGGTAAGTAATGGTAAGTTGGCATATAGATTTTTCTATATTTTTATGAATTAACATACCTACTCAACTTTATGCATTTACACATGATGTTTTGCGTCTATTTATTTTGTGGAGCAATATTCTCGTAGGCGTTTTGCATCTTTTTTTTTTTTTACGGACATTATCTCATATTATGCAATGGATCAGTACATCTTCTTTGCCAATAGATGTGTATGGCCTCACTTCCATGGATAGAATAATGAATATGGGGAGATAGGTCAAATGCTTTGACTGATCAATTTATGGTTGAAGTTTTCATTTCATTGCTTGCCAAGGGGTCGATACTTTATACTTTATCGATAGTTTTCATTTAAAATGCTTTAAGTCATAGATGGAAGATTTTTCAATTCATGGATTAATTTAGGAGTATGATTTCTTTTTCTAGGATTCTCTGTTCCATAATTACTTTTTGAAGATGCTCTTATGCTATGTCTTTTGAATAAAGGCAGAAATCGAAGAGATCATTCGCAATTCATATTTGAAAAATATGCATGCTTCGAATGGAAAGGGTAAATCATCATCTATGTTTTGTGGATTTGGGGACAACCCGAGAGGAAAAGAAAGGGCGATCACTCAAGAAGTTCCTACCTTGACCCTTTGATTCATTGTATGCTTACCTCCATCTCAATAGATTATGGATACCATGAAGGAAAGTTGGATACCATGAAGGAAGGCAACACATCTCTAATCCAGGTTTTAACCAATGTGTTTCAAGAAATAAGTATTCTTATCATTCTTTTCTTGAAAGAATAGTTTGCATACAAACATTATTATGGTGTTGAAAAAGATGCATATTAAATGCATTGCATAGCTTAAGCATAGTAAAAGATAAGTAAGTTAACTTGTCTATATATATATATATATATATATATATATATATATATATATATATATATATATATATGCATCTTATGTAAAAATATAGGATTCTTGCTTCATTTTGAAAGGAATTTTGTACATGTGTATGAAATGATAATGAAATCCAAGTTATTTTCTTAAAAGTAAATATAGATTAAAGAGGGTAATTCTTGAATATATTTCATGGGTTGGGAGATAAGTTAATGAGTTTTCTTGGAAGAAAATTCATGAAGAACCCATAATAGTTTCACATAATTGTTTCTTTTGGAAGACTCTTTTGGAAGCTATGTGCTCTGTTGTGTAAGCATTCCTTTGGAAAGACTCTTTTGGAATCTATATGCATTTGGATGCATGGGAACAACATTTGTTATGTTAGATTTCCTTTCATGCACCAAAATTAGTAGCTTAAGGGTTAGTTATTTTGATTTAATTTATGTAAATGGCATGCACAAAGATCATAACTGATGTATTAGTTTCTTTAAAGAAATTCTTGAGAGATGTAGCTATTTTCTTGTAGGAATGTGTGCTTATGCGAGGGAAACATTAGTTAATGCGATGAATTATAACCATCACATATGCAATATGTGTTGTTAAAGGAAGTATGTCAACATATTTTACTTTCATGTCATGAATATACATGAGTATATTGAGAAGCTTCTCTAGAATAGATTTATGAAATGGTCGATTAATACTTTATGATCTTGAGATCAATGTATGTTGAAGGTAACATTTGCAGGGAATGATAGTGAGTTGTACAAAGGAAATTTTACGCATAACATGGTGATAGGTAAATTATTATGGTTCATGCAGATGAGTGCGAGTTGCAGGATGATCCAATGTATGATGGTCCATTGTAGGTACATCCATGCCACCAAGATATGAAGATATGAGGATTAGTGGGTAAATTCTATTATATTTATTGTAATGGATTAAGCTAGATATTTTTATATTTCCTTGTAATATTTATAAATATGGTTAATGGATGGTCTCCCTTATAATCCATTGAGTGAGGGCTGAACACCCTCACGAGCGTTTAATAATAAAATTAAACATTTTCTGGTTTTCACCCTACGGGGTTTCCAGGGTATATTGGTGTTCAATGATGTGAATGATTATTGTGTCAAATTAATGATGTTGGTTCCTTTCTTGTTGTGATGTTCATAATGTCAAGTAAGTGATGACTACATGAATAACGAAATGAATGCAAGGTTATATCATGAGTGTTATATGTTAATGTACACCAATAGAGGTTGTTAATGGTTAAGCAACTCACTATTATTATAATAAGGTTACACTATGAGCTAGTGAACATTCTATCTAATGAGTACTAAGGAATATTTAATAGTGATTTGGATAAGTTACTCATGGGTAACTTGTATAAAAAAATTTACCTCCTTGCATTTCCATATAATGAACTTATTGGTGTATGTTACAGGTCCAATTATTGAATGAAGACCTCGTATCTCATTTTGTCTCTATCTCTTTCTCCCATTATCAGTGGAAGTCAATACACTGTGTTGTTATACCATTGATCGCATTACGCTTGTATTTCTCGGGTGTAAGGAATTGGCTTTCATTAAGATTCCACATCATGCCTTTATGGAAGTATGATCAGGAACATTCGAAGGGTATGATAGATACAATTGCAAGTCACTTGGCACAAAACTTGAGGCTTTTGTTTACTATGTTTGCATGGAATGTGAAAAATCCATAGTTTCTTGTTGTTTAGTGGTTTGGGTATGGTATTCTCTTTTCTTATTTTTTTCGAAAGGTAGATTACTATTTTAAATATTTTAATAAATAATATATACATAGATATATAAATTTAAAATTATTTATTAATAAAAAAAAATTTTAATTTTCCATTCCATATTACATTATACAAATATATTATTAAGAAATAATAATATTAATATAAAAAATGTATATGAATATCCTTCATTGATTAAAAGAATATACATATTTGTCAACTTATATTTTTATTGGTTAAAATAGATTTATGGATCCAATTTCTATACATGAAAGTTTATTAGATATTTACTTTGATAAAAAATGGTAATATCATGAGAGATTTGTTCAAATAAAAGTAAAAGTAAATTTATGTTAATTTAGTTTATTAAATCCTCCTTGTCTACATATATACACAAAATATATATTCTCCAACTTAAATAAATATAATATTAGAGAAAAAAAAAAATAACAAAAAGAATTCTTTGACTACTATTAATGAATTAAAAATAACCCTCTAACAAATCTAAATCTTTCAACCTTAATTTTTTAGAGGGAGCATTTTCCTTTATGTGCTTGCAATTACCCCCTCTTTGAAGTAAATAAAAAGATGTACATTTTTCATGGACTATGTTTTCTTATTACACCAAGGCCTTTTTTAGTTTAATATGGAAGATATGTCATAATGTTCACTCTCTCAATTTATGTAAACGTTTTGACTTGAACTACATAAAAATAAAAACAAAAATAGAATACATTTTTAAAAATAAAATAAAAAAGTTAAATTAATAGTTATCTTTATGGTCTATATTTATTATTGCACCTAAGTTATTTCTAGTCTAATATGGAAGAGATGGTGTAATGTCCAGTCTCTCATGTTATGTAAACATCTTGACTAAGTCAATTTACATTACAGAAATAATAATAAAATTCTAAAAAAAAATTAAATAAAATAAAAATTAATAATTAAAATAAATTTGACGTATTGATATTAAATTGAAAGCCATGTGTAATTTTTTAAACACATAAATGTAAACATGTAAACATAAACCTAAATATAAACATAAAAGTAATGTTTAAAATTTAACATTTTAATGCCATGGGCCAAATACCATATCTATAAAAGAGGCATGGTTTAAATAAGTAAATTTCAAAGAGGTATCATGAGGTATAGTAAATAAATAAAAATATATCAAATAGGATTAGAATTCAACATCTAATTATACACCAAACCGATGGGCTAAATACCATGGGACAAATTATTATTAATTCCATGAAAAAAACATTATTAAGCCTAATATTAATATTAAATGATTATTATTATTATTATTATTACTATTATTATTATTATTATTAATTCTCATATTGTCACCTCTATCAAATAGTGACCATCAATTTATTACCACACTCAAGGAGATTGGCAAATTTACTATTTTACATATGTCAACTATATTATCATGCTTAATATTTTACATTTATGACATCTACTCCATTATGTGAGTGGTACTTAGAAATTCTTATGGTAATTACTTTTAGGATACAACATTACATAATTATAAAAATGATTTATGAAACATTACAACCTTATAGTTTTGGAAAAAATTTCATGCGTGCACATGAACATTCGGGATTTAGGTTCTATGATTAATTTTATTATTTGTGAGATCTTTCATGTTGAGGGTTTGGCCCAGCTAGATGCTTGGCAGTTGTCATCCACTATTGAATTACTAGAGGTATGGTATCTATTCATCTAGTAAACCTAGATCCGACAGTGGAAGATTAGATGGGTGGGTTTAGGGTAACTACCCGACCCAAAATCTTCACACCAAGCTCATTGGCTCTCGACTTTGTTGTGGCTCCGCTCTCCAAATTGTTTCGCCCTCTCTAGAGTCCCTTCTCCAACAGATTTTGGTGCTCTTCTCTCAAAAATGAACATGGATTTTCTTGAGGTTGTGCTTAAACTCAAGTAATGTTGTTTTCCCCACCATTCTCATTTTTATTTCCGACACAGATACATTTTATCTTCTAGCATCTGCTTTCTTTAATTTATTCTTTCCATTTCTTTCAGATTTCACTCTGATACAGGAAATTAATGGTTCATGGCCTTCATTGTTCGATTTTCTTTACTCAGGTTATGGGTGATTGCTAAGATAATTTCATCTATGAGGGAAACCTCTTTTAATCCTCTATGATTATGGTTAAACCTTGTCCACAATGATAACCCCATTGTGGCCAAGGATTTCTAGTCCTGCGAGCACTTAATTTTTCCTTCCTTTGAACAAGATACATTGTGTAACCTTCCCAACACACCGATAACAAAGACTTTAGGTATGGTGTGGTTTCTCTTTTTAACCCCTGTTATTGCAATGAGTATTATAAGGGTTTCACTGTCCTTTTTTCTAAATTTAGTCACGGTTTCTTGTTTTTAATTTGTTTACAAGTTACGGTGGAACACTAGGGTCCCGGCAGAATGGGGCATCCTCCCGAGCTCAAAAATTCATCACCACCGATGGCCATTACAGGTAAGACGAGTCCCATATTCAACAATCATTTTAATTTTAAGTGTTTCGTGAAGGATGAATGTGGGTAGAATCACTCTTCTTGTACAGGTTCCAGAAACTAGCCTTAACTTTCTTGCATGAAAGAGCTTCAATTTCCTCTTCATTCGTGAAGGGTTTTGGCATAGATTAGTTTTTTGTGAGATATAAGTTTAATTCTAAGTTCCTCTTTGCAACCATCAACACGGAATTATGAGGATTACTTTGTAATGTCTTATTGTTTGTTTCATGTATGAATTTATTTTAAAGGGTTTATTCCTCTAAACGCTTCTTGTGAACCCAACACATTTTTCTCTCGTTATTTCATATATATGAATCTTGTTGTACTGTTAATGTCTATTGATATATATATCTATATATATATATATATATATATATATATATATATATATATATATATACTTTTCTACTCATATACTCAGCACAATGATTATAAAGAATGTTAAGAACTGGGTTTTATGTATTTATTTAAATAGTCTTGTGACAATTACTGAATCTATGAGTTAATTTGTCTGAACTTCTGGTTTTATGTTTCTTCCAAAGTTGATATTTATTTAACCCTTAATGTTGCTTTATTTATTTGCTAAATATGGTTCATTATGTACTTCAAGATTTAGTGGCCAAGGGACCCTTATCCTTACTCTGTTTACCACTGAGCTTGACTTCTAAACCTTTGGCCTTATTAATTATTTACACAAAATACGGGGAATGTAAAAGTAGTTATACCAGCTACAACATGTGTGAAATCATTTCTCTTGTTTTTTTTCAATACTTTCACTATGTAATTTATTCTATTCAGCTGCTCAGTGAATTTGTTCAATAATATGTGGAAACTCAACAATGAATGAATGGTTTACTCTGCTAGATTTAGCAATGTTTTTTCATTTGTATTTACCCACTACTTATACCTTATATGATTTCTTTATACACATAATTTAGAGCTGTACAAGTTTGTACTGTTTAAACACCAAGAATAATTACTTTGTATCTTATGTTTAGCCTAGTCATAGAATTTAATTTCTACCTTATTTATTTCCAGATTTACTTCATGTTTTTGAAATAAATAGATAATAGTATTATTTCTAGCTAACAGAGATAATATATAATACCAACACACTGAATTTAAATACCATTTTGTTATCATCTCTTAAAACTTAACCAGTAAAATTATATACTTATATTTTTATTCTTGTTTAACTGATGGCACCACTCAACCATGAGAAAGGTGATTACATCCTTTTCTCCTCTCATGCTCAGCACCAGAGTCTAAGGTAGTAGTTATTTGTCAAAAGTTAGGCCTCAAAACCTCTGTCCAACCTACACTCCCTTCGGGTTAGAGAGCTCCACTAGTATTAAACCAGCTATGGACAACTCTTCCCTTTACAACAATCTGTTGTTAACCCTTTTCTTATTTCATGAATAAAACCCTTTCCCCTTCTTAGGATTTCCTTTTTATCCTCTTAGGGAAGGTAACTATCATAAAAACTGCCTCTTCCTTTTACTCTATAAACTTGGATTTCTTTTACCAATCAGTTAATCCATTACTCAATGTAATTTTACTCATGAAATAGAATTCAAGTTTACTTTACTAACAAATAACCATATTTGTTAATCTCTTTTCACTAAGAAATTCAAATGTATTTATAAAAGGTATTTTAGACATAAAATTGAAATAAAAAGGGGTGTTAAATATTTCCACACTAGAGGCAAACATTGTCCTCGGTGTTTACTTCATCCTAGAAAACACTTTAGGATATGCTTCTCATATATTCTTTTCATCCTCCCAAGTAGCCTCCCCCAAGCTAAAGTGATTCCATTGCACTTGAACTTTGGGGATGAATCGCCTCCAGAGTGTTATTTCTCTTTGATCAAGAATACACTGGGGTTCTACCAGAAATTCGTCATCTGGTTCTACTTGCAAGCAACATATTTTATAATTAGTTTTATGAAATATATCTATATATATATATTATTTTATTTAATTTTTTTCTAGTCATATACTTAGCACAGTTGTTATAAATAATGTTGAGAACTTGGTTTTACGTTTTGATTTAAATACTCTTGTGAAAATTATTGAATCTATGAGTTAATTGGTCCGAGCTTATGGTTTTATGTGTCTCTCGAAATTGATATTTGTTTAACCATCAATCTTGCTTTCTTCCTTTTCTAAAGATGGTTCATTATGTGCTTCAAGATTCATTGGCCAGAGGACCTTGATCCTTGCTCTATTTACCACGAAGCTGAAATTCTAAACCTATGGGCCTTATTAACTCTTTACACAGAATATGGGGAATGTAGAAGTAGTTATACTAGCTACAACATGTGTGAAATAATTTCTCTAGTTTTTTTTTAGTACTTTCACTGTGTAATTTATTTTATTCATTTTCTCAATGCATTTGTTCAATAATATGTGGAAACTCAACAATGTATGAATGATTTAATCTACTATATTTAGCAACATTTTTTCATAGGTATTTCCCCACTGCTTATACCTTATATGATTTATTTTTACACACAAATTAGAGTTGTAAAAATTTGTAGTGTTTAAACACCAAGAATAATTATTTTGCATCTTCTCTTTAGCCCAGTCATAGAATTTAATTTCTACCTTATTTATTTCTAGATTTACTTCATGTTTTCGAAATAAATAGATAGTAGTCTTATTTATAGCTAACAGAGATAATATATAATACCAACACACTGAATTTAAATACCATTTTGTTATCATCTCTTAATACTTATCCAGTAAAATGATATACTTATATATGTATTCTCATTTAACTGATGGCACCACCCAACCATGAGAGAGGTGATCACGTCCTCTGCTCCCCCCATGCTTAGCACTAGAGTCTAAGGTAGCAGTTATTTGTCAAAATTTAGGCCTCAAGACCTCTGTCCAGCCTACACTCCCTTCGGGTTACAAAGCTCCACTTGTATTAAACTAGCTATGTACAACTCTTCCCTTTACAACAATCTGTGGTTAACCCTTTTCTTCTTTCATGAACAAAACCCCTTCCCCTTCTGCGGATTTCCTTTTTATCCTCTTGGGGATGGTAACTGTCATAAAAACCGCCTCTTCCTTTTACTCTAGAATATTGGAATTATTTTACCAATCAGTTAATCCATTACTCTATGTAATTTTACTCATGAAATAGAATTCAAGTTTACTTTAATAAAAAATAACCATATTTGTTAATCTATTTTCACTAAGAAATTCAAATGTATTTATAAAATATATTTTGTACATAAAATTAAAATAAAAAGAGGTGTTAAATCTTGCCCCACTAGAGGCAAACATCGTCCTCGGTGTTTACTTCATCCTAGAAAACATTTCAAGATATGCTTCTCGTATATTGTTTTCATCCTCCCAAGTAGCCTCCTCTGGGCTACAGTGATTCCATTGCACTTTAACTTGGGGGATGACTCGCCTCCAGAGTGTTATTTCTCTTTCATCAAGAATACACTGAGGTTCTACCAGAAATTTGTCATCCATTTCTACCTGCAAGCAACATATTCTATAATATATATATATATATATATATATATATATATATATATATATATACTTTTCTTTTCATATACTTAGCACAATTGTTATAAAGAATTTTGAGAGCTGGGTTTTACGCTTTGATTTAAATAGTCTTGTGACAATTACTGAACCTATGAGTTAATTGGTCGGAGGTTCTGGTTTGATGTGTCTTTCGAAGTTCATATTTATTTAACCCTCAATGTTTCTTTATTTCTTTTCTAAAGATGGTTCATTTTGTACTTCAAGATTCAGTGGCCAGAGGACCCTGATCGTTGGTCTGTTTACCATGAAGCTCGACTTCTAAACCTCTAGACCTTATTAACTCTTTACATAGAATATGGGGAATGTAAAAGTAGTTATACTAGCTACAACGTGTGTGAAATAATTTCTCTTTTTTTTTTTTAATACTTTCATTGTGTAATTTATTGTATTCATTTTCTCAATGCATTTGTTCAGTAATATGTGGAAACTCAACAATGTATGAATGATTTACTCTCCTAGATTTAGCAATGTTTTTTCATAGGTATTTCTCCACTACGTATACGTTATATGCTTTCTTTCTACACACAAATTAGATTTGTACAAGTTTGTAGTGTTTAAACACCAAGAATAATTATTTTGCATCTTCTGTTTATCCCAGTCATAGAATTTAATTTCTACCTTATTTATTTCCATATTTACTTCATGTTTTCGAAATAAATAGATAGTAGTATTATTTCCAGCTAACATAGATAATATATAATACCAGCACACTGAATTTAAATACCATTTTGTTATCATCTCTTAAAACTTAACCAATTTACTTATATACTTATCTTTGTATTCTTCTTTAACTGATGGCACCACCCAACCATGAGAGAGGTGATCACATCCTCTGTTACCCCCATGCTCAGCACCAGAGTCTAAGGTAGTACTTATTTATCAAAATTTAGGCCTTAAGACCTCTGTCCAGCCTACACTCCCTTTGGGTTACAGAGCTCCACTGGTATTAAACCATCTATGGAAAACTCTTCCCTTTAGAACAATCTATTGTTAACCCTTCTCTTCTTTCATGAAAAAAACCCCTTCCCCTTCTCCGGATTTCGTTTTTATACTCTTGGGGAAGGTAACTGTCAGAAAAATTGCCTCTTCTTGTTACTCTAGAATCTTAGAATTCTTTTACCAATCAGTTAATGCATTACTCAATGTAATTTTACTCATGAAATATAATTAAAGTTTTATTTACTAACAAATAACCATATTTGTTAATCTATTTTCACTAAGAAATTCAAGTGTATTTATAAAAATTATTTTAGACATAAAATTAAAATAAAAAGGGGTGTTAGATCTTGCCCCACTAGACGCAAACATCATCCTTGGTGTTTACTTCATCCTAGAAAACATTTTAGGATATGCTTCTCGTATATTTTTTTCATCCTTCCAAGTAGCCTCATGTGGTCTAAAGTGATTCCATTGCAATTTAACTTGGGGGATGACTCACCTCCGAAGTGTTATTTCTATTTGATCGAGAATACATAGAGGTTCTACCAGAAATTTTTCATCTGGTTCTACATGCAAGGAACATATTTTATAATTAAATTAATTAAGGATCCATCTTTTTCTAGGAGTCATGATGTAAAAATAACTTACATGTACGCTCTGCCAGTGTATAACATTCTTGGGGTCATGTACGTTTTGTTTTACTAATGGCACATGAAACAGGTTATGTACCAATATGTGGCTAGGCAGTGCCAGCTGATAAGTGACCCGCCCTAGCCGTTCCAAAATTTGGAAAGGTCCACAGTACCTGGGAACCAATTTGGCACAAGTATTCCATCTTAAGGTGCTCTTTTTGGGTTTAATTCTTACATAAACGTGGTCACCCACATCAAATTCTCGAAAAGTTTTTTTTCGGTCAACATATACCTTTTGCATGTCCTGGGTTGCTTTTAAATTCTGTCTAATTTTTCTTACGTCATGCTCCATTTCCTCGAGAATTTCTGGCCCAAGCATCACTTTGGTTTCCGGACTGCTCTAGTTTATGCAGGTCTAACATTGTCTTCTGTACAATGCTTCAGAAGGAATCATCTTCAGGGATTATTGGTATCCATTATTGTAGGAAAATTCGACCAGATGAAAATGTTCTTCCCACTTTGTAGGTTGATACATCACATACATGTGTAGCATATCTTATAATATTTGATTCAACATTTCAGTCTGTCCATATGTTTGAGGATGATAAGCTATACTAAACTGGATATTTGTTCCCAAACAAGTGAATAGTGACTTCCAGAAAGCTGACGTGAACTATACATCTCCATCTGATATGATGACTCTCGGAATGTCGTGCTCTCTAAGTATTTCCGTCATGAAAATTTCAGCACTCTATACGATCTTGTAAGTTGACTGGACATGTGTGAAATGAGCTACCTTTTTGAGCCTATCCACCACCACCATAATTGAATCATTGTGTCTCTTGCTTCTTGGTAGACCTGTGATGAAATCAAGTGATATGACTTCCCATTTCCATTCTCGTACAGGAATAGGCTGAAGAAATCATGTTGGATGTTGGTGCTCCACCTTCACTTGTTGACACTCCAAAAATTTGGTGAGGTATTCAACAATATTTTTACGCATTCGAGGAAAAAAATAGTCATTTCTAATTACTGTTAGCATATTTTGATATCAAGGATGTTCAGTATACAAGATTTGATGATATTCATCCAAAATTAGCTCCTTCAAGCTCATCTAATTTGGAATACATATCTTCCCTCGAAATATCAAAAAAAATTCATCATTAATTCCATAATCTGATTGATTTCCTTGTTTTTCTACCTCTCTTGCTTATCTCCATAAGAATTGATACTTAGGGTCTCTCTTTGTTGCCCCCATTATTTTCTCCAAGAACTTAAACTCTGCTTGATTAAAGTAAAGTTCATAGATGAAATGTAGTTTCCTACTTAAAGCATCAACTACAAGGTTCTCTTTACCTTTTACATTTTGAATGTCAAAATCGAATTCACTTAGTAACACATTCCATATTTCTTGGCAGGCATTCAAATCAAATTTTTTACATTAGCTATTAAAGCTAATATGGTCAGTTCTTAGCAAAAACCTTTTCCCCAAAAGTAATGTCTCCAAAGCTTAAGGGCATGGACTACCGTAGTCAACTCTAAGTCATAAGTAGAGTACCACTTCTCATAGTCCTTTATCTTCCTGGATTCATATGCTATTGCCTTACCATCTAGTGTCAATACTTCTCCCAGCGCTTCCTTACAAGCATCAGTGCAGACTTCAAACTCTCTTCTTGGGTCATCCACTTTCAGCACATGGGTGGTAGTTAACAGTTCTTTTAACTGTTCAAAACTGCCTTAACATTCATTAGTCCACTAAAAACTCACCCCTTCCAATGGAAATAAGTAATGGGAAAGGCTATCTTAGAGAAGCCTTCAATGAATCACCGGTAGTAACCAACTAAGCCCATGAAAGAACGTATGTCTGCTAAATTTTTAGGAGCTCTCCATTCCATAATTGTTTTTATCTTTTCAGGGTCTGCCAAGATCACTTCAGCAGATATTACATGGCCCAAATATAATATCTGTTCTTTGTAAAAATCACATTTTCTAAATTTTGGGTAGCGCTGATGTTCCCACAACATTTTCAACATCAAGCGTAAATGTTATTTGTGTTCTTATATACTTTTAGATTATATCACTATATAATCAATGAATATTAAAAAAAATTTATCCAAAAATGGGTGGAAGATACCATGCATTAGACTCATGAAATTTTTTGGTGCATTAGTTAATCCAAATGGTAACACCACAAATTCATAATTTCTGTATCTGGTACAAAAGGTTATTTTTGATATGTCCTCATCCTTAATCCCTATTTGGTGATACCCAGATCTCAGGTCAATCTTTGAAAATACAGTTGCTCCTTTTACCTGATCAAAAAGATCATCTATATGTGGCAATGAATATTTATTTTTGAGAGTGAGCTTATTAAGTTTTCGGTAATCCATGCACATCCGCATCATACCATATTTATTTTTAAAGAACAACGCTAGTGCTCCCCAAGGGGACACACTTGGTCGAATATACCCTTCGTCCAATAGTTATTGCAGCTGCATTTTTAATTCTCTCAACTTGGGCATGCTCATTTTGTATGGTGATTGTGACACATACGCTGCTCGGGGTAGTAACTTTATAGTAAAGCCAATATCTCGTTTTGGGAGTAATCATGGAATATTTTCACGAAATATGTCCATAAAATTATGAACAACTAGAATATTTTCAAACATAAGGGTCTTGTATTTAGATTTAGTAAACCCCACCTTAATAGCATGAAGTCAACACCCTTTTCTAATGCATTTACCCATTTGGGATATAGTGATGGGGTGCAATTGAAGGGGTTTCTTAATTCCTTGTAATTCTTGATGAGTACCATCTTCTGCCTTAAAATGGATAATTTTATCCTTGCAATCTACCGGTGACCAATGTATTTCTAACCAGTCCATTCACAACAAAATATCATAGGAGCCCAAAGGTAGAATATTCAATTCAATAGTTATATGTTTTCTTCCTATTTCCAGGATACAATTTGAGATTTTAGCGTTAACTCTTCTCTTTGCTCCAGTAGCCAATTGTACCAACCAGGGACTTTTAAATATTTGTCTTTGAAGTTGACAATTTTCAACTAATCTAGGATTTATATAACTTAAGCTGGCACTAGGATCAACCAAAATGGAAACAATTTGGGAATATAAGTTACCTTCCATTTCTATCATAGTTGGATGGAAATCTGCTTCCTCATCTTCTAGTGCAACGTTGATCCTTGGTATCTTTCGTGCAAGATCCGCTACTATAGATTCCTCTTGCACATTTGTTGTAACTTCATTAATTCCACTATGAGGAAAATTCTTAAAGTAATGTGCCTCCCCACATCCCCAAAATTGTAGCAGTGGTTTTTGGTATTGTCTATGGTCTGGCCTGCTAGATGCTTTAGTAGGCCATTCATCAACTGAACACTTGGTATTTTGATGGTTTTTCCCAAATTTTCTATTTGCTGGATTCCTTGCAGAATTTTTATAATTTCCTAGTCTAATACTTTAAAAATTCTAGGTACCCTTCTGTCCTTTCCTTGCTGGCCAACATCTCCAAACTTCATCTTTCGCCTTGGTTTGCTAATAGTGCATTCGTGCTTTTCGAATCACATTATCCATAGTATTTGGATTCACAAATTCAATCCTCTCCTTCAATTCACCTTTTTCTTTTTCATCTCTCAAATACGGTGTGTACCTTAAAAAGGAGGTAAATTTAGGGACGAAATCATCCATAGACAATTGACCCAACCTTGATTCATGAAACTCTCAAGAATTTTCATCATAAAATCACTTTTTTAGGTACTTTTCCTTAAAATACTGTTGGAACTCATCCTAAGTCACATTCTGGTCTTCAATTCCCCCCACATTTTTCATCTCCTCCCACCATAATGTGGCTTTTTCCTGAAATTGATATATAGCGAAGCGAGCTTTGAGCTTGTTGTACTTTAAAATATTTTTTCATATTAATTATCCATGCTTTTGCCACTTCCTCTGTGTCTCCATGGAAGGTAGGAGGTTTAATTTTCCAAAATTCACCTTCTAACTCCACTTTTTTTTTCATCTTCTCCTCTTGTTCTAAAGCATTTCCAAACTCTGGTTCATTGTAAGTTTCTTTTTAGTTACTTCACTAAGTATGACTCCCTTATATATGGTCATTAAATTATTTTTGATATTCCCTACCTTCATGGGTGTCCCTGTGTGGGCTAGGCTGTGTTGCCAGATGATTTTGCTTATCTAAGAGGCTTTTAAGAATCCTCTCTTGTTCCCGTATTAATCTTTCATTGTCACTTCTTACTCGAGTCATCTCGGTCTGCAGTTATTTTACTGTATATAACAATATATTTTTATGATGTTTTTGTTCCTCTAGTAACATACTAGTTTTCTTGCATTAGACCACGCTCAATTGTACTCACATCTCTGGGTTATTTTTTGGATTAGTCAAGGAACGGGTGTCCCTTATAGTTCTTGATGTCTGATGACTAGATCCTCTCCTCATTGGAAAGTATCAATAATTCCTATCACTTTGCACAAAATTAACAAAAAAATAAAAACACCCAAATTTATTCAGTTGGCCCAATATGGCCCACCATCTAAACCACACTCTAATACCACTTGCCACCTTTATCAAATACTTGCCATCAATTAATTACCATAATAATAATAGAAAATTATTACTACACTCAAGGAGGTTAGCACATTTACTATTTTACATATGTCAACTATATTATCATGCTTAATATTTTACATTTATGACATCTACTGCATTATGTGAGCAGTTCTTAGAAATTCTTATGGTAATTACTCTTGCCTTTGTATTGAAATCAGTATTACATAATCAAAACAATGGTTTATGAGACATTACAAATCTATAGTTTTGGAAAAATTTTCACGCGTGCACATGAAAATTTGTGATTTGGGTTCCATGATTAATTTTATTATTTGTGAGATATTTCATGTTGAGGGTCTAGCCCAACTAGATGATTGGTAACTTTCATCCACTAATTGTTGGAGGTATGTTATCTATCAATATAGTAAACCTAGATATGGCGGTGGAGGATTAGGTGGGTGGGTTTAGGGTAACTAACGAACCCAAACTCCACACACAAAGCTAATTTTATCTCAGATTTGTTGTGTCTCCATTCGAAAAATTGTTCTGCCATCTCCAAAGTCCCTTCTCTGGCATATTTTGGTGCTCTTCTCTCAATATTGAACATGAGTTCTCTTGAGGTTCTGCTTAAACTCAAGTAATGTTGTTTTCTCCTGCATTCTGGTTTCCATTTCCAGCACGGATACATTTAATCTTGCATCATATTCTTTACTTAATTTCATCTTTCCATTTCTCTCAAAGTTCAATCTGGTACAGGCACATAATGTTTCATGGCCTTTGATGTTCGATTTTATTTGCTCAGGTTATGGGTGATTTCTCACACAATTTCATTTGCGAGGGAAACCTCTTTTAATCCTCTACGATTATGGTTAAACCTTGTCCAGAATGGTAACCACACTATGGCCGAGGGTTTCTAGTCCATCCAACACTTTGTTTTCCATTCTTTCGAACAAGATATAGGGTGCAACCTGCCCAACACGTTGAGAACGATGACTTAAAGTATGGCGTGGTATCTATTTTTAACCGTTGTTATTGCAACTAGTATTTTAAGGGTTTAATTCTTCTTCTTTTTTCTAAATTTACTCATGATTTCTTGTTTTTAATTTTTTTACAAGTTACTCTGGAACGTTGGGGTCCCGACGGAATGGGGTGTCCTCTTGAGCTCTGCAATGCGTCTCTACCAATGGCCATTATAGTTAAGCTGAGTCACATATTCAACATTCATTTTAATTTTAAGTGTTTCCTTAGGATGACTTAGGGTAGAATCCCTTTTCTTGTAGAGGTTCCAACAACCAGCCTTAAGTCTCTTACATGAAAGCGCTTGAGTTTCCTCCTTATTCGTGAAGGGTTTTGGAATAGTTTTTTTTTTTTTTAGATCTAATTTTAACTATAAATTTCTCTTTGCAACCGTCCACAGAGAATTATGAGGATTATTATGTAGTGTCTTACAATTATTGTGTAATCTCTTCATGTATGAATTTCTTTTAAAGGGGTTATTCCTCTAAACTCTTCTTGTGAACCCTAAGAATTTTTCTAGGTTTATTTCATATACATGAATGTCATTGTATTGTTAATTTATGTTGATATATATATATATATATATACCTTTCTAGTCATATCCTCAACACAATTTTTATAAAGAATGTTGAGAACTGGGATTTACATTTTGATTCGAATGTATTATTTTTAAATCAATCATGTCTCCTTTTAAACCATCCATGTTACCTTTCAGTTCTTCTTTGGTTTCTCCTTTTGAGAGTGAAATTTGATGCACTTGGTCCCGTAATTTTGATATATCATGTTCCACATCTTCCTCTTTAGGTGCCATAGAATATTTTTTTGAGGGCTTAATGGGTGTGGAATTATTTTTGGGAGGAATTTTAGAACCCAATATTTACATCAATGCTTCAATTTTCCCCTAGAATCAAACCAATTGTTTTTTCAAACAAAATTTATTCAATTTTAAAATAAAAACACACCTTGAGAAGATATATATTGAAACTAATGTATCTTAGTGAGTTTGGATCCCAAATATTTAAACTTCAATATTGAAGTATCCCTATGAGTCTTCTTACCAATGTAATCGGTCTAACCTAATTTGGATTATTCAAGATAAATTTATGCCTGGTCTCCCACAATGACCTAATTATGGATTGGTTCAGTAGACTGAACATGTACAGTGTGCCACATGTCACTGTTTCAAACTTCAGCTCTGAAATTAATACAAAATAAACTAAAGTCCGTGAAAATTTAGCAATGTTTTACAAAATTCCAATCCGATTCTTGAAACGAAATTTATGACGATTTTACTTGATGGGTTGTTTGAGACTAATAAAAACCACTTTGGTCTTTGGAAACCTACGCAGCACTACAAACATAGTCCTCTCTTCCCATTTTACATGAAGGGAAAAGGGTTAAATGAAGTTGAATGAAGTACTTTCCCTTGTATCTGTTAAGATGAATTTTCAAAACCGCATATTGGATATGTTCCCCTTGAGCATATGCTAAACATTCTAAATAAAAGAATTTATATCTAAAATAAATGAATATCCATGACATTTTATATCACCAATTAATCTATGATTAGTCACCCAACATAATGGGGTTACACATTTGGCCCAAATTTTACATCAATCACCCAAAATAATGGGGTTGCATGAATGACACGATTTGATCCCAATGACCCATACATGACTAAATTTTACAATTCTTACAGCATGAGTATTTTCGTGAATAATAAATAAATATATATACATGTAATGTCTTAAAATTATTGTGTAATCTCTTCATGTATGAATTTCTTTTAAAGGGGTTATTCCTCTAAACTCTTCTTGTGAACCCTAAGAATTTTTCTAGGTTTATTTCATATACATGAATGTCATTGTACTGTTAATTTAGGTTGATATATATATATATATATATGCTTTCTAGTCATCTCTCCTTTAATTTTATAAAATGTTGAGAGCTTGGGATTTACATTTTGATTTGAATGTACTATTTTTTAAACCATTCATGTATCATTTGAAACCATCCATGTTACCTTTTAGTTCATTTTTGGTTTCTCTTTGTGAGAGCGAAATTTGTTGCACTTGGTCCCGTAATTTTGATATATCATGTTGCGATTCTTCCTGTTCATGCGTCATAGTGGAGCTTTTTTAGGGCTTAATGGGTGTGGAATTATTTTTGGGAGGAATTTTAGAACCCAATATTTACATCAATGCTTCAATTTTCCCCTAGAATCAAACCAATTGTTTTTTCAAACAAAATTTATTCAATTTTAAAATAAAAACACACCTTGAGAAGATATATATTGAAACTAATGTATCTTAGTGAGTTTGGATCCCAAATATTTAAACTTCAATATTGAAGTATCCCTATGAGTCTTCTTACCAATGTAATCGGTCTGACCTAATTTGGATTATTCAAGATAAATTTATGCCTGGTCTCCCAAAATGACCTAATTATGGATTGGTTCAATAGACTGAACATGTACAGTGTGCCACATGTCACTGTTTCAAACTTCGGCTCTGAAATTAATACAAAATAAACTAAAGTCCGTGAAAATTCAGCAATTTTTTACAAAATTCCAATCCGATTCTTGAAACGAAATTTATGACGATTTTACTTTGGTCACTTGTTTGAGATGAAATTATGGATACTAAAAAAACCCTAATTTCAAAAAATCATATCTCCAAAAATATAGGTAACCAAGATTTAAAATGTTTAGACGAGGTACATTAGGATTTCTTCTACACGGGGTAAAATTTTTAGCTTTTGAATCGTTGTAGAAAAAGAGTTATAGCGAATATGCCAAAATGACCTGTTTCAAGAAGCGAAACCCTAGAATCCCAAGCTCTAATACGAAATGTTATGAAACCAGCTCAAAAAATAGAATAAAATATAGATCAAAAACTTAGAAATAACCCTCGTCGAGGGGTCAACCTCCTTTACATTACATAAATTAACAATTCTTGGATGATACAAACGAAGAAACCTCCTTTATATATATAGGGGTCCAAGGGGTCACAATATAATCCTAGCCGACATAACAATAACAATGTAAGGGCACAACAATAACAATATTGGGCTTCTATGAGGAAAAATAATAACAATATTGGGAATACATGGGCACAAAAATAACAATAAGGGGGCTACAGTAATGATAAAAATAAGGGGATACACTAGTATTATAGGTACCTATCACTTGTTCACGAGGGTTGTACATACTTTTTGAACTCCACATTTTTCATCCATACTGTAATGAAGATGCCAATTCTTTTTTATATCATTTCTAATATTTGTATTATCAAACATTGAATCTACAATAGTTCCATAATAATCATATTATAACCAGGTTGACTTCAAGGACATATTTGTTGAGAAGGTTACCATCAAGGACAACACATTAGGCATAATGTCAATAATATCCCCCTTTGGACCTAATGAAAACCACTTTGGTCTTTGGAAACCATCTGAAACACCTACAAACACCAAGTCCTCTCTTCCCATTTTACATGAAGGGAAAAGGGTTAAATGAAGTTGAATGAAGTACTTTCCCTTGTATCTGTTAAGATGAATTTTCAAAACCGCATATTGGATATGTTCCCCTTGAGCATATGCTAAACATTCTAAATAAAAGAATTTATATCTAAAATAAATGAATATCCATGACATTTTATATCACCAATTAATCTATGATTAGTCACCCAACATAATGGGGTTACACATTTGGCCCAAATTTTACATCAATCACCCAAAATAATGGGGTTGCATGAATGACACGATTTGATCCCAATGACCCATACATGACTAAATTTTACAATTCTTAAAACATGAGTATTTTCATGACTAATACATAAATATATATACATGACATTCATGAGTAATAATATATGCTTTGTGTAACATTTTATCCATAAACAAGGGTTTCAACAATTAAGTATATTTGTAGCAGAACTAGGATAATTAGCGACAGCCACCATGCACCATAGATTAATTTGTAGCAAAATCATCTGACAACAACAAAAAAACTAATATAATAAAAAAAAACATGAGCATCCTCATCATCATGAAGCAATATATTATCATGAACATAAAATAGTTTAGCATCAATTGCTTCAATATCATCAATATGTAGCCAAATGAGCATCACTAATAAACAATAATAGCTACATAATACTTTTGGAATTCATAAACCAAATCATTCCCTTCGTATGAGGAGCGATTTAATATATATTTTATGTGCTTAAGAAAGGTTAGATGGGCCTTAATTTATGTCTAATTTAGAGGCCCATCATACTCCCCTACTGAAATTGTTGTTCATCCTCTGGGTAACCTATTCATCCTCCTTCTCTTATGGTTCTTCATGATTGTTTAGCATCCTTTCAAGAAAAAAAATAAAACTTTCCTCTTTGAAAGTGAACTCTGTTGGCTTGTAGGTCTATTTCATTCACATTCCATCTTTAGTTATTTTTTCGAATATGCTTTTCTATAGAAAAATCACAGTGTTTCTAAAGACCATTAAGTTGCCCTTTTCCCCCTTTTTCAAGTTGGGTTCTTGAAGATTTTTCAGTTTGTAAGGTCTTCCTCATCCTTTTACAACCTCCTGTTACCTTTTTCCATCATTTGGACACCTATGAAACCCTCAAAATGACATCAGATGTGATCATGTAGCACTCATAACATCTTGTAGCAAATTTATTTTTTCTATAGAAACTCTTTTTTCCCTGTAGTCACTTTTGTGCCTATAGCGGCTCTAATTCACCTACAACAACTAATATTTGCATGTCAATAGGTGTTTCGTGCACATTTTATTTTTCTTTTTTTCATTTTTTTCATTTTTTTCATTTTTTCTCTTTTTTCTCTTTTTTTCTTCATTGCATGAAAAATAAATTCAGGGTTATTTTTCTTTTAACTAATTTTGCACTCAGTCACCCCTTGGAACTCCTTATATTTCATCACAAATAACTAGTTACTACCCACTTTCTCAAGTCGTCTTCAATTTTTTCTTGTTCCTCTCCCACATGTGTGTGTGTGTCCTAGTAGAAAAGTGAATTTGACTGCTAGATAAGGCCAAGGTTGCTCTACTACTCATTTTGGCAATAAAAAAAACTCTCCTTCTCACATTTTTAATGTTTTCATAAGTTAGAAAAGATTCGAAGGGTGAGGTTAGAGAGTTGAATACCTGAACCTTACCCTTGATGTTTTTTTGGAGGTGATATTGAGGCTACTGATATGACTATTGTAGCTGCCTTTGGTGGTTCTGGAACTGCTACTAATGATCCTGAAGTTATAATTTGTTGGAGGTCCTATTACTGGTAGCCTTGAATATGGAGGTATTCTAGGGTTTTCTTATTTTTATTGTGGTTGCTTCACATCCATGGATAAATACTGCTTCTGAGATGCTCATGATGTGAGTGTTGTAGTTGATTATTTTTCTTTTGTACAAGTCTTCATAGCATGATCATTCTTTGATTGAGAAAGTCTTTATATGTGCAGTCTTCTTGTAGAGTATTCATGTGTATACTAGTAGAGGATCCCCCTTTCAGCTTCATTTTTGTCTTCAAATTCATCTCACAAGTGTTATTGGTCTCCATGATTGGTCAAAAACATCTTCAGCGCTTTTCTGGTGCTTACACATGGCTTGCTACATCAGGCTAATTTTTCTTGTAGTAGCCTCTTTATCTGTTTGTTTCAGGCTTCTAGATCTATATGAGTGATGAGGGAGAGTGTGAGGTGGTCTTAGGGTGATGGTAGGATGATTATAAAATGATGAGGAAGTGGTGTGGCCTTGAAAAAATGGAGTGAAGGAACTCTGTTTTTTTTTTCAGAAATATTTTTGTTATAGAGGTGATAAAGTGTAGGGTTTGAGAGAAAAATCCTTGTGCTTGAGATGGAGGAGTGATGAAAGTGATGAGAAGGTGGAAGGAAATGACGGTAAGACTCTCCTAATTTATTTTTTTACACATCAAGGCCCTTTGTGACTATTTTTTTCCCTTAATTCACATGCATATAGCTTGTTGTAACTTCGTGTAGCAATTACATAATTTATTGTAGCAGTTCGACACAACCCTTTGAGAAGAGTTGTTTTAGCCATAGCTCTGAAATGGTAGACTGGATTGACCTAAAATTGTTTGAGCATGTTACCATCATCTGTATGAACACCCCATAAAAAATATCAACCATTGAATTCACGAATCGTGAGAAAAAATAAAAAATAGTTGTAGGTGATGGAGGTTGATTAATCACACAAAGTGCACCAGAAATTTCTAAAATTACTTGAGCATGTTACCATCATATATATGCATCTCCCCCTAAAAAAACTAGGAAAATGGATATACAATTTTTAAGATATAATAAAAACAAATTTCTACTAAAATCTAGAAATTCCTATCACAAAAATAGAGTTTCTTGTAGCATTTTAGGACAATGAGTAAAATGAATGAAAACATATTGGGAATGATTGGTGGGTGTTGGAAATGGATGAGGGTGATGGACTGCCATGATGTGGGTTCTTTTGGAGCATATGATAAAATGAGGAGGATGTCCATGTTTGACTTCCCTTGACTAGGGTTCTGACCAACCTTTTATTTTGGTGCCAACTTGTTTCTTTACTACTTGCAAAAGTTGGAGAGAACCTGCATTAATTAGAGATAGATAAATGGAGAAAATAGACCTACTAGTTGAACATTGGTAATGATGGAAAATATTTAGTAGCATATGATTATGCATGGATAAAAAAACTATCAACATCTTCTTTTTGATCATTTTTCGTTCTTAAAATTTCTACTTGTTCACTTAGATTGCTAACAATTTATGTTTTAAGGTAATCAAGAAAATTTCTAAGTTCATCTTGACTTACCAATGTTGATGTTGATTTACTTACTCTTCCCCTTCCTCTTGATATGATCTTTATTGTTTCACAAGTTTCTTCAAATGATAATTGTTATACATCTCCTCTACTCATGATATCAAGGAGATCGATCCACTCATCCCTAATTATTCTAAGAAAGATGGTTTTTAGTGTGTCAAATCCTAAATGTTGTAATTTTTCCCTCTTAAAAGTGAACATGAATCTATCTGTTAGACCCTCAAGGCTCCCATCTTCCTTTTCATTCATTATAAATATCTCTTCCTTAACATCATGGTCTTTATATTTTTCTAAAAATATCTTTTGCATATCATTCCATGACCTTAATGAATTAGTACCTAAACTCGAGAACCATTTAATAGCTCTATCCTTCATTGTTGCAAGAAATAATATCAAGTTTTTAGTTTTTATTAAGTAACCATAAGATCTACAAAGTATTTCAAATTCGAAGAGAAAGGTTTATGGATCCTCTGACCTCATACCATGGAAGTTGGGAAGGAAATTTGGAGGGATTTTCTTCATATGCACACTGACATCAATATCTTGAATGGAAAATCCAAGAAGATCTTCTTCATTCTCATCATATCCATCCATTTCTTCTAACTTCTCTGCCACCTATACATCTTCTACCTGAAAATGTTGATGGTGATGTGGTTCTTACTGCACCACATGACCAAATGGGGGGGTTGGTGTTGGAGAAGTATTTTTAAATATTTTTTTTAATAAGAATGCTAATGTAATGCAATTTTATGTTTTGAAATGAAATATGGCTAATGAAATTTTGTTTTTGCAAAAAGGAAACAAATGAATCAAATAGGGAAGAAAAAATGAATACTTTTACACCTCCCCGACAACGGTGCCAAAATGTGGTGAGCCTCAGTATTGCAACAAGAACGCTACAACTCCCAAGGTTACCAACTTTAATTATCAACTCCAGGTTCGTACAAACTTAAGAGGTATCAACACTATACGTGAAACATAAAATGTGTCCTTATTTTTCTGATATGATGTAATGGAGTGAATGTCATGAAATAAAATCCTAAAATTATTTCAAAAAAGGAAGTGTTGCTTTGAAAATAAATTAATCCTAGGAAAGAACAACAATTTGTAATTGAAATCCTTAGAGCATGAATTCAAACAAAAATTCCTAATATAATTTGTGAAAATGAATCTCCTAAGTGGTGCTTATTCTTCATTAAGCATGGATTTAGATCCTATGGGTCATGATTGAATCCTAAGATAAAAAATCCAGGCATTTGGAGAAAAGATGGTCTAGTTTACACGTGTTACAAGAGTGCTACAGGAAGTTTTGTTTTTCTATATGATGTTCTGTTTTGGATATAAATCACCGAATGACAATGTAAATCAAATCAAAATTTGATGGGACCAATTTTTTTAGTAATTATGATGTCATACATCTCCATTCCAAGTGGAATCACTCCAAAATAACCCTGTTTACATGTGCTAAAAATAACAGAAAAATACTACTCTAAAATTTGGAAATTCAAAAACTAGTGAGCTAGTTAATCTATCAAATAACTTACCTAATCAAGTGAACATGAAATGGGGTAATTTTATTATTATTAAATTTAACATTATTATGACCTAATACAAGTGGAATAAGGTCAAATTAAGCTCATTAACCCATTCTAAAAAATACAATAAATTTACTACTATTTCGCTAAAAGGCATTTCCAAAAATCTTATATTTGCGAACAAGTAACCAAATCCAAGTAGCGTAATGATTAAGATGACCTTAAAAATTCATTTCAAGGATGAATAATTCTTTCGAATCTGTAAAAAACTTGCGAAATAATTCACTTCAATCATTTAACTCAATATTACAACAAGAAAAGAAACAATACTAAATACATAAATATGTAAAGCAGGAATGATATTTGGATGTCAATAAGAATTGAAATGAACATAAAGAAATTGTTCAAGAGGGATCTGAGGTTCCTCGGATGGCCAAGACCAAGGAGGACTCAGAGTCCTATGGTAGAAACAAAGCCTTGGAAGCTAAAAATGGCACCAAACTTCATTATTGAATCAGTCCAAGTACACCCCTGCTAGAAACGAAAGTGGAGCTGCTAAACAACAAGTTTTCTACACAATAAGACAAATTATTACATTCACCTAGAGGTTAATTCAAATTGGTCCTTATAAAAAATTATGAGGAAGCATTCTCCTTGAAAGGAGGAAGATTTCCCTTCCAAAATCCCTCAAATAGTGGATCTGGTTCTCAACACTTGGAATCTACTTTAAATGGCAGGGAACACATTCCTATATTTTCTCAATCATTGTAGTTCTAGAATTACTCCAGTTTTTATCAATAATTTCATGAGATTTTGTTCATTTATTCTCCAATCTTTATCCTCGAGAAGTAGGGAGCAAGTCCCTAAGTTATCTCTTTCTCCAAATCTTCATAATATTCCCAATATTCTCACAATATTCTTCGAAAATAAATAATATTAGGCACAAATATGAAATTATCTCTAAACCTTCCTAAGAACATATTAAATCTTAAAAAAACATTATTAAGTGTAGAAGGATAGATTTAATATATATTTTTGTCTTCCTAATAAAGGTTAGATGGGCCTTAGTTTATGTCTAATTTAGAGGCCCATCACCCTTGACCTTATGGCATTAATGTCAACATATTATCTCCATGCATACACAACATATGTGAAAAAAAAGAGAACCTCCAGCATCACAAGCCATCAACCAACATCAATAGTGACCATAGCATACACATGCTCCTCATCAAGTGCATTAATATTTGGAAACAATAATAAGGAGTGATCCATAACTACATCGTATGCAACCCAAACATAATTGATAACCCATGAAATAATGATGAAGAAACATAAATTTTCATTACGTAGAAATCAATCAATCATAACAAAAATATCCAAGAAATCATCATAGACAACATCATGCAACATGGAGTGCTCAAGAAACCATAATTCCAACAATGAATTATTAAAAGGATAGAATATTCCCCCCTGCAACCTTTGCCAACTCTTCATCATCAATTTTGATCACATCATATGTTTCTCATCAATTAAAAAAGAGACAAATGAAAAACAATAATATAACAATGCATCACTCATCATGAACCAATACTCTTTCATACATTCCTAAGTAGCATATGAACATCCTGAACACATTGTAGTAAACGTATGTTAGAACCATAATTACAATAATGAAATTATGGGAGCATATGAGAAGCTCCCCCTAAATTTGTCCCACTCATTTATCATCACAGAAAACCATATGTGGTTGTCTAAGTCAAAAGCCACGTGCCTACATATTTGACATTCATAATAATCATGTACATAATGTAAAATACTCATTTTTCATAGCCAAATATCCCTATGAACATGTCATGTCTATCATTGCACACATCCTCTTCATCATATGACACATCAATAATATAAACATTACTGAAAGTAAAACAAAACAACATATGGAATCATCATCAAGATACACATGCATATCTCCCTCTAAGATCAGACACAATTGATCATATGGACCTAATAGTCCTCTCCTATTTTCCATGAGGCTATGTGCCTCACATTTACGTTTGTAGTCCCTATTAGAATTATGCATTAATTTTAATCAACTACTGTGGGGTTTTTCTTCCTTTACTCTAAATTTGAAAAAGAGGAGCTAGACCTCTTATTTCTTCCTCATTTCTTCTTTAGTGCATATAATTTGTCTACATTTTTTAATCCATTTTCTATCACCTTTCTAGTATATTCTTCTATAAAAAATTCATTTAGTTTATGTAAACAATATTGTGTGTGTTTTATCAGCTATTTGGCCTACACTTGGAATATTTTTCTTTAAACATTAAACTAATAATACATCATTTTCTCATGTATTCTTCTCAATATTTGTTAGGTCCCTATATTACTAGTATAGTCCCTTATTGTTGTTAGTGTAAGCCCTTATTGTTATTATTGTACCCTTGTAACCCCCATATTGTTATTATTGTGCCCTTAAATTATTATTGTTAGGTCGGCTAGGATTACATTGTGGCCCCACTAGGATAACATTGTGGCCCCATGGACTCCGATATATAGAAAGGAGGTTTATTGAATTGTATGTAGAATTGTTCATTTATGTAATGTATTGAAGTTTCCCCCTCTGAAATTAGCTTATGTCTAAGGCGTGTATATCTCTTTTCTTCTCTTTTTGGAGTTGGTTACACAACATTTGGTATCAGAGCTTTGGATTCTAGGGTTTCGCTGCTCGAAACAGGTCATCGTGGAATTTTCGCTATAACTTTTTTTCTACGAAGTTTCTGAAGCTGAAATTTTTAGGGTGCGAAGCTGAAATCTTGAGGAAGTTTTTCTAAAAATTTCAGAGCTTGGTTCGCAATATTTTCGGAGATATGATCTGTGGATGTTAGGTATTGTTTTAGGCTCCTAAACAGGTCATCGTGGAATTTTCGCTATAAAAAATTTTCTACGAAGGTTCAGAATCTGAAATTCATATGGTGCGAAGCTGAAATCCTGAAGAAAGTCGTCAAAAAATTTCAGAGCTTGTTTCGCAATATTTTTGGAGATATGATCTGTGGAAGGTAGTGCTTTTTCAGGCTCCTGAATTTCATCTCAAAGAGGTGATCGTGGGAAAAGTTCAATAAATCTCTCCCTGGGCATCGGATTGGAGTGCCGTAAAAATTGGTTGCAAGTAAACAGACTGTAGTTTCTTTTCTATCAATTTCAGAAACAAAGGAAAAAACAGTGACACGTGGCAAGTCGTACAAGTTCGCTCTAATGAACCAGTCCAGAATTAGGTCATTGTGGGAGATTGGACACAACTTTGTCTTGGAGAATCAAAATCAGGTCAGACCTGTGGCATTTGAAAGAAGCTTCAGAGGGCTACTACGGGGCTGAATTTCAGATATCGAAGATTTTCAATTACAGAGATAATTCAATTTCAATATCGATCTCCTAAAAGCTAGTAAAAGGTGTGTATTTTTTTTCCGAATTGCATAAGTCTTGTTTGAAGAATCAAGTTGAATTGGTTCCAAGGGCATAGTGTAGAATATATATCAGTATTGTATTCTAAAATGGCCCCTAAAAAGAATTCAACACCCATTAAGCCTTCAGAAGGCTCTACTATGACTCATGAAGATGAAGAATGGCAACATGACATATCAAAATTACAAGAGCAAATTTCGCTCTCTCAAAGAACAACAAAAAATGAAATGGAAGTTTTGAAGAAAGGCGTGGAAACTAAGATGGATGGTTTGAAGAAAGGCGTGGAAGCTAAGATGGTTGGTTTGGAAGCTAAGATGGATAGCATGGAAGTGGGCATGGAAGCTAAGATTGATGACATGGAAGCTAAGATCGATGAGAAAATGGAAAACATGAAGAATTTTCTAAAAGCAGACATGGAAGGTTTGACAAAGTTTATACACGAAAGGTTTCCTAATGGTGAAAAGATAGTAGAAGAACCTCATGATGAGAACAAAATAAATGTTAATTGTGATTTCATAAACTCTAATGTTGGCGGGAAGAGCCACCATATTCCAAAGATGGATATGAGGAAGTTTGATGGAAAGGATCCTGTAACATGGATACTACAGATGGAGCAATATTTTGATCTCCATAACGTGCAAAACACACAAAAGGTACGCATTGCAACTTTACATTTAGAACAAAATACATTTGTATGGTATCGATGGCTTTTCTCCCGTAAAAAAATTGTCACTTGGTCAATTTTTACGGAGAAAATGATAGCACATTATGAGGATACAAAGAGCAACACTTTCTTTAGCCAATTGATAAATCTCAAACAAAAGTGTTCAGTGGTGGAGCACATTGAGGACTTCCAAAAATTGAATATAAGGAGTATTTGATGTAGAGGAACACGGATTGATCTCTTCATAGGCACTGAGATAACATCCAACATGATTCGTTTTTGGTTTGATTCATTGGAGAAAGGCATTAGGGTTGAGAAATTTTTCGAGAAGGAAAGGAAGTGAATTACGGGGTATTGCGGGGAAGCCGGGGAAGATATAATAGCTCTATAATGTCATGACAAAGCTTCTAAAGAAAGAACAGCGAGGTGTAATTGCACAATTATGCTCACTAGAAGTTCCAACATCAAAATCATCTATTTCTGCAGATCTCCAACAAGTCTTGGACAATCATTCCAAGGTGTTTGAAACTCCCAAAGGACTCACACCTATTCGTGATCATGATCATGCTATTCATTTGATTCCAGGAAGTGTTCCTCCAAACATCAGGCCTTATAGATATCCTTACTTCCAAAAGAGCGAAATTGAACGTATGATTGCAGAAATGTTAGAGGCGGGTATAATTCAACCCGGTCAAAGTTCTTTCTCTGCTCCTGTAGTATTGGTACACAAGAAGGATGGATCATGGCGAATGTGTCCGGATTATAGGGAGCTCAATAAGCTCACCATTAAAGACAAATTTCCCATTCATGTGATTGATGAATTATTGGATGAATTACATGGAGCAATTTATTTTACCAAGTTGGATCTTCGTTTAGGATATCATCAAATTAGAATGAAGACTGAAGATATTCCGAAAACAACATTTTGAACTCATAAGGGTCATTATGAATTTTTGGTCATGCCTTTTGGCCTTACCAATGCACCTTCTACATTTCAAGGGTTGATGAATTCCATTTTCAAACCCTTCCTTAGAAAATTTGTGCTAGTATTTTTTGATGATATACTAATCTGTAGCAGGTCTTGGAAGGATCATGTTGAACATGTTGACAGGGTGCTCAAACTATTGTAGGAGAAACAATTATATGCAAAAACATCCAAATGTTTCTTTGGAGTACAAGAGGTGGAATATCTAGGTCATATTGTATCTCACTAGGGTGTTAAGGTAGACCCTAACAAAATTAAAGCCATTTAAGGAATGGAAAGTCCCCACAACCATAAAGCAGTTGCGAGGATTTCTCGGGTTAACAGGGTATTATCGCAAGTTTGTTAAGAATTATGGGAGAATAGCAGCACCTCTAACAACATTATTGAAGAAAGATGCATTTTCATGGACTCCTGAAGCAACTAAGTCCTTTGAACGTCTTAAAGAGGCAATGTGCCTAGCACCGGTCTTAGCTACACCAGACTTCACAAAAACCTTTATTGTGGAATGTGATGCCTCAGGAAATGGAATTGGTGCAGTTTTAATGCAGGAAGGAAGACCCATTGCTTTGAAAGTCGTCCAATCAAAGGAAAGTATTTACAGAAACCTATTTATGAGAAGGAAATGTTAGCAATACTACATGCACTAAAGAAATGGCGAACTTACCTAATGAGAAGACACTTCAAGGTAAAAACTGATCATGATAGTCTTAAACACTTTTTGGAACAAAGACTATCGTCAGAAGAACAGCAAAAATGGGTCACAAAGATGTTGGGTTATGACTTTGAAATAATCTACACAAAAGGAAAGCTGAATGTTGTTGCAGATGCACTCTCAAGAAAGAATGAAGAGGTGGAAGCATTGCTTTGTGCCATTTCTATTATCCAACCAGATTGGATAACTGAAGCAAGAGATGAATGGAAGAAGGACAAAGATGTATGGACACTCATTCAAAAGTTGCAATAAGATCCTAGTACATCTGATACATTTAGTTGGAAAAATGATTCCTTATGGTACAAAGATCGCTTATATCTTTGTAAGAATTCCCAACTAAAACAAAAGATTCTTCTGGAATTGCACACTTCTCCTTTAGGAGGACACTCGGGATTTTAAAAAACTTACCACAGGGTGAAGAAAGAATTTTTTTGGGATGGCCTTAAATCTGATATTCAAAAGTTTGTGGCAGAATGTTTGGTTTGCCAGCAGAATAAAGTGGAAACAATTAAGACCCCGGAACTTCTACAACCTTTATCCATTCCAAGTCAACGTTGGGAGGAGATTTCAATGGATTTTATCACAGGTTTACCTAAGTCCGAAGGAAAGAGTGTCATCATGGTGTTAGTTGATAGACTTACCAAGTATGCACACTTTTGTGCATTATCTCATCCATTTAAAGCAAGTACAGTTGCTACTACATTTATGGACAGAATTCCAAAGCTACATGGAAGCCCAAGGGTTATTGTGAGCGACAGAGATCCCATTTTTACTGGAAATTTTTGGACGGAGTTATTTTCTTGTTTGGGTACTCAATTAGTTCATAGCTCATCTTATCATCCTCAATCTGATGGTCAAACTGAGATAGTAAATAAATGTTTGGAAGGATATCTTCGTTGTTTTGTATCTGATAAACAAACACAATAGGTCAAGTGGTTACCTCTTGCTGAATGGTGGTATAACACTTCCTTCCATACTGCAGCAAAAATGACCCCATTTATGGCACTTTATGGATATCATCCACCATCCATCACATCATCTTTAAGGGAAAATTCGAAGGTTCAAGCAGTGGAAGATCACATCGAGCATCGGCAAGAAGTTCTCCAACTCTTAAAGGATAACCTGAATTTGGCACAAAATCGAATGAAACAACAGGCAGATCAACATCGTAGCGAGAGAAGTTTTGATGTAGGAGATTGGATATTTTTACGGCTACAACCATACAAACAAATGTCCCTCAAGCAAGCAAAGAAGGATAATAAATTATCGCCAAAGTACTATGGTCCTTACAAGGTGTTGCAAAAGATTGGTACTATGGCATACAAATTGGAGCTTCCTGCTTCTTCGCGAGTACATCCCGTTTTCCATGTTTCATGCTTAAAGAAGGTTATAGGTGAAAATCTTCCAGTTCAAACAATATTTCCAGAACTTGATGAGGAAGGAAAAATCATATTGGAACCTGAAGCGGTCATGGAAAAAAGAACTCGACAGCTACGGAATCGATCAATTTCAGAGTATCTCATCAAGTGGAAGAACTTACCCACTGAAGATTCTACATGGGAGGATGAGAATTTTATACAGAAGCACCCGAAGCTACTCAAGTGTTGAGGACAACACTTTTTTGAAGGAGAGGGGCATGTTAGGTCCCTATATCACTGGTATAGCCCCTTATTATTGTTAGTGTAAACCCCTTATTGTTATTATTGTACCCTTGTAACCCCCATTTTGTTATTATTGTGCCCTTAAATTATTATTGTTAGGTCGGCTAGGATTACATTGTGGCCCACTAGGATTACATTATAGCCCCATGGACTCCTATATATAGAAAGGAGGTTTTGTAAATTGTATCATCCAAGAATTGTTCATTTATGTAATGTATTGGAGGTTTCCCCCTCGAAGTAGCTTATTTCTAAGGCGTTGATATCTCTTTTCTTCTATTTTTGTTTGGTTACTCAACAATATTAGAATCTCCTCTTCCGAGAACCTTTTTTGGTGCACTATTTCAAAGAAGAAATTTACCATCCTTGTTTTTCTTTAGAGACATAAAAATGCTCTTATATCTATACATGTGATGAGAGGATTCATTGTCTATGTACCATTCATATTCTTCTTCAAATGAGCACAGAGAAATGCCACACCTTAATTTTTTTTCTTCCATTTGCTTAATATGAGGTGTTGGCAGATTCATATTTTGTAGGCATTTTGATAATAAATTCCTTGCATGGTTGCTTGATTTTTAAAGAATCTAATTGTTGTCTATATTGACCTATTTTCTTGTTCCTGCATTGTTTTGCTACATGCCTAAAATTGTTACAAGTATAACATTTCACGTGACCAGAGAAGGGAGAAAAGTAATCATAATATTTTTTTTTCATATTCCATTTTTGCAATCAATGGCTTTGTGACCAAATTTTTTTCGAGAAAAAAAACATCCCTTAAACAAAACTTGAGTATCTCAGATTTGATGGCCTTCCTGTGTAATTGGCTACAAAGTGTGCAAAAGTATGGTAGATAAAAAATTTAACATTATTCTCTAGAGGAAAAAATGCATTAGGAGAAAATCATTTCCTTTGAAAAGTGACTCTTCTTGTTTGTTGGTTTGGTTGACCTTTTGATTCTTTAACAAATTTTTCATTGTTAACCTGAATATTGCTTGCACAATCTTATGAACTGGATTCTCCTTTCTTAGTTTCATGAAAACCAAACCAAATTTAATTGAGGGATATTTTTAACTGTTAATAAGGTTATATCATATCTTTGAGTTAATTTGAAATCTCAAATGTTTATCTTTTTCTGCTAACTTACCTTCTAGAATACTCACCTCAACCTATTTTTCTATTTTATTTTCTAGCTCAGTTATCAACTCGATGATCTCTCCCTTAAGTGCATTTTCATGATCTTGAAATACTTGAAGTATCTCCTCATATCGCTTGTTTGACTTTTCAAGATCATATTTGAGAGATAATATTTTCTTCTAGTCCTTTACAATAATTTGTTCTTTCTCTAAGCTCTTAGACTGTTGGATATTCTTCATTTCTTGTTGCCTCTTGCAAATTTCCAATTTTATTTCTTAATGATGCTACTTCATCCTCCAAACTTTGATACTAATCTTCCCTTTCCTTATACTACTTTTTAATTCATTCTTCAACTTTATTTCGTTCTTTCAATTGGGTTTTTAATGTGAAAATATCTTATTTGTAGGCACACTCCTTTTCATCAAACAATTGCAATAAATTTTGCTAATCTCTATTTTCATCTATGAGCATTTTAATATTTGCATCTAGGGCCATTATTTTTTAATCTGTTTTCTTTTTATAATGATTATTTTCAATTATGCTCGTGAGATAATTTTCAATTAACTCATTATCATCATAACTACATGACAAAGGGAATGGAAAATATTTTATACAATTTTCATCATGTCTACTATTAAAAAAAAAAACCTAATGATTCGTAGTAACTATTCACTAATGATTCCTAGTAAAAAAATCCTAATGATTCCTAGTAAAAGAAAACCTAATGATTCACTAGCTTCCTCATTATTGATCAAAACTAAATAGGGAGTTATTGAAGTTGAATATTTGTTGACATCTATAATGGCCACTCCATCTGATATATCGTTTTCAATGCCATAATTTTATTGAACTGACTTCTTACTTTGAGTTTACTTATTCTTTTGTTTTTTTCCCATAGTTCCTAATCCACTCTCATGTGGTTAAGCTTGTATTAGAGTGACCTTATCTCATAACAATTGTCAGGAAAAATACTAAGTTGGCGATGGACAAGGGTGGGTAGGGGGGAGGGGGTGAGGGGTGAATCAATATTTTTAATTTACTTTAACTTTCAATTTTACATTTAAAATTTTGTATGATACTATTATTCATGAAACCTGTGTGTGTACACCACTTTAGTGAATTAAACCCACAAATGTCTATATTAATCATTTTTTATAACATTCATGAGTGATTTAACTTAACCATTGCATCATTAGTTATTTATTTATTCATTATGAAATATCTAGGAGTAGTAAAGAGTAGATAAATCATCAAAAAATAAGAAACACATTAATTTATATGGACACTAAGATTTTAGGTGGAAACCCAATGTGGGAGAAAACCATATTTGTTGTCATCTTTGTATTATTCTTTTATTATATATAAATTATTCTTTAAATTTTTTTATTGGTGTAGACTCTTACTAGCACGTAGCATCCTACCTATAGGGGGCTACAACCTCCAATAGTTCTCCAACACCCATTGGAAAGGAGCTACTACCCGCTGATCTCGTTTACAAATTTCTAATTGAAGGGAGATCCTACCCCCTAATATCGTTTACCAGCTCCAACCATAAGGGAGATCCTACCCCCTCATTGAAATATACAACCCTCAACACCCTATAGACCACATTTCATAATATTTCATACTAGATCCACCTATCTCAAATACACGTAAAATCTCACAAGCCACCTTGCATCAAATTTTCATACTCGACCCACACCCAACATTGTGCTCAATACTAAGATACCCAATTGAATAGTAAATCACATAATCTAGTATAAAGTCATTAAATCACCATTAAACTGAATCAATAAATAAATTGAACCACTGAATACTAAACCAATCCAAAGCTACCACTCGACCTATAACTGATCAAATCAAGACCAATCAACCATTCAAGCTAACATCTAACCATTCATTGATTAATCATATTGTTAAATAACAAGCATTCATCACAGAAGTAATGTGCAGTCATTTTAAACATTTATCAAATTGACTTCATTATATATACGTGATTTCTTTGAAGCAAGCCTGCATATATATGTCCTTCCTTTGCAAAAAAAATTGTGTACAAATATCAATTCACCAAATACTGATTACAATGAAACTGAATCACTAAACCATTACAAATTTTTAATCAATGTGACATCCAATCATAGATATATCAATACTGAATCACTAAATACCCAATCAAAAGTATGCAACATCGTCATTGATCCACACACTATTCCATAACGAAGTCAATCAAATTCACACTTTCAAATACAGACCATTCTGATAAAGACATCATTGACCAACAACAATAAAGAAAAACAAAATTCATCTACTATTATCATGAAGCAACAAATCAAACCATATATTCGTGACTTCAATTGACCAGATATGCATATATATGCACTTACCATGGATAAAACCCACATAGATATTTAAAAATATTTATAAAAAAAACCCAAATCAAGAAGCAATCTAAAACATATTATTTCATAATATATATATGATTACTGCAAGGCATATCCACATATGTACATGACTATCTGGGAGCAACAAGTTATATAGTTATTAAATTAATGAATCATAACTTCGTTGCAAACATAACATATCTCCAACCCAAATCTTAGTGCACATAATATCAAAGTCACATATCCATCCAAACACATTCATATCATATCATCACTATAACCATAGACCTTGCATTGTGAGTTATCAAACATAAATAGATCAAGAAAGTACACCCATTACAGGGAAAATTTTAAGGATGGGAAATTATTTTGAATTTTAAAACATTGGCGAATCTCACTAGTCCCTAATATGCAAACTATAAAATGTTTATTGATATATTTGTAAAATTATTCAAATTTATAATGATTTTCTATATAATATGTATATAATGTTGGTGATTTTTAAATTAAAATAATTTTATATTGTAAAATTTAGGCAAATCATTTTTACAAAAAATGGAAATTGGCGAATCTTGTTTTTGGAAAAAACATGGAAAATTAGCCCACCTGCGAATATTAGCCCTAAAATTTTCCACGATGCATTAGTCTTCAATGTACTTTCATATATATCATATTTTATCAATCTCCTTTCTCCATGGTACACACATGTTCCATATCATATCACACATGAATATTCTTGAATATCATATCAGATCACACAAGTTCATGAATATCATATCACACATGTTCCTTGATCTCCATATCCTTATATTGATTTTTCCATTTATAATACCAGACAAAAATCCTCTATTAATGTTGATGGTATTCTCTACATGTTTTCAGCAAAATGCTATGGTAATTTACCATGGTAATAGCTCATCATTTCCTATTTTCCATGGTTTGAATTATGTACATGACTTTGTTTCACAGAACCTGAGTATGTATGTGACTCTTCTTGAGAGGGTCGCGTATTCTTTTCAAATTTCACATTTTTCATGCATCCTATGACTGAGCTTCCAATTCTCTTCGATATCATTTGTAATATTTCTACCATCAAACATGTTCTCTACAATAGTTCCATAATCATCATATAATAACCATGTTAACATGAAGGATATATTTTTCAAGAAGGTTTCCATCAAGAATAACACATCAACCATAGTTCCAACACTCTCAACCTTATGAATAAACTTCCTCTTGCTATTCATCATCATCATAACTCAGTTCCTCTTGAGCTTACCGATTCTCCCTAATCCTTGGCACATGTTCAGCTCCATGGTACTAAGTACCTACAATTTCATACTCACTCAAATATTTAGACAAAAATACATTAATTTCTTCCCCATCATTTCATGTTGCTGAAATTCCTTCCTTCTATTGAACTAAGCACATCATCATTTCAACATCTTCATCATCCTCTCCTAGGACTCGTCCTTTCTCTGGTTCATAGAAGAAAACTTCCACTTTTCCATACTCAACAAATTTGAGTTATTATTTCACTAATCAAGTGTTCATGTTGTGCTTCAACCTCATTTGTAATAGATTCCACTTCATTTTCTTCCTCCTTTCTATTATTTAACTATTCTCTAGGCTTCAAAAACAATATTATCTTGTTGTCTTTCATTTACACACTCTATCCATGCCTTCAATTTTCAAGAGCCTTTAATGGATGCTCTTATTCCTTACTTGTAAAGCCTTCATCCACACATAATTTGTTAATTTCAGAAACATACATCTCTTTGTCCTCCTCTTCTATCAACAATACCTCCTTTTGGTTCAAACTCTTTTCAAAGTCCATGAGACTTTCCACCAGTATCCTCTCTTTTTCTTCAAGAAGTGGTCTGCAGAAATTAAGTACTCCTTCCACAGGCTTATTTTTTATGGTATTTTCTTCTTCTATCTAGGCGTTCATCAATGGCGTCATCTTTTTCTTTCATAGCTCTATGGATTTTGGGGAGTTCCTCTTAAAAGTATGTTTTTTAAGAAATAATCCATCATCAGGTTTCATATTTAGCCTTATTCCCTCACGTATAGTAGCTGCATTAGGAGATTAAGTTGTGCCTTCAAATCAATTATATCATTTTCAAATTCCTTCTAGTTTAGTTTCCTCATGGAATTTTTATTTGCATCCTTCTCCCGTATAGTATGGATTTTACTCGACCCTTCATTAGGAACAAAAATGGTCACCTTCTTCCTTATTTTCATATTCTCTTCCATGTTCAAAATGAGCTAAAACCTTGCCCTGTAACAAGCCTCACCTCACTTGTTATTCGAACACCCCACCTAGTCTTGGTTATTGGTGTTCCTATGGTTTCCTCCTCTGGAACTTCTTGAGCACTCTTTACTCCTCTCTGGCTATTTATCCTCTTTTCACCTTTTCAGAAATTCTCTTATTCTCTTCTATCTAAGGGCTTCCTCTATCTACGTATTCCTTCCAACCTCAACTAGATTATTTATTTCTATGTGCATCTTCTTAGCTGCAATGGTTTTCTTCTACCAGAGTCTTTGAGAAAATAAATGGTCTCTCCTCAACCTATATCATCTCCTTTTTGTGAGCAAAGCTTGCATGCTCACATTTATTTTCATAGAATCTCTAGTTGTATATGTTGCTACCTTCACTCAAAAATTCCTTAGCCAAACATAAAACATAAAACCAATTATACCTATATGGTTCTCCTCCTATCATATTTCCATATCTCAGTTCTCCTAGTCCATCCTCTGGATGGTACTCTTCTATCTATTTCAATTTTTTGAATTGGATGGAATTCTCCCTAGATTTTTTCAATCCTCTTTTAGGTTTTCTCTTGTCTATGATATATACTACCTCTTTTAGAATATCTTCTGGTTAGGTATCTGTTATCTCTACCTCTATGACTTTATTTCTAAACCATGTCTTTACAAATGACCAAACTATTAGTTTCCATTGAAATAAAGAGTATAATCATTACTTCTATGGTCTATTGTATTCTCATATTTAGTGGTTTTAATATTTGTTATTTCATCCCTTTGTCGAAAAAATCTCCACCAAGATCACCTTTCCCTGTAGTTGTAACCACCCCATCCCCACATTTACCAAATTTCATTGGTCTAACAGGGTAAACATGAGATCAAGAGTTACTATGACATGAATCATCCTCCAATATCTATTTATGGAAGTGGGGTCGAAAAATGAGACTTACTAACCACAACCTAACGTCCTACAAGGCTTATAGGATACTCAGAGGTTAGAAAACCACCCTAGGTGACCCAACACTGAGTTGTACTAATTTTTTAGGTACTTGACTCCCAACCACATGTAAAATCATATATGAGTGCAATTTTGACCCTCCAACTACATTCAAAATACTTCCTTCATGTGGTTACAACCCAAATTCTCTAGTTCAGAGGGTGCAATCCTAAGATCTTAAACATAATTATAGGAAAGGCTCTAAACTACTACCCAGAATTTCCTACGACTTTTCCATACTGATAAATGAGTTGACTACAATGCTAATCATGCAAAAATTTAACAAGTACTTAACCTAACGAGTCCTAACCATGACAATGATTCCATCAAACACATAGTGAACATGTAATATATAGTTCGTGAATGCATATCTAAACATAGGAAATGAAACTTATCTGAATATCACCAAGAAGGCATAGCTTGAGTACATTGAAAATCCATGCTTATAACTAGCACATAACCATATCAATAACCATGAAATAACAACCATCAAATCACGATAATAAAAATTACAATTTCTTATAGATTACACTAGCAAGATAACTCTTATTAGCTTCTGAAAAATCCAACCATGTAAGGGATTTCCACATATAACCTCAACATATATTGGGTTGAACCAAATATCTCTTTAAACCAATCACTTGCGTGTCATATTCCAAGAATGAATGTGGGATCTCAAGACATAAACAACCATGGATTCTTGAATTTTAAACCACCTCCACCCTTAGGATATCCCAATCCCACCAATATTGATCAACAGATCACTAAGCTCCAAAACAAGCTTGGATGCCTCAAAGTTTCTTCACCAATACCTTGAGGAATTTTCATGTCTTTTCCCACCTGTCAGGGGATTTCGAGAGATTAAACCACCTCTACACACAACCCTTGGGAATTTTCCTAAAACCATCTCACTGGGTTCCAAAACCCTCTCACAATATAAAGCTCAACTAAGAAAATAATCCCATCACACCATTACAATCTAGAAATGGAAAGACAATTCTGAAACGACTATCAAACTATACAAAACCCATGACAATGATAACAAATGAACCAAATGAACAAATTCATGCACCATGCATTAACAGCTTAGGTAGGAAATCACACATCCAACCTTTTACCTATAAACCCTCCTATTGAGACTCCTTGGTCAAACCTTCCTTCCTTGTCATGTGCTATTTTTTCCTTCCCCTTTTTTCCTTATATTTCATTCTTTCTTTCTCCTCTTGGTGACATTTTCTCTCTAAAATTAAATCTAAAGAAAAGTTGACAAAAGGATGTGAACTGATGACTTGAGCCTTTTTATTATTGAGGCCTATATTCTCTTCATTTTCATTTATTTTTCCTTCAATTTCCTTCTCCTGCAATTTTTCTACCCTTCATCTGTCTTTTCTCATATTTCCTTTATTTTCCTAAATAAATGTCAATTAATTCCTATTTTCCTTTTTCAATGCATTTTCGAAATTCCTTATCCATAACTAACTAAAATGACACCCACCTAGACGTTTTTCCCAACATTCCACCTGCAATATGTGTCCCATGACCTTTATCTTATTCTTTTCCGTTTATTAACTTTATTACACATAATTTAACCTGAGACTGTTACAACATTATTCCTCAATCTGCATCTATGATTTGTAGGCCTCTGATACCACACGATAGCAGGCCTCTCTCATGGATTTCTTTTTCTTTCCCCATAATCTCTTAGAAATTTTTTATTCCTCCCTTAGAAGCCGCAAATTCCATTTGTCATTTTGGCCCTTCTAACAAACACGCATTTCTTCCCTTAAAACACCATTTCTTTTAGGAAAACCTCCCAGCTCATTGCAATGACTTCCTATTAAACTAAAATCTTGTCTCTTTATATTTGTGTTAATCTATTTTCATTGAAAGGGATAGTTTCCCTCTTATTCTCCTTCCTCATGAGGTGGTGATGAGTTCTTATTCCACCATTGGAAGCATCAAGCCTCCAGTATGTCCTCCCTTTTTAAAATATAATGCATAATGTTATAGGTTCTCCCAAAAAAGTAGGGGTTAACTATAATTTGAAGCGGACTTATATTGCACTTGGAAATTGATTGGTACCATAAAAAATTGAGGTCAAGTACTTTTCCCACATTCTTATATCCATGATGTTGGACTCTCTTCCAAAGTTGACTGGCCAGCTGTTGAGAATTTGGTAGGGCATTGTTTAATTCAATTCTCTTACTTGATAAATTCTTGTGTTATACTTGTTATGATTCTATTACTTAAATATTATCTTCACTAGCTTATAATGTCTTTCATCAAGTCAATTATCAAAACACAAGAGACACGGAATTTCGTCTCTTCAAGCCATAGCCAAAACGTCTCCCTCTGGGAGAGGAAAATCTGAAATTAATTCTTCTTCTAGATATTCAATTGACAAGTACCATGACCATGACGTAGATCCTTGACCCAGAATTCCTCCAAGACCTTGTCATTTCTCCAATCGACCTCTTATGTTGATCTTAATTTCTTTGCATTGTACTGCACCAGTATTAGAAAAAATCATTCCCTGACCTTAATATGGCCTTTCCTCCTCCTCTATGTTCAATCTCATATGATATCGCTTTTGATCCTTCCTTCCCACCAAGTCTTTTGTATCTATCTTGATGTGGACATTCTTCTTTACACACTATATGGTCACCCTCCTTTCACATTGTATAGAGGACCTACTTCCACTAAGTAGCCCTTGGCCTATCTGAAGAACATGAGACAGATATATGTGCTTCTCAACAGTCACAATATTTGAACCAATAACTGTACTTGAATTTTCTATGATGGCTTATATTCTCACACATGTTTACATTTGATTATAGTACTTGACCAAGATTTTCATGACCCAAACATAGATCTATTGTTTCAGGAATATGCTTCATCTTATATTCATTGAGATATTATTCTTCACTAGCCTCACTTTTGCAATATTGACACTTCTCTTCGTTGTATTTTCCATTATTCTATACCCAACATCGAAGACCTTTCCACACATTGAAATCACAGACTTGTTTTGAATTTTCCCCCTACAATCTAGCCTGACAATCTCAGAGATATTCACGCTTCTGTTCTGTTGGAAGACAAGGTGCCTAAGCATCTATTTATAGTGGTTTGACCCTATTATTTAGCCGACCTTTGCTAGTGAACTAATGTCACTATTTTCTTATGAGAGGACATTACAAGGAGTGTCTTCCAACTTCTTCTACGGTGATTTCAAGCACTGTCATGAAAGGATCTTGAGGCATTCCTTTTACATCAATAATTTTCCTTTGAAATTGTAATTACATTTCATATATATGACTCTAAATTCTACATTTATGACAAGATGAAAATCCCTAAATAGATCAAGAAAATGTATTTTACCTATAATAAAAACTCCTTGCCCATGAAACCCATGATGCAAGTATTAAAAGATACATTTTATCATATTTTTCTTCTTCATTACAAAATTCATAATTCAAGACATTGTAAAGACCTAACGTAGTTATGATTTCCAACACAAACTACCCTTCAAACACCTACTTCGGTTTTACCTTACCTCCAAACATAGTCAATTATATATTAGCTCGATTGGGACTTTACTTAGCAACCTACTAGAGGTAGATTTGATTATTCAAAGTTGAATTCATTTTGGACTCGCCCTCACTTGGAGAATTAGGCCAACTCTAACATAGACTATTGATGGATTTGATCAGTTATTCTTGGTGATTTTCATATTACAGTCTCTCAACTTCAAACATATATGTTTTGGAGTTGATCATTCCCATTATTTATCTATGAGGTGCAATAGAACTAAAAATCCACCGCTTATTTCCATGGCCCATTTTGATTATTATATGGTCTTATTGCACTCATTATTCAAACTCATAAGTACATATGCCACGTCATAATTTCAAACCCAATATTCCACCCATTTCAAAGAGACAACATGAGACTCATAATACAATAATTAAATCCTTGCCTCCTTGATTAGATAACAAATATAAGCATAGACTAAACGAGGACATACAAATGCATGGCTTCTCCTTTAAATTTTTATTTAGAAATACACATCTCTAAGATGATTTCATGCTCTCTCACTAAATTGTAAATCAAATGAACTAAAAGGACCAAGATTATATGCAGAATACTCACATATATATACTTAGATATGTTGCATAACCTCATAACTTTTCATTATTAAAACAATTATGTACACGAAAGTTACAGACCACCTATATGAATTATTGCTCGTAATACACTCAGATTTGTACCCCATCTCCTACACACACACAACTTCAGAAATAATATTTTTCAAAAAATATCTATACATAAAAAGAGAAATTGGAGATCTTTCTAGGAGACAAAAACTACTATATTCCTAATTATCCACTTGTTCCCATGGAAAAGGCTCATTTGGCTAGCCACTAAAACATCTTAACCATTTATCGTACTAACCAAAACTATTTATATTGAGCCACATGGATATGGTAACAACCTAGATTCCAACTACAATTTCCTAAGTCATGAAAAAATACAAATATTATTCTGGAATCTACATTGCTCCATTTGGGCCATAAACAAAATAATTTTCCTAGGGTGATGCTTTTGCATCACTTGATATTAGTGAATTCGATAATGATTTTCAATAGGGAAATATTTAGGTTTAAAATGGGCCTCCTCAGGAAATTATAAAATAATGGTGGAAATAATAAAATAGATTAAATCACATCATCAAAAATAGAGGGAGAAAAAACTACTTTTTTAACTCATATTTTCAACTTATCTCCCTATGGGCTTACTCAAATGTCAAGAGGGAAAGCTAGTTGGATGCATAATTTGATTCCTCATCCAAGGAGTACCCATGTTGCATAATTTTGACAAACCCTTCTATGCTTTTGATTGCAATCAAAAAATTTTCATGTATTTCTTATTTTTCTTGTAGGAGGGTCCCTCGAAAGTATGCAACATGGGAACTCCTTCGATGAGGAATTAAAATTTTCATCCAACGAGTACTCCTACTTGAAATTTGAGTAAAATATTAGGGAGATATGTTGAAAAAGTAGTTTTATTATTTTATTATTTTTAAATCTTTTTACTTTTTTACTCCAAAAATTGTGAGTCATCCCCTATAGATGACATCATCATCTTGAATCCTATTGGTTCCTATAAGTTTTTTTTTGGTTGTACATATTTCTCACAAGGCCAATTTTAACGTCAAAATTCCTCTAATGTGTATTGCTGGATGATGATATTTTTTTTTGGAGAAAAATTATCACCCTGTAGTGTTTTTCTAAATTGGTTCACTAAGATGAGATGTTCATTTTTCTCTAAAAACCATTGAATTTTATTTTCTAGACAAGGTAGTGTAATAAAGTAACATTGCAGTGAGTATGCACTTTGAATGCATGTGTTAGAATTTTATTTAAACGGGTAGTGTATATCATAGTTGTCACCAACCTAGGTGTGTTTTTTATCATCAACAAACCAAAATCATGATAAGAATAATACTTGTTATTTTTAGATGTTGGTTTGAAGGGAGGCTCTGTTCATCCTTGCAATTTGAGTTCAGCTCCACATGTTTCAAATTACTTTTCCTCACCATGTTGCATGTAATACAAGAAGTATTTAGAATAGAATGATGACAAATGGTCTCAGTAATAGATTATTTCTTAATCAAATACACAAGTTATGCAATGATGGATATTGATTGTCCATGGAGGGAGAGGAACACATACTCATATTTTTCAAGGGATTTTGACACAGAGAAAACCTATGAGAGTTCATTTCCAAAAAATTGAGATGAGGGTTTTCAAAACTGTTCTGAGATAAGAAAGCCCACAATGAATCCCTCAACCTAGATAAATGATATTTTATGAGACAAAAAATAAATCCATAATCGAATAGAGATATGTTAAGGTTCTTATGATTAACTTGATAAGCCTTTTCCATCTTAGAGAAACTCTTATGAAGATAAAATTTAGTTTAAACCCCATAATTACCATAACGATATGTACATGATATAATAAAACCCATACATATATACCCTCTTAAGCTAAAAATTTCCTCACAAAGTATAATAGGTCATTCCATTTCGGATTTAAAAAATTAATAGACATACCTTTTAAATCAAAGGTGAAATCTCCTAAAATCAAAATTCTCCCACTGGATTCTTTGCACTGGGAAATTCTTAACTGTTGTTTGCCCTGAGTTAAGAGAGAGGTCACTTCATGTGTGAAGCTTTCATTGACGTGAATTTCAACATCACCCAGTGTGGCCTTCCAACCTTTTAATGCCACTTAAAAGATATAATAACATCAAAATAGTAGCCTTGGAACTTTTGAATGAAGTCCCACCACCCCCTTCTTGAAATAATATCTTGTATTCGTCAGATGCTTCTATGCTTTCATATCCATTGGGTTATATTCTAACAATGGGGACCATGGTGAGGTTTTTGAGTAAATTCTAGGACAACCCTATCTAGGAAAGGTATCATAATTCTATTTTATGATTTGAGAACCTCACAAGCACAACATTCATACGAAAGAGGAAAATGGAGTGTGAGAATGAGGACGAGAGGATAGAAGCTTCAGGATGTCATAGGGGGACTACATAGGCTTAAATTCCACCATAAATGGCCATCATCCGTGATAATTTGATCAATTGAGCAGAGTCAAGGTATCATCATATGGAATTCCCAACAAAATAGAGAATGTAGAGGTCATCACAAAGATATATTATATTCAACCCATATCTTTTCACTTATTCATTCAATTAAATTACATACAAGTACTAACCCCTAAGGCTTGAATTTCATGTGCGACATAAATATTATGATATTGCCATATCAAATAGGAGTTAGTATAAAGAGGTCATATAATAGTTTTTTCCAAATTCAACCACGATGATAATCATTACCCAAGTGCCAATAATGTTAAGAAAAATGATAAGACTTTGGTTATCATTACGCACACAAACATACCAAGGTATATAACGAATGTAAAATATGGAATAATATAATATAAAAAAAATTATTACAAGGGTATTACAAGCTCCAAACATATCCTACAAGAGTATTATGAAACCAGTTTTTAAACAAAAAAATGCAGAAGATAACCATGAACGTGTATTTATATTTTCCACAATGAAACAAGTTGTCAATAAATGGAAACTAAATTGAAACACTTTGATAGAAATAGAGTTAAACCAGATTCATGAGATAATTGATCAAAGGAGGAAGTGATCTCAGTAAGGCGTTGAAATAGAAATAGTAATCATTTTATCAAATTATGTGTGATAGGTCAAAATTTCACACATTTGAAAAATGGTGGAAAGAGACTCATCAAGCAAAGTTGCTAAGGTCATGAGCTTTATGGAAATAAAGGGTTATAGAAGAGGATAATCCAAGCACCATACACCGAATCAATGGAAAACCACCCAATACCAATAGATTCAGACATATAATCCAAAGATGAAAATAAAATATGATCCTAAGACATGGTCAAATGTCGAAAAACAAGAAGCACAAAAACTCTATAATGGAGATATGAGAAACCATTGATCAATCATGTGCAATTAGAAAGGCTAATTTTCAAAATTTATAATGGGGTGGGGGGAGGGGGAAGGGGGCTTAATTTTGTTCAAAATGTAGAGGGGTTGTTGTTGGGCCAAAAAGGCCTCTTGAAAGGCAGAAGAGAGTGATAGCTACAATGGTTGCATTCACTTACAGTGGTATGTTTGAAAACCTTCAAAACCACTACCACCATTCCTCTCAATCATGGTGGATATATAGACCACCAATTAAATACTCTCTTCTCAAAATCATTTCACTTCATTAGTGAAAGATGAATTGAACCTTTCTCTGATAATTTGATAATTTGTTTTTTACTCTAATATCAATAATGAATACAGGAGGTAACCAAACTCCTACAATAATTATTATTGACAATATTACAATGTAATACAAGAGGAGAATCCAAGCACCATACACCTAATTAATGGAAAACCACCGAATACGAAGAGATTGAGACATATAATCCAAAGATGAAAATAAACTATGATGCTAAGACATGGTCAAATATCGAAAACCAAGAAGCACAAAAAACTTTATGATGGAGATATGAGAAACCATTGACCAATCATGTGCAATTAGAAAGGATAATTTTCAAAATTTATAATGTGGGGGGGGGGGGGAGGTGTGTGGGGGTTGGTGGCTTAATTTTGTTCAAAATGTAGAGGGGTTGTTGGTGGGCCAAAACGGCCCCTTGAAAGGCAGAAGAGAGAAATAGCTACAATGGTTGTACTCACTTATACTGGTATGTTTGAAAACCCTCAAAACCACTACCACCATTCCTCTCAATCATGGTGGCTTTATAAACCACCAATTAACTACTCTCTTCTCAAAATCATTTCACTTCATTAGTGAAAGATGACTCGAACCTTCCTGAGATAATTCGATAAGTTTTTTTTTACTCTAATATCAATAATGAACAAAGGAGGTAACCAAACACCTAGAATAATTATTATTGACAATATTACAATGTAATACACCATAATAGAGCTACATTGCTCTACATCTAATTCATTGAATTACTTGAGGATACACCGTTAAATAGACCCAAAAGCCTACAATAATTATTATTGACAATATTACAATGTAATACACCATAATGGAGCTACAATGCTCTAACTCTAATTCATAGATAATCTTCTAGTAAGATAATTTAGAATTCTCTAGAAAGATCATAGAGAATCCTCTAGAAAGATATTTAGAATGATCCCATTAACTATTTCTAAAATTAAAACTTACAAGAACTACTAGAAAATACTAGCTAGCCTAAAGTAACCAAGAGTAGTTAGCACATTCCAACAATAATTTAGTAGTTGCATCAATACAAAACAATACAAAGTTTTATACTTTTTGTATTTTTAATAAATATTTTTAGTAGTATTATAAATATTTTAAACAAATTTATCAAATATTATGACAAAAAGAATTTCCATTAGACTTTGTTAAAGATGTAAGTTATATATATAATTTGGATTTTTTTTGTTTACTAGTTTATGTAAGTCCTAAAATAATGCATGACTAACATGTACTTTGAGTAGCTAGCACTTTGGGCCACACCAACCCTTAATATGGTTGGGAAAATCCAATGTATAACCTTTAAACCACATCATGCTTTAAGAGAACACAAGTTAAAAAAAATTCATTTTCAATTTCAAATGCTTAAATTATTAACAAATAATTAATATTATTTTTTTCTACTTATTTATTTACTAATATTATTACACTAAGTTCATTCCTCATTTACTCATTATCTTTATTTCATGTAATTAGTAATGAAACATTTACCTACTCCATAAAGAGATTGCTAGATATATCTTTAACCTTCTATAATTTTGTAAAAAATATTACATAGCTAACCTAACAAAAATATATGACGATTTTTACTTTTAACTGAAAAATAATATTCACACGTGCTCAAAATTAAATCACAAGACATGTTGGATCAAACTTTCCTACTACATCCTTCCACCACATCCTTGAAATCACAAGACATGTTGGATCAAACTTTCCTACTACATCCTTCCACCACATCCTTGATACTTAAGAAAAAATAAGTGATTACATTGTTAGTAAACATGAAACATGAAGATATTAATAGTGTTACCCAACTTCCTCTTTCATGTATTCCGAAAGCGACTTGTTTCGTGTTATTGGAAGTTGGTGGAATATCGAACATAGTACTGTGAAACGTCGCTCAAACCCTTCATCGGTGGCAGAAATTCAGACGAGCAATAATTGGATGCACCGTGAAAGACATTTATGCTTTGCTATTCGTAGGAATATTGAAAGTAGTACCTCACATACATCCATCCACGCAGTATCCCGCAAGCAAATTTGATTTTATTCTTTTTGTCGGGTTATTATATAAAATATAACTAGAAAATATAAAGATTTTACGTGATGTAACTATTGGAGTTATTGTTTCGAGTTTTTGGTACAAATTTGGTAAACAATTTCTTTTTTAATTTTAAATTTTGTTGTTTAAAATTGGTTTTTAATTATATATAAATTTAATATTTTGAAAACTTTTTGGGGAATTTTGATGGTAAGGAATTCATTCCACCACAATTTCAACTTAGGATTCCAACCAATCATTAGGCAAATTAAAACCAAAAAATCCAACTAAAAATAGCCAGCAGAACTAAAAGTAACCGAAAAGCATGCTTAAACATCCTTCGTGCGCGTTTTGTCTGCTCTTGATCGTTCGACGCGGGGCTGCCATCTTTTTCAATAACATTAGCCTCTCAAAGAATCGTACGAATGTACTGTTCTTTGTTCAACTCACATTGTTATCACCATCGACGTGGATCAATGTGGAGTCGCGTTGCTGTCTCACTACTCATAGGAATCTAAATTAGATATTTGGATAAGCATAGAACTCCACTTCTTCTTCTTCTTGTCATGTACATAGAACTCCACTCTAAAACATCTTTACATAATTGGATAAGCATGCACTTCCCATTATTGCCTTGTAGGTAAAACTTCACTGAATGATAGCATGTCCATTGGCCTCTAGGTGAGGTTTAATGTCCATAGACTCACCAGGACATTAATAAATGCAGTTTACATAAATTGAATAGGCACATATCATATAGATATATTTTAGGAAAATGACAATTAGTAAAGTTTGGAAGATCAGCAAATCACAATTGATTATGGTTAATGAAAATTTAAAGGTATTTATAATAATAAGATTTATAATAATCTGAATTCAATTCAATTTCTTATGGATTCATAATCTATGATTTTTGAGAAGAAATTATGTACATAACTAAAAAGGATACATAAGTTTAAAATTGACTGATCAAACTTCTCATTATATTTACTATTGATGTCATTTATTATTCACACATTTTATATTATTTTAGATCCACATCTATTATAGGTGTAGAGGGATCAAATCTCTAAAAATGCAAATATTTTCTTAAATTACTACTAATAATAATAATATATTTAATTATATTTTTTACATAACATTATAACAAAGTTTATAAATGTCTTTAAAGATTTTAATATATCCATAAGATATGGTTTTTCTTTCTAAAGATTTATTTTATAAATATTTAATTAAAAGATTTTGGAGCAAGATTTTTTATTCTATGTATTGAATTTTATTGTAGTTTTTTTACATAAGTTTTGAGTGGACATTAATTTTTTATTTTTATTATTATTTTAATAGAAACTTGACATACTTACACATCCTCTCATATTGGGTTTTAAGCTCAATAAAAATTAAAAATTAAATAGGTCTGATATTAAGAAGATAAATATAAAGATATAAAGAAATTAATATTGAAAATCTCATTGGTATACATCAAAATAGAACTATATTATACTTGAAAATGGTGAAATTTTTCTCCAAATTTTCTCCATTAATACTTGGTTTTGGGGTGAATTTTGTGGTGAATTTTCTCCAGTAACGGTGAATTTTCTCGATTAATACTTGGGTCTAGGGTGAATTATGTGGTGAATTTTCTCCATTAATCTCGATTAATACTTGGGTCTAAGGTGAATTATGTGGTGAATTTTCTCCATTAATACTTGGGTCTGCGGTGAATTTTCTCGATTAATACTTGGGTCTGAGGTGAATTCTGTGGTGAAAAATTTCTCCATTAATACTTGTGTTTGCGGTGAATTTTCCCCATTAATATTTGGCTCTGCCGTGAATTTTCTCGATTAATACTTGGGTCTGCGGTGAATTTTTTGGGTGAAATTCTGTGGTGAAATACTGCTTGTGGTGAATTTCCTTGATTAAAGGTGAGTTTTTTTGCTAATATTCAGGTCCACACATTCCTTATCTTTTTCTAATACATATTTTCTCATATATTCACAAGTATGAATAAGTCACCACAACTACCAAAGATTACCAAAATTATACCTAGCACAGTTACTCTACAGAGCCTTTATGAGTATATAGAGTGTTTAGAGAAACATAGAGAAGAAAGAAAATTCAACCTACAAACCATGTTAGAAGCCATGCTAGAAAACAAATTTACATCTCCTGAAGACAAGATCCAAAAACAAATAGAAAATAAAATAGAACTATTGGAGAATTAAATGGAGGCAATGGAGACTAGGCTGCAGGTCATAGAAAAACAAAACCAAGATACAAACCAAACATCCTAGCAAGGAGATATTGATAATATAGAGAGTCTTAAAATGAAGGACATGACTAAAGAACTACAAAAAAAGGTTAACAACAGTCTCACCCTAAATAGTGGGACAGGTAAATTAGATATTAAACCAATTAAAGATGAAATGAAAAAATTGATCGAATTAGACCATGAGCGTAACAAAACGGCCTTGAACCTTATCATCATCGGTTTGAAAGAGGAGGTAGATGAGGATACTTTAGCCATAGCCTAGATAGAATTACATAATAGATTACAAATTGAAACCGCATGTCTCACAGAAGAAACAAGGGTAGGGAAATTAACTGAGAATAAAGGAAGGTTGATCTGAATAGAGGTGAGCTCCACTCACCATAAATATGACATACTTAGTAAAACCTCAAGTCTAAAAGGAACGAGAATATTTATAAACGAAGATCTCATTCCAGAAGATCAAGAAGAATTAAGAAAGGAGGTTCAAAAGGTAAAAGAAGCTAGGAAGGAAGGAAAATGGGTAATAATAAGAAATAGAAAAGCTGTTAGTCGAGATAGAAACCAAAAAGATAGTAATAAATAGCAATTCAACATGCTCCGAATTCTTTCCTGGAACTGTCGGGGCTTTCCATGGAACAAAGGCCCCAAGTTAAGTTGGATCTCAAATGATGTTGATATTATATTGCTTGTTAAAACTTGGGAGCACGAAGAATCTAAGGTCCCTAACATAGATGGCTTTGCAGTGTGGTCTACCTGGAACAAGCGATCCTCCCGTAGAGGCATTGAGGGCATAGCTTGCCACATTAAGAAGAAAATCTCCCCCCATGCTAGGATTTATAAAAACGACCCTTACAACCAATATAGTTAGATTGAGATTGCTGACATTAATGATAAAAAGACCTATATAGCAATCTGTTATTTTCCCCCCATTAATTCCAACTTCTATAAGAAAAATAATCTAGATAAAAATTGTCCTTACAATGGTTTAGAGAATGATATTTCTAGCCTAAGGAATGAAAGTAATATCATTTTAGTGGGTCACTTTAATGCTCGAACTTCAAGCAACCAAGCTATTCTTCTAAGAAATCATTCCAACCCCAATTCTATTTGGCTAGACGAAGACCTTACTCTTGCTAGCTGGTACAAAAAGAGCTCTAAAGACCTTGGGGATAATCTATTTGGGTCGGAGCTAGTCAAGCTCTATAGTGCTTAGGATCTCATAATTTGCAACGGTCTAAATAAGTGGCCCAATTCTAGACATATGACATGCATCCATGGGCTTGGCAGCAGCGTGGTAGACTATGTTATTTCTGATCTCCCTTTATACAACGAAATAATAAATTTTGACATCTTAGACGACCACGAGCCTGACTCTGATCCCATAGAAGATAATCCTTATAGTCAAAATAACTTCATCTTTGATAGAAATAAAAATGATCTGTTTCTAAAACTAATTTTCTTCCTTTATCTAGTATAGACAACATAGATGACCTCTATCATAATTTTACTACAACCCTCTCATATTATATTAACAAGTTCTCAATTGAAGTCTCAAGTAATAAAAGAAATAGAAAACAAACCCATGGTATGACAAATATTTTTAAAGTGCGAGGAGAGAAATTAAGGAAGCTGTTGATGAATCTCTCAAAATTGACAAGATAAAAATCTACAAAAGCCTAACTAAAAGGAAAAAAGGCTATATATTTTTAAGATACAACAGAATCTCTTACACCACTCTAAGGTGGCTCCTAAGAAATTACGGAGGCAGATTCTAACTAGGAAAACTAAAGGTAATAATAAAATTTATTTACATGACTGGAATTCCTATCTTAAAAAGCTTTATCAATCTCCAAATGCCATGGATTTTGAAACCATGCTCACAACGAAAGAATTTTTCTCATTATAAGACATTGATTTTGGGGTTAAATTCCTAGAAAATGGGAAAGATAAAGACATTGAAGGTTATCAGGCAGAAATCTTAAAAATTGGAGGTCCTGTCCTCATCCCCCACGTCCACAAGCTTTTCAACCAAGTGGTCAATAAAGGGTTACCTAAACCTTGGACTCAGAGCCTCATTATCCCTATTTTTAAAAGTGGGGATACAAATAACCCCTCTAATTATCGGAAAATTATGATCAGCACTCTCTTAGCCAAGTTATATGGTATTATTTTGGAAAATAAGTTAAGCATTTGGCTTGAAAGGGAAGGTAAGTGAGATAAATTCCAATCAGGTTTTAGAAGGAATCAGTCAACAACAGACCGCCTCGTTCCACTTAGGATCAGTGTGGAGGAATGCCGCAATGATAAATCCAATCTCTTCTGTTGCTTTGTGGACTTTAGAAAGGCTTTCGATACAGTTCCTAGAAAAAACCTATGGAATAGATTAGAAGAGCTCAATGTTCCTTTCGAGCTAAGAGCGGTCGCTATAAGGTTATACAATAATGTAATTTCCATGTTAAAAAGCAATGAGGAGTGGTCGAAAGATATTAATTGTAATATCCGAGTTAAACAAGGTTGCCCCCTCTCCCCTACTCTATTTGGCATTTACATCGACAAGATAGAAGGTTGTTTAGAGGAAGCAGGATGTGCTGGCATGATCTTAGCTAGGATATTCATCATCCTTCTTCTCTATGCTAACGATATTGTTCTTCTCGCAAGGTGTCCATCTGATCTTGATAAGCAACTTAGACTTCTTAAGGATTTATACTCTACCATGAGTATGTCTATTAACACTGACAAAAAAAAAGTTATGATTATCAAATCCAAGAAGGACACTTACAGTAATTTTATGTATGACAATAGTAAGTTGGAGGAAGTGTTTTCTTATAAGAACCTAGGAATTGATATTCATCACAAGCTCAATTGGAACTATAACATTCAGAAAAGGATTAATGGGAGGTGGAAAGCTTATTTTGGTCTTGAAAATAATTGTAAAATGACAAAACTCATAATGTGGGATAGAAAGAAGTTCCTCTTTGAAACTTTAGTCACTCATGTTATCTTATAAGAATGTGAGGTTTGGGGTTACAACATCTCTAGAGAATCCTGGAGAAATATTGAGCAAATCCATAAGCATTTTATAACTTATTACCTTAAAATTAAAAGCAATACACCCTATCCTATTCTCCTTATAGAAGTGGGTCTTTCCCCTACTGAGAGCCTAGCTATGACTAGGCTTCTGTTTTACAAGCACAAGCTCAATAGCATAGGAGACCATAAACTTCCTAAGCTAGCTTTGAATTCCAGCCAAAACCATGTAAGGTTTAAACGAGGTTGGTATAAAGACACCAAGGTCTGATTAAACCATTGGGAGATCAACGAGAATGTTGCATTGAAAAACATTAATAACATTAAAAAAATTGTTACTTCTAAGTTCAAAGAAAAAATGTGGTGTGAGAAAGATCTAGCACCTAAAAGAAAATTAAGATATTATAAGGAGGTCATCAACCCCACCCTAGAAGATCAAAAGTATCTCTTTATTTTAACTAGCTCAAAGAAGAAAATTAATATAGCCAAGATTAAAATGAACTCACATGAGCTCCATAGTGAAACAGGTCGTTGGATAATTCCTAAAACACCATGGATGGAAAGGATCTTCCATCTCTGTGAGAATATGAACATCGACGATGAAAATCACTTCCTCTTAGAGTGCCTTGAGTACAACCACATTAGAGCTCAATTTCATAATCTTTGTTGCAATACTCACCTTCCTAGCCTTTTAAGATTTCAAAATTATAGTGAGCTTGGGAGGCTTCTCTCCAAGCTTTTTGAGCATAGGAATAAAATCTTAAATCAAACTAAATAACTCTTTTGTTTAGGTTCGACAGACAAAATATTAGTCTGAGTGGACGTTAACCATCATCATCATCATCATCATCTTTAATTCTAGTCAGTGAAATGTAGACTTGAATGCACTCTAACTATTCCTTTAAAGCAAGGAAATTAGTATTGAAAATTAAGTCTATTAGTGTATAAAGAAAGATTAAAATATGTTAGAATCTTTGATTCATGTCCATAAAATTCATTAACTATTATCAATAGTTCTTCTCTGAAAATAGTCATAAAATTTTGAGTGTCATTCTGATTTTTTATTATTTAAATTAAATTTTTAAACTCATAAAACAATAATGCAAGTTGAACAAATTTAGCCCACAAAAAACAACCAAAAATATCTTTAAAAATAAATAAATTATTATAAATTATTCCACCCTTTTCAATAAGCCAAGTGATTACATATTTGAAGAAGTATATTTGAGGCAAGTGATTACCTATTGAATAATTAATTAGTTGTTAAGATTCTCGTCCTCTTTTGGTTTATGTGCCGATGTCATCCAATAAAACTTCAATCAATAATACATTGCATATTTCCACAAGCTCAACTTTGATGGCCCTCCACTTTGTTTCATCTCCCACTCTTCACGTTATATATAAAATTCATCTTAGGTGATCAATGTTCATTGCGTAACACTACTTTTAAAGAATTTCCAAGCTTACCTGTCACACGGACCTAATCATTTCCCTTTGATTTTGATTATTATAGGAACGCTAGGCTTTAAACTTTCCAGTCTCAGATTCCGAGTGGTCCAATTATTGAATGTAAAAGTGAAGTGAAGAAGGCCTCCCATCTCATTTTCTCTCCATGTCTTTCTCCCATTATCACTGGAAGTGAGTACCCTGTATTTTTATACCATTGATCGCATTACGCTCGTATTTCTAGGGTGTATGGAACTGGCTTTCATTAAGATTCCACAGCATGTTTTAATGGAAGTATGATCCGCAACATTCGAAGGGTATCATAGATACAATGGCAAGTCACTTGGCACAAAAGTTGGGGGTTTTGTTTTCTAAGTTTGCATGGAACGTGAAAACCCCATAGTTTCTTGTTGTTTCGTGGTTTCGGTACGTTGTTTTCTTTTATTTTTCTATTATCCTTTTTAATTTATTTAAAGAAAGGACATTAATGTTTTTAATATTTTAATAGAAATTATATCTATATATATATAAAATCATTTGTTAATAAAAAAATAGTTGTAATTTTCCAAATATTAATGTCAAAAATGTATATAAATGTCATTCATTGATTAAAATAATATACATATGTATCGACTTATATTTTTATTAGTTAAAATGGATATATGGATCCTATTTCTATACATGAAATTTAGGGTTGGATTTAGGGATCCCATTTCAACCCTAAATTTTTGGAGGGAGCATTTTCTCTTCATTGAATAAATAAAAAGAGTTACATTTTTCATGGATGGATATACCTTTAACCTTCTATAATTTTGTCAAAAATACGACATAACTAACCCAACAAAAATATATTATGATTTTTCCTTTCAACTGAAAAATAATATTGACAAACATACATAATAGTGCTCAAAAATAAATCACAATACATGTTGGATCAAACTTTCCTACTAACCACTCCACCACATCCTTCCACCACATCCTTGATACTTGAGAAAAAATAAGTGATCACATTGTTAGTAAACATGAAACATGAAGATATTAATAGTGTTACCCAACTTCCTCTTTCTTGTATTCCGAAAGCGACTTGTTTCGTGTTATTGGAAGTTGGTGGAATATCGAACATAGTACTGTAAAACGTCGCTCAAATCCTTGATCGGCGGCAGAAATTCAGACGAGCAATAATTGGATGCACCGTGAAAGACATTTATGCTTTGCTATTCGAAGGAATATTGAAAGTAGTACCCTAAATACATCCATCCACGCAGTGACCCACAAGCAATTTGATTTTATTCTTTTTGTCGGGGTTATTATATCAAATATAATTAGAAAATATAAAGATTTTACGTCATGTAACTATTGGAGTTATTGTTTCGAGTTTTTGGTACAAATTTGGTAAACAATTTTTTTTTAATTTTAAAGTTTGTTGTTTAAAATTGGTTTTTTATTATATATAAATTTAATATTTTGAAAAAAATTTAGGGAATTTTGATGGTAAGGAATCCACAACTTCAATTTGTGATTCCATCACAATTTCAACTTAGGATTCCAACCAATCATTAGGCAAATTAAAACCAAAAAACCCAACTAAAAATAGCCAGCAGAACTAAAAGTAACCGAAAAGCATGCTTAAACATCCTTCGTGCGCGCTTTGTCTGCTTTTTATCATTCGACGCGGGGCTGCCATCTTTTTCAATAACATTAGCCTCTCAAAGAATCGTACGAATGTACTGTTCTTTGTTCAACTCACATTGTTATCACCATCAACGTGGATCAATGTGGAGTCGCGTTGCTGTCTCACTACTCGTAGGAATCTAAATTAGATATTTGGATAAGCATAGAACTCCACTTCTTCTTCTTCTTGTCATGTACATAGAACTCCACTCTAAAACATCTTTACATAATTGGATAAGCATGCACTTCACATTATTGCCTTGTAGGTAAAACTTCACTGAATAATAGCATTTCCATCGGCCTCTAGGTGAGGTTTAACGTCCGACTCACCAGGACATTAATAAATGCCGTTTACATAAATTGAATAGGCACATATCATATAGATATTTTTTAGGAAAATGACAACTAGTAAAGTTTGGAAGATCAGCAAATCACAATTGATTATGGTTAATGAAAATTTAAAGGTATTTATAATAATAAGATTTATAATAATCTGAATTCAATTCATATTTTTATGGATTCATAATCTAAGATTTTTGAGAAGAAATTATGTACATAACTAAAAAAAAGATGAAACTCTACATAAGTTTAAAATTGACAGATCAAACTTCTCATTATATTTACTATTGATGTTATTTATTATTCACACATTTTATATTATTTTAGATCCACATCTATTATAGGTATAGGTGTAGAGGGATCAAATCTCTAAAAATTGAAATATTTTCTTAAATTACTAATAATAATAATAATAATATATTTAATTATATTTTTTACATAACATTATAACAAATTTTATAAATGTCTTTAAAGATTTTAATATATCCATAAGATATGGTTTTTTTTTCTAAAGTTTTATTTTATAAATATTTAATTAAAAGATTTTGGAGCAAGATTTTTTATTCTATGTATTGAATTTTATTGTAGTTTTTTTACATAAATTTTTAGTGGACATTAATTTTTTATTTTTATTATTATTTTAATAGAAACTTGACATACTTGCACATCCTCTCATATTGGGTTTTAAACTCAATAAAAATTAAAAAGTAAATAGGTTTGATATTAAAAAGATAAATATAAAGATATAAAGAAATTAATATTGAAAATCTCATTGGTATACATCAAAATAGAACTATATTATACTTGAAAATGGTGAAATTTTTCTCCATTAATACTTGGGTCTGTGTAAATTTTCTCCATTAATACTTGGTTTTGGGGTGAATTTTGTGGTGAATTTTCTCCAGTAATACTTGGGTCTGCAGTGAATTTTCTCGATTAATACTTGGGTCTAAGGTGAATTATGTGGTGAATTTTCTCCATTAATACTGGGGTCTGTGGTGAATTTTCTCGATTAATACTTGGGTCTGAGGTGAATTCTGTGGTGAAAAATTTCTCCATTAATACTTGGGTTTGCAGTGAATTTTCTCCATTAATACTTGGGTTTGCGGTGAATTTTCTCCATTAATACTTGGGTCGGTGGTGAATTTTCTTGATTAATACTTGGGTCTGCGGTGAATTTTTTCGGTGAAATTCTGTGGTGAAATTGTGAATTTCCTTGATTAAAGGTGAGTTGTTTGCTAATATTCAGGTGCACACATTCCTTATCTTTTTCTAATACATATTTTCTCATATATTCTCAAGTATGAATAAGTCACCACAACTACAAAAGATTACCAAAAGTATACCTAGCACAGTTACTCTACAGAGCCTTTATGAGTATATAGAGTGTTTAGAGAAACATAGAGAAGAAAGAAAATTCAAGCTACAAACAATGTTAGAAGCCATGCTAGAAAACAAATTTACATCTCCTGAAGACAAGATCCAAAACCAAATAGAAAATAAAATAGAGCTATTGGAGAATAAAATGGAGGCAATGGAGACTAGGCTGCAGGTCATAGAAAAACAAAACCAAGATACAAACCAAACATCCCAGCAAGGAGATGTTGATAATATAGAAAGTCTTAAAATGAACGACATGACTAAAGAACTACAAAAAAAGGTTAACAACAGTCTCACCCTAAGTAGTGGGACAGGTAAATTAGATATTAAACCAATTAAAGATGAAATGAAAAAATTGGTCGAATTAGACCATGAGCGTAACAAAACAGCCTTGAACCTTATCATCTTCGGTTTGAAAGAAGAGGTAGATGAGGATACTTTAGCCATAGCCTAGACAGAATTACATAATAGATTACAAATTGAAACTGCATGTCTCACAGAAGAAACAAGGGTAGGGAAATTAACTGAGAATAAAGGAAGGTTGATCTGAATATAGGTGAGCTCCACTCACCATAAATATGACATACTTAGTAAAACCTCAAGTCTAAAAGCAATGAGAATATTTATAAATGAAGATCTCATTCCAGAAGATCAAGAAGAATTAAGAAAGGAGGTTCAAAAGGTAAAAGAAGCTAGCAAGGAAGGAAAATGGGTAATAATCAGAAATAGAAAAGCTATTAGTCGAGATAGAAACCAAAAAGATAGTAATAAATAGCAATTCAACATGCTCCGAATTCTTTCTTGGAACTATCGGGGCTTTCCATGGAACAAAGGCCCCTAGTTAAGTTGTATATCAAGTGATGTTGATATTATATTGCTTGTTGAAACTTGGGAGCACGAAGAATCTAAGGTCCCTAACATAGATGGCTTTGCACTATGGTCTACCTGGAATAAGTGATCCTCCCGTAGAGGCATTGAGGGCATAGCTTGCCACATTAAGAAGAACATCTCCCCCCATGCTAGGATTTATAAAAACGACTCTTACAACCAATATAGTTAGATTGAGATTGCTGACATTAATGATAAAAATACCTACATAACAATCTGTTACTTTCCCCCCATTAATTCCAACTTCTATAAGAAAAATAATCTAGATAAAAATATTCCTTACAATGGTTTAGAGAATGATATTTCTAGCCTAAGGAATGAAGGTAATATCATTTTAGTGGGTCACTTTAATGCTTGAACTTCAAGCAACCAAGCTATTCTTCTAAGAAATCATTCCAACCCCAATTCTGTTTGGCTAGACGAAGACCTTACTCTAGCTAGCTGGTACAAAAGGTGCTCTAAAGACCTCGGGGATAATTTGTTTGGGTCGGAGCTAGTCAAGCTCTATAGTGCTTAGGATCTCATAATTTGCAACGGTCTAAATAAGTGGCCCAATTCTAGACATATGACATGCATCCATGCGCTTGGCAGCAACGTGGTAGACTATGTTATTTCTGATCTCCCTTTATAAAACGAAATAATAAATTTTGACATCTTAGACGACCACGAACCTGACTCTGATCATAGGCCTTTACTCATAACTCCTAATTTTGTCATGCATGGAGATCCCATAGAAGATAATCCTTATAGTCAAAATAACTTAATGTTTGATAGAAATAAAAATGATCTGTTTCTAAAACTAATTTTCTTCCTTTATCTAGTATAGACAACATAGATGACCTCTATCATAATTTTACTACAACACTCTCATATTCTATTAACAAGTTCTCAATTGAAGTCTCAAGTAATAAAAGAAATAGAAAAACGAACCCATGGTGTGACAAAGATTTTAAAAGTGCGAGGAGAGAAATTAAGGAAGATGTTGATGAATCTCTCAAAATTGACAAGATAAAAAACTACAAAAGCCTAACTAAAAGGAAAAAGGCAATATATTTGTAAGATACAACAGAATCTCTTACACCACTCTAAGGTGGCTCCTAAGAAATTACGAAGGCAGATTCTAACTAGGAAAACTAAAGATAATAATAAAATTGCTTTACATGACTGGAATTCCTATCTTAAAAAGCTTTATCAATCTCCAAATGCCATGGATTTTGAAACCCTACTCACAACGAAAGAATTTTTCTCATTATAAGACATTGATTTTGGGGTTAAATTCCTGGAAAATGGGAAAGATAAAGACATTGAAGGTTATCAGGCAGAAATCTTAAAAATTGGAGGTCCTGTCCTCATCCCCCACATCCACAAGCTTTTCAACCAAGCGGTCAAGAAAGGGTTACCTAAACCTTGGACTCAAAGCCTCATTATCCTTATTTTTAAAAGTGGGGATACAAATAACCCCTCTAATTATCGTAAAATTATGATCAGCACTCTCTTAGCCAAGTTATATGGTATTATTTTGGAAAATAAGTTAAGCATTTGGCTTGAAAGGGAAGCTAAGTGAGCTAAATTCCAATCAGGTTTTAGAAGGAATCAGTCAACAACATATCACCTCGTTCAATTTAGGATCATTGTTGAGGAATGCCGCAATGATAAATCCAATCTCTTCTGTTGCTTTGTGGACTTTAGAAAGGCTTTCGATACAGTTCCTAGAAAAAACCTATGGAATAGATTAGAAGAGCTCAATGTTCCTTTCGAGCTAAGAGCAGCCACTATAAGGTTATACAATAATGTAATTGCCATGTTAAAGAGCAATGAGGAGTGGTCGAAAGATATTAATTGTAATATCCGAGTTAAACAAGGTTGCCCCCTCTCCCCTACCCTATTTGGCATTTACATCGACAAGCTAGAAGGTTGTTTAGAGGAAGCAGGATGTGCTGGCATGATCTTAGCTAGGATAGTCATCATCCTTCTTCTCTATGCTGACGATATTGTTCTTCTCGCAAGGTGCCCATCTGATCTTGATAAGCAACTTAGACTTCTTAAGGATTTCTACTCTACCATGGGTATGTCTGTTAACACTGAAAAAACAAAATTTATGATTATCAAATCCAAGAAGGACACTTACGGTAATTTTATGTTTGACAATAGTAACTTGGAGGAAGTGTCTTCTTACAAGTACCTAGGAATTGATATTCATCACAAGCTCCACTAGAACTATAACATTCAGAAAAGGATTAATGGGAGGTGGAAAGCTTATTTTGGTCTTGAAAATAATTGTAAAATGACATACCTCATAATGTGGGATAGAAAGAAGTTCCTCTTTGAAACATTAGTCACTCATGTTATCTTATATGGATGTGAGGTTTGGGGTTACAACATCTCTAGAGAATCGTGGAGAAATATTGAGCAAATCCATAAGCGTTTTATAACTTATAACCTTAAAATTATAAGCAATACACCCTATCCTATTCTCCTTATAGAAGTGGGTCTTTCCCCTACTGAGAGCCTAGTTATGACTAGGCTTTTGTTTTACAAGCACAAGCTCAATAACATAGGAGACCATAGACTTCCTAAGCTAGCTTTGAATTCCAGCCAAAACCATGTAAGGCTTAAACGAGGTTGGTATAAAGACACGAGGGTCTGATTAAACCATTGGGAGATCAACGAGAATGTTGCATTGAAAAACATTAGTAACATTAAAAAAATTGTTACTTCTAAGTTCAAAGAAAAAATGTGGTGTGAGAAAGATCTAGCACCTAAAAGAAAATTAAGATATTATAAGGAGGTCATCAACCCCACCCTAGAAGATCAAAAGTATCTCTTTATTTTAACTAGCTCAAAGAAGAAAATTAAAATAGCCAAGATTAAAACGAACTCAGATGAGCTCCATAGTGAAACATGTCGTTGGATAGTTCCTAAAACACCATGGATGGAAAGGATATTCCATCTCTGTGAGAATATGAACATCGAGGATGAAAATCACTTCCTCTTAGACTGCCCTAAGTACAACCACATTAGAGCTCAATTTCATAATCTTTGTTGCAATACTCACCTTCCTAGCCTTTTAAGATGTCAAAATTATAGTGAGCTTGGGAGGCTTCTCTCCAAGCTTTTTAAGCATAGGAATAAAATCTTAAATCAAACTAAATAACTCTTTTGTTTAGGTCCAACAGACAAAACATTAGTCTGAGTGGACGTCAACCATCATCATCATCATCATCATCATAATCTTTAATTCTAGTCAGTGAAATGTAGACTTGAATGCACTCTAACTATTCCTTTAAAGCAAGGAAATTAGTATTGAAAATTAAGTCTATTAGTGTATAAAGAAAGATTAAAATATGTTAGAATCTTTGATTCGTGTCCATAAAATTCATTAACTGTTATCAATAGTTCTTCTCTGAAAATAGTAATAAAATTTTCAGTGACATTCTGATTTTTTATTATTTAAATTAAATTTTTAAACTCATAAAACAATAATGTAAGTTGAACAAATTTAGCCCAGAAAAGAAAACCAAAAATATCTTTAAAAATAAATAAATTATTATAAATTATTCCACCCTTTTCAATAAGCCAAGTGATTACATATTTGAAGAAGTATATTTCAGGCAAGTGATTACCTATTGAATAATTAATTAGTTGTTAAGATTCTCGTCCTCTTTTGGTTTATGTGCCGATGTCATCCAATAAAACTTCAATCAATAATACATTGCATATTTCCACAAGCTCAACTTTGATGGCCCTCCACTTTGTTTCATCTCCCGCTCTTCACGTTATATATAAAATTCATCCTAGGTGATCAATGTTCAATGCGTAACACTACTTTTAAAGAATTTCCAAGCTTACCCGTCACACGGCCCTAATCATTTCCCTTTGATTTTGATTATTATAGGAACACTAGGCTTTAAACTTTCCAGTCTCAGATTCCAAGTGGTCCAATTATTGAATGCAAAAGTGAAGTGAAGAAGGCCTCCCATCTCATTTTGTCTCCATGTCTTTCTCCCATTATCACTGGAAGTGAGTACCCTGTGTTGTTATACCATTCATCGCATTACGCTCGTATTTCCAGGGTGTATGGAACTCGCTTTCATTAAGATTCCACAGCATCTTTTAATGGAAATATGATCCGCAATATTCGAAGGGTATCATAAGATACAATTGCAAGTCACTTGGCACAAAAGTTGGGGGTTTTGTTTTTTAAGTTTGCATGGAATGTGAAAAACCCATAGTTTCTTGTTGTTTCATGGTTTCGGTACGTTGTTTTCTTTTATTTTTCTATTATCCTTTTTAATTTATTTAAAAGAGGACATTAATATTTTTAATATTTTACCCCGGATGTGAGTGTATCCAGTTGATATGGGGAAGATCGGTGGTCTGGATGGCGCGTGGCAAGGCCACATGGCCGCCGGCCACCTGCATTCAAGTCGCCCCGGATGCATTTATAACATGGTCCATCACCCAACTTGGCAATCAAGCCGGTGGGGAAGACGAGGCCGCCTCCATAACTCGACGTCGTCCTCCAGCTGCAGACGCATTCTCTCCTTCTCGATGCTTCACTGTTGGGCTCTGAAATTTATTTGGCTCGTCACAATGCATAATTTCATCGCTCGGCTCGGTTCTGGCTGTCCTCCGGAGGCCAAGCTATCCAGTTCTCGCACTGCACTGGGTCGGAGGTGTAATCTCTACTGCTGCGTGGAGTTCATTCCTGGCTTTCATCACTCTCAAAGCCCGTTTTTCCCCTTGCTTCTTGCAGGTTCGCCCCAACCTTTCCCGCCTGTCACTCTGCAATTCTCTCCGACTCGTCTGCGTTCTCCAAGTGAGAAAATGCCTCGGCTTCGGCACAGGCTCAGATGCCGCAGAGGCAGCACTCGAGCCAAGCCCGCCTCTAGGCGTCGCTCCCCCTCCAGCCTTTCGAATTCCTCGGCTTCTGACTCCCCCCGTAGTGCTTCTCCTCGAGCCTCTAATAGGCGCAGAACATTGCATGGCCCCTCCTCGCTTGTCCATCACCCGCCCTCTCCTCCGCGCGATGCTTTTGTCCCTCCGCCTCCGACTGACCCTCGCAATGCTGAGTCTGCCCGTCTGGTCAACCCTTCCACGGCTTTGTTTCACTTCCCCTGCCTCACTTCCCAGCCAATGGTGGTGGCGACGATCACTGTAACGTTCAAGGAACTCCCTCAATTCGGTTCGATGACCTTGCCTCCTGCGCATCCAGGAATTCAGCTCCGCACCCCTGGGTCTGACCAGGCTATCCAAACTGGTGCACAGAACCGCTCACAAGACGCTAAGGGAGGCAAACATGGCGGTGGCAGTTCCAATTTCAAAGGAACGCCAACGGAGCAGCACGCAGCAGGCGCGGCAGCGAATCCCACTCAGGACGATGACGATTATGGCTATGGATGCCGAATCGAAGAAGAACCCCCCTCCGACGATTATGGTATCTAGGATTCTCAGTTATTTTGTGTCTTTCAGGTCAGATTTTTTGTCTGGATGGAGTCTTCAGAATTCCTGGCCTGCGGGCTTGACAAAACACTGTTACAGTCCTATGTCTATGTTTAATGCTGGTTCATACTACTACAGTTTTCAGGTTTTTTGCTTAATGCTGGTTTCCTCCTTAGAGGCAGCAATTAAACTTTTATCACGCTGGTTTCCCCTTGTGGGCAGCGCTTTTTTTGATATTATGCTGAACTCGTCACGCCTATGAAGGCACACCTCTGTATGTACCATATTTTCTTCCAGTAATAGAATCTAGTCTTATTTAGAAAAAAAAAAAAAAATTAATATTTTAATAGAAATTATCTCTATATATAAAATCATTTGTTAATAAAAAAATAGTTGTAATTTTCCAAATATTAATATCAAAAATGTATATAAATGTCATTCATTGATTAAAATAATATACATATGTATCGACTTATATTTTTATTGGTTAAAATGGATATAAGGATCCTATTGCTATACATGAAATTTAGGGTTAGATTTAGGGATCCCATTTCAACCCTAAATTTTTGGAGGGAGCATTTTCTCTTCATTGAATAAATAAAAAGAGTTACATTTTTCATGGATGGATATACCTTTCTAACCTAAAAAAAAATATATGATGATTTTTCCTTTCAACTGAAAATTAATATTGACAAACATACATAATAGTGCTAAAAAATAAATCACAAAACATGTTGGATCAAACTTTCCTACTAACCACTCCACCACATCCTTCCACCACATCCTTGATACTTGAGAAAAAATAAGTGATCACATTGTTAGTAAACATGAAACATGAAGATATTAATAGTGTTACCCAACTTCCTCTTTCTTGTATTCCGAAAGCGACTTGTTTCGTGTTATTGGAAGTTGGTGGAATATCGAACATAGTACTGTAAAACGTCGCTCAAATCCTTGATCGGTGGCAGAAATTCAGACGAGCAATAATTGGATGCACCGTGAAAGACATTTATGCTTTGTTATTCGAAGGAATATTGAAAGTAGTACCCTAAATACATCCATCCACGCAGTGACCCACAAGCAATTTGATTTTATTCTTTTGTCGGGGTTATTATATAAAATATAATTAGAAAATATAAAGATTTTACGTCATGTAACCATTGGAGTTATTGTTTCGAGTTTTTGGTACAAATTTGGTAAACATTTTTTTTTTTAATTTTAAAGTTTGTTGTTTAAAATTGGTTTTTTATTATATATAAATTTAATATTTTGAAAACTTTTTAGGGAATTTTGATGGTAAGGAATCCACAACTTCAATTAGTGATTCCATCACAATTTCAACTTAGGATTCCAACCAATCATTAGGCAAATTAAAACCAAAAAACCCAACTAAAAATAGCCAGCAGAACTAAAAGTAACCGAAAAGCATACTTAAACATCCTTGGTGCGCGTTTTGTCTGCTCTTTATCGTTCGACGCGGGGCTGCCATCTTTTTCAATAACATTAGCCTCTCGAAGAATCGTACGAATGTACTGTTCTTTGTTCAACTCACATTGTTGTGCCGAGAGGCGCATCTACAACCCAGTATGACCCCGATGTCAGGTGGGTCACGTCCTTATACAAAATGTCGGCTTAAGTTTTAAATTTAAAAAAAAAACAAAAAACAAAAAAAAACAAAAAAACAAAAAAACAAAAAAAAACAAAAAAAAACTAATCATTGTGCTAGAACATATATCAATTTCTAATACAATTATGTATTATTTATATAATTTGAATGGATAGTAAATTACATACGTGAATTTGAAAGGATCATAAATTTACCTTTAACAAAAAAAATTACCACATTGAATTTCCAAATTAAGTAAAATTTTAAACATCATTACTCTTTACTAAAATAATTACCATTTCTTAAATCAAAGGAAAAGAGTTAATTGAACACAAACAATCAAAATCCAAAATCTTTTAATATTTCTTCTAATTAAATATTTGTAAAATGAATTTATACTTACTTCAGAGCTATGGTAAATAAATAAAAACATATATAAACTAGATGTATGGTAAATAAATAAAAATTCTTTTTATATTTATTCCATAAACCTTTTTATATTTAAAAAAACTTTAAAAAGAGGTTTTATTTAGATGAAGCCTATGGGAGGAATACCATGGGACAAATTAATATTGATACCATGGGCCAGATACCATGGGCCAAATACCATGGATAAATAAATAAATATAAAAGAGGCATAAACAAGTATGATAAATAAATAAATAAATATAAAATAGATATGAAGAGGTATGGTAAATAAATAAATATAAAAGAGGCATAAAGAAGTAAGGTAAATAAATAACAATATATCAAATAGGATTATAAATAAAAATCTAATTATATAACAAGCCTATGGGCCAAATACCATAGTAAAGAAAAGGGGTATGGTAAGTAAATAAAACCTATTTTCATATTTACTCCATAATCTCCTTTATATTTACAAATATTTATGTTAATTAGTTTACATAACTAAGAAGAAATAGAGAGAGAGAGTGATAAGGGAGAGATGGAGAGAGAGTGTGTATGTTTAGGGGTGAGATAAAGAGACAAAGTAAGATGTGTACAAAGAAGGGGGGAGAGAAGAAGTGAGAAGGAGAGAGGGAGGGATATAGTAATGTAGTTGGAGAGAGAGAGGGGTGGAAATAGAGAGAGAAAGAAAGGGATGGGGGAAGAGAGAGGATTAGAGAGAGAGAGAGAGATATATGGGGGAAGAGAGAGAATTGGAGGGAAAAGAGAGAGAGAGAGAGAGGTGGGAGAGAAAGGGGGAGAGAGGAATGATGAGAGAGAGGTAGAGAGTGATGGGGGAAGAGAGAGTATTGGAGAGAGAGAGAGAGAGAGAGAGGAAGGATGAGAGAGAGGACTTGAGAGAGAGGAGGAGAGAGGGATCGATAAGAGAGATGGAGTTAGAGGGGGAGAGATGTAGGAAATAAGAAATATAGAGAGTGAGAAGTGGAGAGAGAGGAGGAGTGACAAGGGAGAGACAGAGAGAGAGCGTGTATGTTTGGGGCTGAGATAAAGAGACAAATAAGGAGAGATGGAGATAAGGGGGAAGAAGGAGATATAAGGAGAGAGGGAGGGATATAGTAACATAGTTGGTTGGTGAAGAGAGAGAGAGAGGGAGAGAGAGATGGGAGAGAAAGGGAAAGAGAGGAAGGAAGAGAGAGGATGTGAGAGAGTGGAGAGAGGGAGGGAAAGAGAGATGGACTTGGAGGGGGAGGGGGAGGCGGAGAGAGGTAAGAACAAAGAAATATAGAGAGAAAGGTGGAGAGAGAGAGAGAGAGAGAGTGAGTGATAAGGAAGATGGAGAGAGAGGGAGAGAGGGGGAAGATAGAGATATAGATGGAAGGTGAAGAGAGGGAAGAAGAGAGAGATGGGGAGAGGAGGGGATTGACAAAGAGATTGATATATATGGATTGCGAGAGTGTGTGTGTGTTTATGGGGGTGAGATAGAGAGACAGAAAAGAAGAGATGGATGGGGATATAGATATGGATGGAGGGTGGAGAGAGGGAATAATATTTCTCACACTAGATGGATTGATATAAGTGGAGATGGTGATTTATAATCCTTTGATTATTTGCACTATATGCATCGATTTTAGTGTAGATATTTATTTCTAATGATATTTGATTACTTGCACTAGATGCATTGATTTCAATGTAGGTGGTGATTTCTAATACAATTTGATTGCTTGCACTGAATTTGTTGATTTCAATTTAGATGTCGATTTATAATTATATTTGATTACTTGCACTAAATGAATTGGTTTCAATGTAGATGATTTCTAATCTTATTTGATTGTTTGCACTAAATGCATTGATTTCAGTGTAGATGGCGATTTCTAATCCTATTTGATTTATTTGAGTAAATGCATTGATTTTAGTGTAGATGTTGGTTTCTAGAGAGAGAGAGAGAGAGAGAGAGAGAGAGAAGGAAGATGGAGAGAGAGGGAGAGAGAAAAAAAGGAGGAAAGAGAGATATTAATGGGGGAGAGGGAGAGAAGGGGAAGATAGAGATATAGATGGAAGGTGAAGAGACGGAAGAAGAGAGAGATGGGGAGAGGGGGTGATTGAAAAAGAGATTGATGTATATGGAGTACGAGAGCGCGTGTGTTTAGGGGGGTGAGATAGAGAGACAAAAAAGAATAGATGGAGGGGGATATAGATATGGATGGAGGGTGGAGAGAGGGAGGAATATTTCTCGCACTAGATGGATTGATATAAGTGGAGCTGGTGATTTCTAATCCTATTTGATTATTTGCACTAGATGCCTCGATTTTAGTGTAGATATTTATTTCTAATGATATTTGATTACTTGCACTAGATGCATTGATTTCAGTGTAGGTGGTTATTTCTAATACAATTTGATTGCTTGCACTGAATGTGTTGATTTCAATTTAGATGTCGATTTATAATTATATTTGATTACCTGCATTAGATGACTTAATTTCAATGTATATGATTTCTAATCCTATTTGATTGTTTGCACTAAATGCATTGATTTCAGTGTAGATGGCGATTTCTAATCCTATTTGATTTCTTTGAGTAAATGCATTGATTTCAGTGTAGATGTTGGTTCCTAGAGAGAGAGAGAGTGAGTGATAAGGAATATGGAGAGAGAGAGAGAGAGAGGACAAAAGGAGGAAAGAGAGATATTAGTGGGGGAGAGGGAGAGAAGGGGAAGAGAGGGAAGAAGAGAGAGATGGGGAGAGAGGGTGATTGACAAAGAGAATGATATATATGGAGTGCGAGAGCGTGTGTGTTTAGGGGGGTGAGATAGAGACAAAAAAAAAGAGATGGAAGGGGATATAGATATGGATGGAGGGTGGAGAGAGGGAAGAATATTTCTTGCACTAGATGGATTGATTTAAGTGGAGATGGTGATTTATAATCCTATTTGATTATTTTCACTAGTTGCATTGATTTTAGTGTAGATGTTTATTTCTAATTATATATGATTACTTGCACTAGATGCATTGATTTCAGTGTAGGTGATGATTCCTAATACTATTTGATTGCTTGCACTGGATGTGTTGATTTCAGTTTAGACGTCGATTTATAATTATATTTGATTGCTTGCACTAGATGCATTGATTTCAATGTAGATTATTCCTAATACTATTTGATTGTTTGCACTAAATGCATTGATTTTAGTGTAGATGGCGATTTCTAATCCTATTTGATTGCTTTGAGTAAATGCATTGATTTCAGTGTAGATGTTGGTTTCTAATCTTATTTGATTGATTGCATTAGGTGCATTGATTTCAATGTACAAGTTATTTTCTAATCTTATTTGATTTCTTGCATTAAATGCACTGATTTCAATGTATATGTTGATTTATGATTTGATGTAATTGGATATATGATGGTACATTAATATTAAAGTGATTGGATTAACAATATGCATTAAGAAAATAGTTTGAGATTGATTGTAACATGAGTACGTTCTTATTATTCACATCTTCTATCTTTCAACACTATTATTGTCACTTCGCATTTAAAAAAAATATTTCATCATTTTTCATCATTATAATTATTAACAATAATTATCATCTCAACGAACTGAGGTAACTAAGAAAATTTAAAATTAAAATGACCAAGTTAATCTCAGAAATATTTAGCATATTTAAAATGATTATATTAATATTTGATATATTTACGTATTATCGATAAAATTAATCATATCTTTGATAGATTTTCCTTGGCAGCACACGACTGAAACCAACCTAGATCCATCTTACATCTCAAAAATATACAAAAATTTTAATAATCTGAAAAATGTGACGTTGATGCCTCTGACTGGAACCAGCCTAGATCCATCTAACTCTGGATCTATCATGCGCCGAGAGGGATCAAATCTCTCGAGGTGCAAACCTTTCCTCAAGTTTTTCACTCAAAAAATAGGTTTGCACCTCGAGAGATTTGATCCCTCTCGGCGCATGATAGATCCAGAGTTAGATGGATCTAGGATGGTTATCACCATCGACGTGGATCAATGTGGAGTCGCGTTGTTGTCTCACTACTCGTAGGAATCTAAATTAGATATTTGGATAAGCATAGAACTCCACTTCTTCTTCTTCTTGTCCTGTACATAGAACTCCACTCTAAAACATCTTTACATAATTGGATAAGCATGCACTTCCCATTATTGCCTTGTAGGTAAAACTTCACTCAATAATAGCATATCCATCGGCCTCTAGGTGAGGTTTAACGTCCGACTCACCAGGACATTAATAAATGCAGTTTACATAAATTGAATAGCCACATATCATATAGATATTTTTTTAGGAAAATGACAATTAGTAAAGTTTGGAAGATCAGCAAATCACAATTGATTATGGTTAATGAAAATTTAATGGTATTTATAATAATAAGATTTATAATAATCTGAATTCAATTCAATTTCTTATGGATTCATAATCTATGATTTTTGAGAAGAAATTATGTACATAACTAAAAGGATGAAATTCTACCTAAGTTTAAAATTGACTGATTAAACTTCTCATTATATTTACTATTGACGTCATTTATTATTCACACATTTTATATTATTTTAGATCCACATTTATTATAGGTGTAGAGGGATCAAATCTCTAAAAATGCAAATATTTTCTTAAATTAATAATAATAATAATAATATATTTAATTATATTTTTTACATAACATTATAACAAAGTTTATAAATGTCTTTAAAGATTTTAATATATCCATAAGATATGGTTTTTCTTTCCAAAAAATTATTTTATAAATATTTAATTAAAATATTTTGGAGCAAGATTTTTTACTCTATGTATTGAATTTTATTGTAGTTTTTTTACATAAGTTTTGAGTGGACATTAATTTTTTATTTTTATTATTATTTTAATAGAAACTTGACATACTTACACATCCTCTCATATTGGGTTATAAGCTCAATAAAAATTAAAAAGTAAATAGGTTTGATATTAAAAAGATAAATATAAAGATATAAAGAAATTAATATTGAAAATCTCATGGGTATACATGAAAATAGAACTATATTATACTTGAAAATGGTGAAATTTTTCTCCATTAATACTTGGGTCTGCCGTAAATTTTCTCCATTAATACCTAGTTCTGCAGTGAATTTTGTGGTGAATTTCCTCCATTAATACTTGGGTCTTGGGTCTGAGGTGAATTTTGTGGGGAATTTTCTCCATTAATACATGGGTTTGTGGTGAATTTTCTCGATTAATACTTGGGTCTGAAGTGAATTCTGTGGTGAAATTCTACTTGCGGTGAATTTCCTTGATTAAAGGTGAGTTGTTTGCTAATATTCAGGTGCACACATTCCTTATCTTTTTCTAATACATATTTGCTCATATATTCTCAAGTATTAATAAGTCACCACAACTACCAAAGATTACCAAAGGTAGACCTAGCACAATTACTCTACAAATCCTTTATGAGTATATAGAGTGTTTAGAGAAACGTAGAGAAGAAAGGAAAGTCAAGATACAAACCAAGTTAGAAGCCATGCTAGAAAACAAATTCAAATCTCTTGAAGACAAGATCCAAAAACAAATAGAAAATAAAGTAGAACTATTGGAGAATAAAATGGAGGCAATGGAGACTAGGCTGCAGGTCATAGAAAAACAAAACCAAGATACGAACCAAACGTCCCAGCAAGGAGATGTTGATAATATAGAGAGTCTTAAAATGAAGGACATGATTAAAGAACTAGAAAAGAAATTTAACAACAGTCTCACCCTAAATAGTGGGGTAGGTAAATTAGATATTAAACCAATTAAAGATGAAATGAAAAAATTGATCGAATTAGACCATGAGCGTAACAAAAGGGCCTTGAACCTTATCATATTTGGTTTGAAAGAGGAGGTAGACGAGGATACTTTAGCCATAGCCCAGACATAATTACATAATAGATTACAAATTGAAACCGCGTGTCTCACAAAAGAAACAAGGGTAAGGAAATTAACTGAGAATAAAGGAAGGCTTATCTGAATAATGGTGAGCTCCACTAACCATAAATATGACATACTTAGTAAAACCTAAAGTCTAAAAGGAACGAGAATATTTATAAATGAAGATCTCATTCCAGAAGATCAAGAAGAGTTAAGAAAGGAGGTTCAAAAGGTAAAAGAAGCTAGGAAGGAAGTAAAATGGGTAATAATCAGAAATAGAAAAGTTGTTAGTCGAGATAGAAACCAAAAAGATAGTAATAAATAGCTATTCAACATGCTCCGAATTCTTCCATGGAATTGTCGGGGCTTTCCATGGAACAATGGCCCCAAGTTAAGTTGGATCTCAAATGATGTTGATATTATATTGCTTGTTGAAAGTTGGGAGCATGAAGAATCTAAGGTCCCTAACATAGATGGCTTTGCACTGTGGTCTACCTGGAACAAGCGATCCTCCCGTAGAGGCATTGAGGGCATAGCTTGCCACATTAAGAAGAACATCTCCCCCCATGCTAGGATTTATAAAAATGACCCTTACAACCAATATAGTTGGATTGAGATTGCTGACATTAATGATAAAAATACCTACATAGCAATTTGTTATTTCCCCCCCATTAATTCTAACTTCTATAAGAAAAATAATCTAGATAAAAATAGTCCTTACAATGGTTTAGAGAGTGATATTTCTAGCCTAAGGAATGAAGGTAATATCCTTTTAGTGGGTGACTTTAATGCTCGAATTTCAAGCAACCAAGCTATTATTCTAAGCAATCATTCCAACCCCAATCCTGTTTGGCTAGACGAAGACCTTACTCTGGTTAGCTGATACAAAAGGAGCTCTAAAGACCTCGAGGATAATTTGTTTGGGTCCGAACTAGTCAAGCTCTATAGTGCTCAGGATCTCATAATTTGCAACGGTCTAAATAAGTGGCCCAATTCTAGCCATATGACCTGCATCCATGGGCTTGGCAGCAGCGTGGTAGACTATGTTATTTCTGATCTCCCTTTATACAACGAAATAATAAATTTTGACATCTTAGACGACCACGAGCCTAACTCTGATCATAGGCCTTCACTCATAACTCGTAATTTTGTCATGCATAGAGATCCCATAGAAGATAATCCTTATAGTCAAAATAACTTAATCTTTGATAGAAATAAAAATGATCTCTTTCTAAAACTAATTTTTTTCCTTTATCTAGTATAGACAACATAGATGACCTCTATCATAATTTTACTACAACCCTCTCATATTCTATTAACAAGTTCTCAATTGAAGTCTCAAGTAATAAAAGAAATAGAAAAACGAACCCATGGTATGACAAAGATTGTAAAAGTGCGAGGCGAGAAATTAAGGAAGTTGTTGATGAATCTCTCAAAATTGACAAGATAAAAATCTACAAAAGCCTAACTAAAAGGAAAAAAGGCAATATATTCGTAAGATACAATAGAATCTCTTACACCACTCTAAGGTGGCTCCTAAGAAATTATGGAGGCATATTCTAACTAGGAAAACTAAAGATAATAATAAAATTACTTTACATGACTGGAATTCCTATCTTAGAAAGCTTTATCAATCTCCAAATGCCAGGAATTTTTAAACCCTACTCACAGCAAAAGATTTTTTCTCATTAGAAGAGATTGATTTTGGGGTTAAATGCCTAGAAAATTGGAAAGCTAAAGACATTGAAGGTTATTAGACAGAAATCTTAAAAACTGAAGGTCTTGTCCTCATCCCCCACATCCACAAGCTTTTTGACCAAGAGGTCAAGCAAGGGTTCCCTAAACCTTGGACTCAGAGCTTCATTATCCCTATTTTTAGAAGTGGGGATACAAATAACCCCTCTAATTATCGGAAAATTATGATCAACACTCTCTTAGCCAAGTTATATGGTATTATTTTGGAAAAGAAGTTGAGCATTTGGCTTGAAAGTGAAGGTAAGCGAGCTAAAGGCCAATCAGGTTTTAGAATGAAGCAGTCAACAACGGACCACCTCATTACACTTAGGATCATTGTGGAGGAATGCCGCAATGATAAATCCAATCTCTTCCGTTTCTTTGTGGACTTTATAAAGGCTTTCGATACGGTTCCTAGAAACAACCTATGGAATAGATTAGAAGAGCTAAATGTTCCTTTAGAGCTAAGAGCGACCACTATAAGGTTATACACTAATATAATTGCCATGTTAAAGAGCAATGAGGAGTGGTCGAAAGATATTAAGTGTAATATCCGAGTTAAACAAGGTTTCCCCCTCTCCCCTACCCTATTTTGCATTTACATCGACAAGCTAGAAGGTTGTTTAGAGGAGGCAGGATTTGCTGGCACGATCTTAGCTACGATAGTCATCATCCTTCTTCTCTATGCTGACAATATTGTTCTTCTCGCAAGGTGCCCATCTGATCTTGATAAGAAACTTAGACTTCTTAAGGATTTATACTCTACCATGGGTATGTCTGTTAACACTAACAAAACAAAAGTTATGATTATCAAATCCAAGAAGGACACTTACAGTAAGTTTATGTATGACAATAGTAACTTGGAGGAAGTGTCTTCTTACAAGTACCTAAGAATTGATATTCATCACAAGCTCAACTAGAACTATAACATTCAGAAAAGGATTAATGGGAGGTGTAAAGCTTATTTTGGTCTTGAAAATAATTGTAAAATGACAAACCTCATAATGTGGGATAGAAAGAAGTTCCTCTTTGAAACTTTAGTCACTCATGTTATCTTATATGGATGTGAGATTTGGGTTTGCAGCATCTCTAGAGAATCCTGGAGAAATACTCAGCAAATATAGAAGAATTTTATAACTTATAACCTTAAAATTAAAAGTAATACACCCTATCCTATTCTCCTTATAGAAGTGGGTCTTTCCCCTACCGAGAGCCTAGCTATGACTAGGCTTCTATTGTACAAGCACAAGCTCAATAGCATAGGAGACCATAGACTTCCTAAGCTAGCTTTGAATTCCAGCCAAAAACACGTAAGGCTTAAACGAGGTTGGTGTAAAGACACCAGGGTCTGGTTAAACCATTGGGAGATCAACGAGAATGTTGCATTGAAAAACATTAATAACATTAAAAAAATTGTTACTTCTAAGTTCAAAGAAAAAATGTGGTGTGAGAAAGATCTAGCAGCTAAAAGAAAATTAAGATATTATAAGGAGGTCATCAACCCCACCCTAGAAGATCAAAAGTATCTCTTTATTTTAACTAGCTTAAAGAAGACAATTAATATAGCCAAGATTAAAACGAACTCACATGAGCTCCATAGTGAAACAGGTCGTTGGATAGTTCCTAAAACACCATGGATGGAAAGGATCTTCCATCTCTGTGAGAATATGAACATCAAGGATGAAAATCACTTCCTCTTACAGTGCCCTGAGTACAACCACATTAGAGCTCAATTTCATAATCTTTGTTGCAATACTGACCTTCCTTGCCTTTTAAGATGTCAAAATTATAGTGAGCTTGGGAGGCTTCTCTCCAAGCTTTTTGAGCATAGGAATAAAATCTTAAATCAAACTAAATAACTCTTTTGTTTAGGTCCGACAGACAAAAGATTAGTCTGAGTGGACGTTAACCATCATCATCATCATCATCATCATAATCTTTAATTCTAGTCAGTGAAATGTAGACTTGAATGCACTCTAACTATTCCTTTAAAGAAAGGAAATTAATATTGAAAATTAAGTCTATTAGTGTATAAAGAAAGATTAAAATATGTTCTAATTTTGATTCATGTCCATAAAATTCATTAACTATTATCAATAGTTCTTCTCTGAAAATAGTCATAAAATTTTGAGTGGCATTCTGATTTTTTATTATTTAAATTAAATTTTAAACTCATAAAACAATAATGCAAGTTGAACAAATTAGCCCAGAAAAAACGACCAAAAATATATTTAAAAATAAAAAAATTATTATAACTTATTCCACCCATTTCAATAAGCCAAGTGATTACATATTTGAAGAAGTATATTTCACGCAAGTGATAACCTATTGAATAATTAGTTGTTAAGATTCTCGTCCTCTTTTGGTTTATGTGCCGATGTCATCCAATAAAAGCTTCAATCAATAATACATTGCATATTTCCACAAGCTCAACTTTGATGGCCCTCCACTTTGTTTCATCTCCCACTCTTCACGTTATATATAAAATTCATCCTAGGTGATCAATGTTCAATGCGTAACACTACTTTTAAAGAATTTCCAAGCTTACCTGTCACACGGCCCTAATCATTTCCCTTTGATTTTGATTATTATAGGAACACTAGGCTTTAAACTTTCCAGTCTCAGATTCCGAGTGGTCCAATTATTGAATGCAAAAGTGAACTGAAGAAGGCCTCCCATCTCATTTTGTCTCCATGCCTTTCTCCCATTATCAATGGAAGTGAGTACCCTATGTTGTTATACCATTGATCGCATTACGCTCGTATTTCTAGGGTGTATGGAACTGGCTTTCATTAAGATTCCATAGCATGTTTTAATGGAAGTATGATCAACAACATTCGAAGGGTATCATAGATACAATTGCAAGTCACTTGGCACAAAAGTTGGGGGTTTTGTTTTTTAAGTTTGCATGGAACGTGAAAAACCCATAGTTTCTTGTTGTTTCGTGGTTTCGGTACGTTGTTTTCTTTTTTTTCTATTATCCTTTTTAATTTATTTAAAAAAGGACATTAATATTTTTAATATTTTAATAGAAATTATATCTATATATATAAATATATATATATATATATAAATGGTTAATCAAAAAATAGTTCTAATTTTCCATTCCATATTACATTATACAAATATATTATTAAAAAATAATAATATTAATATAAAAATTTTATATAAATGTCATTCATTGGTTAAAATAATATACATATGTATCAACTTATATTTTTATTGGTTAAAATGGATATAAGGATCCTATTTCTATACATGAAATTTAGGGTTGTATTTAGGGATCCCATTTCAACCCTAAATTTTTGGAGGGAGCATTTTCTCTTATGTGCTTGTAATTTTTCCCAATTTTCCCTTCATTGAATAAATAAAAAGAGTTAAATTTTTCATAGACTATGTTTTTTTATTGCACCAAGGTCGTTTCTAGTTTAATATGGAAGATCTGTCATAATGTTCACTCTCTCAATTTAGGTGACTTGAACTACATGAAAAAAAAATAGAATATATATATATATATATATATATATATATATATATATATGCAGCATTTGTAACGTTGTCTCTTCATTGATCTACAACCATTTACACATCTGTAGTTCTCAAATACCTCTGTGGAATGCATTATAAATTAATTTGTTGACCTTTGAAGTACTTCTCCAACATGGACTCAGACGATAATAGAACCTATCGAGTAGTAGTGTGCGAATCGAGAGTTCCTTAGATTGAAGCAAGCCCTCACCCTGAAAATTTGAAGCAAGCCCTAACTCCGACAGCTCTGACAAGTAGGGGTACCCATCTCTTGCAGATTCTCGGTGTCAACAAGTTCTTCTGAACTTCAATTTTGGGACAGTAGGAGCAAGATCTATATGTGCCAAAGACTTAGCCTCCAAGGGGCGGTGACAACTTCACATTGATACTGCTTTACAGGTGCACACGTTCTCACTTACCCTTCTTGTGTTAGGTTTTGTTTTATTAGACTATGAATACTTCCCCTCATATTTCTAAGCTCCCCTATAGCAAAGGAAGAACAACTAAAACTACATTAGATAGTCTCTATGAATATATTTAGTCTTTACAAAGATGAAGAGAAGAAAGAGAAGATAATTTTAAACTAGAAGTAACGGCAATGCTTGATAACAACCATAAATCATTAGAAAATAAAATAACCACCCTCAAAATTGGACTCCTATTGAAAATCAAATTAACTCAGACAAATATATAAAACACACATAATAAACTAGAGACCAAATATTGGCAAAAAAGGCTTCAGCCTCATGGATTCCTCACATATTTTCTCATTATTAAAATAATGTAGTGTTACAATTAAATAGATGAGGAGACAGTGTCTCAAGATGGTGTGTGCTATCTTCGACACCTTGGTAGATAATTTCTCAACCAAATGCACACCAATATAGGAGCTACCTAAACTAACTCCTATCTTAGAGGAACAACCCAAACTAAAGAGTTAGGCATAAATTCCTAACTTCTTATATTTATTTTATTTATTCTATTTTTGGATTTATTATTGTTTTATGATAGAGGCTGACATTCCCTCCTTCAGTGATAAATCCAAAATAATAATGAAGAACCATCTTCCAAGTTCTCATGTTGATCTTGAAAAAAATTGCTTGAAAAATCAGCAAAGTTGGATGCTGAAAAAACTGCAATCTGAAGAGACCATGAGTCAGCTGCATGTATGATTCATCTCTAAATTTCACTTGAAAACTCCATCACGTGCCAAGCTGCAAAAGGATCCATCTGTCCTTTGTGTGAAATCAACATCCTTTGTCCACTGAAAAAAATTCTTGAATACCCACTGCCTGATGATGTCAAAAACAACTCACTGTTTCTTTTTTTGTGTTGAAAGCTTCTCACTGCTGCTTTGCTGTCGACTGCCCATTGGCGAATTTGTTGATGCCCACTGGCTGCTTTTACTGGTTTTGTCAAGACTTTCAGTCTGACAACCATTTTCAATTTCATTGAAATTTCCCCCCCTTTGTCAGCTGAAAGGAGAGACAATTCTCTGTGAATTATTCCTGAACTCGCCCCCTTCAGGTGTAGGAGCGTTGCACTAGTGTACTCCCTCGTTCAACTGCATGAGAGTACCATATTATTTTCACTATCGGCTGCTCTATGTGTGATTGTATTCGGTTGTAGAACTGAGACAATCTTTTGATTGTGGATGACCATTCCCAAGGATCAATCCATTCATAGTTGATCTTTAATCTGGCTGATTTTTGCTGGTTGCAACATTTCTCAGATGAATGATTTGGCTTGCCATAATGGCGACAAGGATGGAGATCAAAACATTGATCTTCCATATGACCGATTCTCTAACAATGAGAACATTTCAGTTTGACTGCAACTTTGGGTTGCGTGCATTTATGTTTGTCTACAACTTCAGGTTACCTTGAATTTCTTCCCATGGCTTGATGATTGGCTTGGAAGAAATTTGAACTGGAACAACTTCGACACTAGAAGTTGTTTGGATGAATGAATTATCATCTGTATGGTTCAAAGACTTGAAAGTATCACTCTTTTCTTGCAACTCATTTCTTTGTAGTTGCGACTCTAGTTGAAGAAACTCAATGGTTTCATTTGTTTGTTGTAGATGCCGTGAAAGATCAACAAGAGTTTCTTTGTTGATTTGCACCATGTCTTCATCACCTGAGAGAATCAAATTGTGAAGAATTTTTAACAACTAGATGTGTTGTGCCATCTGAACTCACTCTCTTGAATTCAGGCTCTCTTGTCATAGATGGCGTGCTTTGAATTGTTTCACCTGATTTTGTTACTTGAATGACAGGCTCACTTGCTATGTGGCTTGAACGGCACGCTCGCTTGATTTGTTGATTATTGTTCTTGCTTGGAACACTTGCTAGAGTTGTAGAAAAATCTTGAATTCATGCTCGTTTGATGATGATCGCTTTGCTTGAATGCTCACTTGACTGGCTTGATTACTTCATGCTCACTTGAATGAATACTCATGCTCGTTTGCTTCAGAATTTGCTGGATCTCTTGCTCGGTGAAACTTGTTTCTCTTGTTTCAAGTTTACTGGAACTCACGCTCGCTTGTTGTAGATTTCAACTTGCTTGATTGGTGTTAGAGTTGAACTTATTTGGTTTCTTTTATGGTTGTTGCAATGAATTTGACGCTAGCTCGCTTGATGGTTTGAACTTTGTACTGACTTAATGGAAATTGCTTGAATGAATACTCACGCTCACTTGTAGGAGATGTGAACCTATTTCTTGTTTGCTTTAGAGTTAAAACTTGTGCACTCACTTGATTTTTCTTAAAGGAAGGGTTTTGAAAAAATTCAATTCAATTTGAGTTTGATTACAAGTTCAATAATGCTGATGTAGAATGTGCTTTAAAACGTTGGAGGTTGCAAGCTTATTAACTTGATTGTAGTGATGTAAACTTCGCTTTGAAATGTTGGAGATTGCAGGTACATGAACTTGATTATATCAAGTGAATTTTCTTGTTGAGGTAGAAGGCTAATGTTGACAACTTTGATTATTTGTTGTAATGACGCAAATGCATGTGTTGAGCTTAATTATCCTTTCTTGTAGCTACTTTGTTAAATGTGTTTTTCTTGCTGCATTGAACTTTATGTGTGTGTTAAATGTGTTCATTTATGTGTCAAAACTAGACACAAATCATAAGAAATAGTATGAATCCATGAAAACACTCGCCATCTCAAACGTACACATGGTGTACCTAAGATCCCCTTATTCAATTTCGAGCAGATCTAGGACACAAGTACCAAACAATATGTCTTTATTAATTAGTGGAGTACATCATCTTTCAACATCAGAAGCAGTGATAATGCCAAGCTCTATCTTCAAAGTTAACTTCAATATTTGCTTTACTTATCTTTCACCTCAACTCTCACTTTGAACTTGCTCACTTGTCATGGTGACTTCTCAATTACAACTTTAATTGTTACTTGACTTTGAAATGGACTTGATTGACCTTGACACTTGACAAGAAATGCTTCAAAGGAAAATCTACCATCTTTGACTTACAAGTCTTTTGACATGGGATGACATCAACTGCCAAAAAGATTTTTCAAATCCCACACCTTATCACTCCAATTTTAAAAAAATGTTACATCTTATCTCTCCAAAAATTACAAAATCCCTTATGACTCCAAATAAAAAATATGCCCTCACTTATTACAAATATTAAAATATTTTAGAAAGCCTCCTTATTACTCCAAATCATTACAATATTCGCCCCTATCACTTTCAAATAAAAATATTCCTTCCACTCGCTATCTCTCCAATCTTAAAAGAAAACAACTTATTTCAAAAAAATATAAAATACCTCTCCACTACCTTTTAACTCCCTTTTAAACTTTCATTAAAAAAATGAATCCACTTGAATTATTTCAAAAAATGTATACTACCTCTCCACTTAAGCTTTCCACTCAATTATCTATTTCTTTTAAACTCCCATTTCAAAACTATCGTGAATTTCATGAAGTCCTCTAGTAAAAACTGAATTTCACGTTTCTCTTAAAAAAGTAAAGAAGTTTACATTCTTTAAAAGGAGCACACTCCAAATCATTTATAAAGCACACTTTATTTTCCTTGTTGAAGTGACTTCAACGTTGGTCCATTTTGTGTTACCTTCCAGTTGATTCAATGATGCAGAGAAGAGGATTTCATTTACAAACCGATCACAAAGATGAAGGGAATTTCACAATTTCTGAAGTAAATTTTTAAATGCTGAAGTCGATTTCACAAATGTTGAAGCCAAATTGCTGGACTCAAATTTCTCCTCATGCTGGGTCATTCTAGCTGACTCTTGTTGTTCTGTCTCAAGCTAACTGGCTCACATTGGACTGGACATTTCTGCATTCATACTGAGCAGATCGTATGAGTAATGGCTGCCATGGTGCTGATCTAATTAAAGACCCCAAGTTATAAAAATGATGGCGTGACCTCCTCTCTTGCAATTTTCTCCAGCACCCTACGAATTCTTTTTCAAAATTTTCAAATTTTTTTTTAGAAATATACGTTATGTGAAAACAATTATGTGAAAAACATACCAAAAATAAATCTCAGAAACTTGCTGAAACTCTACACCCCAAAATTGTATATCAAGTGATTATTGTGAATAAATCTTAGTTTCTCTTATGCATTGCAATTTTTGAAATTTCCACCAATTTAAAATGAACCAAAAGCGATCTACAGGCTCGGGAAGATGGAGGTTAATCAGAGGAGAGGAAGACCTTGACCTTGAAAAACCACAGTTTTGGATACAATGACATGGAAAATAAATCAGCGAGGGTAAGAAGATGAAAGACCTATGGACACTTTCATTTGGAATTTACCATCGGTGCTTGTTATTTAAAAACATAACCCATTTGTTTAAAATTGAAGTTTTATGTTATCCCTGTTACAACCGATATTATTACCTTTTAACCTTCTCAAAAAGGCAATGAAAACAACTGTGCATCATGGCTTTGCATCTAGTAGTTCATGGAAGACGTTGCAAACATTTCAACATTTCTACCATGATCCACTCACTTTACAACTATTCTTTCAATCATGGCAAGAGTTATAACGTTGTTGTGGCTACACAGTTATGATACAACACAACCGTTGTAGCTTCAACGGAGGTGCCAAGGTTTTTGTTGAACACGCAGAATTAAACTATGTGCGAGATTCATTTTACTGTGCAGTGGTATCTTAATTCACAACTGGACTTTATTGTCGACTCTGCTACTGCGATTTATAACACTACAATTTCGTTGAATTAACTCACCACTTAACTTCGGTATCGATTCCACTACTGGATGGTCTGCAACAGCTGCCATTGACTCCGTTCACAACTTCCGTAGGCTTTGATCGCCCTCTGCACTTCATTATAAAACTCTATTGCCATTATAATGTCACCGCCCTCCTCCTTGTGTTGACTCATGTCGACACTTGTGGGTCGAATAATAACCAGTCAGAGCTCACAAATGCTGTAATGAATGGGTTGCTGGTTAGAGCCATGGGCCTTCAAACCATGCAGGCTCATCATTGCTATGGATTCACAGCTCCTCACACGTATGCAAATTCTCTCTATTTTCTAGGTGTGATCCCTTCAAATTTGATCACACTTCCTTGTCTAGTGTTAGATGTAAATTTCCTCCTCTATGGTTAACACGGAGAGGAATCTCTAGCGTTGGCTATGGTGCCTTCTCTGATGTGAATTCGTCTTGCATTCGCAGTTGCACACCGAGTATATATACAAACTTTCTAGATTTAAAACAGACATCTTACAAGATTTGATACCACATATTGAAAATAAAATTAACTTAGACAAATATATAAAATACACATAATAATCCAGAGACCAAATATTGGCGGAAAAGGCTTCAGCCTCATGGCTTCCTCACATATTCTCTCATTATTAAAAAAATGTAGTGTTACAATTAAATATATGAGGAGACAGTGTCTCAAGATAGTGCGTGCTATCTTCGACACCTTGGTTGAGATAATTTCGCAACCAAACACACACCAATATAGGAGCACCTAAACTAACTCCTATCTTAGAGGAAAAATCCAAACTAAAGAGTTAGGCATAAATTCCTAACTTTTAATATTTAATTTATTTATTTTATTTTTGGATTTATTATTCTTTTATGAGAGAGGCTAACAACTCCAAGAAATGAAAGGTAAAATTCAAGAAATAGAACATAGTAAACAAACAATGGTCAAAGAAAATGACACGTTGAAAAGCGTGATTAAAAATATAAAAGAACAGCTACAGAATAAACCAGCTCTTAATAACACACAAAATAGCTTAAATATTAAACCATGAAAGAGGAAATTAATAAATTACTTATTCTCGACCATGAGTGCCACAAATGAGCCCTAAATCTTATAGTTGTGGGTATATAGGAACAAAACAATGAAAACACAATAGAAATGGTTAAAGAACAATTAAAAAGAAAATCTCAAATTGAGACAACCTATCTCGCGGAAGAAATAAGCGTCGAAAAGATATTTGAGTATAAACACACACTCACTCGTGTCAAGGTCATTTGTCATGAACATAAACTAGATATACTCAGGAAATCCCCAAGCTTAAAAGAAATAGGAATCTTTATAAAATATGATCTCATTTTAGAAGACCAAGTTAAACTTAGGAAAGAATTCCAAAAGGTCAAGGATGCAAGAAAGGCCAGAAAATGGGAAATAATTAGGAATATAAAAGATATTATTAGAGATAGAGTCTCAAGCATGAGTGATAAATAGGAATTTGCATCACTCCGGATCCTCTTGTGGAACTATCGTGGCTTTCCATGGTGTAAAGGTCCTATGTTAAGTTGGATTCTGAGTGATATTGACCTTATTCTCTTAGTTGAAACATGGGAGCATGATGAATCTAGGGTCCCTCACCTCGTCGGTTTAACTCTTTGGTCTGGTTGGAATAATAAATCCTCTCAGAGGGTTTTTAATGGTATAGCGTTGTATATAAGGAACACTTTTTCCTCTCACATATGACTTCATAAAATCAACCCCTTCAATCAATATATTTGGATCGAAATCTCTGATTCTACCACCAATAGGATCTTTCTTGCAATATAGTATTTAACTCCTATCAACTCTACATCCTATAAGAAGAACAAATTGGATAAGAATTTTTCTTTCAATCCTTTAGAAAAATACATCTTCAACCTGAGAAATGAAGGTAGTATCCTTTTACTAAGATAATTTAATGCTAGAACTGTTACTAACCAAGCCATTACATTAAGCAACAACTCTAACCCCGACCCCTTGTGGCTTGATGAAGATAGTAACTTAGCTAATAAATTCAAGATAAAATCCAAAGACATTATCGAGAACTTATTCCGCACCGAGCTCCTCAAAATTTGAAGTTCCTAGGAGCTAATTAGTATTTATGGTATTAACAAGTGGCCCCACTCTGGTCATATGACAACTTTCCATGCGCTAGGTAGGTGTGTTGTGGATTATACAATTTCTGACTTCCTCGTCCTCAATCATATTACAAAATTTGAGATTCTTAATGGATTTGAGCCTGACTTTGACCACAGACCTTTGTCTCTATCCATCAATCTTCCTATGCATACCACCAACACGTAGGAGACCAATGAAAAAAAAAAGACATATTCGCTTCAATGGAAGTAAAACAGACGTCTTATTAAGGGATTTAGAGAGGGATTCAGGCCCCATGAATTATAATTATAACATTGATCAAATTTATTACCATTTCACTACCATCCTTTCCAATATCATTACCAATTTTTCTAATGATATTTCATTTAAGGAGTCTAATAGAACTTGTAATCCATGGTATGAAAAATATTGCAAAATTGCTAGGAAAGCAATCATGGATGCTACTAATGAAATCATTAAGATGCAAAATATCAATATATAAAAAACAATCTTCAAGAGGAACAAAATATTATATATTAATAAGAAGACAATATGATCTTCTCCGCCTTTTTAAATTTAGGCCCATAAAATTTTGGCGAAATGTTCTTGTCCATAAAAAAAAAAAAGATAACCATTCTATTCGCTTAGAAAATTGGGACAACTACCTTAAGAAGTTATATGACTCTCCGGACACTATGGGAACCACCTTAATCACTCCAATTAAGGAGGATGTATTCTCCCTTGACGACATTGAGTCTGGTATTAATAACCTCGCTAATGGGAAAGATAAATATATTGAAGGATACCAAGTTGAGATCCTTAAAATGGGAATATCTATCCTCATTCCTTATCTCCACAATCTTCTCAATTTGGTTGTAATGCATGGCTTCCATTGGCTTTCGACACAAAGCCTTATTATTCCTATATTTGCAAATGGGGACAAGAGTGTTCCATCTAACTATAGGAGCATTATGGTTAGCCATATACTAGCCAAGCTTTATGGGCTCATTTTGGAGAAGAAACTTAGACTTTGCTTGAAATTCAGGGAAAAAGAGCTAAAGGAAAAGCTAGTTTTAGGAGACATGACTTAACTATTGACCATCTCGCCACTATTAGAATCATTATGGAGGAGTGTCGCAATAGTAAACTCTCTCTCTTTTGTTGCTTTGTGGACTTTAGAAAATATTTTGGCATTTTTCCTCAAGATAAGCTTTGGGAGAGACTAAAGGAGATCATGGTCCCTCCTGAGCTAAGGATTTATGTGATCATTCTCTAGGAGACCGTCACTTCCAAGATTAAGACCAATGTGGGGTGTTCTAAAAGCAATCAATGAAATATTGAAGTTAAGCAAGGGTGTCCCCTATCCCCTACCCTTTTTGGCATATAGAACTATAAGCTAGAGGATTGTTTGGAATCTGCGGGGTGCAAGGGCACAGAGCTTGCTGGTGTTCTCATTACTCTTCTCCTCTATGCTGATGATATTTTTCTTCTTGCAGAAATCCATGATGATCTTGACAAACTACTCCAGATTGTTTATGACTACTGCTCCAAGATGGGTATGACAGTTAATACCAACAAGAGTAAAGTCATGATCATTAGATCCAAAAATGTCACCCATGGTAGTTTCATGTATAATAATCAGTGCTTAGGGCAGTTTTATTCTTATAAGTATTTGGGAATTAACTCCCCTCAGCATCTCAAATAGAATTATAGCATCGAGAAAAGGATTATTGGGGGCTAGAAATCTTATTATGAGCTTGAGAGTAATTGTAAATCAGTCGATATTTACATTTTGAGTAAAAAGAGGTTCCTCTTTGAGACCCTTGTCACCCCTATTATCTTGTATAGATTTCGAGTTTGGGGTTGCATTATATCCAGAGATTCATGGAGGAAGATTGATATGATTCAAAAGAAATTCACAACCTACAACCTTAAGATCAAGGGAAACACTCCCTATCATATCCTCTTGATCGAATCTGGTTTGTCCCCCATTGAAATTACATCCATGTTTAGATATTTGATGTATAAGAAGAAGCTTGACAACATGGAATCCAAAAGGCTCCCTTAAACTGCTCCTAACTGTAGCCAAAACCCTTACCTTCGCCTCAGGCATGGGTGGCATAAGGATCCCCAGTCTTGGCTCAACTGTTGTGGAATTACGGAGGAGCTCTGTATGAGAAGAAAAGATAATATAAAAAACACTATTACCTCCAAGTTTAAGGACAAGTTGTGGGAGGATCAGGAGCTCGAGGGTAAAAGGAAGCTAATATACTATAAGGAAGTGATCAACCCCACCATTGATAATCTGAATTACCTCTCGGTGTTGTCCAGCAATAAGAAAAAAATGTACATAGCTAAAATAAGAACTAATTCCCATGAGCTTCGGAGTTAGACCGGGTGGTGGTCTATTCCCAAGACCCCTTGGAATGATGTAATCTGTCATATTTGTGATTCTAACTAGGTGGAAGATGAAAAGCACTTCATTTTATATTTCCCGACTCTTAATCACATTCTCTCTCAATTCCCTACCATCTACCACACTTCCAATCATCTTGACCTATTAAGCTAGACCACCTATAGCGATCTTGGAACACTTACTTATCCTCTCTTAAGGTATGATAGACCGCATTGGTTTTAACGGAAGGTAACCATCATCAACATCATTATTGCACCTAGGTTATTTCTAGTCCAATATGAAAGAGAAGTTGTAATGTCCAGTCCCTCATGTTATGTAAACATATTGACTCAGTCAAATTACATTAAAAATATAATAATAAAATTTTAAAAATAAAATAAAAATTAATAATAAAAATAAATTTGAGGTATCGAGGTTGATATTAAATTGAGAAATATATTTTAGAACCTCGAAAATGATGTGTAATTTCCGAAAGTGATTTGTATTTTTTTTTTTTGGGCGAGAGGTGCTCTATAGCCTAGTATGGGGGTAGATCGCACGTAAAACATAAACATATAAACATGTAAACACTTAAGCATGCAAATGTAAACTCAAATATAAACATCAAATATTTAACACTTAGCATTCAGGCCAATATTGGGGTAGATGTCACGTAAAAACATGAACACATAAACGTAAACATGTAATAAAGGTAATTTTTAACATTTAACATTTAATCTCATTAATCTAATGTCGGCCCTAATGAAAAATCACTTTTCTCCTTAAATTTGACAATGCAAAGAGTGAAGTAGTATTTGTGAGAAAGGATTTCGGGAGCTGTGGGATGTGGGAAAAAATATTTGTGGAAAATGATTTTAAAGGATTTTAGTGTCAGGACCAACTGCAAATGATTTTTAAGTTTGATTTTGTTTGCTCCTATATTTTATTCTTTTTCTATCATTTTTTTTTTACTTTTTCATCTACTTCAGCTCCATGGATGAAATTCTCTGTAACTATTCTAGATCCATCTTAACTTGGGATCTATTAAGGGCCGAAAGGAATCAAATATCTCAAGTTGCAAAAAAAAAATTGAGTGCAAACTTCAAGAAAGATTTTGACCTCGAAAGATTTGATCTCTCTTGACACTTGATATATCCCAAATTAAGATGGACCTAGACTTGTTTATAATAATGTTTATTTTAGTGATGGTTAATTAAACATAATATTAATAATAAAGCAACATATCATAAATGTGTAACTTCTTTTATATAATGTCGATGAGAGTTGAAGTTTGAAACAATTTTGTATAATGTTAATGTTAGTTGTAGTTGATGGAATGTATTATTAATGGTAAATAAAAATACGATGAAGTTGAAGTAAAGATTTACTAAGTGTAATATCAAACCTAATATGAAATTAGTCATGATTGCTCTGCTTAAAAAAAAACCCAATAATTCATATTTTTATAACTAACTTTTCAATTTCTTCCAAGTGCATTTCAAACAGGATTAATTAACTAAAACTCAACATTCCAACAATCGTTTTTAAAAATTACCATTGAAATAACACATATGCTACTTAAAAATTTGATAATCAAGTTCACCAAACATAATATGAAATTAGTATTGAGTGCTTTCCTTGAAAACAAAAACCCACTAGTTTATATTTTTATAATTAACTTTTCAATTTCTAGCAAGTGCATTTAAAATAGGATCAATTAATTAAAACACTTTTCAACACCCGTTTTTAAAAATTGCCATTGAAATAACAAAAATGATACTTAAAAATTTGAGAATGAAGTTCACTCTTATGCACTATGTCTCCACGTTCACTAAAATTAATGAATCGATCTATTTAGAAGTATGATAATTATATCATTTTATTCCTTTATATTAATTAATAACGGTCTTAAACATATAACTTTTTTTTTAAGGTTTTCAGAAAGATTGTTGAAATTTGTAACAAGAAACAGTGAAATTGGCAACGAGAAAGGACAAAAAAATGCATCCACATTAGTGAGGAAATTTAGATGTACATCAGTGAGGAAATTATGATGCACACACATGAGGAATGTGGGGCATATAATTTATTTTTCCCTTAAATAAATTGGAAAATAAATTGTAATTTCATCACATAACAACGTGTATGAGTAAATAAAGTCAAGATGATTGAGTTAGCTCAAGAAATTCCAGTTGAGGGTCTAATATGAGGCATGTAGAGGTACTATAATATTTTGAGGGTCTAGTTGCAGTTGATGCATCAGTGGGGTGCATGTGTGAATCAGTTAACTCAATTAATTGAGTTAAAATCAGTTTCACTAGTTCTAATTGAGCGATGACATAGTCAGATGTCAAGTAAGTTAAATTATATTTAGTTCACAATGAGTGATCAATCAGATAATTGATAATTTTCTATTTATATTTTCATGCATGTGAGTTCCGAGGAAGGCCTAGTTGAGACAAAGGTTAAAGGGAACATAACTACCAGTTGTGTTTATAGAAAATTTCCAGAGTGCAATTATAAAGTCATGAGGATGCCTTGATGGATTGCACAATCAAGGAAGGGAATTATTCGTATATAAAGGGGGCCCAATTCTATAGGAGTTGCATGAGCGAGCCAAGGTTTAGAAGAGTTTGAGAATTGGCTAAGTGTTTGTCAATTTTTTTTAGCATTGTAGGTCATCTTTCAGTAGGATCAGAGTGAGCCAGTCAGGAGAGTGATGGAGAATCTCATGAGAGTTTGAGCATTGTATTGTTTCATGATTCCTCAACTTAATAGACAATATGGATAGAGGGGGTTTGAGCAGTTTCTTTCTCGAGGAACATATTGTGTTTTTTGATTAATTTACTTCTTTCCTTTACTTGCATGTGATTGAGCGATTTGTTTTGTATTCCACAAATATTGTAGAAGGATCAAATATCTTGTTTTAGTACATCACAAGATTAAATTGAATCCATTGGTATATTTTCTACATGGTATCAGAGCGATAATTTTTACAAAGATAATAGTGGCTTCTTCTTGCAATAAACTGGGAATGGGTTTTCTCTCATCCCTTCATGTCAAGGTTCATCATGACCATTCCAAGCCTAAAATCAATGTAGTGAGCTCTTGTAATTCCCTAGACTAGAACTTCGAACTGTAATGTATTTGTACATTTGATCCTTACCTTTATGAGTCAGTATATGCTAATTAGTTTGTTGAGTTGAGTTCGATTTAATACTATATGTGACTATGAATAAATGTGTTAGGGTGGAAGTGTACATATGTATTTTAAGGTAGAGTCTCTTATATGACCGGTCCAAAGAGTCCATGTGATAAACTAGTAATGATCCTAGAAAATATAAGATGTAAGCATGTTGAAGTAATAAAATAACACCATGTACATGGAATAAGGGATGAAAAGAGTATTGGGAGCCAGGACTGCACAAATAGGGAAAGTTGTTGGGGGTAGAGCCAACACATGGCTCCTAAGTTAATCACTACTACTGTAGTAATATTTCTAAGGTAGCCTTATGAAACAATATTAAAATACATTAAAGTATGTTATTTTCCTAATCTATAAATAAAATCTAAAGGAAGGGGAATTATTTTTCAACCTTCCTTTCCCTAAGATACTAATAGGGGATGTCTCTGGTCTTGGTTCTAAGAAGGACCATACGATTTCTAGCTAACATACCTTGATTAATCTAGGGAGGTGTGGGTACAAGTGAAATTCTAATTGGGATACCATAGGAAAGGTTGGAGTCCTAAAGGGAGAAGTGTAGGGAAAAAAGTTATTGTATATGCCTAGAGCCTACCAAGAGTCCCTTGAGGGAAATTGGAACTTATTGAAACCACAATTCTTAGGGACATATATATTTTACTTGAGTTGGAAACCTTGGAGGTTAGTGACACATCCCGCTGAACTAGAGGTATAGAGAAGGAAATGAACAACTTTGGGTTGAGTGTGATGATAAGAAATGTAATACCATTAATTGGAAGTTGGTGAGGTTTGGTACCTTGTCTTTGGTTATGGTCGGTACTAGATATGTATCATGGTAGGATTTTCATAATACTCATGTTTTGGAGTCATAAATCTAGCTCGGGGGTGTCATGCGACTGATAGGTTATTAGAAACACAACTTATGGTAGGGTGGAACAACCAAGGTTTATAGCCATTTGGAAGATATCATTAGATAAATATTCTAAACATCTTTAAATTAAATTAAAGAAAACAAATGCAACACACACACAATCGTGAGATAGAGCTCACAAAAAACTTGACATTAGCTCCACGATTACATTACATATTTACAACATAGGCACTCACCTAATCTTTCTAAATTGGGGGCAACAAACCTAAACTGGTGGAACTAAACTCTAATTTAAAACTCTCTTTCAAAAAACCATAACCACTCCTATTTCTACATTATTCTAGATTATTCTCACATCCTCCCTTAATGGAGAAATGGATTTTCTACAACACCTAATTTACTTCTAAAAAATTCAAACTTGAGTTTACCAAGAGGCTTGGTAAAGATATCAACCATATTATCCTTGGTATTAGAAAATACTAAGTCAATTTCATTTGATTCAATATTCTCTCATACAAAGTGGTATTGCAGCTCAATGTGTTTTGATCTGGCATGATATATTGGATTGTGTGCTAATTTAATAGAACTTTGATTATCACAATTTATTCATGTTGAACCACTTTGCTCCTCTTTGAGATCTTCAAGAATTCTCTGCAACCAAACATCTTCACAGGTGGCATTGCTCAAATCTTTGTACTTAGATTATGTTGACGATAAAGAAACTATTGGCTATTTCTTACTACTCCATGACACAATCCCTGATCCTATATGAAATGCATAACTAGAGGTAGATCGCCTGTCATAAGGATTTCCTACCCAATATGAATCATAAAAACCTGTCAATGCAACATCAGATTCATTAGTATACATAATACCTAAATTTATTGTTCCTTTTAAGTATCAAAGAACTTTCTTTGCAGTGTTCTAGTGATTTCCTGAAGCCTTAGCCATAAACTGACTAAGGATACTGACTGAGTATGCAATGTCTATTCTGATAGTGGTGAGATAGTTCAGACTTCCAACCAACTTGAGATATAAAGTTCCATTTTCCTCTTTAGTTCCATCTTCTTTGTACAACTTTGAATTCTATTCTAAGGGAGTGGACATAACTTTGCAATCAGTGATATTGAAATTTTTAAGAATTTCCTTTTTTATTTACTTTGAGTGATCAATGTTTTACCAGGATCTCTCCATACCTCAATTCCTAAATAGTAATTCAATTCACCCAGATCTTTCATTTCAAATTCCTAAGACAACTGAATTTTAATTTCTTCAATTAACTTATAAGAACTACCTGTGATAATGAGATCATCCACATATAAAGATATTAAAGAAACATTTCCTTCTTCATCTTTCTTAACATACAGGTTAGGATCATTTTTTCTTTTCACAAACCCATTCTGATGAAAGAAGGTATCAATATTTACATACCATGATCTCGGTGCCTGTTTCAAACCATATAAGGCTTTTCTTAACCTGCAGACTAGATGCTCCTGTCCTTGTGTGACAAATCCTTCAGGTTGAACCAGATTAAATTCTTCCTTTAAATCACCATTCAGAAAAGCATATTTGACATCCAATTGATGTATATTCCAATTATGTTTTGTAGCTAAGGCAATCGGTAATCTAATTGTATTCAATTTAGCTACTAGTGCAAAAGTAACTTCATAATCAATTCCCTCTTGTTGAGCATATCCTTTTGCAACTACTCTCACCTTAAATTTATCAATGCTACCATCTGCTTCAAATTTAGATTTATACAACCATTTTCTTCCAATTGGAATTTTGTTTTCACGGAGTTCAACTAATTCCCATGTTTGATTTTTCGTAAGAGAGTCATATTCATCATTCATAGCATTTATCCATTGTTCATTCTCTTTAGCTTGTTCATAATCAGCTGGTTCTACAACATTCATGATATTAGACATCAACGCCTTAATTCTATACATTGCAGGAAGATGGGTTTATCTGGTTGACCTTCTTGGTGCTACAATACCTATTGGATTTCTATAAATTGTAACAACATAAGCACCAATACAACCTAAATTTCCCACAAGTGATCTCAAAATTGCGGCAGTATCTAGAAACAAAAATTAATAGAACTTCGAAAATCAAACCAACGTGACTCTTAAACTATTGACTTTGATTTTGAAAACAATATGCTGATTTTTGTTCTAGAGCTTTGGCTTTGCCAATCGAACGCTGGTTACGTGGCTTGCTCGTTGATGATGTCCTATTAATTAAGAAAATATTCTAAACAGAAGCTCGAAACTCCACTTTAAACTTGGCGTGCGAAGCTACAATGACCGGCCCTGGACAACGATGTAAACAATCTAGATAGTGTAGAGAAGCCAACAGAGACTATTTACCAGATCCCTCGTTGTTCTATTCTCTGTACTTTTGGAAGTGGTATATTTTGCATTGAATGGCTATTGGGTTGTGCACGAAGATGGGACTCCACCCAATCTCACAGAAAGGCTCAATATAACAAACTGATCTGCCAATACTGTCAAACAGTGATCATCCCCTATTTATTCCAGTTATGTCTTCTTGTTCGACTCTTTCATACGCCTATTAAAAAACTTTAATACGCTCAGTGTGAAAGAGTACAGCGTGGTAAAGAAGACTGGTGTTGATGATTTCATTCGACCAGAATTAAGCCTGAATTAAGCATTCAACGAAACTCGATGTTTGACGGCTTGGAAAAAGGCTTCATCAAACTGCAAACGCTTCTCACAATACAACAACAATTGTTAGCTTCGCTCTGATACCAAATTAAATTAAAGAAAACAAATGCAACACACACACACAATTGTGAGACAGAGCTCACAAAAAACTTGACATTATCTCCATGATTACATTACATATTTATAGCATAGGCACTCACCTAATCTTCCTAAATTGGAGGCAACAAACCTTAACTGGTGGAACTAAACTCTAATTTAAAACTTTCGTTCAACAAACCATAACCACTCCTATTTCTACATTACTCTAGATTATTCTCACAGTTTATTTATTGTATATCTTTTTTTGATGGTTTATGGTTATGATTTTTGTTTTATGCAAGTATTATTCCATGTTGGTCACTGTATTTACATTATTTATAATATAAGATAGTGAGAAGTGGCATCACCCTAGCTGGGAGAACAGGGACGTTACAAGTGGTTCTAAATTTGAGGTTTCTATGTTAAGCCTACATGAGCTAACCCTAAAACAAATAAGTGAAATTGCAATGTCTTCCTGCAAATCTTTTCATGAAATCACTTGGAGAATGACTTCATTTTTTTTTTGCGAGAATGGACACTAACAGGGAAAGATTCAAAAAAATTACACTTGATGTCAAATATTTCCAAAAAGACAACTGAAACATATAATATTTTTAAAATGTATAGGTTGTGCACATAATGTGCTTGACAAAATGTATAAATGGAACAACCCTTGACAATATTTAAACACATTAAGGTAGTGTGATGATTCATTCTACCCATGGTAGAATAGAGCAACCTTTGTATTGAGATAACCCACGAGGCATAGAAATGGGATATAGTATTGTTGTTTTATTTCTCTAGATGTGAGGGCAGATTAAAATAGGCTTTGAAAGTTTTACATAATAATATGGAGCACTATGTACATTAAAATCGTAGTTAGAGGTTAGATAGATCCACTTTAGTGTGCTTATAAGAAGAGAAATAGAAAAATTCAATGTAGATTCCAAAATAAAAAATATGTATGAGAATTAAGGTTTTCTACAATATAATCTAATTTGATGGGAAGAGCTTTTGATAGTTGGACTTCAGAAACAAAAGTCTCTTTGTCCTCATCTTCTATCAACAATACCTCATGTTGGTTTGGACTCTTTTCACATGCCATAAGACTTAATTTCAGAAAAAAAAAAAGTTGTATTTTTCCTCCTCTTCTATCAACAATACCTCATGTTGGTTTGGACTCTTTTCACATTCCATGAGACTTTCCACCAGTATCATCTCTTTTTCTTCAAGAAGTGGTTTGCAGAAATGAAGTACTCCTTCCCGAGTCTCAATTGTTATGAGCTTTTCTTCTTCCATCTAAGCTTTCATCAATGGCATCATCCTTTTTTTCCATAGCTCTATGGATTTTGGGGATTTCCTCTTAAAATTATTTTGTTTCAGAAATAATTTTAGCCTCCTCATCATGTTTTGTCTCTAGCCTTCTTCCCCCACCTGTAGTAGTTGCATTAGCAGATTAATTTGAGCCTTCAAATCAACCATATCATTTTCAAATTCCTTCTGGTTTAGTTTCCTCATGGAATTTTTATCGGCATCCTTCTCCCCTATATTATGGATTTTACTCGACCCTTCACCAGGACCAACAATGGTCACCATATTCCTTATTTTCATACTCTCTTCCATGTTCAATATGAGCTACAACCTAGCCCTGTAACAAGCCTCACCTCATTTTTTATCTAAAAACCTCACCTCCTGTTGGTTATTGGTGTTCCTATGGTTTCTTGTTCTAGAACCTCTTAAGCACTCTTTACTCCTCTCTGGCTATTTCTCCTCTTTTCAACTTTTCATAACTTCTCTTATCCTCTTCTCCTTGAGGGCATCCTCTATCACCATCTTCCTTCCAACCTCAGCTAGATTATTTCTTTCTATGTGCATCTTATTAGCTGTAATGGTTTCTTCTACGAGATTCTTTTAAAAAACAAATGGTCTCTCCTCAACCTATATCATCTCCTTTTTGTGAGCAAAGCTTCACATGCTCACCTTTATTTTCATAACATCTCTAGTTGTATATTTTTCTACCTTCATTAAAAAATTCCTTAGGCAAACATACAACATAAAACCAATTATACCTATCTGGTTCTCCTCCTTTGATACTTCCATATCTCAGTTCTCCCAGTTCATCCTGTGGATGTACTCCTCTATCTATTTAAATTTTTTTAATTGGATGGAATTCTCCCCAGATTTCTGCAATCCTCTTCTGGGGTTTCTCTTGTCAGTGATATATACTACCCCTTTTAGAATATCTTCTGGTTAGGTATCCCCTATATCTACCTCTATGCCTTTCTTTCTAAACCATGTATTTACAAATGACCAAACTATTAGTTGCCATTGAAATAAAGAGTGTAATAATTACTTCTCTAGTCTAGTGTATTCTCATCTTTACTTCTTGTAATATTTGTTGGTTCATTCCCCTGTCCACAAAATCTCCACCGAGATCACCTTTCCTTGTAGATGTAACCACCCCATCCCCACATTTACCCAATTTCATTGGTCTAACAGGGTAAAAATGAGATCAAGAGTTACTATGACATGAATCATCCTCCAATATTCAATTATGGAAATGGGGTCGACAAATGAGACTTACTGACCACAACCTAACATCCTACAAGGGTTACATGATACTGAGGGGTCAAACAACTACCATAGGTGATCCAATACTAATTTGGACTACTTTTTTAGGGATTTGACTCCCAACCACATGCACAATCATACATGAGTGAAATTATGACCCTCCAACTACATTCACAACACTTCCTCCATTTGGTTACAACCCAAATTTTCGAGTTTAGAGGGTGTGGTCCTAACATGTTAACCATAATTATAGGACAACCTCTAAATTACTACCCATAATTTCCAAAGACTTTCAAGAATGATAAATGAGTTGAATACAATGCTAATAATACAAAAATTTAACAAGCACTTAACCTAACTAGGCCTAACCATGACAAATATCATTCTGTCAAACAAATAGTGAACATGTAATCTGTAGGTCATGAATTCATATATATATATATATATATATATATATATATATATATATATATATATAGGAGTATGAAAATTATCTGAAAATCACCAAGAAAGCATAGCTTGAGTACATTGCAAATCCATGCTTATAACTAGCACATAACTAGATTAATAGCCATGAAATAAAAACCATCAAATCACCATAATAAAAAGTACAATTTCTTATAGATTACACTAGAAATATAACTCTTATTAACTTTTAAAAAATCCAACCACGTAAGGGACATCCATGTGAAAGCTCACCATGGATTTGATTGAACCAAATATCTCTTCCAACCAATCACCCAAGTGCCATATTCGAAGCATGAATGTGGGATATCAAGACATAAACAACCAGGTATTCTCGAGTATTAAACCACTTTCACCCTCAGGCTATCCCAATCCCACCAAAATCGATCAAGAGATCACTAAGACCTAAAAAAAGATTGGATGCCTCAAAGTTTCTTCACCAATACCTTGAATATTTTTCATATCTCTGCCCATCTATCAGGGGCTTCCGAGAGATTAAACCACCTCTACACCAAACCCTTGGGAATTTTCCTAAAACCACCTCACTGGGTTCCAAAATCCTCTCACAATCCAAAGTTCAACTGAGAAAATAATCCCATCACACCATTGCAATCTAGAAATGGCAAGACAATGTTAAAACCACTAACAAACTAGACAAAACCAACGAAAATGAAAACAAGTGAACCAAATGAACAAATGCATGCACCATGCATTCACACCTTAGCTAGGAAATCACACATGCAACCTGTTACCTACAAACCCTCCTGTTGAAGCTCCTTGATCCAACCTTCCATCCTTATCATGTGATTTCTTGTCCCTCCTTTACTTTCCTTTTATTTCTTTCTTTATTTATCCTCTTGGTGATCTTCTCTCTCTAAAAATAATTGCAAAAAAAAAATGACAAAAAACTATGAACTGATGACTTGAGCCTTTCTATTATTGACACCTTTATTCTCTTCATTTTCCTTTCTTTTCCTTCAATCTACTTCTCTTGTGATGCTTTTACCTTTCATCTCTAATTTCTCATATTTTACTTTATTTTCTTAAATAAATGTCAATTAATTCCTATTTTCCCTTCTCAATTCATTTTCCAAATTCCTTACCCATAATTAACCGAAATGACACCCACCTAGATGTTTTTCCCAACATTCAACTTGCAATATGTGTCCCATGACCTTGGTCTTATTCTTTTTCGTTTATTAACTTTATTACATGGAATTTAACCTGAGACTGTTACAACAATATTCCTCAATATACATCTATGATTTGTAGGGTTCTGATACCATATGATAGCAGGCCTCTCTCATGGCTTGCTTTTTATTTTCCCATAATCTCTTATAAATTTGTTATTCCTCCCTTAGAAGCCACAAATTCTAGTTGTCATTCTGGCCCCTCTAACTAACACACATTTTTTCCCTTTAAACACCATTTTTTTAGGAAAACCTCCCAAGTCATTGCAATGAATTCCTATTAAACCGAGATCTTGTCTCTTTACATTTATTTTATTCTCTTTCCATTGAAAGCGATATTTTCCCTCATATCCCCTTTCCTCATGCGGTGGTGAATAGTTCTTATTCCACCATTGGAAGCATCAACCTCCATTATATACTCCCTTTTTAAAATATAAAGCATAATGTTATAGGTTCTCCCAAACAAGTAGGGATCAAATCTAATTTGAAGCTGACTTCTCTTGCACTTTCCCATTGATTGGACTCATAAAAAATCGAGGTCGAGTATTTTAAACACATTATTATATCCATGATGTGAGACTCTCTTCCAAAGTTGACTAGCCATCTATTGAGAATTTCGTAGGGCAGATTTTAATTCAATTCTCCTACTTAATAACTTCTTGTGCTATACTTGTTATTATTCTATTACTTAAATATTATCTTCATTATCTTACTATGTCTTTCATCAAGTTAATTTTTAAAACACAAGAGACACAAAATTTTGACTCTTCAAGCCATGGCCATAACATCTCCCTCTTGGAGAGGAAACCCCAAAAGTAATTCTTCTTCTATATCTTCAAATGACAAGTACCATGACCATGACATAGACCCTTGACCTAGAATGCCTCCAAGACCTTGTAACTGGTCCTATTGACCTCTTATGTTGATCTTCATTTCTTTGCATTTTACTACATCAGTATTAGAGAAATTCATTCCCTAACCTTAATATGATCCTTCCTACTCCTCTAGGTTGAGTCTCATATGATATCCATTTCGGTCCTTCCTTCCCATGAAGTCTTTTGTATCTATCTTGCTGTGGAGATTCTTCTTTACGAACTCTATGGTCACCCTCCTTTCAAATTTTATAGAGGACCTACTTCCACTAACGTAGCCCTCGACCTATCTGAAGAATATGAGATAGATATTTGTGCTTCTCAATAGTGACAATATTTGACCCAATAACCATACTTTACTTTTTTGTGATGGCTTCTATTCTCACACCTGTTTACACTTGATTATAGCACTTAACCGATATTTTTTGTCACCCAAATAGAGAGCTATTGTTTCAATAATATGCTTCATCTGATCTTCGTTTAGATATTATTCTTCACTATCCTTACTTTCGCAATATTGACATTTATCTTCGTTCTAATTTTCTTTATTCTGTACCCAAGACCGAAGACCTTTCCACACACTGAAATCACAGACTCATTCTGAACTTGGCTCCTGCAATATAGACCGAGAATCTCAGACATATTCAAGCTTCTATTCTATTGTAATGTGAGGTTCCTAGGCATCTATTTAGAGTGGTTCGACCCTATTATTTAGTCTACCTTTGCTAGTGAACTAATGTGACTATTTTCTTGTGAGCCGACATTACAAAGAGTGTCTTCTAATGTATTTTAGGCCGACTTCAAGAAGTATCATGACAAAGTATTTAGGCATTCCTTTTACATCAATAATTGTCCTTTGCAAGTGTAACACCAATTCATCTATATGAATCTAAATTATACATTTATGACAAGACAAAAATCCCTAAATACATCAATAAAATGTATTTGACCTATAATAAAAAATCCTTGCTCATGAAACCCATGATGGAAGTATTACAAAATACATTTTATCATTTTTTTCTTATACATTACAAAAACTCATAATTCAAGTCATTGTGAAGACCTAACCTAGTTAAACATTCCAACACTAACTACCCTTCAAACACCTACTTCGGTCTGACCTTGCCTCCAACCATAGTCAATTCTATATTAGCTCGATTGGTACTTTACTTGGCAACGTATTAGAGGTAGATTCAAATATTTAAATTTGAATTCCTTTTGGGCTCGCCATCACTTGGTGAATTAGGCCAACTCTAACATAGACTATTGATGGATTTGATTGGTTATTCTTGGTGATTTTCTATTACAGTCTCTCAAGTTCAAAAATATATGTTTTGGAGTTTATGATTCCCATTATTCATCTATGAGGTGCAATAGAACTAAAAATCCACCACTTGTTTCCATGGTCCATATCGATTATTATATGGTATTATTTCACTTAATATTCAAACTCATAGGTATACGTATGCCACGTCATAATTTCAATCCCAAGATTCCACCCATTTCAAAGAGAAAAAATGAGACTTATAATATAATAAGTAAAGCCTTTCCTCCCTGATTAGATAACAACTATAAACATAGACTAAATGAGGACCTACAAATGCATGGATTCTCCTTTAAATGCTTATTTATCAATACACATCTCTAAGATGATTTCATGCTCCCTCACTAAGTTGTAAATAAAACGAATTAAAAATACCAAGAATCTACATACATATACTTAGAGACCTTGCATAACCTCATAACATTTCATTATTCAGAAAATTATGTATAGGAAAGTTATAGACTGCCTATATCCATTATTTCTTGTAATACACTCATATTTGTACCCCATATCCTAAACACACACACAACATATGCTCACTAATATTGTTCAGAAAATACCTATACATACAAAGAGAAATTGGACATTTTTGTAGGAGACAAAAACTAATAGATTCCTAATTATCCACTTATTCCCATGGAAAAGGATCATTTGGCTAGCCGCTAAAAAATCCTAAAAAAATTCCTACTAACCAGAAATATTACATTGAGCCACATGGCTATGCTAACAACCGAGATTACAACTACAGTTTCCTAAGTCATGACAAAATATAAATCTTGTTCTGGAATATACATGGCTCCATTTGGGCTATAAATAAAATAACTTTCAAAGGGTGATGCTTCTGCATCACTTGACATGAGTGAATTCGATAATGATTTTCATTAGGGAAATTTTGAGGTCTAAAATGGGCCTCCTATGTAAATTATAAAATAATAGTGGAAATAATAAAATAATATTAGATTACATCATCGAATTTAGAGGGAAAAAAGAAAAACTACTTTTTCAACTCATATTTTCAACTTATCTCCCTATGGTTTTACTCAAACGTCAAGAGGGAACACTAGTTGGATGCATAATTTGACTCGTCATCTAAGGAGTACCCATGTTTCATAATTTTGACAAACCCTTCTATACTTTTGATTGAAATCACATTTTTTCATGTATTTCTCATTTTTCATGTAGAAGGGTCCATCGAAAGTATGCAACATGGGTACTCCTTCAATGATGAATTAAATTTTTCATCCAATAAGTACTCCTGCTCGAAATTTGAGTAAAATATTAGGGAGATAAGTTCAAATTATGAGTTGAAAAAGTAGTTTTATTATTTTATTATTTTTAAATCTTTTTACTTTTTTACTCCAAAAATGATGAGTCGTCCCCCATGGATAACATCATCATCTTGAATCCTATGGGTTCCTATAATTTTTATTTTGGTTGTACATATTTCTCACGAGGCCGATTTTATACCTTAAAATTTCTCTAATGTGTATTGGTGGATGACGATTTAAATTTTTTTTTTAGCAAACTTATTATTCTCTAGTGTTTGTCTAAATTGGTTCGCTAGTATGAGTTGTTCATTTTTCTCTAAAAACTATTGAATTTTATTTTCTAGACAAGGGAGTGTAATAGAGTAACATTGCAGCAAGTATGCACTTTGAGTGCATCTATTAGCATTGACTTTAGATGGATAGTGTCTATCAAAGTTGTCACCAACCTAGGTGTGTATTTTACCATAAAAAAAACTAGAATCGTGATAATACTGAGGCTTGTTATTTTTAGATGTTGGTTTTAAGGGAGGCTCTAATTCATCCTTGCAATTTGAGTTGAGATCCACATGTTTCAGATTAGTTTTCCTCACCATGTTGCATGTAATTCAAGTAGGATTTAGAACAAAATGATGAAAAATGGTCTTAGCAATATATTCTTTCTTAATCAAATACACATGTTATGGAATGATGGATATTGACTGTCCATAGAGGGAGAGGAATGCATACTCATATTTTTCAAGGGAGTTTGACAGGGAGAAAACCTATGAGAGTTCATTTCCAAAAAATTGGGATGAGGGTTTTCAAAACTGTTCTGAGATAAGAAAGCTCGCAGTGCATCCCTTGACCTAGATAAATGATATTTGACGAGACAAAAAATCAATCCATAATGGAATAGAGACATTTAAAGGTTCTTATTCTTATCTTGATAAGACTTTGTGATGTTATACAAACTCTTATGAAGCTAAAATTTAATTTAAACCCCAAAATTACCATAAGGAGATGTACGTGATATAATAAAACCCATCCAAATCTACCCTCTTAGGCTACCAATTTCTTCACAAAGTATAATATGTCATTCCATTTCAACTTTAAAAACTTAATAGACATACCTTATACTTCAAAGGCGAAATCTTCTGAAATAAAAATTCTCGCACGGGATGCTTTGCACTGGGAAATTCTTAGACTATTTTTCACCCTGAGTTAAGAGAGAGGTCACTTCATCTGTGAAGCTTTCATTGACATGAATTTCAACATCACCCAATGTGGCCTTTCAACCTTTGAATGCCACTGAAAATACTTAATAACATCCAAATAGTAGCCTTGGAACTTGCAAATGAAGTCCCACTACCCCCCTTCTTGAAATAAGACCTTGTATTCGTCATATGCTTCTATGATTACATCTCCATTAGGTTATATTCTAACAATGGGGACCATGGTGAGGTGTTTGAGTTAATTCAATGACAACCCTATCTAGGAAAGGTATCATAATGTTATTTTAGGATTTGAGAACCTCACAAGCACAACATTGGTAAGAAAGACAAAAATGGAGTGTGAGAATGCGGACGAAGGGATATAAGCTTAAGGATGTCATAGGAGGAGAAGAACAATAGTACAAAGCTTTAAATTCCACCATAAATGACCATCATCCATGATAATTTTATCAATTGAGTAGAGTAAAGGTGTCATCATATGGTATTCCCAACAAAATAGAGAACGTACATGTCATCACAAAGCTATTATATTATTGTAATATTCCCAAATGGGAAAAGAAGGAATATAGAACAAAATGCTTGAATAGCAGTGTAAAAAATCACATCAAAGTATGAGACCAATATGAATCCTTTCCATTAATCATAAAAACAGCAAAATAGTACAAAATAATGGGTCAAAAAGCATATAACAAGATACAATAAGCATCCAATAAATAAATCTCTCAAGAATGAGGTGCTGCTACCATATCAAAATGTTGGAAGACTGCTACAACACAGTCATAGAAGAAATGGTACATGAGATGAACATACAAAAGATAAATGGCTGATATATGCCTCAAAGATAATTTACAATGAAGATCAAGGCTCTATACAACTTCCAACAAAGTACCCAAGAGGGTTTTCAGAAATACACCAATATACAAGATATGAATCAAAGCCCTAGGGATGAAGATTCACTGCCAGAATAAAAATAGAAAGATGTGGCTAATATGATATGAAAAATAATGTAGCCTCCTCCAATGGATCCTCTAGATGGAAGTCTGATCCCTTCACTAGAAAACCTCCTCTCCAAATGGTGTACTGAAACCACCCTTGCAACTTCTCCCTAAAATAATGAAGTCTACGCAGAAACTGTGTTGTAGGGGCAAATGATAGTGTGGCCTAATGCAAAATTCTCCAACAAGTCTCAAGGGCCTTCCTCACTAGCCTCCCAATGGATCAAAACCCTTCCCCACTGAAAAACAAATCAAAAATCACCTGAATGTATTCTCCACTACTGCAACTTACAACTGAGCACATTTTTCAATAGAAACAATGTTGTACCACAAGAACGAAGATTTTTCTTGATGCATGAATGTGGAATGTAGTGCAAATACTCTTCCTTAGAGGTCACTCAAGGATAGAGGTGGGATTCCTTCTCGGGAACACCCTGTGCTAAAAAACACTACAATATTCGCTAAACAACTAAAGAGAGAAATGAGTCTAAATAGACCATAAATTTGAAATAGCAAATACATAAACATAATTATCCATGGATGCCATCCTCTTCCTTAAATAAGTGGTGAGATTCCTCACCCTTGGCCCCACTCATTAAAGGAACTACTTCCATTCATGGAGTTTCCCTCCAAAACTATGATGTCCCATAATTAATACCACTCCATGACAGCGCTATTGATTTGCTCAAAGTTAACCCATTATATGTGCTCCATCCCCTTTTCACACACAAGGGTACTTAATTAAGCTACTAAGATGTCCTCCTTCCATATTAGCAGTGATTTTATTCCTATTAAGGAGATTTATGGGTCTCCAGACCCTCTTATTCATCAAACAAGCAAGGAAAAACAAAAATTAATATTCCAACTAGCTCATGGCTAATTGGGAATATTACAATCCTCCCCTCCCAAATGTTGCTTATCCTCAAGAAGTTGCAAAGTTCAGTGCTAAAACTTTTTGAGCTCTTAGTTAAACTGAGAGGGGGGGGGGGTGGGTGACTCAGTTTAACACATTCATGGGCTTTTAAAACTTTTTCCTTAACACTTGTTTACACCTTCATTTCATGTTTAGCTTAACTTGTGAGTAATCTTAGAATGTGAGCAGCAAGCATTAATATAATGTAACAATAGACTTAATATGAGAGCAGCAAGTATTAAGCAGATGATATAAACCAGATCAGCACATAAACATCATTCATGAAGACACCAAATATAAGTGGAAACCCATAAAGGGAGAAAACCACATCTTATTATTGATGTGATGCAAAGGCAAGCTCCAACTCCCTCTCACCACTGATTTTCTATAGGCACCAACCTACAGAAGGCTCGTACCTCAATTCTGCAAGTTACAACTTGCAAGGAAGCTCCAACTCCCATCAATTTTCTGCAGGCACCAACCTACAGGAGGCTCCAACCTCAATCAGCTACAACTGACATATATTAAGCTACAACTTGATAGGGAAGCTCCAACTTCCTTACTCTTTCAAAAGGAAAACACTTGCTTATTTACCTTGGATATCATCTCTGTTCTGTATCATATTCACTACTGTGCATCAGTCTTCATATCTGCCTTATACCGTTTCTGCATATTATCAGATTCACTATCAGCTCCTCCTTCTCTTCTCAGCTCCTCCTTCTTCTCTGCCTCACTACTTCATTTCTGCATTCTTTAACTTTTCACAAAATCTTGTTCTGCTCCTCCTTCCTCTTATCTTCTCTGCCTCAATCCCATACTCAGCATTCTCTATGCTCTCTCTCTCTCACCTCTTGCAGCTTTCTTATTTTCTTCAACTCTCTTCAATTCTGTTGCACACTCTCTTCTTCTCTAACTCTATTTTCATCAACCCTTTCCCTTTGGATATTACCCTGTTTTATACAAAATAGCTTCATGGTTGTTTGTATTCTACTGGGAATTCGAAATGGACAACCATGTCTCTTTGCCTTCTGCCTTCTCATCTCTTTTATCCGCTCATTCAGAAAATATAACTATAGGTACCAATTTAACATTACAGTGGGCTATTTTTTCTCTTCTGGAGACTTGTCAATGCATCACAACAATATAAATTGATTAAAACATTTACATTCAAATTACAATGAGAATTCCAACTCAACTCATTTAGTCTTTTGGCTCGCTGCACGTTTGTTTTTTCTTTGATTGTGTTTGTCTTTTCTGTGACTGTGTTTTATATCTTTTCATCTCTATTTGCTCTTCTGTCCTTTGCTATGATGTAACTCCTGCATACACGTAACTGAGCTTTTTATACTAGCTGACTCTAAATCTGGACAAATTCCAATGCTCTGTACATAGTACGTGTCTTGTTGATGCGGCGAGTTCCGCAAGCGGAACATACGTTCATCACAATTTTTTTATATTAATAATCGCCCTCCAATTAAGCCGAGGCATATATATAACCCACGGACCACGCGACACATTTCAACAGCGTTATATATATATATATATATATATATATATATATATATATAATCCAACTTCAACTCTTGGCATAAGTTTAACATACAAACTGCCCTTTTAGGTATGACTTAAATCAATTCTTGGCGTATATAATAAAACCTGTTTAAACATATAAAAACTCATTTCGGGCCCACCTGACATGTTTTCCAATGCGATATGCTTCTCCTCCAGTGATTTTGGATTCCGATTGATCGTAATCGCAAACTTCTATTTGCATGTTCCGCTGCTTTGTTTAACTTCGATGCAATTGACCTGATGCGATGCGATTAATCGCAATCGCAAATTCTATGTTTATATATGTTTCTGACACATATCAATTACGGTTCATAAACCTGTCGAGTCCAGACTTCCAATCGCAATCGCAAACTTTTTGTTGCATGTTCCGATGCCCTGCTTAAATCCAATGCGATTGGTCACTGTTAATAAGATTTACCGATGCGATTAGAATTGGAACTCAAGCTATATATGATTTGTGGTTTATATACCTATCGGGTCCGGACTTCCAATCGCAATCGCAACTCTTACATTCTCCAATAAGATCATCACTGTTCACCAGAACTCACGGTATGTATGAGTTGTAGTTTATATACCCATAAGATCCGGACTTCCAATCGCAATCGCAACCCTTATATTCTCCGATGTGATCATCACTATTCACCAGAACTCACGGTATGTATGAATTGTAGTTTATATACCCATCAGATCCGGACTTCCAATCGCAATCGCAACTCTTATTTTAACCTGTTCCACTACCCTTATAATCTCCGATGCGATTGGGAAGGGTCCCACCTTATATTACTACATTTCTTTGGATCTCGCGCTGCATATGGCTATACATACATATATACATACATACATACATATATATATATATATATATATATATATGTTTTGGTCCTTTGAATATAAAGAGCAATACTTTTCCGTTGGAGTATACGATTCCCGGAATGAAATTTATATTAACTATGCATTATATTGCCGCTTGGGTTATGATTCCCAGAATTATATTTATGTTATGTGTAATGCCCAAATGGGTAAATATTCTCGGAATTGTATACATATATCCTCCGGCTGAGGTAGCGATTCTCAGAATTTAGTTATATATCTCTCTATATATATATATATATATATATTCACCAGGTGGGAGCAGTGATTCTCGGAATAATCTCTGTTTCTCTGCAATAATAGATGTGTCTCTGCCTCTGCTGCTTCTGTCGCTCTGCCTCTGCCTTTACTGCTGTGATAATGGTTTTGCCTCTGCCTCTGCTTCTGATAATGGTTCTGCCTCTATTATATTCACTTCCTCTGCCTCTTCCTGTCTCCTTTACTTCCTTCATTCACTTCTTTGCTACCTCCATTGACATAATAATAGCTCTGTCTCTGTATTCGCTGCTTCCTTTTCCTGTCTCTCTATTTGCTACCTCCTTTGCCATGATAACAACTCTATCTCTGTATTCACTGCTTCCTTTTCCTGTCTCTCTCTTTTCTACCTCCTTTGCCATGATAACAACTTTGTCTCTGTATTCGCTGCTTCCTTTGCCTATCTCTCTCTTTTCTTCCTCCATTGCCTTCTTGCTGGTTCAGGTACTTCTCCTTTGCCACAGGGTTTACTCAACTCTTTTTATAAACCTTGATAGACTCACAATCATCCGTGCACAGTCAATTGCACATAGGAGCCATTTATACTCCCAATTATCTTCTTCTCTTAACTCTGCCCCTTTCAAAATCCAATGGCCCTCATTTTGTCCTTACTACTCTGCACCTTGAATAGCTCTCTGCTTCTTTGCTATCCTCTGCTCGTTGACTGATGCTGCTCCTTACTTCTCTTTTTGTTGCCTCTACTACCTCTCTACTGCCTCTGTTCCCTCTCTTCTACATTTCCTTATGGTTAGTTTAGGTTTTTCTCCTATCTCTACCTTTGCCATCATAGCCAACATTTCCAACACAACTCTTCGCCTCCTCCCTTGGTGACACCTCCATGTGATAACCTCTCCTCATATGCCAAGTGTCTCCCAATCCATCCCTCAATGACATGCTCCTCCCAAGTTCTCGTGAGATGAAAATGACTCATCCCACAAGGAAGAAAATGATCCAATGTAGCAATCATGGTTTGCCCAATGTTCTCCCTGGAACATGAAGCATAAGAAACATGGAGAATCTCTCTACCAAAGGTCACATCCAATCCTTCCATCCTCCCTCCAATAATTCCCATAAAAATAACAAGGACATCATCAAATTATGGGATCAAAACTAGTATACATAAACAACCATATGCAAAAATGGAGGTGGGTCATAGTCCCATATGTGGAACCAGCACATTATATCTCCTGACTGCCTCAGATAGTGATATGTTAAGTGGTTTCCCCACCACCTACTTCCTGCCATATTATTCTCACATGCTATGAGAAGGTGACTAATGTTGGGGGCCTTTGCAGCACAACCTGAATGGTAAATCATCTCCCTATATCCTCCTAGGGAGTGGCCATGATAAACAATGTTTATAGCCCCAAGTTGGCCATGAATTTTATAAGGAAGAATGCTCCCCCTTGGAATAATGGCCTTCACATGTATGGTAAAGGGAAACATATATTCACCAAGTAAATCAGTATGCATAAGAACAAGATCCTTACCATATACTTTTCTCATACAAATGGAGTGGCTCATAGATAGATCCCCTCTCATTCCAAAAGAGGAAAGAGGTGGTTGTGATAACTCCATCAAACAGTTATGTATCTCCTCCATCTCCACATAATCCATGCATATATTTAAATGTTGATATATCTCCTCTTCAAATCCTTCCCAAGTATATCCGTCCATGATGGTGTGGTATGCTCTCATGGAATAAGTATGGTTGAAGAGAAAATCTTCATGTGTTGCTAGTAGTAACTTCTCCTTGAGCTTGGATGCTCTAGATAAGAAGATCCTACCATGATACAAGACGACCTCATCTCTAACTGAATATCCCTCCTCTAATTGTTGGTCATCAAGTAACATGTATGTAAAAAGATCCTTAGAATAATCCACCAACAGCTGGGATTTCCAATATGGATCTATCCTCCAAAGTGACAGCGCTGATGATCTGTCATGTAAGACATTTTTCATGTGGTTGTCCTCTTCTTTGAAATCTCCCATGCTAAATTCACATACAAGGATGCTACTATTATTCCTCTGCTGCTCCTCCTGTAGCTGCTCATGCTCAAGCAAAGGTTGAAGATTTTGGAGGTTATTCTTCCAAGGGAAGCTATCATCTATCTAAAACTTCCTGAGTTTGGCCAAGGCATGCACGAGTTGCCACCATCCTCTACCATGTGTGAAATATTTCTCCCTAAGTGAGAACATCTTCTTTGCCTCCAAAGTCAAGGAATAGTCTCCTTGCACCATGATGGTTCCATCCTCCATCCCTGTAGCATCCTCTCTCGACGTAAGATGTGATGTGAGAGTGGGTAATGATAATGTTGGGAGAATTTCTCCCTCCTCCTTAAGTCTACCCAAGACTCTCTACATTGTACCATGACCTCCAAATGCTCCCATTATTCTTGGATCTATGAGTGGTACAACATGTTGTGATACATTCCTCATCAACTCCTCATCAGGTGGCCTCTTGGGTGGTTTTCCACAAAATAGTGATTTCTCATGGACCAAAGTCATATGCATAATAGATGGGACTGTTAGGTCCTTGCTTCCACTGCAAAAATCCAACCCTGTTTTCTGTGTGGAAGTGTTCTAATACTTTGGTACTACTCTCAATGATGCAAGAGTCCCTCCAATTGGAGAAAATGCTCCCTTATAACCTTCTGGTGGTGGTGTATCATCTCCTTCTTTCCAACACTGTGACCTCCTTCTGGGTGTTCTTCTTCTTCCTCCTCATCATCAGAAAATACCTCTATGTAGTGTTCCTTTCCTACTGCACATCTATGTCCGCGTGCCCATGATTCTTGGCATGTGAAGCAAAGCTTCCTTCTCCTCAAATATCTTCAGAAATCTTCACTAAGAATTGCTTTGCTTTGGCTCTCTTTTGAAAGAGGATCCTTCTCATCTTTTCCCTTGGATGGAAAAGTGGGTTTTTGCATGAATGTTGCCTTTGATTTTGGAAATCCATCTTGTATATCTCTAGCCCTCTCAATGGCACCTTGAAGGGTAGTGGGTTTTGTAGACTTAACCAACCCATGAAGAGGTTCTACTAACCCATCAATAAACATATAGACCCTTCTTGCTGTAGATAAATCAGGAACAATAACATAATGTTTTAGAAATTCAAAAATATAAGTTTCTAGATTACCTAATTTGTTTAGCTTTGTTATCCCCATAGAAGGTTCCTCTGGGTCTCTTCCATAGAACCTCTCCACCAACCTCCTTGTGAACTCTCAATATGTAGTCACAATGTCATGACCCAATTTAGACAAGCCATGAAACCACCAATCATGTGCCTCACCCTCAATGTGCAGTGCTACTATCCTAATGGCCTCCATCTCTGGTACTTGGTTCAACTGGAAGTAGATGTCTAGCTTATCTACCCATGATTTGGCAGTCCATTTAGATGACCCATAAAATTTGGGTAAGAAAAATATGCCAATAGTTCGGTGTAGATCATGATTTTGTATGAATTCTCCACCTCTATTATGATGTCAAGGTCTCCTATTGTCCTTGATCTGAAAAAATTCTTGAAAACTCAAGTGCTCCTTGAATCTTTGAGATTGAGACTCATACTCCATGAAATAGTCTTCAAGAGTTTCTTGTTCTTGAAACCCTCCATTTCCTATTGCTAAGAATGTAGGCATTGTAGAGTGTTGGGAAACTTATTGCTGCTTCATTGGTTGATCACTCCAGTGATGAGAAAAATTGGAGCCTTTAGCATGTAGAAACCATTTAGGGGATTCTTGATGTCTATACATTCGCATCTCCTTTATTTCTCTAGAAATGTATTGCATAGTTCAAAGAATAATCTTAGGATACTCCTTCTCCTCATCTCCTTCTCATAAAGGAGTTTTTCCCTGGCCTTCCTTACCATATATACAATCATACTTCTGGTTTCTTCTTTTGAGATACCTCTTCTCTCTATATATGAGAGGATCTCCTTCTTCTGATGAAATATTGGCTTAAGATTATGCTCTAACCACTGTAATATTCCCAAATGGGAGAAGTAGGAATATAGAAAACAATTCTTGAATAATAGTTTACAACATCACGTAAAAGTATGAGACCAATATGAAACCTTTCCATTAATCATAACAATAGGAAAATAGTACAAAATAATGGGCCACAAATCATATAACAAGATACAATAAGCCTTCAATAAAGGAATCCCTCAAGAATGAGGTGCTACTACTATATCAAAATGTCGGAAGACCGCTACAATGCAGCCATAGAAGAACTACTACAGCAAATGAACAGACAAAAGATAAATGGCTGATATATAATTCTCAAATATAATGTACAATGAAGATCAATGCTCTATACAACCTCCAACAAAGAACCCAAGAGGGTTTTCAGAAATACATCAATATACAAGATATGAATCGAATCCCTAGGGCTGAAGATTCACTGCAACAATAAAATTGGAAAGATGTGCCTGATTTGATATGATAGAGAATGTAGCCTCCTCCATTGGATCCTGTAGATGGAAGGTTGATCCCTTCGCTATAAAACCTCCTCTCCAAATGGTGTACTGAAACCACCACTGCAACTCCATAAAATAATGTAGTCCAAGATAGAAATTGCGCTCTAGGGGAAAATGATAGTGTGGCCTGATGCCAAATGATACAATAATGCTCAAGGGAATTCCTCACTAGTCGAGTCCCAATGGAAGGAAACCTTCCTCCACTGAAAAACAGATCAAAAATCACCCGAATGTATTATCCACTGCTGAAACCTGCAACTCAGCACATCTCTCAATAGAAACTATGTTGTACCACAAGAGTAAAGCTTTGGCCTGATGCCTGAATGTGTAATGTAGTGAAAATACTCTTCCTTAGATGTAACTTAAGGATAGAGGTGGGATTCCTGCTCGAGAACACCCTTTTCTAAATAGGACTACAATCTTAGCTAAACAGCTGAAGAGAGCAACAAGTCTAAACATACCGTAAATCTGAAATATCAAATACACAAACATAATGATCCATGGCTGCCATCCTCTTCCTTATATAAGTGGTGAGATTCCTCACCCTTGGCCCCACTCACTAGTGGCACTACTTCCATGCATGGAGTCTTCCTCCAAAACTGTGTTGTCTCATAATGAAGGCCACTCCTCCATGATAGCGTTGTTGATTTGGTGAAAGTTGACTGAGTCTATGAGCTCCAACCCCTTTTCACATAGAAGGGTGCTTAATTAAGTTGCTAAGATGTCCTCCTTTTATATTAGCAGTGATTTTATTCCTATTAAGGATATTTATGGGTCTCCATACCCTCATATTCATCAAACAAGGAAGCAAAAACAAAAATTAATATTCCAACTAGTTCATGTCTAATTGGGAATATTACAATTATATTATATTCAACTCATATATTTTCACTTATTCATTCAATTTAATTACATATAAGTATTAACCCCTAAGGCTTGAATTTCGAGTGTGGCATAAATATTCCAATATTTCCATATCAAATAGGAGTTAGTCGAAGGAGGTTCATATAATAGTTTTTTCCAGATTCAACCACCATGATAATCATTACCCAAGTGCCAATAATGTTAAGAAAATTGAGAGGAGTTTGGTTATATGGTTACAGGGGTAACCCATATATATATATATATATATCATGTCCCAAAAGTTTTAGTGTAAGCTATTATCATTAGGCACAAAACATACCAAGGTATAAAACTAATGTAAACTATGGATGAATATAATATAAACACATATATTACAAGGGTATTACAAGCTTCAAAGATATCCTACAAGGGTATTATGAACCTTGTTTTCAAACAACAAAATGCACAAGATAACCATAAAGGTGTACTTATATTTTCCACAATGAAACAAGTTGTCAATAAATGGAAACTAATTTGAAACACTTTGACCGAAATAGAGTCAACCCAGATTCATGAGATAACTGATCAAAGGAGGAAGTGATCTAAGAAAGGCATTGAAATAGAAAGAGCAATCATTTTTATCAAATTATGTGTGTGATAGGTAAAAATTTCACGCATTTGAAAAATGGTGGAAAGAGACTCATCTAGTGAAGTTTCTAAGATCATGAGCTTGATGGAATTAAAAGCTTATAGAGGAGGAGAATCTTTGCACCATACTCCCAATCAATGGAAAACCACCCAATACCAAGAGATTGGGACATATAATCCAAAGATTAAAATAAAAGATGATGATAAGACATGGTCAAATCTAGAAAAACAAGAAGCACAAAAACTCTATCATGGAGTTATGAGAAACCATTGATCAATCATGTCCAATTAGAAAGGCTAATTTTTAAAATTTATAATGGGGAGCTTCATTTTTATCAAAGTGTAGAGGGGTTGTTGATGGGCCAAAAGGGCCTCTCGAAAGGCAGAAGAGAGTGATAGCTACAACGGTTGCACTCACTTACAGTGGGATGTTTGAAAACCCTCAGAACCACTACCACCGTTCTTCTCAATCATGGTGACTTTATAGACAACCAATGAACTACTCTCTTCTCAAAATCATTTCACTTCATTAGTGAAAGATGACTTGAACCTTTCTCTAATAATTTGATCATTTTTTTTTACTCTAATATCAATAATGAACACATGAGGTAACCAAACTCCTACAAGAATTATCATTGACAATATTACAATGCAATACAACATAATGGAGCTACAATGCTCTAACTCTAATTCATTGAATTTACTTGAGGATACACCATTAAATAGAACCAAAAGATTCTAGAGAATCATCTAGTAAGATAATTTAGAATTCTCTAGAAAGATCATGGAGAATCCCCTAGAAAGATCTTCAGAATGATCCCATTTACTATTTCTAAAATTAAAACTTACAAGAACTACTAGAAAATACTAGCTAGCCTAAAGTAACCAAGAGTAGTTAGCACATTCCAGCAATAATTTAGTAATTAAATTAATACAATACAAAGTTTCTATACCTTTTGTATTTTTAATAAACAATTTTATTAGTATTATAAATATTTCAAACAAATTTATGCAATATTATGACAAATAGAATTTCCATTATATTTTGTCAAAGATGTAAACTATATATAAAATTTAGATTTTTTTTTTTGTTTATTTATGTAAATCTTAAAATGATGCATGAATAACTTATGCTTTGAGTAGATAGCGCTTTGAACCACACCAGCCCTTAATATGGTTGGGAAAATCCAATGTGTAACCTTTAAACCACAACATGCTTTATGACAAAATCCAATATGTAACCTTTAAACCACAACATGCTTTATGAGAGCACTAGTAAATTATAAATTTTCAATTTTCAATTTCGAATGTTTAAATCATTAACAAATAATTAATATTATTCTTTTCTTCTTATTTATGATTTATTTACTATTATTATTATTCTAAGTTTATTTCTTATTAATTTATTATTTTTATTTCATATTATTATTGGAAAACATTTACCTACTTCATAACGAGATTGCTAAATGTACCTAAAATGTATAGTGATTTTTTTTTCAACTCAAAAATAATGTCTGCAAAAGCTCACAAACATACATAATCCAAATCAAAGTTAAATCACAAAACATATTGAATCAAACTTTCCTACCTAACCAATGCACCACATACCAATACATGGACCACATGCTTGATCATTTAGAAAAAATAAGTGATTATACATTGTTAGTAACACATGAAAATATTAATAGTGTTACCTAACTCCCTCGTTCATGTATTCCAAAAGCGACTTGTTTCGTGTTATTGGAAGTTGGAGGAAAATCGAACATACTACTGCAAAACGTCTCTCAAATCCGTGATCGGTGGCAGAGATTCAGACGAGCAATAATTGGATGCACTCTGAAAGACATTTATGCTCTGCTATTCAAAGGAATATTGGAACTGGTACCTCAAATACATCCATCCACGCTGTGACCAACAAGCAATTTGATTTTATTCTTTTTGTCGGGGTTATTATATAAATGGATCGTTGTATAATTAGTAAATATAAAGATGTTACGTCGTATAACTATTGTTTGGAGTTATTGTTTAGAGTTTTTTTTAGGAATTTGGTAAATAATTTTGTTTTTTTTTTTAAATTTTGATGTTTGTGGTTTAAAATTGGAAGCAATTTGATTTTATTCTTTTTGTCGGGGTTATTATATAAATGGATAGTTGTATAATTAGTAAATATAATCTTTTTGTCGGGGTTATTATATAAATGGATCGTTGTATAATTAGTAAATATAAAGATGTTACGTCGTATAACTATTGTTTGGAGTTATTGTTTAGAGTTTTTTTAGGAATTTGGTAAATAATTTTGTTTTTTTTTTTAATTTTGATGTTTGTGGTTTAAAATTGGTTTTGATTATATATATAAATTCAACACTTTGAAATTTTTTGAGAACTTTGATTCCAACTTCAACTTAGGATTCCAACCAATTTTTTTTAAGCAAATTAAACCAAAAAAAACAAACTAAAAATAACCAGCCAAACTAAAAAATAACCCAAAAGCATGCTTAAACATTCTCCGTGCGTTTTGTCGGCTCTTTATCGTTCGACGCGGGGCTGCCATCTTTTTCAGTACGATTAGCCTCTGAAAGAATCGTACGAATGTACTGTTCTTTGTTCTTTTTTCAGAAGAATGTACTGTTCTTTGTTCAACTCACATTGTTATCACCATCGATGGAGTCGCGTTGCTGTCTCACTACTCATAGGAATCTTTATTAGATATTTGGATAAGCATGTTCCTCTTCTTCTGGTCCTGTACATAGAACTCCACTGTAAAACATCTTTACATATTTGGATAAGTATGCTCTTCCCATTGTTGCCTTCTATCTAAAACTTCACTCATAATAGCATACCCATTGGCCTAGGTGAGGTTTAATGTCCACAAACTCACGAGGACATGAATAAATCCAATTTACATAAATTGAATAGGGACATTTTCATATAGATTTTAAGGAAAATGACAATTAGTAGAGTTTAGAAGATTAGTAAATTATAATTGATTATCGTTAATGGAAATTTAAAGGTATTTATAATAATAATATCTATAATAATTTGAATTTAATTTAACTTTTTATGGATTTATAATCTATGTATTTTGAAAAGAGAGTATTTACATAATACATTGAAAAGGATGAAATTCCACACAAGTCTAGAATTGATTGATCAAACTCCTCACTATATTTACTATTGATGCCATATGTTTATTTACATACTTTAAATTTTCTAGATCCACATATATTATAACATCTATTATAAGTCTAGACAGACCAAATCTCTAGAAATGAAAACATTTCCTTAAATTAATAATAGTAATAATAATATATTTAACCATGTTTTTACATGACATAATAACAAAAGTTATAAATGTGTTTAAAGATTTTAATAATCTATAGGATATGGATTTTTTTTTAAGATTTATTTTATAAATATTTAATTAAAACATTTTGGAGCAAGATTTTTTATTTTATGTATTGAATTTCATTATAGTTTTTTTATATGGTTATTTTCACTTTTGTTCCTAGTGGACATTAATTTTATTTTATTTTTTTTTATTTTATTTTAATAGAGACTTGACATACTTACACATCCTCTCATATTGACTTATAGTCTCAATAAAAGTTAAAAGGTAAATAGATTTTATAGTAAACAAAGGAATATAAAAATACAAAGAAATTAATATTGAAAATCTCATCTATATATGAACATGAAAAAATGAAACTATATTAAAATATTTAATTCTAGTGAGTGAAATGTAGACTTGGGATTAAAATATGCACTCTAACTATTCCTTTAAAGAAAAAAATTTAGTATTTAAAATTACATCTATTAGTGTATAAGGAACGATTGAAATATGTTAGAATCCTTGATTCATGTCCATAAAAGTGATTCTTTTTTCAAAATAGTATAACTATTTTGAATAACATTCTGATTTTTAATTATTTAAATTAAATTTTTAAATTCATAAAACAATGATTCAAATTGAACAAATTTAGCTGAGAAAAAACGACCAAAATATCTTTAAAAATAAATAAATTAATTAATATAAACTATTCGAGCCTTTTCAATCCGCCAAGCGATTACGTATTTGAATAAGTATTCATGCAAGTGACTACACATTGAATAATCAGTAGTTAAGATTCTTGCCCTCTCTTGGTTTTATGTGCCGATGTCATCCAATAAAACTCCAATCAATAATACTCCGATGGGTTGAAGACCACATCCGGGTGGCCCGAGGGGCCTCTGGCCTGGGCTAACAAATTTTTGCAGCTCTGCCAGCCTACGGTGAAGGCCCCTCGGGTCACCCGATGGGTTGAAGGAAATTCTCAGAATTTCCTTGAACCAGCTAAGTGGCCTAATTGGCCTCTGCCATGGAATGAGAATCAATAGCCCATGCCAGAGGCCCCTCGGACCACCTAACCAACTAAAGGTGATTCTGAGACTCGCCTTCAATTTCCACCTTAACCAAGGGGCCTCCACCCTGGGTTGAGAATCAGCAAGGCTAGGGCTAAACATCATTTTCAAAATCCCCTTTAGCATGCAGGGTGGAGGCGATTTCGAGAATCATCTTATCAGGGGATTCTCAAAATCACCTCCACCCGTTGGCGATCCTAAGAATCATCTTCAATTGAAGGAGATTTTGAGAAATGCCTTCAAAAGGGGATTCTAAGGATTGCCTCAACTCGACGGCGATTCTAAGAATCACCTTCAGATGAAGGTGACTCTTAGAATCATTCTCAAAATAGCCTCCACCTAGAGCCAATTCTAAGAATCTCCTTCAGCTGGAGGCGATTGTTAGAATCATGTAAAGCTTGAGGTGATTCTTAGAATCACCGCAGGTTGGAGGCAATTCTGAGAATCGTCTTCAGCTGAAGGCGATTCTCGAAATCGTCGTCGGGTGGAGGTGATCTTGGGAATAACCTTCAGCTGATGACGATTCTTAGAATCGCCTCTGCCCGGCAGGGATTCTGAGAATCGCCTCTAGCTGAAGGCGATTCTCATAATCTCTATCAGGTGGAGATGATTCTCATAATTGCCTTCACCTGAAGGTGATTCTGAGAAACACTTTCAGCTGGAGGCGATTCTCAAATCACCGCCGGGTGGAGGCGATTCTCAGAATCGCCATTGGATGGAGGCGATTATGAGAATCACCTTTAGCTGAAGGAGATTCTGAGAATTGCCTCCACCCGGAAGCGATTATGAGAATCACCTTTAGCTAGAGGCGATTCTCAAAATCGTCGTTAGGAGGAGGCGAGAATCGCCTCCCTCCATCGGTGATTCTGAGAATCGCCTTCCACGATTATGATAACCACCTCTAGATGAAAGCAATTCTCAGAATCGCTTCTCGGTGGAGGCAATTCTGAGAATCACCTCTTCTTGACGGCGATTCTGTGAATTTCCTCCAGCTAAATACGATTTTGAGAATCGCCTTAACTCGAAGGTTATTCTGAGAATCATTTTTAGCAGTCTTGAACAACAGGCAATTCTCACAATCACCTTCAACCCGCCAAGTGGCCCGAGGGGCCGAAATTATTATTTTTTATTTGTTTTTTTAAATAATTTTTTTTAATTATATATATATATATATATGTGTGTGTGTGTGTGTGTGTGTGTGTGTGTGTGTGTGTGTGTGTGTGTGTGTGTGTGTTTCATTTTCATTTTCATATGTTTTTTTTTAAAGGTTTCGTTTATTTTAATTTATTTCCCTAAATTTTATTGTTTCTCATTGCTTAAATTTAATGTTTTTTCAATGTCTTTTTATTATTTTTTTTATTTTTTTATTTATTATTCTTTAATTTTTAATGATTTTTTTTATATTATTATTCTTTAAGTTTTAATGCTTTTTTTTATTATTCTTCATTTTTTAAATGTTTTTTTATTTTTTATTTTTATTTTTTAATTACATAAAACTCTTTGCCGATAATTTTTTTTTAATTTTATTTTTTGAAAGTCCTCATTTTTTATAAAAATTCATAAAATTTGTTATTTTTCTAACTTGTTATTGAAATTTTCCATAACTTTATTTTATTTAACGTGTTATTTTTAGTTAAAATGTCCTAAAATGCATATTTTTGTTAATTGTATCTATATTCAAAATGTATATTTTTTGTCAACTTTTTAAAAATATAAAAGAAATCATAACCTCAAGATATTAATTTTATTATTTTTTTTAAACTTTAGAAAAAAATTAAAACTTTCATTATAAAAAAACATTGCAAAGGAAAAAAAAAAATGGAAAATCCTTAGAAACAAAATATCTAAGGACGAAAATAATAATAATAAAAATAAATTCGACTCCTCCGGCCCTAGGGCGGGCTCAAGTAAGTTCTCAGAATCAGCTGAGTTCGCCCAAGGGCCTGAGGGGCTGCCGCCTTGGGTGGGTGGAGGCCACTCGGCCCACCTGACAGGCTAAAGCCGATTCTCATAATCAGCTTTAGCCCACCAGGGGGCCCGAGGGGTCTCCGCCCTAGTTTATTATTCCTCTGATAGTAATATCGATTTGATCTAGATTTATGTAGGAAAAAAATAGAATACACATATAACCATCAATACAAAGATGCACTGGAAATAACACTTCATTTCATTAAAATCAACTAACTGAAATTTTCTTATAGATAGAATCGAATAAACTAGCTAAGGTGCTGGTAGCTTATCTCTGAGAAGAGATGTGGTGGCTACATGCCTCTAAACTTTGTTACAATGTGTTTTGAGGGCCTATTTATTATTTAGAAGCAATGGAAAACCCAAACCCTAGGAGATGAAGTGCGAAAACTATGTGCCTCGTTTGAGTAAATTGGTGTTTCAACTTCTCGTGGACGTAACTTTGGCATATGATCTCTGTTTGACGTGCACCATACCTCGTTAGAAATATATATCCAAGGAATACAAATAGTGTTGTGAGAAACATCAGTCCGTGGATCTTTGTTGCTCTGGGTTTTCCCAAAAAACGTCGTTTAGGGCCTCAAAATAGCTCCGGAAGTTCAGGACCCAAAAAAGTGCTAAAAATAGTAATCTGTGCTGAAACTGAAAAAATTGAAAGAGACAATGGTGGGGCCTCAAGTGTAATAGGTGGGTGGCCACCAATATCCACCTGGATCATTCCTCCCCCCTTAGGAAGCAATGATTGTAATATCCCAAAATAGGGAAAATAAGCAGTATTGATAATATCTTATAATATTCCCAAATCAGAAATTTCAACATCCCCTACAAAGAGAACGTTGTTTCCAGAAAATAACGCAATAATAGTGAGGAATGGGGCTTTGATCCCTTATTTTACACATCATACAACTCACATGTAAAATTTGAACATAAACAAATCTCTCTAGGCAACATAAACAGGTCTCCCCAAGTCAATATGACTAAAATAAGCCCAAACCCCATGAATTAGCTCATACAGAAAAGACTGAAGTATGTACAGTGTTATTTTAATATGGGTGATTATAGAAATAAGTAAGAAATAATAGATATGGAGTTTACAATGATCCAATGGCGGAGAAAAATGGAGATCCCTCCCTTTATACACAATGAGAATAACCCGACAAGGGTTTTCAAGAAAGTACAATATATAAAAGAGTAAGTCTGCAGATCTAGATCTCGAAAATGCAGTTATACTCCAGCTCTGTATAAATATAGATGAAATGTACAAAGAATAGAAGAAGAATGATATAAAAATCCTTCCGGGAGAAGGATTGGCCCCTCCTCCAGGAAATAATCTCACAAGCAAGCGTTCAAACTCTGCTACTGCAAGACTGGGAAAAATGATGTAGTTCCTGCAGGGTACTATGTAGTAGATGATGGAGAATGATTTTTCCCTATGCCAAGATGTCCAATATTCTTAGAAACCTCTTGTACAGATCTTGTAAACAAAGGGAATCTCCCTCCTCTGAAATATAAGCTCATAAAGTGGTGTTGTGATCTTCCCACTACAACACAGTGTTTCCTGCTACAATAATAATGTGGTAGCTGAAGGAGGATGATGCTAGGCCTCAATCCTGGATGTGGAAAAATTGAAGTACAATTCTCCTCCAAGAGGCCTCTCAAGGAAGGAGAAGGAATCCCTAAGCAGGAATGCCTTGTGCTAAACAACACTGCATACTCAACTCAACAGTTGAAGAATGCTCCATATTATAAGCAGACCAAAATCAATAATCAACAAGCTAACCCCAAATGTCTGCCATCCTCCTCCTTATAAGTTTTGTGAGCCTCCTCACCTTGAGTCCTACCCATTAGAGTTTCCAACATCACATGATCACTTTCCCTCCAAAACTGCGTTGTAGCTCCATCAATGCTACTCCTCTATGCTACGTTGTTGACTTAGTCAACTTGACTGAATCAACATGATTCTCTTCCTGCTCATAAATAGAAAGTGTAAAATCCAACTACTAAGATGTCCCCTTTTCATACCAAGAGGGATTTTATTCTAATATAAGATAAGTATCGGTGTCTTTCCCCCATTTATTCATCTGTTGAGTGCAAAAATCAAAAAATAATATTCCTATTAGATGCATGCTAATTTAGGAATATTATAGTCCTCCCCTCCCAAATGTTGCTTGTCCTCAAGAAACTACAAGGATAGAATTGGAAAGTCTCCTTCCCTCTTCCTGTAGCATCCTCATATAATGAGCTCTCCCAAAGAATAATATTATGTCTCAACAATGAAACTCCATAGTGCCTCTCCCAAACATACAAGTTAGCATTTGGTGTACATTCCAAATGGCTATCATCATGAAAAAGTAAAATACTCAAGGATACAAGTATGTGTTGTCTAGAGGTCCTCTCAAGGCATGGAGTTTGAAGTGCATGGGGAACTAGAATTCCCAAGTGAAACCTCCACCCCCAAGGTATCATCCATACGAAATGAGTCACCCTCCAACATGGCAACTCATGAAATATCCCCTCCACCTTTGGCTCATGAAGTGTAGGTGGGCTAAATAGATGAGCATGATAGGCAAGAGGGCCTATCCCACATTGTCCTCCTCTCCACTTATGATAAGTGTAGAATGCATGTTGATCTTGGGCTGCAATAAGGTTTCCCTCAAGTGGCAAGAAGAAGATTGAATCTTCAAGGATCCTTTCTCCAATGTCATGAGCCATGCTAACCCAAACCATTCCATACAAGATGAATGCCACATCATCACCATATGGCATCCAAATCAGAAAAATGTTGAAGGTTGTGTGCAATTTTGGATGGTACAAATGGTTTCCCATGTGGATAGTGCGCAGTCTTGCCAGCTATTGTTTGAGAATATCATGTGGAAAGTGGTTCTCCAATAAGTTACAAGTTGTGCATCTTTTCTCCCCCACCATGGGGTAGTAAGCAAAAATGTATATCAGTTGTACATAATCAAAATAATGATACACTTGCACAAAGTCATGTATAGATGGGATACTAGCATTACAAATATTGGCCCTAAAGTGACCATGAAACCCAAAAATACTCTTGCTCTCTTGTGGAGCAATGCACTGTTCATATATGGTGAGAAGATACAAATACTCAATGGATTAATCAACAATTACAGAAATGTATTTCTTACCATGCATGGTGAGTAAGCTGAAATTGAGGTCCATGAATGAGCCCTCCCATGAGAATCTTTTAATAGAAGTATGTAGAATGAGAGGATGCATACTCCCCTTGGAACACTCCATCAATAGAAGCATACTCCCAAGTGACAAATTTGTACGCCTTAGTGATAAGGCTCTTGTCACTCCATGACTTCTCCCTTTGACATTCCGTATGCCAAAGCCATCCACTATCATGCTGCTATGTGAGAGGATCTCCTCCCTATATGGAAGCCTCTCACGATCCTCCAATGCTGAAGGGTAGCCTCCTTGCACCTTGAATGTGCCTTCCTTCTCTCTGGAAATATCATGATAAGTATGGGAAAAATTCTACCCATACTCTCCCAAGTGTAACCACAGCAACAACAACTCTTGTTGCTCCCTCATCTCTCCCTCATACAAGCCATAGAGTAATATCATGATGTTGGTCTTGTATGATGCCCCATACAAACAAGTCTTTTGATGTTCTAACATATGGGTGCCATGCAATGCCTCCTTCCACCACATATCTCTTGAAAAGGGGCATGTCCAAAGATGGCCAAACTCTCTCAAGAGTAGCCAGTGAAACTTTTCTTCTTGCTACCCTATGTCATAGATCTGGAAGTGGCTCACGAACATCTTGCTCTCCATCCACCCCCATTCATCCAAATGTAGATGCCTCCAATCATGCTCCCCCTTGGTATCTTCCCAATCAAGACTACCAATCTCCTAAAGCACATCTTTCTCTTTACACATCATGGCAAGTTGAGTTGCAACCCCTCAGAGATCTTTTAGAGAATGCCTCTCATCAATGATCCTCTTGAATCCAAAAGGATCCAAGTGTGTTGAAGGTAAAACATCATCAGAAAGTAGCACAACACTCATTATGCCCTCCAAAATCTTACACCCTAACCCCTCATGCTGCATGCAACTCAATAAGGGTGCAATGGAATGAATTTTTATCCCCTCTTTGATCAAACCAAAGTTGCACAGTGTGGTGAAAGCTTGTTGCTCCACATCAGGAATGTGTTTTGATCCTTGACCATGTGAAGGTAAATTTCCAAACTTTCCCATAATATTTTATGAAATGATAGGAAATGGAAATATACACATACCTTGGTGAGTCTTGGGAACATCTTGTATGACTGCAATAGTTCTTTCCTCCCATGTGTTGGTTGATCCAACTGCTGATATAGACGGTTGACCCTCCATAAATGTGACAGTGCTGATAAAAGACTCCTCAAGTGGTGATGAGGACTTCTTCTTCTCTGATCTCTCACTGTCAAATCTCCTGATCACCCTTTGAGTGAAATTTTCAAAATTATATACTCTTTCATGACTCACATGGATGAACCACCAAGTGCTGGCCTTACCTTCCAAGTGCAGTGTTGAGATCTCCACAGCCTCTCTTTTCACTATTGGATGTAGTAGAAAAAATTCTTCTAACTTCATCACCCAAACTCTTGATGTACATATGGGTGATCCATCGAAAGTGGACAATAGAAACCTATTGCCCTTCATCATCCTATTGATGTATGACCTCCTTCCTTCTTCCAGTTGGATAAATTGATGAAGAGCTAGAGTCTCTTTGAAAGCTCTAGGTTGATGTTTGTACTCTACCAAGTACCCACTTAAGATGTCATGTTCTAAGTGCTCTCCATGCTTCTCATTGCTCCCAAGAGAATAGGAAGTGCATGGGTCTTATTCTTCTTCTTGAAACCTTCTAGAGGTCTCACTACCTCTCTCTTCTTTCATCTTTTTAACCTCCTTGGGGAGGTTCTTTCTAGATCTGAAAAGTGATGAGAGTAAACTCATTCTCTCCATCATTATGATCTCGTCCTATTCTTATCTTCTGGATTCCATCTGAAATCCATAGTCAGAGCCAAGATTGATGCTTTGATACCACTTTAATATCCCAAAATAGGGAAAATAAGCAGTATTGAGAATATCTTATAATATTCCCAAATCAGAAATTTCACCAGCCGCTACAAAGGGAACGTTGTTTCCAGCAAATAACGAAATAATAGTGACGAATGGGACTTGGATCCCTTAATTTACACATCATAAAACTCACATGAAGAATTTTAGTAGAAACAAATCTCTCTAGCCAACATAAATAGGTCTCCCCAAGTCAATATGACTCAAATAAGCCCAAACCCCATATCTTAGCTCATACAGAAAATACTGACTAATGTACAACATTATTTTAATATGGGTGTATGTAGAAATAAGTGAGAAATAATAAATCTAGAGTTTACAATGATCCAATGGCTGAGAAAAATGGAGATCCCTCCCTTTTTATACACAATGAGAATAACCCGACAAGGGTTTTAAAGAAAGTACAATGTATAAAAGAGCAGGTCTGCAGATCTGGATCTGGAAAACACAGTTATACTACATCTCTATATAAATATAGCTGAAATGTACAAAGAAAAAAATAAGAATGATATACAAAGCCTTCCGGGAGAAACATTGGCCCCTCCTCCAAGAAATAAGCTCACAAGCACGGGTTCAAACCCTACTACTACAACACTGGGAAACATTACACAGTTCCTGCAGGGGACTACGCAGTAGATGATGGAGAATGCTTTGGCCACATGCCAAGATGTCCAATATTCTTAGAAACCTCCTATACAGATCTTGTAAAGAAAGAAAAGCTCCCTCCTCTGAAAGATAATCTCAGAAATTGGTGTTGTGATCTTCACACTGCAAAACCCTGCAACACAACATTTCCTGCTACAAGAATAACATTGTAGTTGAAGGATGATTCTTGGCCTCAAGCCTAGATGTGGAAAAATTGAAGTACAATGCTCTTCCAAGAGGCCTCTCAAGGAAGGAGAAGGAATCCCTAAGCAGGAATGCCTTGTGCTAAACAACACTACATACTCAACTCAACAGCTAAAGAATTTTTCATAGTCTAAGCAGATCAAAATCAATAATCAAGAAGCTAGCCCCAGATGTCTTCCATCCTCCTCCTTATAAGGTTTGTGAGCCTCCTTACCTTGGGTACCACCCATTAGGGTTTCCAACTGTTAGGTCCCCGTAATTTTCTAGATTGATTGAGATACAAATGGACAGGGTAACATCAAACCAAGCTTTGGAATCCAAGGACCTAGCCTTCCTGGATTCGGAGATGGATCTCTCTAGTAGGTGCAAATATGTGAACTTGTTTGCGGATTAGGGTTGATTTTAGTATAGATGTTAAGTTGAGGGTATTTTGATTTTTTTTGGTTGGGTATGATGCTTAGATGGATTTAGATAGAAAACATGGAAGATTTTTAAGTCATTGGGCAATGGAGTCTAACAAAGTCACGATAAGTTCATCAATGGTGCTAATAGCATTTGCAAGGAAGTTTTAACTTGGTTGGTGGATCTTTAAGGTTGTGGTGGATGATGAGATGAAAATTAAGCTTGAGAACAAAAGCTAGCGAAGGGCATAATTGAATCCTTAATAACTTTTAGACTAAGAGAGTTACAAAAATCATAAGCATGGAAAGAGAATCAAAGGCATAAGTGAAAAATAATCCATTTGATTTCAAACTACACACAGATGATTATCCAAGACAAACATTCAAATGAAATATAGAAAGGCAAGAAACTTATTTAACTTTCATAGATTTCGCTATCAAGAGCAGAAAAAATTTAAGATGCACAAATAACTATAACCATAGAAGGAGAGAAAACCCTAAACATCTAAAGTTACATCTACGAAGTTTAATTGAATTTTTTTTAGCTAATTAAAGGCAAAGAGTATGATTGAAACATACTTCTTTGATAAGCCTAGGCAAAGATGCCTTTAAAGAGATGATTCCAAGAACATAGTATTTCAGTGGCAACAATATGCAGGGCTAGCCACAAATCATACTTGACACTAACTGATCTAAACTATTCAAGAAATTGACAAGCCAAGAAATTCTTAGGGAGCAAGATATGAATTCCCTAACATATATCAACAGAAGAAAACATTAAGGCAGTGAAGGAAAAACAGAAGTAAGGTGCCATCAGGAAACATTTCTTAATCTAAATTTTTTGTCCTACTAAAACATAGCAAGATGGAAAACATAATGGAAAACTAGAAAACATGAACATAAGAAACACTTCACCATCAACCAAGCTTAAGGATCCTGCAAAGAGTCTCTCTCCATCAACAAGCAAACCAGGGCATGCATGAGCTCCAAGACATCAAATTTCCATAAAAATCTCCAAGAGACTATGTATTTGCTTCAGCATAAGTCACCAAAATCCAACTAATACACAAGAGTCTCATGCTCTATTTATGGAGAAAATGAGGAGGTGGAAACCCTAAGAGGCTTCTAGAAACCCTAATTTAGCCATAAATGTCATAAATGTGCTTAATGGCCATGCAAGGCCCAAGACACATAAGAGATAAGATAATAAATGAAAAACACCAAAACATAACTCCCAAATCAAATCAGGAGTGATTTTCCCAAGAAAATATTAAAAAACCAATTTTCCATTAATTAATGTCTTTTGTTGACTTTTTGGCCAAAAGTTGTCTCTATGCATAGTGCCATATGAGCAGAAAATGGGGTCTGTTGCAGCTAATTTTCGGACCCCTTCCCAGCACCGAAATTGGCCCCGCGATGGCTCGTTGGAAATCTTGAAGAGTCTACCTTCTAGAAATACTATATTTGTGCTGAATGGATGTCATTTACCTACTCAAAAATCCAATCTCCCATGACTTCTCAGTGCGTAGTGCCAAGCCTAAAAAAGGAGGCAGAAAGGTAATGTTTGAGGTGTTTTTTGACCTTTTGAGGGGGAAAAAATGCTCCAATTGACCTGAAATTTTGTGGGTATACTGTTGGTGACCTGACAAACCCAAAAATGTAAACTTTAGCGACTGATTATTCGCCAAAAAAGAGCATAGCGCCTAGGGTGTTGCGCTCCTAGGGGCCAAAGTTTGGAAAAAACAAAAATTTTCTGGATTTTCTTCAAAATTGGTGTGTGGACCCCTCAAGGGGTTTTAGACACCTGCTGAGAAGCATCAACCAAGATCCTAAGGTTGTCATGCACTTTGGGCCTTTTTAGCTCTTCTAGCTCTATGAGGGCTTGCTTCAATTTGGCATTAGCAAGCATTCTCTTTCTTGCATAGTGTTTGACCAATTTCTTCTGCAAGGCAAGGCCCCTCTTCACCTCTTTGAAATGTTTGTGCTCCTGTTTATAATAGTAGATGACCCTTTTTTCCCTTTCAAAGTCCTTTTCCCATTCTTGAAGCTGGGCATCCTTTTCTAAAAGGAGAAATTTTGTACTCATCCCTTGGTCCTCATTATCACTATCTAGATCAACAAAGAGAGGCCGTTGAGAAGCCTTTTTCATCCTTTTGCTCCTCCTTACTGGTGTCTTTTGCTCAACACTCTTCATTTTTTCTTCTCCTTTGTCCAATGCTTTGGTATTTTGTGAAGAGATGGCCCTTTTCCTTTTAGAGGCAGCACACACATCTCTTTTCCCTCTTTGATAAGTGCATGAGAGAGGGGAAATAATGGGAGTCTCAAAGGTAGTGTTGTCATCATTTTGTACTTCAATCTGCTCTACATTTTCTGTACCTTCCTCACTCTGATTCTCTTTGTCTTCTATGGACTGATTTTTGTCAAGACAGTCATGACAGTTGTCATGACTCTTTCTTGGATTGTCTTGGGCACTTAGATAGTTTTCTTCCTCATCTGGTTGTTCTCCCTCTTCACTGTCTTGTTCTTCACTATTTTCCTCTTCCTCATCATTGTTATCCTCTTCCTCATCATTGTGTTCACTGCTTTCATCCTTGTGGCTGCTTTCACTGATGTTATCTTTGTGGCTGCCATTACTAGTTTCATCTTTGTTTTCTCCTTCATCATATTTCTACTCTTGGCAATTTTTTCTTTCTTCTTGGCCACCTTCCTCTCATTCATTTTCTTCTTCATCTACATCATCTTCTTCTTCAATGCTTTCCTCATGATCATCACTTCTTTCTTCATGATCATGGTTGCTTTCTTCAGGGAAACCACTGCTTTCTTCATGACTACTTCCCTCCTCTTCATCATTTACTTCATTTTCATTATCTTCTTCTTCACTGCTCTCTCCTTGTCCATCATTTTATGTCTCATCCTCCTCCTGACTGTTGTCTCCTATTTTTTCTTCACTAGGGCTATTGTCAGCCCCTTCACTTGGAAATTTAGGGGAGGAGGAAAGAGGTGAAATTATTTGTGGAGAAGGCAGATGGGGAGATGATCGATGTGTGGAGGTAGATGGTTGTGAAGTGGAAGGAAAGCTCTGCTGGATGAAGGTTTGGGGAACAGAAAACACATCATGTGAGATGAAGGTTTCCCATCAAATTCCTTGTTGCTCTATATGATAGAGGACAATCTTCTTGATCAGAGAGTGGTGAAAAAGGCTTGGCATTTGGTGGTCATAGCTTTTACTCTTGATAACGGAGGCCATTTTATCAATACTCCAGAAATGGTAATAAGGTAGGTTCACCATCTTGACTTTGGTGAAATGCATCAGCAACCTGATATGATATGAGTAGAGCTGGGAGTATCTTCCCTCACATGTGAAAAAACTAATAATCTGCCTCATTAATGTTGCATACCTCTCTAGCAAATGAGAAAAAGGGGAAATAGCCTTACAATTTTGCTAATAGGTGGGTTTCAAATAAGGCCCATAATAACCCAAATCTAACTTTTTTTGTTTGAACCAAAACTCACAAATGTCTGGTATACCTGTTGCTTTGGAAATGACTTCAGATGAAAGCTCAAATTGAACCCCTGCTAGATTAACTTGGTATTTTTGTAGGCTACAGGAAAATAATCTAGTCAAGTCTGGATGACTGTTGACTTGCTTGACCTTCTCATAAAATTTTTAGCACCCTACATCCTGGAGGCATGAAACGATCATAGGAGAGGAAGTGATTGGAGTGGTGTCTAGGGGCTCAAATATTTTATCTTTTCCTCCATGATGTTTTGGCTTGGTGGGAGTGTGACTCTCATCACCAATAGTGTGACTGTCTCTCTCTGACATGATGGCTAGTCCAAAGCAAAAGAAGAAACCTTGGGCTTTTTTTGAGAGTTTTTGGAGAAAAAAAGTGTTGTAGGTCAACTCTTTGCAAAAAGGAAAGCTAAGGGGAAGACAACTTTCAAAGCTTGCATTTGGTGGTGGAGGTCAGCCTTATAGTTTCTCATCCCACTCTTTTCACTCAAAACCAAATTTTCTCACAAGCCCTAGCTCAAAGATATAAAAATTAATTTTTGCATAGTCTAGGGTTTGGTGAAATTCTTGACTATGGATGACCTCTTTGATTTTAGGCAAATAAATTCTTGGGAGGAGGAAAAGGGTTTCACCAACTTGATGTTTAGTTTGCAGAATTTTAGAGGCCGAAAATTTTATTTTTGAAGGTCTTTGGAAAAAACTCGAAAATGTTGCTAGGAGTGCAGCGCCGATGCGCAACACCTGGATGGTCGAGCTGTCGGAGCGTAGCGCTGGGCAGAATGGGTGGTCTCCCGGGTGCCTGTTGAATTTTCTAGGCCTGAGCGTAGCACCAACCAAAGTGCGTAGTTCCGGTCTATGAGCACGTAGCACAGTGTAATTTTACACTGCCTGGATTGCTTCTATGCGTAGCGCCGGAGGCTAGGCGCGTATCACCAGCCTCTGTGCATAGCACCAGTAAACTTTCACAGTTTTGCCTGAAAAACACTACAACTCTCCGCCAATGGTTTCTTCTCTCTTGAAAAGTGGAAAATGGTGTAGGGGGAACATTAGGAGGGGCCCTTTATAGCTTTTTTAAAAAATAAATCAAAAGGTCAAACCCACTTTTGTAAAGTTCATGTTTCCCTCTATTCTTGCATGTGTCTTTTTACTGACTATGTAGAACACTTTTGGCGTAGTTTTTGGAAAATGTTTACTCATGCCTTTATCATATTTTTTGCAGGACAATATTTTGAGAGGGATGCCCTTGTTGGGGGCCCTTAGCCAAGATGTAAATCACGGGAAAAATGCTTCTCAAGCCATTTTTGTTAATGAATTATGTCCGATTTTAATTTTAAGGTAAAAATTTTGTTTTTTCCTCTTTGGTCAGATGAGACTCTACATAATGATACTCTTTATCCATTTCCTTCAGTGCAGATGACCTAATGTTATCCTTGGAAGTAACCTTGGGGAGGTGACTTTAGCCTTTGTCTTGTTTGTGGTGATTTTCTTGTTTGTCACCATTTTTTTGTGACTAATAAAAACACCCCTTTTCTCCTTAAACACAAGCCCCTTGATGATCAGTATTTTTACTGATTTACCACAAACTCATGGTGTTTCTATTTGTATTAAGTTTATTGTGTCTTTTATCAAAAAAGGCTATATGAACTCTTTCAAATGTACTTCCTTTTTTTTTCTATCTCTACTTCATATTACTCTTCAAGGTATTTTTGCAGAAAGGTTTGGAGGTGATAGTTTATCCTTTGTATGTTTAGGTGCTGAAACAAGAGGTTGCTTTTGGAGGTCCCTTTGACATCCCTTCAGCTGTTTATGAAGGAGACTTTTTATCTCATTACCTTGCCTTTTTCCTAACTTGATGTCCTTTTGACCACTCTTGTAGAGATGTGAGCATTGAAGAGCAATTGTCTCCTCGCAAGATTCATGTCTTTAGGCATAAAAAGTTGCTTGACTAATCTCTTTGGTGAATCTAGGACTAAGTGACTTGTCCCATTATTTTGAATGTATTCGCTTTATATAGAAGAAGAAGCAGAATCTATAGGGCATCAAATCCATCCTATGAATTTATGATACCCTAGGTGATCTAGTGGAGGCCCTCTTGGACTTGGTTTTTAGGCTGAGATCTAGACTTAGGTTTTACAAGTGTAAGACAGGATCCATGCCAAGCTTTGTGTATTGGTGGGCCTAAGATGCAACACACATAATTGACTATCTAAAGGCTCTGCAGAGACACCTAGTTTTATAGAGTTGCTAAAGGAGGCACAACAAAGCTGCTCTATTCGGCAGGCTTAGTTGGTTGCGGGGAATTATGTAGGTAAGCAAAAACAGAGGTTTTGAGCTGAGGATAAAAGTTAGGTTAAAAAATGAATGTCTTGAGCCCTTGATGGGTCTTTCGGGAGTAGTGGGCCAGTCATGAATAGATAGGATGAAAAAATAGTGAAAATTTTATCTTGAGGATAATGAAGGCAATGGGATTTCTAGAACTCACGATGTTCTATAAACTTTGTTTCTAGAGATCTTGGGGTAATAATTTAGTCATCACCAAAGCAAAAATTTATTGATGACTAACAATGGCTCCACTTGGGGAGGGAAACTCCTTTTCAATAGATGTCCAGAACTTCAGCTTTCTGGCTTATGAAGACTAGTGCCTCATCCATTGGGCAGATTTTTACCTCTTTCACTTGTTAATGCTTGCTTGAAGATGTGATATTAGTAATCTGAAAAACATGATTAACATCAACATCATATCTACCTACCCAACCTACTTGCCTAACATTTTTTCTTCCTTGGGTGCACTTGAACTGGAAAACCCTTGACATTTTCTTCATTTGAAAGCAAAACAAATTATTCACTTCCAACATTTCATATTAGGCTAGTGAACTCTTCTTATTCTCTACCTAGATTACTCATTTTTCAAGATTGATTTGTTTGAAAAACCTTATTCACTAATCCTAAAATCAAAAATTGAAAAACATAGACAAATCAGGATTAAGCAGTATGATTTGCTATGATCTATTGCATTGAATACTAGCTGCACATAGAATTTATTAGCAGAAAAGTAAAACAAAATACTGAAGGCTTAAGATTTGAAAGCATAATAAACATACTTCTTTCTTTCTCTAGCTTAGGTTTTAATCTTTTTAGAGCCATTGTCCTTCTATCCTAATCTATTCTATTTGATAAGCCAAGATTATATGGTCTTTTGACAAGTTCTTTCTTTCACTAGCCTATCAGCAAAATAAATTAAAACATGTTTCAGCCATGATTTAGATTGGATAAGTGAACAAGACTTATCTTTTTAGAAACAAGTAGTGCCATTTATACTTGCACACTTTCAGCAACATTATTTTTTAGGTATGGGGCTGTACCTTTCTTTCAACTTCTACCCTCTTTTTCCCTTTTCTATTTTTTAGGGTTTTTTGTCTTTACATCCTTTCATTAAACAGTGGTATGTACAATGAATGAGAAAATTAAACTAATTTTCTTGACAAAAGTAATGTTTAAGCATCCTCCCATTTACAAGACCTCCAAATATTTCAATTCCATCAAGTTCCTGCAAAATGAAAGCATTGTTGCCTCTCACCAAATCAATGATATAGGGGACTTCCATAGATTTTCAAACTTGTCATGTTTACCCTTTTCTTCCCTTCTTGAATCCCATTTCAGAACCATGTATCCAATCTAGAAATCATTTGATTTGATTCTCCTATCAAAGATCTTCTTGATATTGTCCTATATAGCTTGTGTCATTTTGTAAACTTCTTCCCTGGACTGCTGCAAATGAATGCTTTGGTTCAGCCTATTCTCCATGTCATTTTCTTCTGATTGTACTTCTTGAAGAAGCTTCATGACTGGAACTCCAAAAGATGTTGGGAAAACTGCATCCATTCCATGCACTAGTTGATAGGGAGACATACCAATAGATTTCTTGGTGGTTAGTCTATCAGCCCATAGTGCATGCACTAGTTTTCTATGCCATGCTTTTTTATTTTGTTCTAAGAGCTTCTTAATGATGTTTACCAAGCTCTTGTTAGAGGACTCAACTATTCCATTACCTTGTGGGTAATAAGTAGTGGAGTGACCTAGGGTGATGTGATATTTATAGAAAAAGTCCACCATTTTCTTAGATGTAAAGGTAACAACGTTATCAGTGATGATCTTATTAGGACAACCAAACCTGGATAGGATATTGGTTTCAAGGAATTTGATGATGACTGAGTCAGTGGCATTTCTAGAAGGGATGGCTTCTATCCACTTGGTGAAATAATCAATGGCTGTGAGGATCCACTTATGTTGGGCAGATGAAGCAGGATGTATCTCTCCTATCAAGTCCAAACCCCACTGTTGAAAATGGGCTTCAACACTAATGGGGTGCAAGGGTAAAGGTAGGAGATTTCTTTTTCCATCAAATATTTGTCACTTATCGCAAGTCATGACTAGTTTGTGATTATCGGAAATAGGGTAGGCCAATAGTAGCCAACTTTAAGGATCTTGTTGGTTGTGGTCTTCCAATAAAGGTGACCCCCACATTCTCCCTCATGTAATTCATGCATGATTTTCTCTGCATCATCTTCAAGCAAACACTTAAGCAGTAAACCAAAAAAACTCTTCGAGTATGTTGAAGCCTAGAAAATCTCTGCTTCAAACATTGGGGGAAAACCACCCGGTCGGGACCTTAAGACAGCTCCTTTTCCGTTTGGGATGGTGGCTCCGAATGGATTTAAAGGACCAGTTTCCTTATAACTAAGTGGATTGAATTGAATGGGTGAAAATGGGACTAAATTAACAGAAAATAAAACTATCTAATCTAAACTAAATGCTGATAAAGAAATTCTAATTTTAACCCGGGGAATTATATGTGAATACAACTTAGGATTGTTTCAATCTAATAATAACCATGTAAATGTATTATTAACTAAATTGAAATATGCAGAAACGAATAAAGATAACTCTGTTTAATAAATTAAACAGAGTTATATTAGCATATTGCATTCATCATCATATACCATTCATATATGTCTATAAATGATAATATTCCAATTATACTCAGAAATGATAATATAAAAAAAAAATATTATGTAAATCAAATATATAAATGATAGCAAATTCTTCAAATGAATACCATATAACAGAGAAAATCAACAATGAACAGATAAAAATACCTCATTCATCTTGCAGACTGTCAAACGAAATGTGATACTCTGACCTAGTAACTCCGATGTAAAATTAAATCCAAAGGCACAAAAATGCAACACTTCAAAGATAATTTAAGCACAAAAATCACCAGATGTGATCTTTCATATAAATATAATAAGGAATGAAGTACAGAAATGTTAGCTCCAAATCCCAAAAATATTACAACTTTCGATCCTTCTCTAAATGCATGAGAGGGATTTAAATAATAAATTACATAACAAAATCCTAATACTACTACTACAATCTATCAAATTAAAACTGAAATGCTATTTTGAATAAAACTGATTCATTGTTTTTCTCCTTCGCTTGATGAAGCCAAGTTGCAAATGTTCAACATATCTCGGAGTCTTGGTGGATGACTCATCTCAGTATGCAACTGTCCAGCATAGGTGGCATCAGAAAATTCTGGAATTAGACAATCGACATCATTTGATAGAAGTTTGATAGCTGTCTGTTGATTGTTTGGCTTGATCACATGAGTCCACATACTATCCCAGGATATAGTTTGAAGTTTGCCGATTTGTTGACTTTTCCTTTCCATTTCTTCTCTCCACCTGTCTTCAGTTTCTTTTATCTTTGGCAAACTGCTAGGAACACAGTCTGAAATGAGATTAATTGAATATAAGCTGTCATTTATGAATTGCGTGAGATTATTCATTATATTTCCGGCCCTTGATATTGCTCTATCAGATTTCATTAATTGATGTTCCCATTCTGTAAACAAGATTTCTTTGTGTTTTTCCTCTATCCTAGGAAGATTTGCTTCTTTTCCCTTTTCTGTATCCTGCCAATTGAGAAACTCAGAAATCTTTTCATCGGCATCATCTATTTCTTGTCTAAGAGTTATGATAGTTTGGATCAAAGATGAAGTAATCTCACAAAAAGGTTCTGCTTGTGACAGTTTTGAGCAAAATTCAATTAACTGCTGAGTCAATAATTTATTAGCCTCAAGGGCTTCCGATTTGAATTCATTTAACTTTGGATATTCTTTAAACTTATCCAAAGTTGCTTGAAATTCCTTTTCTTGAATCATTTTTGCCTTTTCCTCATTTTGTAACAGACTCTGTAACTTAGAAATTTCTTCATTTAGCTGCTTTTGTTTGCCTAAAATCTTTTCATCAACCTTCTTCTTTTCTTCAGCAAGTTGTTTCTCCAATTCTTTAGACCTGAATGTCTGATCCTGTAGTTGTTGTTGCAATTGGCTGATCAGTTGCTGATTCTCCTTAGCTTGTTCTTCCAGTGAAGCTATGTGAAGATCTTTATGAGTTATTAGTTGAGAAACTTCTACAACTTTATCCACTGTTGCAGCACTATAAGCTCCTGTATACTGGGACAATTTCGTAAGGTCTTCAAATGGATTCATTTCATTGTTCTTATAAACAATATTCATCAACTCCTCTGATGGAGTAGAAAATATACCCTGTTCTGTTTTTCTTTTCTTTCTTTGTCTTTTGACAACAACCTTATGTTTAGGGCTGTAAAATACATCCAAAGGAGGGATCTCCTCACCTTTTAATACAATATGCCCTGTAGGATGTTCAGGAATGATTTCAACATCCTGCTCTATTTGTTCTTTACCTTTATCCTGCAATCCAAGTTGTTGAGCAAACTGATCATATTGATTTAATAGCTGAGAAGAAATATCAAGATTAGTGGAAACCATAATCTCCTTAGTTATTTCTTTTCCTTTCTCTTTATCTATGCTCTGCTTAGTGCTTTTATCATCCGATCCATATTTTTGATTATGCACCTGATCATTGATATTTGTGCATTTGTCTGTCATTTGAGTAGTATTTCCCTTTGGGGCATCAGGTTTGTCAATAGTGACCACTTTTTGAGTATGTACAATCGGCTGGTTGACAGCCGATTGTGTAATGATTTTGCTGGTAGATGTCTCTACTAGCGTTTGGCCGGATGTACCTTCTGTCTCTGATTTTTGGATTTGAGTTCTCAGCTGGTCCAGAGGTACTCTCAACAATCTCTGGCTTCTAAATAAGAGAAATTTATTTATTTCCTCCTGTTGAAATTCAGACTTGACCAAGTCAAAAATATGAGGAAAATTATCTAATGAAACAAACAAATCATCAAACATATCTGGTTCATGCTCGAAACGAGCAATTGAAACTGAAGCAGTGACATCGAATGCTATCTTTTTTGGATCATATTGTCTTCCAGGAATGGTTGCAAATTTACAACCTCTTATCTTGAAGACTTCCTTTTCTACATGCTTGAAATCATTTAGAGTGAAATGACCACAATTGAGTGGGAATTGAGGCCACATTTTCTTCTTACTGTTGTTCAAAGACCTGGATATACCTTCAATTGTCAATTGATAAGAAAATTCTTGAGCGAGAAGTTTGTCTGGAACAAAAAGCGGAAGAACATGCGGCTCCACTATACTACCAAAAACCCTGATGTAAGTAAATTTTTCCTCCCCAAACCAATCTCCGATTGCAGACAGGTCGGCTTTAGCTTTATCAGAAATCCTAGGAGGAAAGCGATTAAAAATGGTTTGGAAAACAGGAATGAGGAAACCATGACGGATTCTATATACATTAGCTTGGAAATGAATCTTCCAAAGCAATTTATGATAAATATGGATTGGAAGGGGGTTATTGGGAGTCCATTTCCATCCAAATAAGGGAAATTCGGAATTGAAACAAATAGCATCAAGAATATAGGCACAAAAGAAAAAGGGGATAGAATTTCCAGCATCTTTTTCTTGTCTGTATTCAAGGATCCTATTGGCCATTCTATCAGAAAGAATAACAGCCCAATCCATAATGTCGGAATTCACAGCTGCTAGGATTAATGGGACCATTTGTATAGAAAACCTAGCTGAATTATCATTGCCAAATAACCTACACATCATGGCAGCTGCATAAGAATATGGAGGCAGAAGAGAATCTACAGAATACATACCGGATGCTTCATTTCGGTGCTTCTCTGGGTTTTTCCTCCAATTTCTGATAGGGTCGGATTGGACTTTGTTATCATCAGCAAATTCTTTGATAAATTCCTTGTTGTACACCTTCTGTGGGTCTGGAAGGTGGTACATTGCTTTCAAGTCTTCTGCTTTAAACGAGCCGAAAGGCACTCCAGATGCTGAAACAAACGTTCTATCTTGTATCTTTACACTGTCGATAACCCATCGGACTACATCATAGTAAGGCATGATGCTGGCTCTGGCTGCAATTCGATGTAGAAATGAATTTGCAAGTGTTCTTTCATTGATGTCAGAGTCAGAATCCGAGCTATCCTCGTCTGGAACTGATGCCTTCTCCACTGTGACCTTGGGGTCTTCTTTTTCCAATAGGTTGTAGACTGTGTCCCATGTCATTTTCCCAAGACCTTGGCATGATGTATATGTGACTAGCCTTGGCTTTATGGGCTTTTCTTTTGAGACCGTAGGAGTTTCGGCAAGCTTCACTGGTAGAGCAGTCTTGTTTCTTCTTCCTCTCTTTGACATTTCTGCGTCTGCTACAGCTTCCCTTTGTCTGTGAATGGAAAAACTTGTTGTTCTTTGGCTCTGCAAGACAATAAACTCTCAGTCGTGATCAACAAGCCACTCAAACGGAATGATTTATGAATTTATGGTTTTTCATTTATTTGTTTCGTATATTGCATAAATGCTCCTTTTGGGTCACCCTTAAGTATTTTAAACCAAATCCTAAACCATATTCATTTGATTCGTTATTGAATGCCTTCGTACCAATAAAGATTTGGCGCTTGTGATATATTAATATATTCAACAAAAATCTTCGTATGCAAAATAGATGAATCGCATCGGAAGTTTTCGAATGGCAAATGAGTATCACAATACGTTTATCCCGATTGATCGATTGCGATTGCAGATCTTTCCGATTTCTAATGGTGGGGTCTACCATATTTTTTAAACAAATGTTTGATTTTCTTTTAAAAGCGTTTATTATCAAATGCACATCGGATCGGGGAATTTCAACTAAGCGTAAAGAGTTTCTTAAAGATTGTCCCGATTAATCGATTGCGATTGACCGCATCGCATCGGAAGTTATATTTGACTGTTTTAAACTCTTAGCGATTTAAAATTTTCTGATTGGACTAATCGCATCGGAAGATTTGAAATGGGCATATGAAATTTCTTTTGAGGGTTATCTCCGATTCTCCGATTGCGATTGAACTTTTAACTTTGATATGTTTTTTATGATAAGGCCTTGTATATTAGATCGGACCATAAGTTTTTTGAATGTTGAATATGAAATTTTTCAAAACAATGAATTTTATTTCTAAGTGTTTTATTTCTAAAAAGAAAGGGACCCTATTTCTAAATTTTATTTCTAAAATTTAGAAAAATGGAGGGTTGTTGTATAGTACAACAGAGTACAATACTCCATCTAGAATGCAAAAATTTAATGTTTTTTGTTTTAAGAATCTTGATTTACTTTTTGACAAAGAAGGGGAAGCATTGAGATAAAGAAGCACATAAATAATATCATCATACCAAGGTGAATTTAAAAACATTTCTTCAATGTATGGTGTTGTACTTTCTTCATTTTCTTCTAACATACCAACCATATTCATGTCTAAAGCTTGGAAATTTGAGTCAGACATAAGTTTTACAAGTCCTTGTCCTTTAATCAATTTCGTGGGTCTGATTTCCAAATCATATTCTAAAATGGTAGCAATCCACTTGCCCCTTTTACCATCAGGGTCTTGATTAAGTATATCTTTGACAACTATGTTTGGGAGAAAGGATATGATATGTGAATGCAAAATATAAATTCTAAAATATTTCAAAGCTTTGATTAAGGAAAAGGCTTGTTTCTCCATAATGTTATACTTTAGAGGGGCATCCATTAAGGCTTTGCTAAGGAAAGATATGGACTTCTCTTGCCCCATGATGTTCTTTTGCAACAATACTATTGCCACAGTATGTTCAGAGGCAAAGGAGAAAATGTAAAATTCATTGGTAAAGTCAGGGCTGATTAAGATTGGTGTTTGTGTGAGTGCTTGTTTTACCAGATCAAAAGATTGTTTTGCTTCCATATTCCACTTCACTCCTACTTCCTTTTTCAACATATTTGTGATATTTCTTAGGAGCTCAACAAGGTTAGGGATGAATCTTCTTAGGAAGTTAATCTTTCCAATAAAATATTGCAGCTCTTTAATGTTTCTAGGATGGCTGATTTGTAAGATGCCTTCTATTCTTTTGGGATACATCTTGATTCCTTCCTCAGAGATGATGTGACCTAAGAGTTTTCCTTCCTGAAGGCCAAACAAAGTTTTCTTAGGATTTAGCGACATGTCATACTTTCTACATTTCTCAAAGACTTTTCTCAAGTGGACTAAGTGTTCCTCATCAGTCTTAGAGTAGATAGTGATGTCATCAAGATATAAAACTATGAAGTAAACTATGTCTTCTGAAAAAGCTATGTCCATTACCCTTTGGAAGGTAGCCTCTGCATTCATTAAATTGAATGGCATTTTAACATACATGAATGTACCCCAAGCGAGAGTGAAAGAAGTTTTGAGTTGGTCACTTGGAAAGAATAGAACTTGGTTATAACCTGAGAAGCCATCTAGTAATGAGGTTCTTTGTGAGCCAACTACTTTTTGGAATATGTGATCCATTTTAGGCAAGGGGTAATTGTCTTTCAAGGAGGCTTTGTTCAAATTTTTAAAGTTAATACAAAGCCTAATCTCCCTGGTCTTCTTCCTAACTAACACAAGGTTGGACACCCATTCTGAGTATCAAACAAGAACTATGATCCCGACATCGTACATATTTTTTATTTATTTCTCAATTGAGGGTAACAAGAGGGGGTTTATTCTTCTCAAATTTTGTTTAAATGGGTTCTAATTTTCTTTGAGAGGAATTTTATGTTGGATGATTTTGGTGTCGTAGGATTTCAAGTCTTCATACCCTCAAGAAAACACATCTTTAAATTCTCTAAAAAGCTCAATGTATTTATGTTTTGTGTGAGATGGGAGATTTTTAGACAGCTTGATTATTTTGGGCTCTTTCATCCCTCCAATATTATACTCTTGGGTTTTTTAGCTACATCATTAAAATCAAACAGCTCTTTTAGTGGTGTAAGGCCTCTTGGCAAGGTGTCATCTTTGTACTGCAGAATTTCAAGTTCTCTTTGACCTGATTCATCAAATACTTCTGTAACACAAGAGTTTTGAAGGTGGTTTATATCATCATCAAAGGGCAGCTCTGTTTTGGGAGTTTTATTTTTAGCAGAATTATTTCTTTCAAATCTCAAACTCTGTTTTGTGCTTGCAAAGTCATTTCTGGATTGCAGAAAATCATATATTTGGTCATCATTGTCAAACACTTGCCAATGGTTCAAGTTGTCTGATACAGTAGGCTTGTTCTTTATTTTTATGATGCATTGATTATTTTCATAAGGTAAAGAGAAATTGCTGGCAACAAAGGCAAGCTCACCGGCAAGGCAGTTTTCGGCCCTAGGGATGAAAGTGAGCTCATATTTCTCAAAGGTTTTGAGATGGTCTAGGGCGGCATTTGTATATTCCCTTAGCCTAGGGTTCTTAGCTGAATATTCTCCCTTAATTTGATTTATGATCAGTTCTGAATCTCCTTGAACCAATATTTTCTTAGCTTTGAGGTCTTTGAGTAGGTGTGAACCAATAAGGAGAGCCTCATATTCTGCAACGTTGTTGGTGCATTGGAAATCGAGCCTATAGGAATGGCCTTCATTTCTGTTGTGGAACCAAACCCCTACTCCTGAACCAGCCTTACCATAAGAGTGATCAAAGCTTATATGCCAAAGGGTGTCAATTTCAGTTTTGTCAATGTTCTGCACTTTGGGGCTGCTAGAGTTTGGGGTGTAATTTTCTTAGTCAAAGGATTAGCTTGGTTGTTCTGAGGGACTTAGTTCTTTCTCCTTGTCATTTATTTTTTCATCTATGTCATTTTCATTGTACAGGATTAAGGATTCAAGGTCTGAGTGAATGGAATAAACCAGTGTGCTATTTTTCCTATCCATGTTACTCACCATGTATTTCATGTGGGATTCCCGGTATAATCTCCTTGTTTGATTTAAAACTGGGATGGTGGCATAAGTCATGTCCATTTGAAGGCTTCCCTAGAGTTTGGTCCCCCATGATCTAGATAAAAGCATGCCATAATTTTGGGGGGTGTCAGCCACAACTATATCCATGACTAGACTCTTAGTGGGGATTTGTGCCAGATTGACACATAGATCCTTGATTAGGCCTAGAAACTTGACCCTACTGGAATCAAAAGAGTACAAGTCTTTGTAGGGCTTTGTGATCTCTAAGCCCAATCTCTCCATCACAACCTTTGGCATGAGGTTGTGTGAGGCACCGGAGTCTAACATAGCATTATGCAGAATTTTGTCATGTATGTTCAAACTTATATAGAAAGGAGGGACGACTCCTTCTTGATATTTTCCCTCTACTTTAGGACCAAACAACAATTCTAGTTTATCATCAGTTAAGTTTAATGTATCGGTATCATTCCCTATGTTTAACACTTTGAAAATCTAGGATCTATATACCTCTTGGGTTACTAGCTCAATGAGGGGTATGGTTATCTTGATTTTGGAAATTTCCCCCTCAAAACTGAAAGATGTAGGTGTCTTTATTGAATTTACATCAGTTTCATCAGCCATGAGCTTTTCTACATTTTTAATTTGTTGATTTTTATTTGATGGTTTGGGCAGCAATATTTTTTCAGGGCCACTAGTTGAAGTACTAGGGTAGCTTTCAAATCTTTACTAGGTTGGCTAGTCTTTGGCTTGTTTAGTTCAGTTTTCTTAGCCATAGTATTTTTGTTTTCTGCTATATTCTTAGGGATAGGTTCAGAGGTTTTTCTAACAACAATGTTTGGCTGATTTGTTTTAGGAATATCTTGACTCTTTTTTCTCCTAAGGTCATACTGCCTATGGACTTCCATTATGGCATTCTCAAATCCTAATCTATAGTCTTTGGAATATTCATATGATTTCTCATCTGGTTTTGAATAAAACATCCTTTGTTCTTATTCAGTAAGGAATGTGTTATCCTCATCATCCTAACCTATGACATTTACATGGTCTTCTTCCAACTGCTCAGGCTCTCTTTCTTCTTCATCTACATAGTTTTCATGGAAAGGGGGTCTGATTTGTTGGTCACTCTCTCTTTGTTTGACTTGAGGAGGGACTCTTTTAAAATTTTTATTTCTATTCCTATTTTGAAGATTGGCTTGATTTTCCCTAGGAGGTGTTCTCTCATTCAAACTGAATTTTTCCATCATCCTCTCCATTGTCCTAACTATGGAGTCAAGTTTGGTGTCGGAAGAGGAGGGTGCAGGTGTCGTGTCATCTTTATAAGTCACCCTTTTTTTTGATCTCATCATAGTCCTTTTCTCAATCAAATGGCCTCTACACTCATACCCCCCTTTTGCATGTCTTCTAGAGTTAGGTAATCCCTCTCCCTTAGTTGATAGGCCATATCAGCATCAAATCCTTTGGGATATTTCACTAAGGCCAAGCCTTGTGGAGGTTTTATGTGAGCTGGGAGAGCATTGTAAACACTGTTAAACCTAGTGGAGTAGTCATGAACACTTTCTCCCAGATTTCCTTTAAGATTTTTATACTCGGACATAATTTGAAGGTGGTTCTTCTTGATTTCCCATTTGTTCACAAAGGTTTGGCAGAGAGTAGGTAGATCATGAATGCTATTGGGAGGTAAGTCTTTAAACCTTTTCTTGGGTTATCCCCCTAGGCTCTAAGTAAAAATCCTCTTTTTTATGGTTTCTTATTCTATTTCCATTTAGTCAAAAGCATCATTAATTCTATCTACATGTTTTTGAGCAGTGATGGATTCAGTCCCTAAGAAGTGAGGTATTTTGGACTGATAGTCATTTGGAAAAGGTAGTAGTGGTTGTTATAGAGCCAGTGGAGCATACCAGGCTGCCATGATGGGAGGGAAAGGAAACAAAGGATGATTTACAAGGGGAGGATTTGTGAGAGGTGGAGGAGGATGGAGTGAGGTGGTTTGCACAGTGGTGGTATGGATGGGTGTAGCTGAGGTACTTGGACCGGAGGGCTGGTTCTGAGTAGATTTGAGATGAAAAGGGTTGAAGTGATGGAGAAGCTAAAAATCGGGTGGAGTGGAAGGAGAAACTTCTCTACTAGAGCTTTGCTGCAAATCTATGGGCTCAAGGTCATCTTGGTCAACCCTAGTTTGTGACTTGGTCCTGAATAGGTTCTTGGTATGGTGCAAGTCAAACTGAGGATCTTATGAAATTGTTAGGTGTTCTGGTGCAAAACTTTCTCTATGAATGGTACTAACAGTGGGTGAGTTTCCATCTTTAGAAGTTTGCCACAAAATCTTTCCTCGGTCATCAACAATAGTAGGAGGATTTGGGTCCAGGTGTGATCTGGTATTGATCCTTCGTGAATCCTTATCTCTTTACTCACACAAGGTATAACTAGACCTTGAAAACTATTTTGGACTGATTTGACACAATCCTAGAACAACTTATGGGATTAGTGAGATGAAAAAAATCCTATTGGAGGCTAGTGGAGTTGTGAGGTGGATCCCTTTTGAAATTTTGAAGATATGTATACAATGGTCCACCACCAAATTCTTGATAGAAATCAATCTAGGGAGTAATTTCGGGTTTTTTAGTTTCTTTATACAACCTTAAGGTTAATGAGTATCCCCTAGCTGAGTCATCATCTTGATAGGATGGTGAAGCAATTAGTTTCTCTTCTTGGCTATTGGTTGGTTTTTAAGTCAAACTAGGGATGTATATGATTCTATAAGAGTTTTTCAGGCTACTATGAACTCGGTCCCACCATGATCACCATTGTGTTAGGTCCCCATAATTTTCTAGATTGATTGAGATACAAATGGACAGGGTAACATCAAACCAAGCTTTGGAATCTAAGGACCTAACCTTCCTGGATTCGGAGAGGGATCTCTTTGGTAGGTGAAAATATGTGAACTTGTTTGCTTAGGGTTGATTTTAGGCTAGATGTTAAGTGTAGGGTATTTTGATTGTTTTTGGTTGGGTATGATGCTCAGATGGATTTAGATAGAAAACATGGAGGATTTTTAAGTCATTGGGCAGTGCAATCTAACAAGGTCCTAATAAGTTCATCAATCGTGTTAAGAGCATTTGTAGGGCAATTTTAACTTGGTTAGTGGATCTTTCAGGTTGTGGTGGATGATGAGATGAACATTAATCTTGAGAACAAAAGCTAGTGAAGTGTAGAACTGAATCCTTAATAACTTTTAGACTAAGGGAGTTAGAAAAATCATAAGCATGGAAAGAGAATCAAAGGCATAAGTGAAAACTAATCCATTTTATTTCAAACTAAACATAGATGATTATCCAATACAAACATTCAAATTAAATATAGAAAGGCAAGAAACTTATTTAACTTTCATAGATTTCATTATCAAGAGCAGAAAACATTTAAGATGCAAAAATAACTATAACCATAGAAGGAGATAAAACCCTGAACATTAAAGTTACAACTACGAAGTTTCCTTGAAACAAATTTAGCTAAGTAAAGGCAAAGAGTATGATTGAAACAAACTTCTTTGACAAGCCTAGGCAAAGATGCCTCTAAAGAGATGATTCCAAGAACAAAGTATTTCAGTGGCAACAATATGTAGGGCTAGCCATAAATCATACTTGAAACTAACTGATATAAAATATTCAAGAAATGGAAAATCCAAGAACTTCTTAGGGAGCAAGAGATGAATTCCCTAACATATCTAAATAGATTAAAACATCAAGGCAATGAAGGACAAACAGAAGTAAGGTGCCATCAGGAAACATTTCTTAATCTAAATTTTTTGTCCTACTGCAACATAGCAAGATGGAAAACATAATGGAAAACTAGAAAAAATGAACATAAGAAACACTTCACCATCAGCCAAGCTTATGGATCCTGCAAACAGTCTCTCTCAGTCAACAAGCAAACCAAGGCATGCATGAGCTCCAAGACATCAAATTTCCATAAAAAACTCCAAGAGACTATGTATGTGCTTAAGCATAAGTCATCAAAATCCAACTAATACATAAGATCCTCATGCTCTATTTATGGAGAAAATGAGGAGGTGTAAACCCTAAGAGCCTTCTAGAAACCTTAATTTAGACATAAATGTCATAAATGTGCTTAATGACCATGCAAGGCCCAAGACAAATAAGAGATAAGATAATAAATGAAAAAAAACCAAAACATAACTCCCAAATCAAATCAAGAGTGATTTTCCCAAGAAAATATTGAAAAACCAATTTTCCATTAATTCATGTCTTTTGTTGACTTTTTGGCCAAAAGCTATCTCTCTGCGTAGCGCCATATCAGCAGAAAATGGGGTCTATTGCAGCTGAGTTTTGGAACCATTCCCGGCATCGAATTTGGCCCTGTGATGGCTCGTTGGAAATCTTGAAGAGTATAATTTCCATAAATACTTTATTTGCGCTAAATGGATTCCATTTACATGCTCAAAAATTCAATATCCCATGACTGCTCAGCGCGCACCTCCAGGCCTAAAAAGGAGGTAGAAAGGTCATTTTTGAGGTGTTTTTTGACCTTTTGAGGGGGCAAAAAAGATCCAATTGACCTGAAATTTTGTGGGTAGACTGTTGGTGACATGCAAAACCCAAAAATTTAAACTTTATTAGATGAGGATGCCCCAAAAAATAGCATAGTGCCTAGGGTGTTGCGCTCCTACGGGCCAAAACTTGAAAAAAAAAACATTTCCGGATTTTCTTCAAAATTGGTGTGTAGACCCATAAAGGGGTTTTAGACACCCATTGAGAAGCATCAGCTAAGATCCTAAGGCTGTCATGCACTTTGGGCCTTTTTAGCTCTTCTAGATCTATGAGGGCTTGCTTCAATTTGGTATTAGCAAGCATGCTATTTCTTGCATAGTGTTTGACCAATTTCTTCTGCAAGGCAAGGCCCTTCTTCACCTCTTTGAAATGTTTGTGCTCCTGTTTGTAATAGTAGATGACCATTTTTGCCCTTTCAAATTCATTTTCCCATTCTTGAAGCTGGGCATCCTTTTCTAAGAGGAGAAATTTTGTCCTCATCCCTTGATCCTCATTATCACTGTCTAGATCAACAAAGAGAGGCTCTTCAGAAGCCTTTTTTATCCTTTTGCTCCTCTTGACTGGTGTCTTTTGCTAAACACTCTTCTTTTTTTCTTTGCCTTTTTCCAATGCTTTGGTATTTTTTGAGGAGATGGCCCTTTTCCTTTTAGAGGCAGCAAACACATCTCTTTTCCCTATGTGATAAGTGCATGAGAGAGGCGAAATAATGGGAGTCTCAAAGGTGGTGTTGTCATCATTTTGTCCTTCAATCTGCTCTACATTTTTTGTACCTTCCTCACTCTAATTCTCTCTGTCTTCTATCGACTGATTTTTGTCAAGACAGTCATGACAACTGTCATGACTATCATGAATCTTTCTTGGACTGTCTTAGGCACTTAGATAGCTGTCTTCCCCATCTAGCTGTTCTCCCTCTTCACTGTCTTCTTATTCATTGTTTTCCACTTCCTCATCATTGTTATCCTCTTCCTCATCATTATGTTCATTGCTTTCATCCTTGTGGCTGCTTTCACTGATGTTATCTTTGTGGCTACCATTACTAGTTTCATCTTTGTTTTCTCCTTCATCATCTTGTTGCCCTTCGACATTGCTGCTTTCTTCTTGGCTACCTTCCTCTCCTTCATTTTCTTCTTCATCTAGATCATCTTCTTCTTCAATTCTTTCTCATGATAATCATTGCTTTCTTCATGATCATAGTTGCTTTCTTCAGGGCCACCACTGCTTTCTTCATGGCTACTACCCTCCTCTTCATCATTTTCTTCATTTTCATCATCTTCTTGCTCACTGTTCTATCCTTTTCTCTCATTTTCTGTCTGATCCTCCTCCTGACTGTTGCCTCCTATTTTTTCTTGACTAGGGCTACTGTCAGCCCCTTCACTTGGCAATTTAGGGGAGGAGGAAAGTGGTGAAATTATTTGTGGAGAAGGCAAATGGGGAGATGATGGATGTGTAGAGGTAGATGGTTGTGAAGTGGAAGGCAAGCTCTGCTGGATGAAGGCCCGGGGATCAGAAAACACATTATGTGAGACGAAGGTTTCCCATGAAATTCCTTGCTACTCTAGCTGATAGAGGACAATCATCTTGATCAGAGAGTGGTGAAAAAGGCTTGGCATTTGGTGGTCATAGCTTTTCCTCTTGAAAACGAAGCCCATTTTATCAATACTATGGAAAAGGTAATAAGGTAGGTTCATCATCTTGACTTTGTTGAAATGCATCAACAACCTGATATGATTGAGTAGAGCCGGGAGTACCTTCCCTCACATGTGAAAAAGCTGATAATCTACCTCATTAATGCTGCATACCTCTCTAGAAAATGAGAAAAAGGGAAAATAGCCTTACAATTTTTCTGATAGGTGGGTTTAAAATAAGGCCCATAATAACCCAAATCCAACTTCTTTCGTTTCAATCAAAACTCACCAATGTCTGGTATACTTGTTTCTTTCGAAATGATTTCAGATGAAAGCACAAATTTGACCCCTGCTAGATTAACTTGGTGGTTTTGTAGGCTATATGTAAATAATCTAGTCAAGTCTGGATCACTGTTGACTTGCTTGACCTTCTCACAAAATTTGTAGCACCCTACATCCTGGAAGCATGAAAGGATCATAGGAGAGGAAGTGATTGGAGTGGTGTCTAGGGACTCAAATCTTTTAGCTTTTCCTCCATGATGTTTTGGCTTGGTGGGAGTGTGACTCTCATCATCACTGGTGTGACTGTCTCTCTCTAACATTATGGCTATTCCAAAACAGTAGAAGTAACCTTGGGCTTTTCTTGAGGGCTTTTGGAGTAAAACAAGTGGTGTAGGTCAACTCTTTGCAAAAAGGAACGCTAAGGTGAAGACAACTTTCAAAGCTTGCACTTGGTGGTGGAGGTCAGCCTTATATTTACTCAGTCCACTCTTTACACTCAAAACCAAATTCTCTCACAAACCCTAGCTCAAAGACATAAAATTTGATTTTTGCATAGTCTAGGGTTTGGTCAAATTTTTGACTATGGATGACCTCTTTGATTTTAGGCAAATAAATTCTTGGGAGGAGGAAAAGGGTTTCACGAACTTGCTATTTAGCTTGTAGAAGTTTAGAGGTTGAAAATTTGATTTTTCAAGGTCTTTGGAAAAAACTGAAAAATGCTGCCAGGAGTGCAGTGCCAATGCACAGTGCCAGGGCAATCGGTCTATCAGAGCGTAGCGCCGAGAGAAATGGGTGGTCTCCCGGGCACTTGTTGAATTTTCTGGGCCTGAGCATAGCGCCAACCCAGACACGTAGTGCCGATTTGCGAGCATGTAGCACAGTGTAATTTTACACTGGCCAGCTCACCTCTGTGTGTAGCGCTGGAGGCTAGGGGTGTAGTGCCAGCCTCTGTGCGTAGCACTGATAAAATTTCATTGTTTTTCCTGAAAAACACTGCAACTCTCTGCCAACGGTTTCTTCTCTCTTGCAAAGGGGAAAATGGTGCGGGGGGGACATTAGGAGGGGCCCTTTATAGCTTTTTTGAAAAATAAATCAAAAGGGAAAACCCACTTTTGTAAAGCTCATGTTTCCCTCTATTATTGCATTTGTCTTTTTACTAATATTTCACTGTGTAGAACACTTTTGGCATAGTTTTTGAAAAATGTTTACTCATGCCTTTATCATATTTTTTGCAGGAAAATATTTTGACAAGGATGCCCTTGTTGGGCGTCTTTAGCCAAGATGTAAATCACGAGAAAAATTCTTCTCAAGCCATTTCTGTTAATGAATTATGTCCCATTTTGATTTTAAGGTAAAAAATTTGTTTTTGCCTCTTTGGTGAGATGAGAATCTGCATACTGATACTCTTTATCCCTTTCCTTCAGTGAAGATGACCTAATGCTATCCTTGGAGGTAACCTTGGGGAGGTGACTTCTGTCTTTGTGGTGTTTGTGGTGATTTTCTTGTTTGTCACCATTGTTTTGTGACTAATAAAAACACCCATTTTCTCCTTAAATGCATGCCCCTTGATGATCAATATTTTTACTGATTTACCACAAACTCATGGTGTTTCTGTTTGTCTTAATTTTACTGTGTCTTTTATCAAAAAAGGCTTTATGAAATCTTTCAAATGTACTTCCTTTTTTTTTTCTATCGCTCCTTCAGATTACTCTTCAAGGTATTTTTGTAGAAAGGTTTAGAGGTGATAGTTTATCCTTGATTGTTTAGGTGCTGAAACAAGAGACTACTTTTGGAGGTCCCTTTGACATTCCTTCTGTTGTTTATGAAGGAGAATTTTTATTTCTTTACCTTGCCTTTTTGCTAACCTGATGTCCTTTTGACCACTTTTTCAAAGATGTGAGCAAAGAGAAACTGTCTCCTTGCAAGATTCATGTCTTTAGGCATAAAAAGTGCCTTGACTAATCTCTTTGGTGAATCTAGGAAAAAGTTGCTTGTCCCCTTATTTTGAATGTATTCCCTTAATATAAAAGAAGAAACAGAATTTGTAGGGAATCAAATCCATCCTATGACTTTATGAAACCCTAGGTGATCTAGTGGAGGCCCTGTTAGACTTGGTTTTTGGGCTAGGATCTAGACATAGGGTTTACAAGTGTAAGACATGATCCATGCCAAGCTTTTTGTATTTGTGGGCCTAAGATGCAACACACATACTTGACTCTCTAAAGGCTCCGCAGAGACATCCAGTTTTTGAGAGTTGCTAAAGGAGGCACAACAAAGATACTCTGTTTGGCAGGCTTAGGTGGTGGTGGGGAATTGTGTAGGTAAGCAAAAACAGAGGTTTTTAGTTGAGGAGACTAGCTAGGTTAAAAAATGAATGGCTTGAGCCCCTGATGGGGCCAGTCATGACCAGATAGGATGACAAAATAGTGAAAATTTTATCTTGAGGATAATGAAGGCAGTGGGATTTATAGAACTCACAATGTTCTATAAACTTTGTTTCTAGAGATCTTGGGGTAATCATTTAGTCATCACCAAAGAAAAAAATTATTGATGATTAACACCAACATCACATGATAAACTTCCCTCCAAAACTGCGTTGTAGCTCCATCAAGGCTACTCCTCTATGCTACGTTGTTGACTTAGTCAACTTGACTGAATCAAGATGATTCTCTTCCTATTCATACATGGAAAGTGAAAATACAGCTACTAGGATGTCCCCTTTTCATACCAAGAGGGATTTTATGCTAATATAAGATAAGTATGGGTCACTTTCCCCCATTTATTCATTTTCTAAGTTCAAAAATAAAAAAATAATATTCCTATTAGTTGCATGCTAATTTAGGAATATCGCAATGATCCCCATTGCGTTGAGTTCCTCCATGAGATGAGGAAACTTCTGCTAAAATTGGTCCCTGGTGAACCACTTGCCTTGGTGCAGGAGTTGGCTAGCTTTGACAACCTGATACAGTTGGATCTTCTATTGGCAAGTGTTCTTCATTTGCATGTCCATCATAAAAATTTTGGTGGTATGTTCCATCCAGTCTAGGTTTAACTTTGTTGGTGTGAGTTGTTCTGCAATGTCAAAGGTGTCCAGCAGATGTGGGAAGTAGGGACGAAGGCGGTTCATATTGAATACTGAGTTCGAAGGCATTGTTCCCTATAGCCTTGGTGATGGTGTACGACCCATATTGGAGCGGGAAAATCTTGCGGTGGGGTCCAGTGAGGCGCTCCTTCTACAAATGTAGCCACACTTTGTCGCCCATCTCGAAGTTGTGTGGCACCCGATGTTGATCATGTCATTTGTTGCACTTAGCATTGTCTCTATCCAATTTTTCATGAACATGTTGGTGGATGTGCTTAATGTGCTTGATGAAGCTGTTCACTTTGTTAGCTTCAGAATGGACATGAGCCGAATCGGACTAAGTAGCTGCAAATTGCATGGCTATGTCAATGGGACATAGTGGCTAGAATCCCAAGCCTGCCTAAAAGGGGTTGTGGCCAGTTGAGTTGTGGAGAGCCCGGTTATAATTGTGTTGTAAATAGGGGAGGCTCTTATCCCATGTGTGTGGATGATTTGAATTGTACATGCGCAGAATATGTACAATCATCTTGTTGATGACCTCTGTCTGGCTATATATTTGGGGATAGAAAGTTGTGGACTTGGTGAGCTTGGTGTCCAGCATTGACCAAAGGCTAGACCAAAATGTATTGAGGAAACTGCTATCCCGATCTGAGATGATAAACTGTGGGATCCCAAAGTGCACGCACACGCATTCAAAGAAGAGTTTATTAGTGGCTTCTGTTATGATATTCTTCTTTTCGACTGCCATAATGGCCATCTTCAAGAATCTGTCGACGACTACGAAAACACAGTCATTTCCATGATTAGTAGAAGGAACGCCCGACATGTAATCCATGGAGATGGATTCCCAAGGCCGACTACGAGTAGGTAGCCTAGTATAGAGTCCTTGCTTCTTGATGGTCGGTTTGGAAATGGCACAAGCAGTGCAGGATCTAATGTACATAGCGATATCTTGTTGAAGGTTCTGCTAATAGAAATACTTCTGCAAAAATACCATTGTTTTCTTGACCTAGAAATTCCCGACGACTCGACTGTAGTGTGATTCCCATATCATCTTGGCACACTCACTTGAAAGAACACAAAGGTGTCCCAGGTGACATAAAAGTGCATCTTGGAGGTGAAAATTTGGAACTTGCATACCTCCCAAGAGTAACTTGTATGTTTGGCTGAATTCTAGATCGCTCTTCTAGAGAAGCATCCAATCAAAAGTGTCATGCCCATAAGATTTGAGAATGGTCGTTAGCGCCACAATCAGTGGTTGGCTGAGGTAGTCTGCAACATTATTGGTGATACCCTTCTTTTACTTGATGTTCAAATGAAATTGTTGCAGATATGTGGACCATTTCTGATGGCAATCGGTTTACAACTTCCCTTGTGTCTGTATGAACTTCATGAGTTGGTGGTCTGTGTGGATGATTTTTTCCTTCCCCAAGATGTAATGCTTCCATGTTCGACAAGCTTACATAATGGAATTAATTTATTTGTCATAAGTGGAATACTTGTAGACTGTGTCGTACAATGTCTCACTATGATATGCCACTGGATGCCCCTATTGAGTAAAACTTGCCCCAATAACATAGTCAGAGGCATCTATCTTGATCTCAAATGGTTGTTGCAAGTCTAATAATGTGAGCACTAGGGCAGAGCCAAGACGATGTTTCAATTCTACGAAAACCTTCTGCTAAGATTTTGACCAAAAGAATTTTTCTTTCATTGCTCCCTTGGTGACTTAACTCAACGATCAAGTGATAGGAGAGAATCCCAACATGAACCTTCGGTAGAAATTAGCAAGACCCAAAAAGTTGCGAAGCTCTGTTAAAGTGGTTGGGGTTGGCCAATCCCGAATGACTTGGATCTTGGTTGGATCCACATGCACCCCCCTATAATCAATAATGTATCCTAGATATTTAACTTGGGTCATGCCAAAAGTGAACTTCTCCAAATTGGCACAAAAATTTTGTTGTCATAGTGTTTGGAGGACTTGTCGAATGTGGTGGACAAGCTCTTCCCAAGTCTGGCTGAATATCATAATGTCATCCAAGTACACCACTGCAAATGAGTTTTTTAATGGCCACAAGATTTCATTCATCAACCTCATGAAGGTTGCGGGAGCATTTGTCAATCTGAAAGGCATGACCAGCCATTCGAAAAGGCCCTCCCTAGATTTTAAGGTAGTATTCCATGCATCAGAGGGTTTTATTAGTACCTAGTGATACCCAGACTTCAACTCGATCTTGCTAAAATATTTCACCCCTTTGAATTGGTATAGAAGGTCATCAATCTGTGGGATGGTGTACCTATTCCAGACAGTGATCTTGTTCAGCGCCCAATAGTCAATACAGAGTCTCCATGTCCCATCCTTATTTTGTACCAACATGATCGGGCTCCCACAAGATGATGAACTCGTCTCGATGTGGCCCTTCTACAACAACTCCTGAATTTGCCTCTTGATTTCATCGTTGTCCATAACATAGCACCGATAGATTGGTCCATTGGGTAGCAGCACACCTAGGGTTAGATCAATGGGGTGCTTGACCTGATAGTGCAGAGGCACCCCTATGGGTGAGGTGATGTCCCTGTACTCCTCCACAACCTTTTCCATTTGTTGTTGTTGTGTAGAGGAGCCCTTTGATCTGGAGGTCGTGGCCACAATATTCTTCCTGCCTTGGGGTGGATCATTAGGAAAAAAAATTTCCTGGTTTTGGAAATGAGCTTACTGCATTTTTTTGCAATAACCAAAGAGATAGCGGCAGGCGGTGGCGTCTCTGGTATCCTCTACAACGTATTCCCAAAGTAACAATAACAACGTGCGGTCGACACTCATACACAACATATTGCTTCCAAAAGTATGGTGGGCCTAATAATACATCACAAACATCAAAAGGATAAATGTCACATAATACCTCATCCATGAAGGGCTTGATGTTGTAGGGAAGGCGACACTGTTGGCTGACGCAGAGATCCCATACTTGGTGAAGCCACCTGATGGTGTATGGTTGTGGGTGTTTTGTGCTCAGCAAGCCCGATTGCTTCACGATGTCTACTGGAATGAGGTTATTTTCACTCCCAATGTCGACATTGAACTGTAGTGGGGAACCCTTTACCCACATCTGGGAGTGGAAGAGACGATGCTCCTCCTGTAGATCTTCTGGGTCCTCCTTTTAGATCTTCCCAGTGGCAACAGTGGCGTTGGGATCCACATCAATAATCTGTTTCCCTTTGTCATTCCCCTTGTCAGGTTCTGATTCAGAGGTAGAGCATGCATCCGATTCATAAGCCCTCATCTTGGCCACCAGCGAATGCTTGGCCCAACACTCACTTGTGTTGTGAGTGTAGCTCTTATGGAACTCACACCACTTTCCTGTGCCCTTCCTTGGCTTCGTGGTGTTGTTATTTTCTTGTATATTTGGAAGGTTTTCTTGGGCCACCATGCCTTGGATTTTTCCTTTGTTATATAGTTTGGGGTATTCTTTCCCTTGCTTTTGATTCGTAGATCCAAAGTGTCGCTTCTTCTGTTAGAATTTCTGTTCAATCTTGAGCAGCGTATCGGTATGTCGTCCCAAGCGAGTAGATATCAACGAACTCCATTTCCTCCTGAAAGTATCTATGCAAGCAACTACAATACTTCAACATGAAATTTTTCTTCGAGTCTTTGATACCCAACTTTGTGCACATGGTATGGAACAGATTCATCATCTCATGGACATCTTGATTCCTTTGTTGTTGCAATGTGGTCCATTTTATGTACTTGTCCTCATAGCTCCCCACGGGATAGTATTGCTCCTTTATGGCATCTCGAAAAGAATTCCAAGTGGATATGAATAAGAAAAAATAGGGTATTGTCTCTTCCTTTTTCTCACAGTAGGTTTCCCACCAATCCTTGACATGGGGGGTAGCTTTGAGGAGTGCAAAAATAATCTTCTCCTGATCGAAAAAGTCCTGAACGGAGAAATATCCTTCTAATAGATTAAACCATTTATCTATAGCATCTGGATCTATTTGACCCTCAAATATCGGAATGTCAAAGTTTAATTTTACCTTAAAGGGAGTTGTGCCTCTAGAGTGGCTGTCGGATGCAGATGCGTTGTCGGTGGTCAGTCGTTGAAGGGTATGGGAAAAATTATCCATCATCACGTTCCTTTGTTTTTCGAGGGCCTCCTTGAGCAATATTTTGATACGATATCCTCCTCCCTCATCTTTCTTTTCATCCCCCATGGGCAGTCATTGAGTTTTGGGAGGCTAATCTTGTAAAGGTACAACCAGATCGAGCCCAAAATCCTTATACCTCGACCTCGTTGGGGACATGCAAAGAAGGATTGAGAAAAAGAAGATTGCTCTAATACCACTGATCCATATTTACATAGGAATGTAACATAATACACATATAACCATAAATACAAAGATGCAGAGGAAATAACACTTCATTTCATTAAAATAAATTGACTGAATATTGCTTACAGACATAATGGAAGTAAAATAGCTAGGGCATTGGTAGATTATCTATGAGAAGAGATGTGACAGATACAAGCCTCTGAAATATGTTGCAATGAGGCTTAAGGGCCTATTTATTATTTAGAAACAATGGAAAACCATAAACATACAAAACCCTAACCCTAGGAGACGAAGCACCAAAACTATGGGCCTCGTTTGGGTAAATTAGTGTTTCAACTTCCGAGGGACGTAACTTTAGCATATGATCTTTGTTTGACATGCACCATACCTCATTAGAAATATCTATACGAGGAATAAACTTTTCTTGAGAAAAAAATTGATCCATCGGCCCATGTTGCTCCCAGGCTTCCCAAAAAACATCGTTTAGGGCCTCAAAATGGCTCCAAAAGTTCAGGACTCGAAGAACTGCTAAAAATAGTAATTTGTGCTGAAACTGAAAAACTAAAAGAGACAATGGTGGGGTCCCAAATGGAATAGGTATGTGACCACCATTATCCACCTAGATCACGATTTCTCTTTGAAAATTTCCCCCTGCATTAATTAAACCAAAATGCATTTTCTGATAAGCATAAGTGCCCCATTTGGTCCTAAATGTAGTTTTCAACCTATCTTGAGGATGAACCAGTATCTGATTGTAACATGAAAATCCATCAAGGAAAGACATTAATTCCGATAAAGAAACTGTTTACAAGATTTTTTCCATAGGTGGTGATGAGAAATTGTCTTTTAGGCGAGTTTTATTAAAATTCCTAAAATCTATACAAATGAGGATGTCACCATTTTTCTTCCTAACAGGGACTAAGTTTGAAACCCACTTTTAAATCCTAACAGGAAATATGATCCTAGCTTTAATGATTTCATTCAGTTTAGATTTGATTTGAATTTCAATATTTGTGCGAATTATCCTAAAAATCAGTTGTACAGGTTTCTTAGTGGATGTCATTTGGATAGTATTCTGGATAATGGAGGTATCATATGTCTTCAGATATTCATATTAACATGCCAAAACATTCTTATATCTCTTCAATAAATGAAATAAGGTTAATCTCTCATCAAACAAGATACCAAGTCCTAGATTGATATTTTGGGGTTTGAGATCAGTGCCAAAGTTTACTAGATCAAATCTCAAGGTTGAACTTTGTAGCCTAGAATTAGTAACCTTATTAACTCTGTCTTTTAGGTCATAAAGATCTTCAATTTTTACGCAGATTTAGGTATGGAAATTTCATCAGTTTTTGTTTCAACTATCTTTCATGTTCATCCTAATCGATCAGTTGATCATCATATAATCCTTCAAATTTTAGAAAGGTTAGAATATCTTCATCATCATTAAATACTCTCTAGTTAGTGATTTTATGAAGAATAGATGGGAGAAAATTTAATTCAATAGAAAATCTATTTGGACTTTAATCCTCAGATGGAATAACCCTGGATGCTACATTGGCTAGGAGATCAACACTTGTGTTTTGGAGCCTTGGAATGGGTGAGATATTGAATGCTAAGAAATGTGAGGCAAGAAATTGCACTAATGATTGGTAATGTTTGAGATGACCAGAGATACAGTGAATAGTATTTCTTACCTGTTTAATAACTATTTCAAAATCACCATATACTTGAATTTATTTTACATCAAAGTCTATTACATTATACAAGCCCTGGACCAGTGCCTCATAGTTTGCAGTATTGTTTGTGCATTCAAATTCTAGCCTACATGCCAGCATTTTCTTTTCTCCTTTTGGACTAATTAGTATGCAACATACTCCTTCATGATTGCTTGATATTGATCTATCAAAGTACAATGTCCAAAATAAAGTTTCAACAAAAGGTTTTTCTACAATATTTATACATTTGGAAGAATCTAACTAAGAAAATTTTTCAATTTGAGAATTAACCAAATTGATAAGAAATGGAGAGCAGTGTGCATTGAAATTTCCCAAGAATGATTCATCAGAGTAATTTCTAAGGAGGTTATTGGTAAAGGCCATTCGTTCATTTTCATGCTCAAAATAAGTTACTAATTATTTCATGTGTTTTTCACGGTCAACTTGAATTTTATTTGGCTTACCATTGTAGGGAAGCCACATATGAGACCGGTCTATGGAAAAATAACCATGAAGCTTTTCTGACCAATCTCTACTCAGAGTCAAACCATAAAAGTCAGGAATATCAACAACTAGAATGTCAATTACTTGATTAACTTTTGAATTATAAGTGATTCTAATAAGTATATAATTCATTTCTCCTAAAACCTTGACTTTGATTTTATCTAATTGAACAATGTGTACAATAGAATTTTGGGGTGTGGTGTTTAATTTCAAAGAAAAAGAATATGGCATAATATTTGAATAAGCTCCAGAGTCTATCAGGAAATTGTACACATTTTTATTAAAAACTTCAAAATTCAAAAGGAAAGGAGGAGTGTGAGAATTGGATTCGTCTCCAATTAGGATAGCATGAGTGGCCTTGATCTTTTTAGACGAATCTGTGGGAGATTTTCCTACTCCTTTTGAATCTTTACAAGTAATATGCACAGGTAAAGGAGAGGCAGGAACCACGTTCAATTCTTTAAGTAGGATTTTTTGTTGTTGTTTTAATCTACTCACCTCATAAATAGAGATATTTTCTTCTACTTTCTTCATATCTTCCACTATATTATACTCAATGGTATTTGGAACCACTAAGGTCTTTGATGTATATGGAGAGTTAGAAGAAGTTGGGCTTGTCTGAGGATAAGGATTCTTTCTATTAGCAACTCTGTCTTTATCAACAGGGGTTGAAGATTTCTATTTTTGAGAAGACTGAGGTAGATCAGTAATGCTTTTACTTCTAGTGCTAGTTGGCAGCACCTCATGTTCATCTCCATTATCGGATGTAGCAAGAATAAAATCCCATAATTCATGAAATTCAACAAGCTCTTCATCCTATGATTGATCTACAGACAATATTTTTTCATCCTCATGTTCATCTTGATTTGATTCAACATTATAAATTACATTTGGAGGTTGATGATTTCACGTATGAGTTTTCTTGAAATATCTAAAAGGATTCTTAGAAGAAGATTAAGCTACTTGTTTTTTATTTCTACCATGTCATTTGACATGGTTTTGAGAACCTTTTTTAATACTTCAATATCATAAGGATGTTTAGATGATTTATTTTTGGGCTCATCTTTAAATGTGAATTTTTTAGGTTTTATATCTCCCTAGGAAGTCTTCTTTTCTAAAGAAACAATTCTCTTTTCTATAGATAGGGCTTCTTTCATGTTTTCTACCAAAGTAGCCTTATTGGATCTATCTACAAAAATTGATGTATTATAAGGAAGAGAGTATATATACCTTTGAATCTGTACATCTAGACCAGGTTTAGATGTTGTTTGGATTTTATTCAGCGATTTCTTAAATCTGGAATTGAAATCTTTCATCTTTTCACCTAAATTCACTTTAATATTTGAAATATCATTTATGAGAGTAGCAGTAGTATTATCATCACCAATTTTGGTAAAAAATTGTTCTTCGAACATGTCCCAATTAGTAATAGTTCCCAATGGTAATGAGAAGTACCAAGATCCAGCTAATTCTTGAAATTTTAGGGGAACAATCTTACTACACAATATTCTTTAGAGACATCATTTCGATTCATGGAAAGCATGAAATTATGGAGACTTCCTTCAGTAGGGAGACCATCATCGAGATTATAATTAAGCAGTCATATCTCTGGGTGCTTGGGTAAATTATGAATAGGACCCGAGAATTGAACAACTTCAATATTACTCTGTGGCCTATTTCCCATTCTATGAATGGGAGGATTGGTTTTTCCTAAAGAAGGATTTGGAAAAGAAGAGGTAGTTCCAGAGATGGATGTGTAATATTTCCAAATGGGAAAACTCATCAATACATGCACAGAAAACACATTTTTCAAATTTTTATGTACTAACAAATGAATCCAGCCCATGGATCCATTAGATTTGACAATATACAAACCAAATTAGGAAGGAAATTAGAAAAAAATCATTTTTGCATAGTTAAACATGCCTCCCATGCTCAAAACATCCTAAAAACACTTAAACCCCAAGACTACTGCAACACAGAAATTACTGCAGAAAGTGACAACCCATTTATTTGAGGGTTTATACTCAAAAATATAGATAAAAAACATATCTTCTCATGTATTAATCAATTAAGCTCAAAAACAGAGATCTAGTCTCTTTTACATAGATCCAAGATGACCCGATAAGGGTTTCTTGAAAAACATGAGATACATGAAGTGTTTGTTGCAGATATATGGATGAATCACACTATATGGCTGAAGCACTACATAAATATGGCTGATCATGAAAATAAATAGTTGTAGCTCATCCTACTAGCTTTCCGGGAAAAATGATGAACCTCCTTCAGGGAAAGTAGCTCAAAATAGAAGGGATTAAACCCCTCCACTTCAATACCTTAAGAAATAACGTAGTTTCTGCAAGGGACTACGCTGTTGCTAAAGGTGATTTCTTGGCCTAACACCAGATAGTGGAAAATGTGGCACAAAATTCTCCTCTCAGATTTCTTAAACAAGATCTCCAAGCAAGAGTGGGGAATTCCCGCATGAGAAAAACATTGCACTAAATAGTGCAGCAAACTTAGCTAAACAACCAAATAATGCTAGAAGTCTAAACATACCACATAAAAAATATAATCTTCAATCATGCCCCATATGGCTGCCATTCCCTCCTTTATATAGTTGATGAGCTTCCTCACCATGGGTCCCACCCAATTATGAGATTACTTTCATACAATGGCTCCTCCACCAAAATTACTTTGTCTCCATTGGTCTCACTCATCTATTTATAACACTGTTTGATTTAGTCAACCATGACTTCTCCATGCATTGTCTCCATTCACACCCAAGGTGTCTTTATTCTGACTATATAGACTGATCTTCATTCACATTGTGTTGTCTTTATTTATGATCCAATGCTCACATATTAATGTTGTTGACTTGGTCAAATTTGACCTTGTCCTCACATATTAGGCCTTTTTCACACATGAGGATGTTTGATCTAGTTATTAACATGACCCCTTTTCACATTAAGAGGGATTTTATGCCTACTTAAGAAACTTATGGGCCTCCTTACCCATTTATTCATCTAACTATATATTAAGAGAAAAATTAATATTCCTATTAGCTGCATGCTAATTTAGGAATATTATAGTATTCCCCTCCCAAATTTTACTTGTCCTCAAGCAGCTGCAAGGGTGCTGCAAAATCTCCCCTCCTCCTCTTGTCGCCTCCTCATCCAATAGTCTCCTCCATTGCTTTATATTTGCTACAACAATTTTTTCTCTCAATGGTTCCTTCAAAGTATGTAAGTTGGCCTTTGGTCGAAAAATGAAATGGCTGTCATCATGAAAGAATGGAAGGTCTATATGGAAAGCTTCTTGCTGATCAATGGCATCCTCAAGGTAGAAGTGATGACAATCATAGGGGACTTCACTCACAATGAGATATTCCCATCTCCATGCTATCATCCAAATGAAATGAATCACCTCCTAGCTTGCTAATTCATAGAAAAGCTCCTCCCAAATGCTCATGAGAAGGATCTCCCAAGTACTCCAAACAATCATCTGCCTACCTCATAAAGAAACAAGTGATCTATCATAGTGACCATATCATATCCCATGCTCCCCTTCACGCATGTAGTGCAAAAGGTGTGGGAAATTTCTTTCCCCAAGGACACATCCTGTTATTGCCTAAATCTACCCCAGGCTGAAAGAAGGCAGAGTTCAGGGTAACATCAAACCACGCTCAGTCTGGTAGCTAGCCCTACCAGAACAGGAGAGGGCTCTCTCCGAGTCAATCTCAACAAAAATAATCAAAGGGGATTGAGATGACTTGGAAAAAAGGCTGATTTTAGGCTAGGTATATAAGTAAAGGAGTTTGATTTGATTTTGGGGGTTTTTGTTGGAATCAAAGGGAAAGGCAGTTTTGGATCTGAGGAAAAGGCCTAGTTTTTGCAGAGTTCTGATTGGGGCAAGGGAGGAAATTTTTTTGATTCTTTGGATTGAATGAATGGATATTTTAGACCGGTGAGGAGCTAAAGAGGGAAAGAGGCTTTCAATAATTCTCTTCAAACATATGAAAACATGAAAAATTAAACAAAACTAAAGGCAGAGAAAAGCAATCTAATGAATTCCACCTTTATCACTCATTTTTTTAATTTAAGAAGAAAGGAGAAGGAAAATGATACACTTAAACATCAATGAAATTAAAATCAAATAGAGAAACACACCATCAAAACATAGAGCCACATGGATCGCAAAGAGTGCTGCAAACCCTGGTCTATTCCTTTGCCAAAATTGCAAAGATGAAATGTACAATGAGGTGCCAAGCAATCCCAAATGTCCAACCCTGAAAATGACTGAAGAACTACATGATATAGACAAGCATAAATCATTACCATGCCTCTAGGGGTTGAGCTCATCATTCTAGGAGCTATTTCAATCATATCTAATCTAGGAACTGGAAAATAGGCAATGAAACAACTTGCCTCTATATGATAGGAAACTGATTCATTCACTTACATTTCACTTTTTGGTGAATGAATCTACTCTAATGAGTAAAAATGTGCCAAAATTACATCATGGTCATGAAACTACATCAAGGTACATCAAGAGTTACAAGAAAAAGTCAAACTAGCCAAAACTAGGCGAAAATCTGAGCTGCTGAGTGAAAAAAAGGCCAAATTTCCCTATGCGTCGCGCCTGAAATCTCTATGCATAGTACAAGTTTGAGGCTGATTTTGAGGGCCTTCCCGAAGTCCAAATCGAGTACAGGATAGCTCGTTGGAAATCCCTACCTCTCTACGTTCCAAATCAAGTGGAATTTCTATATTTGGTTTCCATTTTCCCCTCCAAAAATAAAATCGCCCAACTCTTCTTCCTGTGTGTGCAAAACGTGGCAGAAAGGCCATTTTTAGGGTGTTTTGGACCCTTTAGGCAACCCAAAACTTGTCAAAATCCTTAGTTAATCCATAGGCATGCATAAATTTTGATGAAAAATCCAAAAATGCAAATTTTTCCTCCTAAAGAACTGCCAATTATAAGCGCGCGCCAAGTGGCGCTACGCGTCAGGTAGGAAAATCTGTTTTGAGGCCAAAAAATTCAAAATTGACAAAAATTTTCCCAGATTTCTTGAAATTTGGGCTGAAGGTTCCTCATCAATCACTATGCTGGGCCAAAGAGGCTTCGGCCAAAATTTGGAGTCTATCATGCCTTTTACGACGCTTTAGTGCCCTGCTTAGCCTTGCTTTCAGGATCTTGATCCTTGCTTTGCAAACATGATTTCGCGCCCAATAATGGTTCTTCATGTGTCTGAGAATGTTATTTTCCTTGTTTGCCTTCTCCAACAGCTTCTTGAGATGAATATTGACCCTCTCAAGCCAATTCTCTCTATCATCCTCAATCTCCCGCTCAATGGGTGTCATCTCGGTTTGGCTTCTTTGAGTGGCTTGCTGATTCTCACGGATGTTTTGCAAATCCATGATTCTCTTCTGATCCTCCAATTGTTTGTTCCGTTGCTCTAGATATTTTATGATCCATTGGGCTCTCTACAACTTGACGGTCAAGGTATCGATCTCAGCCTTCTGCTCCTGAATGGTCTTTCTCAACTTTGAGCTTGGAGAGCTCAAATCCTCCTCAATAAACATGAAATCAGTATCCTGGCCTCCTAAAGGGCCCTCATCCTATATAGGCCTCTTACCTCTGTCCTGTACCTATACATGTGCTGCTGATGATAGCAACGAGACCCCTTCGACCCTGGGTGGAGATAGTACTTGTCGGGTTGCTTCAAATAATACTCTAGTGCCTCTCTGATAAGCAACAAACACTGGCACACTGATAGGCTCTGTCTCGTGACCTTCATACTGATGTGAAGGTTCACCTGCATCACGGACAACCTTCGGAGGAACCTGAGGGGCTGTGAATAAGTCATAGGAAATCAAATCCTCCCATGAAATACCCTGCAATCCAAGTTGATGTACAACCACGATCTTGATGAGTGCATAGTGATAAATACTGTTGTACTACTGTTCGGGAGTTTTCTTCTACACAAGAGTGATCATTCTCTCGATGTTCCAACACATGAAATAAGGTATGTTCATCATCCTCACTCTAGTGAAATGCATCAATAACCTGATGTGGTAGGCATAGAGGCATGAGAATCGGCCCTCACAACTGAAGTATCTGATAATAAGTTTCATCAAAGGCGCATAGGATTCCTTTAGGAACCAGAATGGGAACACCCTTCTCACCTGTCTTACATAGCTAGGCCTGATGTATGGTTCATAATGCACTCTGTCCACCTGCTATCTTTTGTTCCACTGTTCCCCCACATTTGGTATTCCAGTTGCTTGAGAGATGGTTTCCAGTTTCAAAGTGAAATTTACACCAGCAAGAGTTACCTGACCATCATGCAAATGTAATACAAAAAAATGAGCTAACTCCTGATGATGATGAATCCTAGCAATCATCTCACAATACTAATAGCATGACTGCTCTCGAAAACATGCCATGGCAAGTGGGAAAGCCTACAATTGAGTCAATGAGGTGGGCTCTTCTCTCACATGTTTGCCACCTTTACGAGGCCTTCTCGGTGCATGTAGCTCAGTGGGAGAATCACTATCTCTGTCATATGATGTATCAGTGTCTGTCTACATGGTGTTTCAAGGTCTATGTTTGGCTTGTATGAGATGAAAATGAGAATTTGGTGCTTTATTTCAATTTCCAAATATGTGTCAAAGGAGAGGGACTGTAGGAGATATAGGGCAGTGGGGACAATGGGGTTTAATCTAATGATAATTTTCCCTTTGAAAATTTGACAAAGTTAGGGAAAAGGGACAACCACTGAATTTTTGGGGTTCTTGGGGTTTTGGGAATTTTTTATAAATGAAATGGGAAAGGGAGAATGATGGGAAATGAAATGACTTGGGATATTAGGGAATAGGGGAGGACTTTAATGATAGTATAACACTGATCGGAAAGGAACAACAGGTGGGGAATGGAGTACTTGGCACCAAAATCAAATTTTAAAACTTGGAATTCAAAACCCTAAAGAGAAATTTTTAACAAGGGAATACGGTTTAAATTTTTTTGCATTCCAACTCTCATATTCAACATCAAGCAACACCAAACATTGATTAATGACAGTTACAACAGCTCTCGAACTTACTTGGAACAAAGGAGGCCGAATCGTTTTGAAATTTTGAGAGAGATGGCAATATTTTTTTGTGTTGCGGCCCTATGCGCTGTGAAAGTGGCCCAGTGCACCGCGATAGTTCAACTTTTCACGGTGAAAAATGGCCCTATGCGCCGCGACAGTTGTGTGCGCCGCGCAGGTTGCCCAGTGCGTCGCGATGGTAAACTCACCAACAGTACGGCCTTCCAAACACTTGTTTCGCTCTTCCACAATTAGACTTGGCTCTTTGATGACTTTGCTTGCAAATGGATTGTTGAATATGAAAATATCTTATATATATCAAATAATTTTGATTTTTCATTCGGCAAACCCACTTTCTAATGTTGCAGACCCTGGCACTTTTTGAATAAACTTTGTTTTGCTTGTTTTTTGATTTTTGAGCTGAATGATGAATTTATTTTCTGTCTTTGCAGGGATAGTTTGCATGAGTTTTGTCAAAGGCAACCAAGGTTGCGCCTGAATAACTTCACAACTGAAAAACTTCGAAAATTACGTTACATTTATTACAAAAGATGAAATTAACATTTTTTCTTCAAAACGGAGTTTTAAAGAATAATCATGATCAAGCATTATGACGATGAAATTTTTGCAATGAAAACTTATTTCGAACCTCCCTCATGTGCCTGCTAACATTATTAGACATTCTGAAGACTAAATTAACGAAACCCTAGACCTAATGAGACCTAAAAACCCTAAAATGACTCTTTGTCAAATAGGAGGCCAAACATGACTGTAAATGACTTTAAAATTGATTTTTATGAACAGGCACGGACCAGTAGGTACATGACATGAGGGATATGAGAGAAAATACTCTTCCATCAGATGATCCATGCTCCTAATGGAATGCAGATGACTGAAATGAATGAGACACCTAAAATGAAATGCAACAAAAGATATTTTGATCTTTGATGGAGGGATGAAGGTACCGACTCTAACATTGGCTCCAATGGGGATGGTATCTCCTTGGAGGTGCCAAGAACTACAGACTTCTGGGAGAGTAGGAAATGCCTTCATCCATTGGGCTATGGATTCAATAACTTGTCAAATCAACACAAAAATATTAACTCATTTATTCACTGAAAATTTGACTCAAACTGACTCAATTTTGAAACTAAAATGACTGAAAAACCTGACTCGAAAAACTCAAACCAAAGCTGAAATCAATCTTCAGAATTATAGCCTTCACTTTGGGCCCCAAACTGAAGAAAAGATCACATCTCACACTTGCAATGAAACTGAAATAAACTGGTATGTACAGTGACAATGTAAATAGCAGAAAACATCTTAGATATGATACCGATTGAGCAGTCGGCCATTGACCGGCCCTCCTGGAAAATCTTCCCCGTTCATCTCTTTCAGAAGAAAAGCATTCTGACCCCAATATGCAGCTATTTTAAAGGGTCCTTTCCAGAGATTTTCGAACTTACCGTGCTTACCCTTTTCCTCATTTCTTGCATCCCATTTCAGCACCACTTCTTCCAATTGAAATTTGTCCACCTTTTATTTTCTGTCATATATTTTCTTAATTCACTCCTGCAGCTTGAATGTGTTTTGGAAAACTTCTTCTCTCGTCTACTGCAAATGGATCATTTGATTTATTCTTCTTTGCATATGATCGTCTTCACTGCCAGCTTCCTGTAGAATTTTGACCACTGGAACTGCGAGAGAGGTAGGAAACACCATGTCAACTCCATATACCAACTCAAAGGAGGACACCCCAATGGATTTCTTCTGACTCACTCGATCTGCCCAAAGTGCATTGACCAACTTCTTATGCCAACTTTTCTTGTTTATTTCCAGCAACTTTTTAATGATGTTGACCAAAGATTTGTTGGAAGACTCTGCCAATCCATTGCCTTGTGGATGATAAGAAGTTGAGTGTCCCAAAGTGATTTTATACTTGTCACAAAACTCAATCATCCTTTTTTATTTGAAATTTGTTGCGTTATCAGTGATTAACTTATTCGAGCAACCAAAATGAGACAAAATGTTATTCTCAAGGAAAGAAATTATTACCAAATTTGTAGCTTGCCTAGTGGGAATCGCTTCAATCCATTTCATGAAATAATATGTCACTGTTAGGATCCACCTATCCTGAGCTGAAGAAGCGGGATGGATCTCGCTAATGAAATCCAAACCCCATTGCTGAAAAGGAGCACTAACCTCAATGGGCTTAAGTGGAAAAGGTTGCAATTTCTGCCTCCCTTCAAAAGTCTGACATTCATGACAGATTTTGATAGTGTTATACACATCAGCAAAAAGTGTCGGCCAATAATATCCCGCTCTCAAAATTTTATTTGCCATTGTTTTCCAAAAAAGGTGACCTCCGCAATCTCCCCTATGAAAATCCTCCATAACCTGCTTTGCTTCTTCTTCAACCAAATAATTCAACAAAACACCACTGGGATATTTCCAATAGAGTGAATTATTCAAAACACAAAACTTAGCAGCCTTCAATTTCAGAGTTCTACTTTTGTTTCTAGCCATGCCGGGCGATGGTGAAAAATTTTGGAGCACATATACAATATCTGAATACGAAGGAGAAAGCACAAAGACTTCTGATACCTGAACTGATGAAATTTCCTCATTGTCCTCGGACATTGCAGCAATAATATTAATGTCCAAGGCATGCAAATTTGACTCAGCCATTAGTTTAGCCAGCCCTTGTCCTTTGATAAGCTTTGTAGGCTTTATCTCCACATCATACTCCAACAAGGCAGCAATCCATTTGCCCCGTATCCCCTCTGGATCTGTTTTCACTAAAACATCCTTAACAACAACGTTAGAAACATAAGCAATAATATGAGAATGAAAAATATATACCCGAAAATCTTTCAACGCTTTCACTAAAGTGAGAGCTTTCTTTTCAATTATGGTATATTTCAGGGCTGCATCTCTTATGGTTCGGCTGAAAAAAGAAATTGGTTTTTCATGTTGATCTCTTTTATGCATTAATACTACTGCCATAGTATGCTCCGAAGCAAATGAAAACAAAATAAAATCCTGAGTATAATTTGGGCTGATCAAAATTGGGGCTGAAGAAAGAGCTAACTTCACTTAATTGAAAGACTTTACAGCCTCCTCAGTCCACTTTACTACGCAATATTTCTTAAGCATGTTTGTAATCTCCCTTAGATGTTCAGCAAGAATAGGCACAAAGCGGCGTAAAAAATTCATCTCACCATTAAAAGATTGAATCTCCTTCTTATTTCGGGGAAGATCAATTTTCTGAATAGCTTCAACTCGGGTTGGGTCAATACAGATGCCATATTTTGAGATAATATGATCAAGACGTTTTCCCTCATCCATGGCAAACAAACTCTTCTTCGGATTGAGTGACACACCATACTTTCTGCACCACTGAAAAACAATATTCAAATGGTAAACGTGCTCTTCATCAGAATTGGAAAAGACTGTCAAATCATCAAGATACACAACTAAGAAAACATCTTTCTCATTTGCAAATGCCATATCCATTGTGCGCTGAAATGTTGCACCAACATTCTTTAAACCGAAAGGCATTTTAGCGTAATGGAAAGTTCCCCATGGAGTGGTGAACATTGTTTTGTCTCTATCATCCTCATGGACCAGAATTTGGTTATACCCGGAATAACCATCGAGTAGCGACATACAAGACGCTCCAACTACTCGCTGAAGTATGTGTTCCATTTTGGGCAATGGATAATTATCTTTCAAGGAAACTTTATTTAGATTCCTAAAATCAATGCACAAACGAATCTCACTTTTTTTCTTGCGGACGGGCACCAAATTGGAAATCCAATCTGAAAATATTATAGGAACAATGATACCAACCTTGTATAATCGATTCACTTCCTTCTCAATTGAGGGAAGCAACTTCGGATTTATCCTTCTCAACTTTTGCTTGAAGGGATTTTGTTTTGTCTTAATTGGAATGGTGTGTTGAATTATGTTTGTATCATACGTCTTCAAATCTGAATAGTCCCAAGCAAATACATCAGCAAAAGAAGACAATAAACTAACATATTTCGCTTTTACCTCCGGTGGCAATGCTTTGGAAAATTTCACCATATTTGGATTTTCAGCTGATCCAATGTTCACATCTTCAACTCCCTTTTTGGTTGGCCACAAGGTTGGTTTTCTAGCTACATCATCTGGATCAAAAATCTCTTATAAAGGTATCAAACCTTTAGGAATGACATTATCTTTCAGCTGCAATACTTCCATCTGATTGATTTTCACTTCAGCTTCACCATCATCATGCTCCATGTCAATTGAAGTGTCTTTGAATTTGCCTTCATTTTGCAGAAATTCATCAATCTCATCATCATCTTGAAATACTTGCCAATACCTTTGATTGTCCGGGACAGTCGGACGATGCTTCACATGAATTTCAAAATTGTTACTTGAGTTCATCGGAATCTTCAAATTACTTGCTACCTTTGCAAGTGCATCTGCAATACCATTCTGAATACGAGGGATACAAGTCAAAGTATAGTCTGAAAACAATTTCAAGATATCAAGAACTGCATTTTGGTAAGCCCACATTCGAGGATGCTTAGCTTGAAATTCACCTTTCACTTTCTTAATAACCAACTCGGAGTCGCCATAGACTGCAATCCTCTTAGCATTCAACTTTCTAATAATTTTCAGACCATCAATCAAAGCTTCATATTCTGCCTCATTATTCGAACAATCAAAAGTTAATTTATAAGAACAAACCCTTACATTAATTGGTACCTTGTTTGGGGCGGAAAAAGGGCTGCGTACCCAAATACTGATTCTAGCACCATCACTTCCTACTGCACCATTGAAATCCATGGTCCACAAACCATCTTCATCTTCTTCCAAGTGCTGAAATTTTGTTTGCTCTGTTATTTCTGCTTGTTGTCCATCAATTTTCTGTTGCTGTCAGAAGGCTGATTGCTCAGTGGAACTTTCAAGCTCTTGTCGCTCTTTCTTCAAAACTTCTCTGAAATTTTTTTGTGATCTCCGGAATGTCCTTTTCTTCAACTAACTGACTATTTACATCATTGAAACTATCTGAATACAAAACAAAATACTCTAAATCTGTATGTACATAATTAATTAGATGATTTACCGATTTCTCCTTGCTGGTAATCATATACTTCATCTTTTGATCCCAATACAATCTTCTCATCTAACTGAACATGAGAATGGTAGCATAGGAGAAATCAAGCTGCAATGTTCCCTTCAATTTCTCTCCCCAAGATCTGGAAAGAAGCATGCCAAATCTAGAAGGAATATCCGCCACAACCAAATCCATCAAAACATTCTTAGTCGGAATCTGATCTAAACTTACCACCAAATCTTTGATAAACCCAATGCTTCTTACTCTGCTGGAATCGAAAAAATAAAGATCATGATACTTCCTAATGATGTCCAATCCCAATTTCTCCATAATTTCCCTCAGCATGAGATTATGAGAAGCTCCAGAATCAAACATGGCATTATGTAACACAAAATCATGCAATCTAAGGCTGATATAAAAAAGAGGCACATCACTACCGGGAGACTCACCATCCAATGTTGGTCCAAATATCAACTCAGGTTTATCATCTTCCACATTCACCATATCAGACATTGGATCGAAATTCAAAATTTTAGATACTTGAGCCTTGTAGCTGCTATTTCTCATCAACTCAGTCAAAGGAATGGAAACTTTTAACTTAGAAATTTCACTCTTTAAGTTAAATATTGAAGTTTTTTCTACCTCTTTGGCTGGAGCATCCTTCTTTTTAGCTTTCTCCCTTGATACAATTGGCTGGTTAGATCTTTCGTTTGATGATGGAGACTTGCTAGTAGCGGGATCAGCTACCTCTTTTCCCTTCTTCTGTGCGATGGGTACATCATTCCTTGGTGTTGAAACTTCCTTTCTCTTTTGGATTGGGTTGATAGGCACATCTCTGTTTCTAAGTGAATATTGTCGTTGTTGGGTGGACAAAGCATTCATATAACCTATCTGATACTCATCCGACTCTTCTTCAAGAGTTGCCTCATTTTCCAAGATAAAATCCTCATCCTTTTGTACAACTGAGTTTTCTGCATACTCCTCATCTTCAGTGATAAAGGTTTCCATATCATCAGGTGTAAAGAATGATTTTCTTCTCCTATTACATTATCTTCACCATCTGATTTCAGACCAACAAAATTCTGTTGTAAAGGTTTCTTTTCCTGCTGTTGTACTGGTGGTTCTTGTGTTCGCTGCTCTCGTTGTTTGATCCTGAATTGTGGTTGCTGCTGGCCATGGAAGTTAGGATTTCTCATCTGCGGTTCCAGCTTATCAAGTGTTAATCTTTCAATCATCTTTTCCACCTTGTGAAGTACTTGATATGAAGTAGAAGCCTTTTCCTTTATTGCGACTTTCTTTTCGGCTCTCAATCTAGCTCTCTTGTCATTCAAATTAGCTTCAACACTCACTGCAATTTTCTGCATATCCTCCAAAGTGGCCGGATCTCTTTCTCGTAATTGATAGGCCATGTCTGGATCAAAACCATCCAGAAAATTAAGCAAAGAGGACTTCCTATATGACCTTAAATCATCAGGAATTGCATTGTAAACCGCATTAAATCTAATACAATAATCTTGGACAGACTCACCAACGTTGCACTTGATATTGCTATATTCAAAAGTGATCCGAAGAGGATCTTTCTTTACTTCCCATTGATCTAAGAATTTTCTATGAATGTCAGCCAATGTAGCAATACTTCTAGGCTGCAAAGCTCTGAACCACTTTCTTACTTCACCTCCAAAATTTTGCACAAATAATCTCATGGTCACATTTTCTGCATCAATTTCATGAAGATCAAAGAAGTCCGCCATTCTATCAATATTTTGCTGAGAAATGACACTTTGAGGAGTGCCATCAAACAATGGGATTTTACTTTGGTAATTAGCGGGCATGGCACCCAAGTTTTGAGGCAAGACAAGGGGTGCGAATCTGGCAGCCATTGCTCTGGGTGGATTTATAACCGGTCTTGGAGATATAGGAGGAGTAGGAGCAGTAGATGTATGAGGTGTATGTGGTGTGGATGGAGGTGATACTACTGTAGATTGTTGATCAGGGATAGAAGGTTGTACGGGAATGGTAGGGATGAAAGGAGACTCGGTATGAACTTGTGAACCAGATGTAACTGCTGATGGCCCAAGTGTTTCGGATGCAGACTCTATGAATTGGGGAGTTTTTGTTGCCACAATGGAATTTTGAATATTCAAGATGTAACTATCAATGGATCTATTAGCCTGTTCAATTTCAAGATACTTGATTAACTCTGGATTTATGACAGTAGAACCAATAGCACTTTCAGACACAGTCTCAAACAAAGACAACTCAAATTGTTCATCAAACTCAATATCTTCAAGGTATTCAAAAACAACGGGACATGAATGAGATTTGAGCAGAGGGATCACAGGACTTTCTCGACAAAGGATTCTTGAAATCAGATTGGGATTTTTATACACTAGAGGTGGATCGAGATCCGGATTTGCTCTGGTATGTCTTCTGGAAGCCAATGTGTTGAATTATTTTCAAAATCAAAGGGACAAAACAAACTTGTTTAGCCTATCAAATTCTAGACTCATCACCCAAAAGTCCAGAATGATCTAATGTACTGGGGGAAATTTACAAGTCAAGTGTCACGTTTACAAACTAGACCAGAGATTGAGTGAAGCAGTGTTTATCTACTTTCGCTAATGCAAAGCAAGAGTGTTTCGAAGGCTACCTGGCATAACTTTAGGCTCTGTCTGTAGCTTATAAAACAAATAACACCAAAAATCAAACCATTTTATTCCCCAGTATGGTCGCCACTATGTTATTTCCTAAATCTACCTCAGGCTGAAAGAAGGTAGAGTTCAGGGTAACATCAAACCACGCTCAGTCTGGTAGCTAGCACTACCGGAACAGGAGAGGGCTCTCTCCGGGTCAATATCAACAAAAATAATCAAGGGGCTTGAGATGAATTGAAAAAAGGTTGATTTTAGGCTAGGTATATAAGTAAAGGAGTTTGATTTGATTTTGGGGGTTTCTGTTGGAATCAAAGGGAAAGGCAGTTTTGGATCTGGGGAAAAGGCCTAGTTTTTGCAGAGTTCTGATTGGGGCAAGGGAGGAAATTGTTTTGATGCTTTGGATTGAATGAATGGATATTTTAGACTGGTGAGGAGCTGAACAGGGAAAGAGGCTTTCAATAATTCTCTTCAAAAATATGAAAACATGAAAAATTAAACAAAACTGAAGGCAAAGCAAAACAATCTAATGAATTCCACCTTTATCACTCATTTGTTTAATTTAAAAAGAAAGGAGAAGGTAAATGATACACTTAAACATAAATGAGCTTAAAATCACATAGAGAAACACACAATCAAAACACAGAGCCACATGGATCCCAAAGAGTGCTGCAAACCCTGGTCTATTCCTTTGCCAAAATTGCAGAGATGAAATGTACAATGAGGTGCCAAGCAATCCCAAATGTCCAACCCTGAAAATGACTGAAGAACTACATGATATAGACAATCCTAACTCATTACCATGCCTCTAGGGGTCAAGCTAATCATTCTAGGAGCTGTTTCAACCATATCTAAACTAGGAACTAGAAAATAGGCAATGAAACAACTTGCCTCTATATGATAGGAAATTGATTCATTCACTTACATTTCACTTTTTGATGAATGAATCTACTAGAATGAGTAAAAATGTGCCAAAATTACATCATGGTATGAAATTACATCAAGGTACATCAAGAGTTACATGAAAAAGTCAAACTAGCCAAAAATAGGTGAAAATCTGAGCTGTTGAGTGAAAAATAGGCCAAATTTCCCTATGTGCCGCGCCTGAAATATCTATGTGTATCACAAGTTTGAGGCTGATTTTGAGGGCCTTCATGAAGTGCAAATTGAGTACAGTATAGCTCGTTGGAAAGCCCAGTATGTCTACTTTCCAAACCAAGTATAATTTCTAGATTTGGTTTCCATTTTCCCCTCCAAAAATCAAATCTCCCAACACTGCTTCCTATGTGTGCAAAAAGTGGCAGAAAGGCCATCTTTAGGGTGTTTTTTACCCTTTAGGCAACCCAAAACTTGTCAAAATCCTTTGGTAATCCATAGGCATGCATAAATTTTGATAAAAAATCTAGAAATGCAAAGTTTTCCTCCTGAAGAGCTGCCAATTATAAGCACGCGCCAAGTGGCGCGACACGTCAGGCAGGAAAATCTGTTTTGAGGCCAAAAAAATTCAAAATTGACAAAATTGTTCCCAAATTTCTTGAAATTTGGGCTGAAGGTCCCTAATCAAACACTATGTTGGGCCAAAGAAGCTTCAGCCAAAATTTGGAGTCTATCATTCCTTTTACGATGCTTTAGTGCCCTCCTTAGCCTTGCTTTCAGGATCTTGATCCCTGCTTCGCAAACATGATTTCGCGCCCAATAATGGTTCTTCATGTGTCTAAGCATGTTATTTTCCTTTTTTTCCTTATCCAACAGCTTCTTGAGATGAATATTGACCCTCTCAAGCCAATTCTCTCTATCAGCCTCAATCTCCCGCTCAATAGGTGTCATCTCTGTTTGGCTTCTTTGAGTAGCTCGCCGATTCTCATGGATGTTTTGCAGCTCCATGATTGTCTGTTGATCCTCCAATTGTTTGTTACACTGCTCTAGATAGTTTATGATCCATTGGGCTCTCTGCAACTTGACGGTCAAGGTATCGATCTTAGCCTTCTACTCCTTAATGGTCTTTCTCAACTTTGAGCTTGGAGAGCTCAAATCCTCATCAATCATCATGAAATCAGTATCCTAGCCTCTTGAAGGGCCCTCATCCTGCATAGGCCTCTTACTTATGTCCTGTACCTGTACATGTGCTGCTGATGATGGCAACGAGACCCCTTCCATCCTGGGTGGAGATAGTACTCGTCGAGCTCCTACGAATAATACTCTAGTGCCTCTCTGATAAGTAACAAACACTGGCACACTGATAGGATCTGTCTCGTGAACTTCATACTGATGTGAAGGTTCACCTGCATCATGGAAAACCTCCAGAGGAACCTGAGGGGCTATGAAGAAGTCATGGGAAATCAAATCCTCCCATGAAATACCCTGCAATCCAAGCTAATGTACAACCACGATCTTGATAAGTGCATAGTGATAAATATTTTTGCACTATTGTTCGGGAGTTTTCTTCTGCACAAGAGTGGTCATTCTCTTGATGTTCCAACACATGAAATAAGGTATGTTCATCATCCTCACTCTAGTGAAATGCATCAATAACCTAATGTGGTAGGCATAGAGGCGTGAGAATCGGCCCTCACAACTGAAGTATCTGATAATAAGTTTCATCAAAGGCGCATAGGATTCCTTTAGGAACAGGAATGGGAACACCTTGTTGAAATGTCTCACATAGCTAGGTCTAATGTATGGTTCATAATGCACTCTTTCCACCTGTTGTCTTTTGTTCCACTGTTCCCCCACATTCGGTATTCTAGTTGCTTGAGAGATGGTTTCCGGTGTCAAAGTGAAATTTACACCAGCAAGAGTTACCTGACCATCATGCAAATGTAATACAAACAAACGAGCTAACTCTTGATGATGATGAATCCTAGAAATCATCTCACAAAACTGATAGGATGACTGCTCTCGAAAACATGCCATGGCAAGTGGGCAAGCCTGCAATTGAGTCAATGAGGTGGGCTCTTCTCTCACATGTTTGCCACCTTTGTGAGGCCTTCTTGGTACATGTAGCTCAGTGGTAGAATCACTATCTCTGTCATATGATGTATCAGTGTCTGTCTCCATGGTGTTTCAAGGTCTATGTTTGGCTTGCATGAGATGAAAATGAGAATTTGGTGCTTTGTTTGAATTGCCAAATATGTGTCAAAGGGGAGGGACTGTAGGAGATATAGGGCAGTGGGGACAATGGGGTTTAATCGAATGATAATTTTCCCTTTGAAAATTTGACAAACTTAGGGACAAGGGACAACCACTGAATTTTTGGGGTTCTTGGGGTTTTGGGAATTTTTTACAAATGAAATGGGAAAGGGAGAATGATGGGAAATGAAATGACTTGGGATATTAGGTAATAAGGGACGACTGTAATGATAGTATAACACTGATGGGAAAGGAGCAACATGTGGGGAATGGAGTACCATTAGGGGAATTTTGAGGTCTAAAATGGGCCTCCTAAGGAAAATGTACAATCAAAATTCACTTTATGAGAACCAATCACATTTCAGGGGATGACATCATCCCTAATGGTTGAGGTGGCATTGTTTGAGTTAAAGGCACTTACTTGTCACATTATCAATGGTGGATAAAAAATCATGGTTAACCATGGTAGTGCTCTAAGCACTTTTAAAGTCAAAGTAAAGTACTCGTAATAAATGCCATTTCACACTTTTTGAATAAAAATATATTATTGTCATTTTCATATTTCTTGAAAGAAATAATGCATATCCCTATACATTTATTATATTATATTATTTTTATATATTATATTAATTAAATGTTATTATACTATTTAAATAATATAAATTTTAATTAATAGCATATAATATAAATAAGAATTTATAAATTTATATTTATATTTTATTTTAATTTATTGAAGTACAAAGGACAAATGCATTAGTTGTTCAATCATAATGACTTTCTTTAGAAAAGCTCATTATTATTTATAGTCATATCAATACAATTTTTATATTAATTTTATTTTGGTACAACTTTTGAATTGAATTTAACTAAGGTTACATGGATTTTGGTGCAAAAAGTGAATTGCAAATTCATAAATATTATTTTATTGGTTTAGCTATTATTTTATTATTTCCTTAGGAGGCCCATTTTAGGCCTCAATTTTTTTTCTCAGTAAATCTAATTCTATTAGTGAAACATAATATACAACAATTACATGGCCTTCATTGGCAAACAGTCAGAAAAATAGCATGAGATGAACCACCCGCAAGGGGAACCGGATCTTAGATCGTTTGAGTGCTACCTCAACAGAGGAAACCAGCCTTGACAAGAAAAATTAGTCAAGAACCAACCAGACAAAATTTCTAATATTGCCTCGACAGAGACACGCAGCATGAACATATCAAAACTAGTTGTGACTAGAACCAGCAAAAATTCATGGAGATTGAGCAGAGTTACATGGACCAGGACGTGGACGCTACAGACCATAGTCGCCTGAGGGAGATTCTTCCTCAATTCTGCACCATCCAGCATTCTCGTCGCTGTGGCTCGGACCACCTTGATGTGCTTGAACACCTGCTTCACCTCCAGCAACCTGCATTTCAGCTTCCTGATGAACATTCGAGCAGCTTTCTCCAGCATTGTGGGTGACACTTTTACCCACGGCCTGAGGGCTATGCGAGGCGGACGGGTGTGCTTGCGTTTGGACAGGAAGCAACGCTGGGGGGGGATCCGGAGGGGCACCAGGAATTTCTTTGAAAGAAACAGTGACGGTAGAGATAACCAGAGGGCAGTTGGACTCGCAACGGTAATGAAAAATGGCAGTGGAGGGGCTATGGAGAGTGGTTGAAATAGCAGGGCGGGGAGCCAGAGCAGCACCTCGCAGAGGGGAAGAGGTTGAGCGCCTACCATGGCCTCGACCACGATGAGAACGCGCAGGGGGAGAGCGGCTCCGGAAGCTGTCCGAGGAGGAAGACGGAGAGCTGGAGGAGGGAGAGCAGTGTCTGCTGGCGACTCGGCCCCGGGAACTGCCATGGCGACATCGCAATATATGCCTAAGTCTTGGCATGGCGACACAGCTGCGAGGAGAAGAAAATGGGCAAGCAGAAGATTTCAGATGGAAGGAAGGGTCCAAGAAACTAGGCGAAGAAACTGAGCGCAGAGGGAAAAATGGACTGTGAGACCAATGTAATTCGGGAAGTAAATCAAAGCAACTGCCCAAATGGCATCTTCGACCTACGGAGGTGCATTGGCTTGACAGTTTGGCGTCCTAAGAACACCGAGAAGCCACTGGCCGGAAGAGCATCGGCATGAAAACCTGCAAATTGCAAATAACTCGCACCAAGAACCCAAACACTGAATTGTGTAATGGGGACGATGAGCCAAGCCAAGGCGCGTTATGAAGCTGGCGCTTTTGGCCACCCCCCCAGCATAAATGTTGCTCCGGGTGACGGCGTTGGAATGGGTGCTTGATAGTGTCAAATAAATGCGGTATGAATGTTGAGAGCGGGTGGCCAGGTGGGCAAGCCATGCGCTGCCTTCCTCGGTCATGCCCATCAAACCGGCGTTAAACACCCGCATCTGGGTGTTCACAGTCTTGGTGCACCAACAGAGTGCAATCCTGTATAAGATCACTGTCATTGAAGCTTGAAAGGGGCCCTGCAGAAAGAGTCTGGGCACTCTTAACACCTTTATTGGCAAGAAGGTCAGCAACTTTGTTACCCGTCCTTTTTTTATGCTTGAAATAGATGGCGCTGTGCTCTTGGACCCATCCAGCAATGAGCTCAAGCCTAGCCAAGAGTCTCCAATTGTTGGCCACCTTAGTTGGATGAGAACCTGAAAGCAGTTTGTGGACCATGTTGATAAGAATTTGTGAGTCTCCCTCAATTTCAATGGGAAAGAAATTGTGTTGCTGTGCTAACTGCAAACCCTGCCAAAGTCCTTCCAGCTCAGCAGAATTATTGGAGTCCCAGCCTATCGATCCATAGTAAATGAGTAAAGGGGCGCCTTGGTGGTCCCGAAAGATTCCTCCAAAGCCAACTTGCCCAGGATTGCCTTTGGAGGTGCCATCAAAATTGAGCTTTAGACAGCCTTTTGGGGGGGGGACCCAGGAGTCGTGGGTGGATAGTCGAGGGCCCCTAGTGTAAGATGGCATCGGATCTGTCTTGAGCTTGAGTTGCAAACTTTCCCAAATTTGAAGTTCAATTGGCAAGGTCGGGAAGTCATCCTGGTTCCAATTCTGAAGCGCCATGGTTTCCTGAAGGTTACTGAAAAGGGTACTCCAGAGGATTTCTGGCAGAGTGCATTGGTCCTTGAATATTCTTTTGTTCCTTTCCTTCTAAATGATCCATAAAGTGAGCCCAGGAATGAGTCGCCAGAGAGTGTTGAGTAGCGCAGATCTGTAGGGCGCTACCGTCCAGTTGCGAATGATAGAGTTTAGATCCCCAGAGCTCCTGTCGTCCCTCCTGCATTTAGTACTGAGGGTGTCCTAAAAGAAATAAGCAAGGGGGAAAGTAAGCATAAGATGATGTATGGTTTCCTCTTGACTGTTGCAGTTGGGGCATCGAGAAGGCCCAGCAAAGCCTCGCTTCAAAAGGTTATCCCAGGTGAGGATTCTTTTGTGACAAAGTAGCCATAAGAACAGGGAAACCTTCGGCCACAAAGGCGGCAGCCAAAGATCTTTCCAAATGGGATCGATAGGATCGGGGTTGCTAGTAAGCAAGGCGTAGGCTTCCTGAGTGGTGAAATTGCCTTTTGGGGTATGTCCCCAACGAAGGATGTCCTGCTTAGCGCAGTATCATATTTTCCTGTTAGTAAGTTCCGAATCCAGGCTAGCATGAGATTGTTCCTGCAGATGATTGAGACAACAATCAGCTGATTTCCATTGCCTGTATCCTTGTGCGTGATTCTCCTCCCAGAACTGATGGACTGTGGCCTCTAGAGCAGAGATCTGGTCCTGCTGAAGAGGCGGCTGGATGGTGGTGATCAATTTAGGCTGCTGTTGCCAAGCATCAGTCCAAAAACAAGCTGAGCGACCATCGCAAACCTCCCAGAAGCTGTGATCTTGGATGAGGAGGCGGTGTTGTTTCATAGCATTCCAAATTTGAGAACCTTCAGCTGCTTCTGAGAGTCAGATGAGCTCAGAGGTGGGTCTGTGGTGGGCATATTTAGCAGTCCATAGCTTTGCCCAGGGGCGGAGGGGGGAAGAAAGCCACTGCCACCAAATATTAGCTCCAAAGATGGCATTGCTGTGCTGAGGATCACGGAGACCCAGGCCACCTACATGCTTAGGACGACAGATCGTAGTCCACTTGACCAAGGCCCATTTTCTATTCTGTCCAGAGGCACCCCACAAAAAATTCCGCTGAAGAGATTGGATTTGCTTGAGAGCCCATTTGGGGGCGGAAAAAACGGAGAAGAGGTAAATGGGCATGGATTGTAAAACCGACTTGACCAAAGTGAGTCTACTGGGGAGGTTCAGAGAGCGGAAAGTCCACGATGAAAGTCTGGCTTCAATCTTGTCCAGGAGGTTTTTCCAAGCCGAGTGTTTGAGGGCGGAATCAATCAGGGGTGCACCAAGATAATTAGCTGGCAGCTTAGCTATGGAGAATCCAAGGATTCAGGCAATGCGCAGCTGAATGGAAGGGGCCATGTTGAAGAAGAAGATCTGAGACTTGGAAGCATTGACCATCATGCCTGAGGGTTTGGAAAACAAATCCAGAAGGCTCTTGAGGGTGGAGGCCTCTTGGGCTGAGGGATGACCGAAGAGCATATTGTCGTCCACGAATTGCTGGTGGGTGATGGTAGGGGCTCCATGGACAGAAATGCCTCTTAGACGCTGACTATGAAGGGCATGATGAATGGATCGACTCAGGCCCTCAGCCATAAGGACAAAGAGGAAGGGCGACAGAGGGTCACCTTGACGGATGCCTCGGGAGGGGGAGAAGGGGTGGGAAGGAATGCCATTAACAAGAACAGAGAAGAAAGAAGATGAGATCAAACTCATGACCGATCTGATCCAGAAAGGACTGAAACCATAAGCTGCTAACATCTGATGAATGTACTTCCAGTTTAATTTTTCAAAAGCTTTAGAAAGGTCAATCTTCAAGAGCATACCTGGCTTTTTGGTGTGCTTCAACGATTGGATGACCTCATGAGTGAGAATTATGCCGTCCAAGATTTGGCGACCCTCCACGTACCCTGTTTTCTCAGGCGAGATGAGCAGAGGGAGCAGCGGCTTAAGCCTATTGGCGATGACCTTAGAGATGATTTTGTAGATGACATTGCAGAGTGCAATGGGCCTAAATTTTTCAGGCGTGGCAGCTTGGTTCTCCTTGGGTACAAGCGTAATAAAAGTGGCATTGAGAGACAGAAGGAGCCAGTGCATGGATCTGGATTCTTCGACTAATTGCCAGACATCATTTTTGATGAGGTCCCAGAAGTGATGGAAGAAATTAGAGGTGAATCCATCAGGTCCTGGAGCCTTACCTTCTTTGTTTTGGGCCACAGCTTGTTCAACTTCCAGTAAAGTGACATGTCGCAGTAAGAGTTGATTGTGCTCCTCCGTTATGAGTTTAGGGATGTGTTGTAGCAGTTCAGTGATTGCAGGTTGCCTGTCGATTTGGTCTTCTTGCAGAACCGATCTGAAGTGAGATACTAGTTCTGTTTCGATTGCTTGATGGTCTTCCAGTCGCTCTCCCGCTTGATTGAGGAGAAAACCAATGTTGTTGCCCATTCTGCGTTGGATGGTAGAGCTATGAAAGAACCTGGTGTTACGTTCCCCCTCGTTTAACCACCTGATCCTGGATTTTTGCTTCCAGAAAATTTCCTCTTGTTGTCTTCTTTCTTCCAGCTGTTTGAGTAGACTTTGCTCTTTTAGGTCCACCATTTCATTGTGTCCCCCTCAAATGATCTGCAACTGGAGGTCTGCCATTTCCTTTTCAATGTGTTGTTGCTGCTGAAAAATGTTGTCGAAGGTGGAGTGATTCCAAACTTTGATGCGGGCCTTAAGATCTTTGAGGTGTTGCTGGAACTGGAACATCTTGGAGCCCGGGGGCGGGGAGAAATCTTTCCAGGCAGAATGGACCATTTCCTTGAAGCCTGGATGAGTGAGCCAAAACGCCTCGAAACAGAATGGTCGTTTGGTGGAATCTCCTGGCCTGGACCATTGGAGAGAAATGGGCCAGTGATCGGAACCTGCATAAGGCAAGATTGAAGTTTGGAAGTCCCCCCCAATGTGAACAACATTGTCAGAAAGGAGGAAGCGATCCAATCTGGAGGCAATTTTTTGCGAACCAGATCTTTTATTGTTCCAGGTGTGGAGGCCATTTGCAAAGGGGGTATTAATGAGCCAGTTGCGCTGAATGAAGTCCTTGAAGTGGGAGCTGTCCGCCTCAAGCTTTGTGCGTCTGCCTCTTTTCTCATCCAGGTTGGTTATCATGTTAAAGTCAACACCCATGATCCAGAGAGGGTGGGCTCTGGTAGAGTTGAGGAGCTCAACCGTGTTGAGTAGAGTGATTTTCCTGGCAGCATCCTGAGGGAAGTAGACATTGGACAGGAGTCCATGCAGGTTGGTTCCGACAATGTGAAAGGAAGCCTGGATTAGGTTGTGAGCTTCATGAGCGTCACTTATTGAAACAGAGCATGGATCCCAAGCAATAGCAAGGCCTCCTGAAGCGCCAGAGGCGTGGACTGCGACCGAATGACAACCGGGCCAGGCCTTAGAGAGAATGGGGCCTAGCGTATTACCTGTACATTTTGTTTCCTGTAGGAAGAAGACTTGTGGTTTTTCCATCCTTATCAAGTTCTTGATCATTCGAAATTTTGAGGGGCTATTGAGGCCCCTGACATTCCACGAGACAAGCTTCATTGGGAACAGTCTTCACGTGGTGAGAAAAACTTGGTAAGCTTGGGATACCTACCAGATTGCATGAGGATTTCTCCGAGGAGGATTGTCCTTTGAAGGTCAGTTTTCCTACCCCTTTTCTTCGAGTCTTTGAAGAGTTTTTTTCCATCCCATGGGCTTCCCTGCTGAACGCCTAGGGATTTTTGGTGCTGCTGGGCGCGGGAAAGGGCAGTCATTAGGTTCTCTATTTGTTGTTCAGAGATCTGGTCAAATGCCCTTTTTTTGTAGGCTTGCTCCATAGTGAAGATATCCAGTTCTCCAATGTCCACCATCTCCGATTCGTCCTCCATAAGACTGATTTGGCTTGTAGATGCGCCGTCATTAACTATCTCCATGTCGACAGAGGGACCTAGGGTAGACTCAGGCTTCGAGTTAGGCGGAGGATGGGGGATGGAATCCATTTGGGGGGTAATGGAGTCAGGGGTGGTTAGGATTTCAAAGTTGTTGCTGGTGGATGGGGGGTCAGAGGATAGGGGGGAAGTTTTAGGGGCAGTGGGAGGGGTTTTCTTGTTGTGGCGCCTCCTATTTTGGACTTTGGTGAATCCCTCTGCATCGAGGGCAGAGGAAGCATCCACGGGTTTGCTAGGAGGCAAGTTCAGAGGGAAATCGCGAAAGAGGTGGCCATGGGCATGGCATTTCCTACATCTGAAAGGGACATGTTCATAGTCAATGGACTGTACCCATTCGAAATCATCGTGGTAGAGACTTACCGAGTCGGGGAGGGCGTTTGCAAGGTGCATGAAGACATAGATTCGGGCATAGGAGGTGTATCGCTTGAGCTTGGTCTCCTCAGCGATTTTGATGAATTCTCCGAGGCCATTTCCAATTTCTTTTAGGGACTCTTCGTCCCAATATTCCAGAGGCAAAGAATATAGTCTAATCCAGACTGGAGCCCAATTGAAATCCTCTTCGTCCGGGTTAAATCTTTTGACCCATTCCCTCAGATACAGCCCAGAGGCGTTGAAGAAATAGGGACCCTCGTCCATGACCCGATTCTTGTCCTCCAGACAGTTGAAAATGGTGGTAAAGAACCCTTTGGGCCCTAGTTGGAGTGTGACCTGATCCTTCGGCTTCCATTTTGACTTAATCCAACCGTGCAGGGCCTTCTCTGTGGGCCAGAAACCGACAAATTTTCCTATCAACGCATGGTCCTTCATATATTGAATCTGACCGTTAATACGGTGGCTTGGAAGTTCGATTTTGGGGCGTTCAGCTGCGACTGGCTTGCAGGTGGCTGATGTCGCTTTGGGGATGGGCGTACTATTCTCCGCGCCCACCTTTTTGTCTGCTTGCCCTCCCGGATCTTGCCCAGTGGGGTTCTTTTGCGCATCATTGACTTGTGGTTCTTTGTCCGTGACCTGACCCTGTGCAGAATCAGAGTGAAGTTGATTTGTGTCAGTCGAAAACTGATGGGGAACTGTCGCATTGACAGTGGGGGAGGCTGAAGAAGCCCCCCCCCTGTGACTTATCCATGAGGCGAGAGCAGCTACTACGAAGACTGGGGAATGCGTAAGCTTAGTGGAAATCCGCTGAGAGGAAAGCCGAGGGGCAACGCCGTTGCAGGAGAGCTAGAAACCCTAGCATCGAGGAGTTGCAGAGCCCCAAGCCCCCAGTTCAAATTCATAAATATTATTTTATTGGTTTAGCTATTATTTTATTATTTCCTTAGGAGGCCCATTTTAGGCCTCAAAATTCCCCTAATGTTGACACCAAAATCAAATTTTAAAACTTGGAATTCAAAACCCTAAAGAGCAATTTTTAACAAGGGAATAGGGTTTAAAGTTTTTGGCATTCCAACTCACATATTCAACCTCAAGCAACACCAAACATTGATTAATGACAATTACAAGAGCTCTCGGACTTACTTGGAACAAAGGAGGCCGAATCGTTTTGAAATTTTGAGAGAGATGGCAATAATTTTTTTTGTTGCGGCCCTGTGCGCTGCGACAGTGGCCTAGTGCGCCGCGACAGTTATGTGTGCCGTGACAGTTCAAATTTGCACAGTGAAAAACGGCCCTATGCGCCGCGACAGTTGTGTGCGCCGCGCAGGTTGCCCTGTGCGTCGCGACGGGAAACTCACCAACAGTTCGGCCTTCCAAACACTATTTTCGCTCTTCTACAATTAGACTTGGCTCTTTGATGACTTTGCTTGCAAATGGATTGTTGAATATGAAAATATCTTATATATATCAAAGAATTTTGATTTTTCATTCGACAAACCCACTTTCTAATGTTGCAGACTTTGGCACTTTTTGAATAAACTTTGTTTTGCTTGTTTTTTTATTTTTGAGTTGAATGATGAATTTCTTTTCTGTCTTTGCAGGGATAGCTGGCATGAGGTTTGGAAAAGGCGACCAGGGTTGTGCCTTAAGATCTTCACAACTGAAAAACTTTGAAAATTACGTTAGATTTATTACAAAAGATGAAATTAACGATTTTTCTTCAAAACAGAGTTTTGAAGAAGAATCATGATCAAGCAGTATGACGATTAAATTTTTGCAATGAAAACTTATTTCGAACCTCCCTAATGTGCCTGCTAAAATTATTAGACATTCTGAAGACTAAATTAACGAAACCCTAGACCTAATGAGACCTAAAAACCCTAAAATGACTCTTTGTCAAACAGGAGGCCAAACATGACTGTAAATGACTTTAAAATTGATTTTGATGAATAGACACGGACCAGGAGGTACATGACATGAGGGATATGACAAAAAAGACCCTTTTGTCAGATGATCCATGCTCCTAATGGAATGCATATAACTTAATTGAATGAGACACCTAAAATTAAATGCAACAAAAGAGATTTTGATCTATGACGGAGGGATGAAGATACCGACTCTAACACATCCAACCAATGCGTCTTCTCTCCAACCATGTTCTCAAAAAATATAAGAACATTCTCAACATATGGAATCATAATTAGAGTCATGCTAGCTGCCATATGTAATAAAGGATAAGGACAATGGTCCCTCATATGCAACCAACACAGTTTTTCTCCTAACTGCCATAGAGTGTGATATAACATGTGTCATTTCCACCACTTGTTTGCTGCCCCAGTCTTCCTGCATGCTTGGAGAAGGTGTATAATGGTTGGTGTTAATGAATCACACAGTGAAGAGTACATCATTTCCCCAAAATATTCTAGGGAGCGGTCAACAACACCTTTTCTCATGACTCGAAGTGGTCTATGAAGCCCATAAGAAAAATTGCATCCTCTAGGAGAAATGCCCTGTACATGAGTGTTAAGAAAATGAAAGTATATATTAAATACATCATACTATTCATAAATACAATTCTTACCATACACTTGATTTGAATCAATGGAGTATCTCATGGATGAACTCCCCCTCACACCCAATGAATAAGTAGGTGGTAATGATAAATTTTCCCAAGAGCTATGTTACTCCTCAACAAGAAAATAATCTATGCACTTTCTCATGTGATAGTGCATCCCCTTCTTGAAATCTTCCCACATGAATCCCTCCAAGAGGGTAGGGTATGCTTTAATAAATACAATGGGTTTAGAAAGAAATATCTCATAGGCTAAATTAAGTATTTTATCCTTGAGCTTGGAGTCTCTAGTTAAATAGATTTGATCATGATAATAAATGACCCTATCAACTACTTTATACCTCCTATCCATCACTTTCCCATCAAGAACCTTACATGTGAAGAGGTCCTTGTAATATTCCATCAAGGGTTGGGACTCCCAATATGAATCTAGGCGTCCCAAAAATGACAGCGCTGTAGAAGTCTGAAATGAAGCTCATGTCATAGCATGGCTTTGCTCTTTGACATGCTTGATGCCAAAGTCACATGTTGGAGTACTAACACTTCTCTTTTGCTAGCCCTCTTGTAGTTGATATTTCTCAAGACAAGATTAAAGTAGATGGAAGTCAACCTCCTCTTGGAGAGTTTCTACCTTCTAAAACTTCCTTAATTTAGCCCATGCATGCAAGAGTGTTGATATCCTCTTGTCATGTTCATAAATCTTTCTTGTGTGTGAAAATATAATTGGCTTCTCAAAAGATATGGAGTGACCACTTCATATCATGCTCATGACATCATAGATTTTTGAATCCTCTTTTTGCAGTGGAAATAGCTGAGTGGGAGATAATAATGTCCATTTCAGAAAATTTCTTATCTCTCCTTTGAACCCTTCAAGGATTCTCTGCACTATGCTAGCTTCTCCTAAGGCTCCTTCCTTAGCCAAATATGCCAATGCTGCTCCAAGTTGAGATAACACTTTATTATTTTTCCAATCAGGGGGTCTCCCTGGTGGAATGCCTCCATGCAAATAGACATCAAGGCATAGATTAGGATGTATATGTGTATGGACTAATTTTTCCTTGCCTTCATTGAACAAATCCTCCTGCCTCCTCTATGCATCAATCTTCTAAAATAGAGAGGTTTGTGTCTTCTTCATCACATGATACATGTCCTCCCCTTTATATCCTTCTATCTTCAAGATCTCACCATTTGACAATGATGGCACATGTTTCTCATGGACTGTACCATGATCTATATATGTGCTATTCTTTGGAACTCCTTGCAAGAGTGCAAGATTTTCTCTCCTTTGAGGCAATGCTCCATATTCCTCTTCATGAGGCACTGGATGTGCTCTTGATATGAAAATGTTGTTACATCTAGCCTTCTCTTCCTCCTCATAAATATTTGAAAATGCCTTACCAACAATGAGAGACATTAGATCTTGGTCTTTCTTTGAAGGAGGAATTTCTATGTCTTCCCTTTGAGAAGAAAGCCCTTCATGCAATGGGGAATTTCCCTTTGGCAAGGTATCATGAAATTTTTCATCCTGTTCAATGTTTTTCTGAAATGGAGTGGGGTTTATGGATCCTTCCATCCCATGCAAAGGTTTTGTTTGTTTTGGTTTGATTTTCTCCGTCAAAGATGTTTGATGAAATTTTTCATTAAATCTTTCCAATACTTTTCTAATGAATCTTGCATAAGTAGATGTATTTTCATTATTTAATTAAAAGGAATCAAAAAACCACCAAGCATAAGCCTTAATTTCAAAATGCATCGCTGCAACTTTGATCGCTTCATTTTCAAAAACTTGATGTTCTTACACATAGGTGTCTAGTTCCTCCACCTAAACCTTAGCTGGACATTTAAGTGATCCATCAAAAGTAGATAGAAAAAATCTACCCACACCATACTTCTTGCCCCTTGTGCTCCTTTCCTCCTTGATATTGCAAAACCATTGGAAGTTCAAGTGATATTTCAACCCTTTGGATTGAGATTCATACCATTGCAAATAATCACCAAGAGTCTACTTCTTCGGCACATCTCCTTCCTCCATATTACTTGTTATGAAAAAATGGCTAGTAGAGCATTGTAAATATAATGATGTGGCTTCATTATCACACCCACAGTATGAAGAACTGGAGCTTTCCTCTTGTGTATATCTTGATGAGGGATCTCCATGTTCTTCCCTCCTCATTTCTTTGATGTCTTTTTTGATGCCATGCAGAGTTTGAAGAAGAAGTTTTGAGAACTTCTTCCCTTCAGGTAGTAAGGGTTTTCTTTGATTCCTTTTGCAGATCCTCTCCTTTTAATGAGAAGACTCCATAAAGGTTGAAGTACTTAGGATGAGCCAAGACTAGGGCTCTGATACCACTGTAATGTTCCCAAATGGGAAAAATCAGCAATACATGCACATAAAATGAATTCTTCAGATTTTTATGTATTAACAGATGAATGCAACCCATGTATCCATTAGACCTGACAATAAAACAACCAAATCTATAAGGAAATCAGAAAAAAAAATTAAAAAAATTCATAGTTAAACAGGCCTCCCATGCCCAAAACATCTTAGAAACACTAAAACCCCAAGACTACTGCAACATATAAATTACTGCAGAAAGTAATAGCGCAGTTATTTGAGGGTTTATACTCAGAAATATCAAGAAAAAATAGATATGCTCATATATTAATCAAATAAGCTCAAAAACAGAGATCTAGTCTCTTTTACATATATCCAAGATGACCAGGCAAGGTTTTCTTGACAAACATGAGATACATGAAGTGTTTGATGCAGATCTATGGTTGAATCATGTTGTATGGCTGAAGAACTAAATAAATATCATTTATCATGCAAAGAAAAGGCTGTAGCTCCTCCTACTAGCTTTCCGGGAAAAAAGGATGAACCTCCTTTAGGGTAACTAGCTCAAAATACAAGGATTAAACCCCTCCACTTCAATACCTTAAGAACTAATGTAGTTTCTGCAAGGGACTGTGTTTCTGTTGAAGGTGAATTCTTGGCCTAACACCAGATAATGGAAAATTTGGCATAAAATGCTCCTCTCATATTTCTTAAACGATATCTCTAAGCAAGAGTGGGGAATTCCCGCATGAGAAAACCCTTGCACTAAACAGTGCAACAAACTTAGCTAAACAGCCAAAGAATGCAAGAAGTCTAAAAATATGTAATGTTCCAAAAAAATTTGGAACATTAAAAACTTTTTTTTTTTCTTTAGGAGAAGAATAAATGGGTAGGAAAACCCATTGATAATAAAAATATGAATAAGAAACCCTTATAATGTGGAAAGGGGTCAATAAAGAAATAGATTTCACACCCCATGTGTGAAATGAGACAAATTGCAGGTGGATAATTCTAGAAGAGGCCAAGTTGACTGTGCAGATAGAGAAGATAAGATTCCCTTGGTGGGCCAACACAGTTTACAGGAGGAGGAGATCATTCTAGAGAGGAAACCCTAAGGTGTGGGGCCCATGGAAAAGAACCTTTCACTTGTTCGAAAGGAGAACAAAACATCCATTCTCATTCATGCTTTTGATTATCATTTTTCTTGTCTTCTCAGACAAGAGCATTCTCTTGCTGTTTAGCTAAGATGCAGTGTTGCTAGCACTGGGTGTTCCCGGGCGAGAATCCCATCTCTTCCATCGAGTAGCTCTTGGAAGAGCTTGTTCTTGACATTCCCCATATTCTGGCTTGAGGCCAAAGCATTTCATTCATCTCCAGTGTAGTCTCTATTGGTGGTTGAGTTGTGTTGCTGGGTGTTGCAGGGGAGGGTTTCTCAACATCACTTTCGACATTGTATTTCAGAGGAGAGGAGTCTCCATTCCTTTGGTAGATCAGTGAGGGATTTATTTATCTTCAATCCATGATCTTTGGCATCAGGGCAATCATTTCCATCAGAAGAAGAGCATCCCTCTTCCTTGACTGCACAGTTCATAGAGAGCATTTGCAGTGAGGGTTGCAACATTTTGGTGGGTGGTGAGATCTTCTATGAAAGGATCAACATTTCATCTAGAAGATTGAACAAATGAGTTATTTCAGCAAAGGCATCATATTCAGCAAGCTCCTTTCATTTCCATATTCTATTGAGTTGCAGCAGCTACCCAACAACTCCGGCATTTTGGTAAAAATGCCATTTTGTCTAGTTTTCATCCAATCCTTTTAGAGGATTGTTATATTGTATTTTCAGGGGTAGAAGCCTTGCTTCCCCCATCTTTATTTGAGCTTACATTTTTTTATCTTTCATGTTCATATATTTACTGTTGTAGTACCTCCCATAGACTGCGCAGTCTTAGTAGGAATAAAATATGTGAGCAGTGTTTTCTCCATTCCTATGTACATTGTCTCGAGATTCTTTGGCTTGCTTTAAGTAAGAGATTCCTGAAGATTTGTGTACATTTTTTTCTGCACATATATTTACAGATTGATTTCATCTTCATGTGACATGGCTCATTAGAAATAACACTGTCATTTCTTTTGTTAAGAAAAGTGCTGTTGCAGCCCTCTTCATTGGGATTTTTTCTAAGGATAACAGGTGAAGGAGACTTGTCTCAAGATCCTAGAAGGATTTTTTTTTAGTCCACTTCAGGATTTCAGCTCCAGAGAGATATATTTGAAGGATCCCAGACCAGGGATCAAATCCTGCTGCCTCCATTTCTAGAAAATGCATTTTCCAGGCTTGGGTTGCTAGCCATTCCTACTAGGGAATTCCACATATCTGTAGAAAGAGTCTGCAAAGGGATAGAAAGCCTCTGGATCTCACCCTTCTTTATACAGTGACATATCCAGTAAATTCCCTCGCAGTCCATCTCTGGCAGAAACTTGTGATATTCCTGAAAAAGGAACATTACAAAATATCACATACAAAATATAATATTCAATAATGCCCCATATGGCTGTCATTCATTCCATTTTATAGTTGATGAGCTTCCTCACCATGGTTCCTACCTAATTCTGAGGTTACTTTCATGCAAAGGCTCCTCGACCAAAATTACGTTGTCTCTGTTGGTCTCACTCATCTATTTATAGCGTTGTTTGATTTAGTCAACCATGACTTAGTCTCCATGCATTGTCTCCATTCACGCCCAAGGTGTCTTTATTCTGACTAGATAGATTGGTCAAACTTGACCTTGTCCTCACATATTAGGCCTTGTTCACACATGAGGATGTTTGATCTAGTTATTAACATGATCCCTTTTCACATTAATAGGGATTTTATGCCTACTTAAGCAACTTATGGGCCTCCTTACCCATTTATTCATATAACTAGATATTAAGAGCAAAATTAATATTCCTATTAGCTGCATGCTAATTTAGGACTATTACAGGATGTAGTTGGAGAAGAGACAACCAGGGAAACACTACTTCTCTAAGTAGCACTTGTTGACTAAGACAAAGAGATATGAGTAGATGAGGAAATTGGTTGAGAGGATGTAATTGGAGGAATAAATGATGGAATTTGAGGAGGAGAAGATGACAAAATCTCACTATTATATTTTTGAGCTTAAGATGTGGGAGTATTCCTATGATGGGAAAGAAGAGGATACTCAAATGGATTTATTCCGAGTTTTTCACTCTGAGAATGAGTCAATACACAATTACCTTGTAAAATTGAAGTAAGAATTCCTTCAAAGGCTTCAAAAAGCACATAATTTTCTGCTGAAATAGAAGTTTCTTCTAATTTCTTTATAACATTCTATACTTTAGGTGATTCTAGAGTATAGACAGGGGAGAGCTGTTTGGGAATTGAACTAGGAGACTTGGGAGGATATTGAACAACTTCTGATCTAAAAGTAGGATATTTTGAGAGTGGGCTTGAAGTTGTACGAGATTTGGAGAGGGGTCGACTCTTTTGATGGTCTTTGTTTTTAGGATTAAAATTTTGTGCCATTCATAGTCTAGTGGCCCTGTTTCTAGCACCAAAATGTTGATGCCCCGAAATTCGTTGCATCAACATAGAAGAAAACCACCCGGTCGGGAACTTGAAAATCGTCTGTCATCCGTTTGAGGTAATGGCTCCCACTAGATTTATGGGACCAGTTTCCCAATGAAATATAATTGAGTGGATGGGTGGTATTATAACTGATTGTGACTTGGTGAATGAGAGTTACAACAAGTTTAATGAATATATATATATATATATCGGGATGAACTATATTTTTGTTAAATATGATTTAAAAAGGTAATATTTAATTTAATGCAAATGAAGATTTGTCAAGAACTTAAAGAAATGTAAAACAATTTAAGATAATTGATTTGATTAAATAGTTAATCAAATCAAGTACTTAAGTATATATCACATCTATTATTGCATGTATTGTATATGTATAAAATATGGCAATCAAACATGTTCAGAAGTGACTTAATGTTGGATTGTGTTAAAAATATACATATAACAAAAAATCATAAGGAAGTTTAACTATTTATCATTTGAAATAGAACACCACCATAAAGATAAAAGAACCATATATATGATGACTCTGCTCATTTGGAAAACAGTCTCTGGTACAAAATTTTCTATTAAGAAAAAATTTAAGAGTACAAAACTGTGATTTTTGTAAAGTCATATTTTCAAAATTTCAGGACCCTTTCTTTAAAGGCATGAAATGGTTTATACAATAAAATAAAAAGTACAAAAAACAAAAAATACATAAAGAGCTGAGGAGGTTTAAACAAATCTCCTTAAATTAAGTGAAATCAAAAGAGAAACAGATTTTGGTTAGATGACTCACTTCAGGATTGCATTTCTTTCTCTTTTGTCATTCGTTTCTTGAGATGAAGGATGTCAATCATAGGCTGAACCTCATGAGGTTGGCCTGTCCTAACATGCATATGTCATGGGTAGACCGCATCTGATAGTGGAGGCATCATGTAAGAGGAAGTGTCAGTTAGACATCGAACATTAGCTATTGGATATGTGGCTTGACTAAGTGCTTCGAATACTTGTCCTAATCTAGCTTACCCAATTTTTTTATGTTTTTTGCCTTCATCTTAGAAATTTCTTGTGACTATCTTCTCAAATATTTTGCAACAAGTCGATAATTGGGTGGGAATTTATCAATCAAATTGGCAGCAATGAGGTTTTCGTTGACTGTTTCAACAATATTATTGGAAACATCCCTAACCCTGCAACTTTCCCTTTTAGCTTGCTTTAATTGTATTACCTAATTAATGATGATGTAGGAGCATTTAGACCTAGCTAGCAATGTGGTGGGTTGATCATATGTTGTGGCTAACAAAGAGTTGGAGGACAAGTGGTTAGTTAAATTTTAGTTAATTTAAATATATGTGAGTAGTTTATTTGTTGTCAAATTCTGAGCAGAAAAAGGAAAAGTGGCAAGTTGATCCTCCCTCTGTGGAGATCAAGCCATGTAGTTTAGATTATTTGGTTATAATAGGATTCGAGGGATTTAAAAATATTAATTTAGAGTTTGTTGAGAAAAGAGTGGAGCTGAAGAGAGACTTTAGGAGAGAGTGAGGAACTTTTGGATCTGAACCAAATTGATTCATGAATCTGTTTTTATATTAAATTGTGATCCTTTGAATAATTTAGGAGATAGAGTGGATAGAGGGAGTTGCAAGTAAGAAGTGGATTCATAGAGAAGGTCGAACCAATCGAATATAACTGTGTTCTTTGTAATTATTTTATAAAATATCAGTACATTGTGGATTGTGCATATATATATCTTGTGTAAATATTTGTATCTATTCATATTTTATAACCTTATGCTGCATTGACTATGAATTTGAGAAATACTGGGGAATTCTCTATGAGATTAATTGTGGAAGACTGAATCCTTTTTGCACCATATTTTTCTTTAGAATTGAATCATGTTCTCTTATGATGGTCGATTGACAGTTTTTTAATTAAATCAATCTTCGCATAGGAATCATATTCTCGAAACCGTTTTGTATTTGGGACATTCTGTCACATAAGTTTCAAGATAGGAAACTTGAACCAATGGAAAAGCGAATCATGGAAAACATCAATTTTGTGTTGTGAGTGTTGTGTTGTTCAAAGGAACGAGAAGACATAGCAACTTTGCTGTAGCAAGAAGGTTTTGATCGTCCGATTGAGGAAGATCAGACGATCCTTATGCATATCGCACCCAAACTTGTTGACGTGTTAAATCTCACTGGCGGACCCGATGAGTTTATTAACGAGAATTTAATTCGCGCTTCATCGTGGTCGTCCGTTTAATGGAAGATCGGATGGAAATCACACTAAAATATGCACACGATTTAACTCAACTGGTGGTATGCAAAATCCTTTTATGTAAAAGGATTTTATGAGATTGAGATCTGGTTTGACGATGACCATATGATCAATTTGTTTTTGATCCAACAATTATCACATCCAAATATGCATACCCTTTGTCTTAGGGAATGTACACGATGGGGTTTTATAAAGGAGTTTTAATTTGTTTGGATTCTGACCTATGGAACCGAGAAGCTGTATTCAAAAAAACAAATGGTATATCGCACTACTTTTAATCAGCAAGTGGTATTTATTCAAATTGTGTGATACATTCTTGAAGGTGACACGTAGCACAAGGATGGGTTACGAAAACCACTTTTATCGCAATATTTTAAAGAGTTAATTAATGTGTTGTTTGAAATGCGATATCAGTGAGATGGAGAGTTAAATGGAGGAGAAATCTTATAACCATCGAATCTATAAGAATCTAATTGAACAATGATGATGGAATGTATTCCGAGGATCGAAAGAATTAGATATGTCAATGATAGTTCTTCATGGTTTTAAGCCCTTTATTGATTACTTCAAATTTGCTAAAATAAATTATATGTAATGTCTTAGTTTTATGGTTGCATAAAGTAAATTATCATAGGAATGCATGGAGGAATTTCTACATAAGAAATTTTCTGTTTGACACCAGCATCAAAAGGGGAAGAAGGTGCAGTTGTGCTGCATCTTTTGGTTAAGGTGCAGTTAGGCTGCATCATTTGTAATATCAGTGCTAGACCAATGCCCAGTGGAGTTTGGTTGAAAGATTGAATTTTATTCTCAACAAGTAGCTGTGAGAAAGAAGAAAATGAAGAAATTCCAGCAACGAGATTGTAAGGGAAAATTATTTGGAATGATCAGAAAGACATTGGAGTTACCACCATGAAGCATAGTGGATACTGAGATCAAAATGGAGAAACAGTAAATCCTATGGAAAAGGTCTGGTCAATGGAAGCATTGAAATTGCTAAAAGGTAGAATGATTTGTAGCAGCATCATAGCACATGAGCTATGTTAAAGAAGATGAAGCAGGACTAACTCTCAGATGAATGAAAGGTGACAATACCCAACAGTCAATGAAGTTATGAAAGGAAAATGGAAGAGAGAAATTGAAGATGCAGTAGTCAATATCTTTGGAAGATGAGATGGAGTGCTCAAGGAGAAGAATGGGTTGTAGTGTAGAGGACCTAGAAAAGAAAATATACCAAAAGGATGATTTGGTATCAGTGACAAGTAACAGACTTGTTACAGAAGAAAGAAGGGCTAGTTGTTGCTCACCAGTGAACAAGAAAAGTTCACCAAAGGAAGAAATGAATTTGACTATTGTTATTCATAACAAGGGTACAGAGGAAATTCATAGATAGAGAGGGAAAAGTGTCAAAACAGATGGACTCAAAGGAATAAGGAAGAAATTGACAAAGAGATAGCTGAGATGAAGACAGAACTCAATCATTTGCAGAAGCTGGTACAGAAAGAAATCAGAGAGGAATGGAAACAAGGATTTTATGTGGGGAAAAGAGTTAAGTGGCCCATCGATGAATTATTTGTTGAAAAAATAATATTCCAAACAATTCAGAATGGAAAAAGAGAATCTATTTGTAAACCATAGAAAGGACCTTTTATTGGGAAAAGAGAGAGTGATGATAATGATGAAGAGATGATCTATACAGATCAGTATGAGATAAAGGTGTTGGTAGCATCTACATAGACAAGAAAGTATCATGTTTTTTGGATTAATTATTTGTGTGAATGTACATTTGCAAGTATGAAACTTAATGAAATTGACCTGAGCATGAAAGAGTGAAAAGGCAGAAGCAAGAAAAACACAAAAGGAGATGCATAAATATTTTCAAGACTTCAATTGGTGGAGGAAATTAAAAGGTATGACTGAATGGTTGTGTCTTCTCTTATTAAAAACTTATTGGATGATGTTTGAAGGAAATTTAGCATTTTTATAAGATCAATGGAAAGTGGATAGAGAAAATAAAATAAATACATTGTAGATTTCTGAAGAGAAGAGAAGAGAAGCTGACATAGTGAACTCAGCTCAAGAAGTTAAGTTAAGAAATATTTTTAAGGATCAAAGTCTTGTCATTGAAGAGAGAAAGAAAGAAATATCTTACTTGGATAAACTGAGTGATGGAGATAATTGTGTAGAGCAGAAAGGTATTCTACAAACCTATGATGAAGTTGCCAAGCATAGTCAAGAAGCTGCAGTCCCAGAAGTATTCTTTGAAAAAGAAATCAGAGATGTTGAGGAAGAATTTATCAATAACTTAGTGAACTACCATAATAGTTCATATAAGAAGGAAAATATGATCAGTGAGGTTTCAAATGAAGAGCCTTCTATTTTTGAAACTGATATGTTGTGTATGATTTCAGGTTTAACAGGTAATGGACAACAAGCGGACAACATGCTTATGCATGTTGATGAAGAAGTGAGATTACTGGAAGAGATGCCTGAAACAGAAAGATATTTTGAAAATGTATTTAATAATTTTTAGAATGATGGTATTGACTTGAAAATAGTCATGATTAAAGAAGCTGAAGATAAGAAAATGAAAGTTTGTGATGATAACCAAAATGAAGCAGAGGACAAAGATGGAAGTATTATGGAAATTGTGAGAGAATGTATGATGATCTTGACTGATACAAAATTTTAGGAATTCTGTGATTTTGAAATTGATGATTATGTAAACCATGAAGAAGCTTTAGAAAAACAGGATTTGTTTTTGTTATATATGAATATGAAAGAACATAATTTTGTTGCAATGGTATAAGTACAAAAGATAAAAATATACTTCACAATGATATGCTCCAAGAAATTCCAGCTATTGAATTGTTGAATTATAACATTGTGTCAGGACAAGGAACACTGTGTAATGTAGAGGAAAGTGTTGAAATAAAATTTGTTAACAGTTTCATAAAATTTGCAGAAGGACATCATAAAGATTTGATAACAAAATTATCTGTGGAGATTGAAAACCGTAGTTATTTTAAATCTGATAATTATGATGGGAGTTCTGTTTTATACAGGAAAGAGGAGCCATATGAAAATGCCATGCTTATTGAATATGAGGGAAGATTTAGTTTGCTAGAAAAGGTATTAAGTGAACCTGATAATATAAAGGAAAATATTTTCGTTAATGATAGTGAAGGAGAAGTTGTAAAGTACAACCAACAGGTTCTAAATGAAAGAAGCAAAGTGAAATTATATAGAAAATTTATAATATATGTGGTAAGGGATAATGTAGAGCAGTTATATGTCAGTGGAGTTCAACCAAGAAAAAATTGTGAAAATTTGTTGATGGAAAGGTCTGTCAAGAGAAGAAGCAGCAAAAATAAGAAGAGAACCAACAAAGAAGAGAAATTAACAAAATGAATCTACATCAGCAAGAAAAGAGGACAACAACAACATAAGATTTGGAAACCTGGAAGAACTAGAGCAATAGTGACAGAAGAAATAGATCATCAACATGATGAAAAAGAGGACAACTTACAAAGTAATGTTTGGGATTCTGGATGATTTAGCAGAAGAAACACATGACCAGGAGGTCATGAAAAATTTCAACTGAGGGAGTCTAATGCAGGGCATTTAGACCTAGCCAAAAATATGATGGGTTGATCGCATGCTGTGCCTAAAAAAGGGTTGGAAGACAAGTGGTTAGTTAAATTTTAGTTAATTGAAATATATGTGAGTAGTTTATTTCTTGTCAAATTCTGAGCAGAAAAGGGAAAAGTGGCAATTTGATCCTCCCTGCATGGATATCAAGCCATGTAGTTTAGATTAGTTGGTTACAATAGGATTTGAGGGATTTAAAAAGATTAATTTAGAGCTTGTTGAGAAAAGAGTGGAGTTGAAGAGAGACTTTAGGATCTGAACCAAATTGATTCATGAATATGTTTTTATATAAAATTGTGATCATTTGAATAATTTAGGGGACAAAGTGGACAGAGGGAGTTGTGATTAGGAAGCGGATTCGTAGAGAAGGTTGAACCAGTCGAATGCGATTGTGTTCTTTGTAATTATTTTATAAAATATTAGTACAGTATGGACTGTACATATATATCTTGTGTAAATATTTGTATCTGATCATATTTTGTAACCTTATGCTGCATTGATTTTGAATATGAGAAATACTCAGGAATTCTCTGTGAAATTAATTGTGGAAGACCAAACCCTTTTTGCGCCATATTTTTATTTAGAATTGAATCACATTCTCTTATGATGGTCAATTGACGGTTTTTGAATTAAATCAAATCTTCCCATAGGAATCATATTCTAGAAATATTTTTGTAGTTGAAAAATTCTGTGGCATAAGTTTCAAGTTAGGAAACTCGAACCAATGGAAAAGTGAATCATCAAAAACCTCAATTCTGTGTTTTGATTGTTATGTTGTTCAAAGGAATGAGAAGACGTAGCAGCTTTGCTGTAGCAAGAAGGTTTTGATCACCCGATTGAGGAAAATACAACGATCCTTATGCATATCACGCCCAAACTTATTGACATGTTAAATCTCACTAGTAGACCCGATGATTTTATTAACGAGAATTTAATTCTCGCTTCATCGTGGTCGTCCATTTAATGGAAGATCGGATGGAAATCACACTCAAATATGCACATGATTTAACTCAACTGTTGGTATGTGAAATAATTTTATGTAAAAGGATTTTATGAGATTGAGATCCGGTTTGACAATGACCATCTGATCAACTTGTTTTTGATCCAATAGTTATCACATCCAAAGATCCATACGCTTTATCTCATGAAATGGACGCGATGGGGTTTTATAAAGGAGTTTTAATTTGTTTGGATTCTGGCCTATGGAACCAAGCATCTATATTCAAAACAGAAAATGGTATATCGCACCACTTTTGATCAGCAAGTGGTATTTATTGAAATCATGTGATACATTCCTGAAGGTGACACGTAGCACAAGGATGGGTTAAGAAAACCACTTTTATCGCAAGATTTTAAAGAGTTAATTAACGTGTTGTTTGAAATGCGATATCAGTCATATGGAGAGTTAAATGGAGGAGAAATCTGATAACCACCGTCAGATCTGTAAGAGTCTAATTGAACGGTGATGATTGTACGTATTTCTAGGATCGAAAGAATTAGATAAGTTAACAGTGGTTGTTCATGGTTTTAATGCTTTTATTGATTACTTCAAATTTTATGAAATGCTAGTATATGTAATGTCTTAGTTTTATGGTTGCATACAGTAAATTATCATAGGAATGCATAGAAGAATTTCTACATAAGAAAATTTTCATTTGACACCAGCATCAGAATGGGAAGAAGGTGCAGTTTTGTTGCGTCTTTTGGTTAAGGTGTAGCTGGGCTGCGTCAAATGAACAAGATTTCCTTTCTAGAATATTCAATATTGGGAATACTGGAATTTCAGCCTTCTGCAATATCTTTCCAGGTGACGTATTGGGAGACTTTAACATCAATTTCATCAAAAGATGATCCTATGGTCAGCTACTCAATTCATCAGTGAATCACTTTTTTCACATAGCTCAATTATGCTAGACAAATTTTGACAGATAACAAATTCTTTTTGGCCTAACAAAGTATTTAGTTCTAAATCTTCCTTTTTAAATTCATCCACTTTAGGATTATGTTTCAACTGTTCAATAGTGAATTGCAGTCAATTTATCTGAGCATATTTAGCACCAACATCAGATTGGTCTTGTAGCTTTAGTTGATTGGTGACACTTGTGCTTGTAATTCTTGATTAATGCTTTTCTTTTCTACTAATAAATGTTATGAAACCAACTCCAAAAATAGAAGAAAAGAGAGATAAATGCCTTAGAAATCAACCACTTCGAGGGGGAAACCTCCAATACATTACATAAATGAAAAATTCTTGGATGATACAAATAAAAAAACATACTTCTATATATAGGAGTCCATGGGGTCACAATATAATCCTAGCCAACCTAACAATAATAATTTAAGGGCACAATAATAACAATATTGGGTTTACATGGGTACAAAAATAACAATAAGGGGGTTACACTAACAACAATAAGGGACAATACTAATAATATAGGGACCTAACATGCCCCTCTCCTTCAAAAAAGTGTTTTCCTCAATGCTTGAGTAGCTCTGGATGCTTCTACATAAAACTCACATCCTCCCATGTAGAATCTTCAGTAGCTAAGTTCTTCCATTTGATGAGGTACTCTGAAACTGATCGATTTCGTAGCTCTTGAGTTCTTGTTTCCGTGACTGCTTCAGGTTCCAATATGATTTTTCCTTCCTAGTAAAGTTTTGGAAATATTGTCTAAACTAGAAGTTTGTCCCCTGTAACCTTCTTTAAGCATGAATCATGGAAAACTAGATGCACACACGAAGAAGTAGGAAGCTCCAATTAGTATGCCATAGTACCAATATTTTGCAACACCTTGTAAGGACCATGGTAATTTGGCGATAATTTGTTATCATTATTATATTGTTTGAGGGAATTTTTTTTGTATGGTTGTAGCCGTAAAAATACCCAATCTCCTACATCAAAACTTCTCTTGTTGTGATGTTGATATCCCTATTGTTTCATTTGTCTTTGTGCCAAATTTAGGTTATCCTTTAAGTGTTGGAAAACTTCTTGGTGATCCTCAATGTGATATTCCAGTGGCTTGAAACTTAGAATTTTCTCTTAAGTAATATGTGATGGACGGTGGATGATATCCATAGAGTGCCATAAATGGGGTCATTTTTGTTGTAGTATGGAAGGAAGTTTTATACCACCATTCAACGAGAGGTAACCACTTGACCCATAGTGTTTGCTTATTAGATACAAAACAACGAAGATATCATTCTAGACATCTATTCACTATCTCAGTCTGACCAGCTAGTTGAGTACTCAAACAAGAGAATAATTCCATCCAAAAAATTCTAGTAAAAATGGAACCTTTTTCACTTACAATAATCTTTGGGTTTCCATGCGGCTTTTTGAATTGTTTCCATAAATGCAGTAGTAATTGTACTTGATTTAAATGGATGAGATAATGCACAAAAGTGTGCATACTTGGTAAGTCTATCAACTACCACCATGATGACACTCTTTCCTTCAAACCTACGTAAACCTGTGATAAAACCCATTAGAATCTCCTCCCAACATTGACTTGGAATGGATAAAGGTTGTAGAATACCTGAGGTCTTAATTGTCTCAACTTTATTTTGCTGGAAAACCAAACATTCCACCACAAACATTTGAATATCAGATTTAAGGCCATCCCAAAAAAATTCTTTCTTCACCCTATGGTAAGTTTTTAAAAATCCTGAGTGTCCTACTAAAGAAGAAGTGTGCAATTCAAAAAGAATCTTTTGTTTTAACTGGGAATTCTTGCAAATATATAAGTGATCTTCGTACCATAAGGAATCATTTTTCCAACTAAACGTATCATATGTACTAGGATCTTGCTCCAACTTTTTAATGAGTGTCCACACTTCTTATTCCTTCTTCCATTCATCCCTTTCTTCAGTTATCCAATCTGGTTAGATAATAGAAATGGCACAAACCAATGCTTCCACCTCTTCATCCTTTCTTGAGAGTGCATCTGCAAAAACATTTAGCCTCCATTTTCTGTAGATGATTTCAAAATCATAACCCAACACCTTTGTGACTCATTTTTTCTGCTCTTCTGAAGATATAATTTGTTCCAAAACGTGTTTACAACTATAATGATCAGTTTTTACCTTGAAGTGTCTTCCCATTAGGTAAGGTCACAATTTCTTTAGTGCATGTAGTATTGCCAATATTTCCTTCTCATAAATAGCTTTCTGTAAATAATTTCCTTTGATTGGAAGACTTTCAAAAGCAATGGGTCTTCCTTCTTGCATTAAAAAACACCAATTCCATTTCCCAAGGCATCACATTCCGTAATAAAGGTTTTTGTGAAGTTTGGTGTAGCTAAGGTTGGTGCTAGGCACATTTCCTATTTAAGAAGTTCAAAGGCATTTGTTGCTTTAGGAGTCCATAGAAATGCATCTTTCTTCAATAGTGTTGATAGAGGTGTTACCTTTCTCTCATAATTCTTAACAAACTTACGATAATACTATGTTAACCTAAGAAATCCTTGCAACTGCTTTATGGTTGTGGGGACTTTCCATTCCTTCATGGATTTAATTTTGTTAGGGTCTACCTTAACACCCTCGTGAGATATAGTATGACCCAGATATTCCACCTCTTTTACTCCAAAGAAACATTTGGATGTTTTTGCATAGAATTTTTTCTCCTCCAATAGTTTGAGCACCCTGTCAACGTGTTGAACATGATCCTTCCAAGACCTATTGTAGATTAGTATGTCATCAAAAAATACTAGCACAAATTATCTAAGGAAGGGTTTGAAAATGGAATTCATTAACCCTTGAAATGTAGAAGGTGCATTGGTAAGGCCAAAAATTCATAATGGCCCTCATGAGTTTGAAATTATTTTGTCTGAATATATTCATTCTTCTTTATAATTTGATGATATCCTGAATGAAGATCCAAATTAGTAAAATAAATTTCTCCATGTAATCCATCCAATAATTCATCAATCACAGGAATGAGAATTTTATCTTTAATATTGAGCTTACTGAGCTTCTTATAATATGGACACATGTGCCATCATCCATCCTTATTGTGCACGAATACTACTGGAGCAGAGAAAGAACTTTGACCAGGTTGAATTATACCAACCTCTAACATTTCTACAATCATATGTTCAATTTCACTCTTTTGGACATAAGGATATATGTAAGGTCTGATGTTTGGAGGAAAAATTCCTGGAATCAAATGAATAGCATGATCATGATCGCAAATAGGTGGGAGTCCTTTGGGAGTTTCAAACACCTTGGAATGAATGTCCAAGGCTTTTTGGAGATCTGGAGAAATAGATGATTTTGATGTTGGAACTTCTAGGGAGCATAATTTTGCAATTACGCCTCGTTGTTATTTCTTGAGAAGCTTTGTCATGACATTAGAGCTTATCATCTTTCCTGGCTTCCCTATGATAGCCTGTAATTCAATTTCCTTTCCTTGCGAAAAAAAATTCAAGAACAATTCTTGAAAATTAAAAGCTATCATCCCCCAAAGATTGTAACCATTGTACTCTTAGTACTACATTAACACCTTCCATTGGAATGGAAAGAATTATAATATTCAATACATATTCCCCTAGGGTTAGCTTTATATTATGGAATTTTCCAGAGAAATTTATAGTTCCTCCATTTGAAACCATTACTTGACATTCTGGTGTTGTGTATAGGTAACAATTCTATTCCTTGGCTACCTTACAATGAATAAAATGATGGGTACTACCCGAATCAATCAACACTATTACCTTTTTCTTCTTGATATGTCCTTCCATTTTGAGAGTTTGAGTGGTAATTCCTACCAATGCATTACACAATATGGTCAGACTTAATTCTTCTTATTCTAAGGTTTGTTCTTGGTGTATATCCTCTTTGTTTGAAGTTTCTTGTTCATTTTCTTCCTCCTCTTCACAATCTATGCAAAATAATTTCTTCTCATCACACTTATGACCATTAGTGTATTTTCTATCACAACTGTAGCAAAGCCCTTTTGCTCTTTTTTCATCCAATTGTTGTGGTGTCAACCTTGTAAGTTGTGGAATTCTAGGAGTAGCAACACTTCCATATTTATATATGTAAGTGGTAGGCTTCCTAGTCGACATAATTTTACATTCAATTTTTCTTGCCAACCTGAATGCCTTCTCCAATGAATCAGGTTCCTAAACGCGAACTTCATGTTGGATGTTATCCTTTAAAGTTCCTATGAAGACATCAATAATGTGTTCCTATGGAATATCAGTTACCCTTATATTCAATTTTTGGAAGTCCTCAATGTGCTCCACCACTGAAACCTTTTGTTTGAGATTTATCAATTGGCTAAAGAAGGTGTTGCTCTTTGTATCCTTATAACGTGTTATCATTTCCTCCGTAAAAATTTACCAAGTGACAATATTTTTACAGGAGAAAAGTCATCGATACCATACAAATGCCTTTTGTTCTAAATGCAAATTTTAAATGTGTACCTATTGTGTGCTTTGCACTTTGTTGAGAACAAAATGTTGCTCCATCTATAGTATCCATGTTAAGGGATCCTTGCCATCAAAATTCCTCATATCCATCTTTGGAATATGGTGGTTATTCAATCCAAAATTAGAGTTTATGATATCTCAATTAGCATTTATTTTGTTCTCATCATGAGTTTCCTCTACTATCTTTCCACCATTAGTAATCATTTCTTGTATTAACCTTGTCATCAAACCTTCCATGTCTTATTTTGGATCATTCTTCATGTCTTCCATGTTGTCTTTCATTTTTTCATTGATCTTAGCTTCCATGCCAGCTTCCATGCCATCCATATCAGCTTCCATGCCATTATTCAAACCATCCAAGCCTTTCTTAAAACCATCCATATTAGCTTCCACACCTTTCTTCAAAACTTCCATTTCATTTTCTTTTTTGCTCTTTGCAAGAGAAAAATTTGGTGCACTTTCTCTTGTAATTTTGATATGTCATGTTGTGCTTCTTCCTCTTCATGAGTCATAGCAGAGACTTATGAAGGCTTATTGGGTGTTGAATTAATTTTAGGTGGTATTTTAGAACCCAATATTGATATCCATGCTTCAATATGCCCTTGGAATCACTTCAAACTGATTTTTAACACAAGACCTATGAAATTCGAGGAAAAAATACACACTTTTTTCTTGATTTTGAGGAGCTCGATATTTAGACTGAATTATATCTGTGATTTCAGATCTTCAATGTTTTAAATTCAACCCTGTAGTAACCCTCTGAATCTTCTTCCAAATGTTATAGGTCTGACCTGATTTGGATTATTTAAGGCAAAGTTATTCCCAATCTCCCACAATGGCTTGATTATGTATTGGTTCAGTAGAGAAAACTTGTACGACGTGCCACGTGTCATTATTTCCTCGTTCAGCTCTAAAATTGATACATAGGAAACTAAAGTTCATTTAATTTAGAGAATTCCAATATGATGCTCAGAGAGATATTTATGATTATTTTCCCATGGTCACCTCTTTGAGATTAAATTCGAGAGCCTGAAAAAAACCTAACTTCCATAGATCATATCTTCGAAAATATTGTGAACCAAGATATAAATTTTTTACAGGAATTCCATCAAGATTTTGGCTTCGCTCTACAAAAATTTCATCTTTTGAACCTTCGTATAAATAAAATTATAGTGCAAATTCCACGATGACCTATTTCAGGTGAAATTCGGGAGCCTAAAAAAACCCTAACTTCCAGAGATCATATCTCCAAACATATTGCAAACCAAGATCTAAAATTTTTACACGATGTTCCTCAGTATTTCGGCTTCGCTCTATGAAAATTTCATCTTCAGAACCTTCATAGAAATTTTTTTATAGATACAATTATAATATTAACTTTTTGGAGCAGCGAAACCCTAGAATCGAAATCTCTGATACCAAATGTTATGAAACCAACTACAAAAATAAAATAAAAGAGAGATCAACGCCTTAGAAATCATCCACTTCGAGGGGGAAACCTCCAATGCATTAGGTAGATGAACAATTCTTAGATGATACAAATGAAAAAACCTCCTTCTATATATAGGAGTCCATGGGGTCACAATATAATCCTAGTCGACCTAACAATAATAATGTAAGGGCACAATAATAACAATATTGGGGTTACAGGGGTACAAAAATAACAATAAGGGGGTTACAATAACAAAGATAAGGGACTATATTAGTAATATAGGGACCTAAGAGTAATTATTTTTCTAATTGAAGGATGATATCATCCTTCTCTTTGACTAATTATTGAACTTCGGCGGATTTGTCAATGGTGGAAGATGTATAAGCACCTACAAATTGAGTTAGCTATGTTAGATCCTAAGATGGATCTGATTTTGGGTCCTTCCAATCTATTTCCATAGAGACATCCCCAGAAGTGAGAGCCTGTAATTATTCTTCTCTTGTCCTCTTCCTTCGTCTGCTCATGAAAACCTTATGCCTTGGTTTGTAAATTATATCCAAAGGACGTATTTCTTTTAATTTCAACACAATTTTTGACGTTGGGTAGGCCATGATAAATTAGACTTCTTCTATACTAAAATGTTTTTTAGTTGACCCAGTAGTAAACAGATTATGAATTTTACCATGAGGTGCTTCAAATTTTTCTTGATAATCAATGATCACCACTTCTTGGTCTCTCACAAGTTGTTGATCAAATTCATTCCAAAATTCATCTAAGTCACTAGAAAATAATGGATATTTAGTTTGAGTTCTAGTAGAATTATGTCCATTTATTCCACTAAGGAATTTAGTATCCTTAGGGGATGTTTCTTTCCCTGTTCTTTCTTCTATTTCTTCTGCTCTTTTGTTTTTTGTTATTTCTGTGAGATAGGTTGGGATACCTCCAAAATATTTAGAGGAATACCTTCCAACCTTCTATTCCTGTATTAGTTGAACTTTGCTAGTTTTTGAGAATTAAGGCACGATGTTTCCAATTTATACATTGTTGAATAAGTATAAAATGACTCAAACAAATAATCAAAATCATCATTTTCATGGGTAAATGGCCCTATTTTCACTTGAGTTATGAAATTAAGTGCAACTTGGCCCAGGTCATATTTATTGTTAGGAATTGTAAATAATATGAAACATTGGATTTGATTAATTTATAACCTGACATGTTTGAAATCTCTAATGCATAGACACAATACTAAATAGGAAAGGAAGGCCATGAAGTTTTCTTTGATTTTTTCAAAACTTTGGTCAATCCATGACCCAATGTCTCATAAGAATTTTTTCTGGAACATATAATGGGAGGACATGTGGTCGGGCTAAGCTTCTAAAAACTCTGACATAACTAAATAACTCTTCCCCAAACCATTCCCAATTGATGTGAAATCAACTTGGGCTTATTTAGAAAATCTAAGGGCCTTTTCATCAAACACGACTTGAAATAGTGGGAGCATAACTCTATGGAAAATATTGTAGAAATTTGTTTGATATTTAGATTCCCATAGACTACTATGATAAATAAAAATGGGAGTTGGGTATTGGATAGTCCATTTGCAACCCATGGTTGGAAAATATGATGCAAAACACATTGAATCCATAACGTAAGCACTCATGTAGAATGGGGAGAGGATCTTAGTGAAACGAAATGATTTTTCCTGTACCCAAGAATCTAGGTAGAAATATTGTTTGGAAAAATGGTTCCCTAATCCATGATGTAGGAGTATATGACGACATCCGTAAGGGGAACCCATTCAACGGAGAATTTACTGGTATTGGGTTGGAAAAAATGTATAGACATCATAGCAGATATATAACAGTAGCAACCAGCAAGCAAAGCAATGGAATACATACCCTTATCATTGCGCTTATACTTGTTAGGGTTACTCCTCCATTACGTTATGGGATCTGATTGCAACTTATTTTCTTTGTGAATTTTACTATGAAATATTATCATACACCTTCTGGGGATCTAGAATGTGGCACATTTTCTTTAAATATTCTTCTCTAAATGATCCTATCATTGTGCCTCTACATTTTAGGAAGGTTCTATCTCCAATGTTGAGGTTGTCAATAAGCCATTTCACCATATCTGTATATGGTACCAACTTGGGGCGTGTATAAATTATGTGCAAAAAAGAATTGAGATGACAACAATAGTATCTTTTGAGGTATCAGAAGCATCTGTAGTAGGTTTTCTTTCAACCCTGCAGGGTTTTTCATCTTCAAACAGCCTATACATTACTTCTGAGGAAGTGGAACCACTTTATGTTGCGCATGTAGTATCTGTGAATAGGCGCATAATTTTTGTTGCTTCCTTAGTAGGAGGTGCAGGATTAGGGGGAGTCATGACTTCCTTCGACTTATTTGTGGCCTTAGAAATTTTTTAGGAACTTTGTTTCTTTGAAATTTCCTATGAAATAAGAAGAAAAATGAGTAAAAATGAAATTTTGTCACAATATGAGAGTAGTGTAAAAATAAATGAAATGATGGAAAATAAAAATTGGTACGCGGAGTAAACTAAAACATTAATTATTTTTTGGTCAAATCACATTTGGAGGTTTGAGTTGTTAAACCATTAAGGCATGTCATTAATAGAAATCATGGGTTCACGTGCCCAAATACACATTTAGATATTTTAATAAGATATATTCGCATCACAGATTCATTTATGTGCCAATGTTTTAAAGTACCAAGCACATATGTTTTTATGATTTCAATTAATTCCTTTTCGTGCTATAAACATCCTTTTGAGTTAATATATTAGAGTTTTTTGAAACTTCTAACATTAGAGGGGGAAATGCGAAATGAAAAATTTGTGATGTGATATCACAATCACAATCTCGATGAAACTAGATGTTGGAAAGAAATGGTCGCTGGAAAAAATCTGATTTGATGCGATGTATCGCACTGGGGAAATGAAAGTGAGGGAAACTCGAATGATGGTAGGATGGAAATGTGATTTGTGATTGCAATTAGTAACATTGCAAAGGCAGGTCCCGCAGTTTGTCTTTTATGAAACATGATTTGGTCAAAAGCATTTTTCCTTTATTAAATCCTTTTATTGATATTGCATCGCAACTTCATTTGGAATGGTTGAAGATGTCATATTTTGTATTCACGATTTTCAGTTTCAATCTACAACTATGTTTCTTTAAAGAAAGTCACCTAAGTGATTTTTAGTGAGTAAAAATGATGTGCTTTAGCTTTTATAACTCCTATTTCTATTTTAGTCAATCACTTAAGGGTCTTATTTGGCCTAGTCTAAATTTTATAAAAGGATCCCCATTATTTTTCGAAGGAAACTATTCTAAAATAATGGGGGTTGTTGAATATCACAACAAGAAGCTGGCCAAGTTTGTTAGGGACTACCCACAACTAGGAGAAATAGGTCATGTGCCTATAATGAACTAAGGAGGATGGGTGCAACTATATAATGGATGCTAAGGAATATTTTAGGATTAGGCGTAGACCCCAAAAGTTTCTTGAAGGGCTATAGGAGATTTTTAGGGATGATGATAGCCTAGAAACTTAGGCCAATGTGCAAACAAACTTGGTAGAGGTTTAAATTATCAACCCAAGTCAATAATTTTTTGGTGCAGATTAGTTACATAAGAAATTTATCTTTATGTATCCAAAATTCAATTCACTAAGGATTTATGAAAAAATAGATTGGAGGCTCAACATTCTTCATGAAGTCTATTTACAAATGGAATTGTGAATATTTTGTTTTAAGGGCTAACATGCCATGAGTTTGAAGGAAAAATTTTACTTTTTGTAGCTGAAGTATTTGGAGATGATATATGAAATTAATTTGAAAAAAAGAAATCCATTTTGAGTAGATGGGTATGCATAGGAGTTAAAGGTGTTACTTCTCTATGTGAGGAAGGAAAAGGAAAACTAGGTACATCAAGGTAAAATACAACAAAAAGGGATGCAAGTGAGGGACTACTACAACAAGTAAGTTAAGAATTTTTTCTTTGATGTGATGCGAAGATTGAGGATCTAATGGATCTTACCTCAAGAAAAAATATGTTTTATATGGCGTATACTAGTTGTACTTGTTGGAGTTCTAGTGTTTTGGCCTGATTGGCAAGACCAAAAGACTGGACAACATCAAAACCACTTTGGGGCCCTAGGATCTAGCCCTCCTCGACCCAGAGAGGGATCTCTCCAATAAAGAAAATAATGATATATATTTGAAGCTCAAAATGAGGTATTACGCTAGGTATGAAGCACAAGGGTGGGTTGAAAATGATTTGGTTGGTTGTTGGGTTGGTCAGAGATCATTAACTGAGAAGGTTATGGAATGAAAGAATCAAAGCAGCAGGATGTTTCAGTAAAAGAGGATAGGTTAGGAATGTGCCATCCATTGGGATATGGAGTCATGAAAGAGAATTACTTGCAAAGAAACTAGCCAAGGCTTTCCATAGGGAAAGTCATCTACACTAAAGGATCTTGTAGATATATGGTGAGTGGAACAATAAGGAATGAAGGCGAAAGAAGGAAAGAAACCCAATTTCCATCTGGAGATCAGATCAGATATCATTTAAATCCAGAGCTGCTTTGACATACTAAAAGGAAACTCTCAATGAAAATACAAAGGGCAGCTTAAGATCAGGTCAGAGTTCATTTAACTCCAGGCCTGCTTCAACATATTCCAAGAGAAAAACAGAGATAAGCTTTAACACAGAACTAGGCCTGAGATAAGAGAAGGGCTTTTAACCTTCAATGCTTTGACGCTAGCTCAAGTGATCTTGGAAAGGCCAATCTATTAGAAAAGGAGCCTAGTGGACAGGGCTTACACTAAATCCCCGGTATCCCAATTCTTTCAGCTTAAACCCAACCAGAACATCTAAGCAGCAAACCCATAATTCACACATCAGTAAGAATGGATTGGACCAACATCTTTAACTAGTTAAATTACATGAATTTGCTCTGTTAGCCACCTATAAAATTTGTTATAGCAAAAGGTGGCTAAAACTTTTTGGTGCCTTCAAGGAACAAATTTTATTGCTAAAAAGTGTTATCTCTTGAAAACTCTTTAAGGCATCACCCCTCTGTCCAAATCTTCACTGTTGTTTCCATTTCACACTCTAAAATCCTGCTAATTCCATAGAGAAAAGACTGCTGTAGTTCACCATTTTCCCCTCCTTCCACATCAAAACTAACCTCATTTTCTCCCCTTTATTCTCCATAAAAATCCTTCATTTTTAATATTTTCCCCTTTCCCCTCCATCAAAACCCCGTTGATAAGGTTTAAGACTCTTTCTTTGCCTTATAGAAACCCTAAAAACCCTTTGAAAACAAGAGAAAATCATAAAAAATGCATATTTTTGTGTAAGGGTTTAAGCCCCCTTAGGCCAAAATCATAAACCACTTCCCCCACATGCCCATGCCCTACAAACCAGGCGCTAACCCCTCACAACGCTGATCGCATAGCAAAATTTGAAAATGGTTAGATCAAAAAGACCAAGCCCGAGGCTCTGATTGCGATTGGCCCCTTTTTTACATGCCCTGGGCATACTACATTCCATATATCCACTGGCCCCACAACCGAGAGCCAAGCCTTATATATATTTTCCGCCCTTAAGCCATAAAACCTTTGTTTTTTGGTTAAGTTTTTGGTTTCATACATTATAACATGGCCCCGCCCATTCATTGGCCGAACCCATTTCCGTCGTTGATCATTGGGCCAGTCCAATGATCAACGCGCTTTCCTATTTTCCACCCATCGCATCAGAAACTTCTACAAAAGCTCTTCTGATTGCGCTCCTTTAAAAAAAAAACTTCTGATTGCGATGGCCCAATCGCGCAATCACATCGACCTTCCCCGATCATGCAATCGCATCACCCCACCTCTGACCACCGATTGCTATCTCCCGATGCATCTCCCACCATCGATCTGATCTACAGATCGATGGTCTTCATATAATCACATCAAATCTTTCCATCGGGTGTGTTTTTAACTTTTTTTTCTCCCCCTGCTGATTGCGATCTTTCGATTTGATCTGGGCCGTCCACATGTCCGGATCGGACGGTCCCAGATCTTTCCCTCATAGTTTTATCACCCTTCGCCTCTACCAAATGGTTTTCAACACGAACCTCCACCATTGATCTCGTATGGGTGGATCTAATCTGACGGCTCATATTCACCGCAAAGCCCCAATTTCTTCTCCTTTGTATTTTACCCCCGCCAAAGGGAATTTCACATATTTTCTTTGCATTTCTTCTATTCTCCAAATAAAGTGGCTCAGTCACTTGATGTACTCACAACCAATCCCGACCGTCTATCTCTGCACAATCGACGGATCCGACTCATTTTCTCCCTCTTCTCTCCTTCCTCACCTCCTCTAAACGAAACTACACCACTGGAGGATGCCATCCAACAGGCACGCTCTCTCCCGACACCCTCTAAAGTAGTTAAACCTACAACGTAGGATTTCTTAATATTTTGTGTGTTTTGGAGGATTAATGGTTTTCCATTATATTGAAAGAAAAAGCTTAGGGCCGAGAAATATGTTTCCCGTTCCTTTGATTCATCAGAGGAAACCATTCGTGGGGTTCAAAGTCCACGTTTCGTCAATGTTTCATGAGGCATTGATGCCATATGAGCCCTACGTGGCCTGCACATAAAAAATACACAGAGTTAAATGAATTAGAAGAGTATCAGTGTCGAAAATGAAACATACCAGAGCAAAAGATTGAAGACAAATTTGGGGATTACGGCTAAGATTGATTTTCAAAAGTCTAATCCTCCAAAATAAAACACAGTTAAAGAAAATCATAAGTGTTTTATCAGACAAAAATGCCTCCACTTCCACATCTGAGGCAAATTGATTCCTCCCAGCTACCACCAAGCCACCTGTGCCTTGGAGCATTCAAACAGAGGCCGAAATTATTGTTCAAAATCAGATATTTTCTTCAACGCAACCAGAGAGTTGATTCTGCCAAAGAAATTAATGCAAAAATATCTGCAGAGTTACTCCAACATGACAGAGAGCCTCAAAAGTCAACAAAAGCTCCCACCAAGCTTAATCTTAAATGTAAATCAATTAATACAGTAAGAATACCTATACGCATCTCCATTAAGCCCCTCAAAGGCTGAGAAGTCATTAATCTGTATTAATTTCCACGGGATATCTTTTATTCGATATCACCTCCTCATTCTTCTATAAATACCTCTGTAGAAGATGAGATATTGTTGGTTGAGTTGGTTGATAAACTTTGAAATGTAATTGAGCTTGAGACTTCTACCTGTAAATAGTGTTCACTGGCTCTTGGAGCTCTTCTTGTGATAGACTAGTTAGTCTGAGGAGTGTAGATGATTGCTAAACTAAAGCATTGGAGTTAAAGTTGTAACTGGTTTGGAGCATCAATACAAGCTGATTTATGGGATCCTGGTCTATGTCGACGATGATGTTATTTCTTATTGTGAATTGTTGTTTTCTTTCTGTTTTCACTGTGTTCATTTTCTCTTATAAGGAACAACATGCATAGAGTTAGGACCTACTGTATATCAGTACCCTTCTCTAACTGAAAATATTTATCTGAATGTTTTCTTCCAATCTGTGTTATTTGAGAATGATTTAATTCAGTTCAAGTAGTAGGAATTTCATCGTTCCCTCATCCTCCTATTTAGCTAATTGTTATTCTTAAATGTTATTTTCAGTATATGTTGAGTAGAGATTAACTAAGGAAGATATGGTGTGCCCTAGTTCTAGTTTTATCCCCAAAGACTGTCTGAATATTTCCCTTGGAATGTGTTGAAAGCTGGCTAGTTTGAAAGTACTTACCAAATCTTGGGCCATTCTTTGTTATCTTTGTGTTTGTCTTGAAAGATACTAAGTAGAGCAGAGCTAGGAGAGGATTTGTGGTGAGTCTGACCCGCTAGTTTCTCCTCCAACAGTTTCCTTCAAGTTTCCCTTAGTTTTAAAATGTTTTCTATGGAAGTATGTCAAAGGCTAGCTAGTTTCAAAGTACTTTCCAGATCCTGGATTTCTTTTATTTTTTCCTTAAGTGTTTGTCAAAGGCTGGCTAGTTTCAAAGTACTTACCAGATCCTGGGCTACCCTTTGTTCTTCATCTGTTTAATTCCCCTTCTTATTGTTTCATTTCATTCCATAAATAAAACTTTAAATAGGTCCTTAGACATAGATGACTTGCCCCATGGACCACTCTTAAACCTGATTGTTTCAATTAAGCCCTATTAGGACTCCATAGCCCAATGGACTAAAACCTGCAATTATCTATCTTCTTTGCCAAAGCTTGTTCTATTTTCCTGCAACTTCACACCTTTGAAACTCTTTTCATTTTAGAACTCTCCACCTCAAACAGTAATCATGCTCAACCATCCAAAAACAAGAAAAACCCTCGGCCTTCATAAATAGCCTAATACCATTACCCAAAACTTCAAAGAAAAATCCATATTTTCACTTATTGGAGAGATCCCTCTCCATATTCAGGAGGGCTAGATCCTAGAATCCCAAAGTGGTTGAAATAATGTTCTCCTTGCAGTTGGACTTTTGCCAATCTTGCTAATTACAGGGTGCTAACATTTCTGGCGACTTCGCTAGGGACCGAGTCAAATTTTCCTCTTAGGTTCCCTTAAAAACTTCATAAAACCTTGTGAGTAAGAAGCAGCCTTTCCAAGCACTACCAAGAAATGGTAATCATGACAAAAATTGTTTGAATCATTGAAAAACTAGGCAAACCCTAGGATTCTCATGAGGCTTTATATAACCTTGAAAAATTAGTTGGCTTAGCCATAAGAGTACACTTTATTTGTCTCATAATCGTAGCTAAGTTTTGAAACAGAGTTAGGACACTCTTATAAACCACACAACTGAAAAATAACTCAGAAAAACCCAAAAATATTTCAGATTGGTATCCAATAAACATGGTGGTGGACCATAAAACCTTTTACATCCTCAGGAGCTAAAAAATTCCACTTGGCGACTCCACGATCCTAAACAGACCTTAAGACTCCACTGGGAAGAACCCTGATCATTGTAATATCATTCAAACTCAGTTAGAGGACTGTTGGATTTGAACTTATGAAACAGATTAGTTGACCTTGTAAAGATTGTCATATTTGGTTAAACTTTTCTTGTTTATTTGGGTCTGAAAAACACAACATAGTGGCTCTTAGGAAGATTTACATTAGAGCCTATCCTGACCCTGATCCACCTGAGATAGTTGATAACCCAGAAAGTATCCTTGGGAAGTCTCCCAGTATTAAATTATCTACTGTTTTCAGATCATCCTTGAGAGCTAATTCAGTTTCGGAAAAGCTTGCTGCTCTACAAGAGTCATATGGTGGTGGAACCGTAAAAAATTTTACCTCCTTACGAGCTACAAATTTTCCACCTGGTGACTCCACACTCTGAAAATCCCAAAAGACCAAATGACTCCACTGGTAGAAGACCCTGAACTAATTAACCAGACATAGTGACCTCTTATTCTGATTAACAAACATGGATTTAGATATAGACCTAGATGACAAACATATGGTCATGATGGAAAAATTGATGTACATGCTTGGAAGAAGGGTGGATAGGTTTATGGCTAATTTAAACCCTGGTGGTCCAAAGCAACATGTTCCTTTTCCTGTCCAAACACAAAACCTACCTCTACAAGATATGTACAACGATCAAAATTTTAAAGAAAATAAACAAGAAATCATGATGGAAAAGATGATATACATGCCTGGAAAGAGAATGGATAGGTTGATGGATAATATGAATATTGATGAGCTGGGGAAAACTATGCCTTCCCCTAATAAAATACAAGCCCAATCACCTCAAGGTCAAGACAATGACCAAGATATGTTTTATGATCAACACCATACAGAGAATGATGAGCAAACTTATAAAAGAAGCAATAAAGAAGGTGGTCAAGAAATTTATGTTTGCCTTCCTATGTCTTGTACTATGCTGATAAGAGATCTTCACAATCAAATTGAAAATACTAATAGTGAGCAATGCTTTGAGAAAGCAATAGAAAAACCTCACAGTTTCCCTACAAACACAAGGCAAGATCTCCTAGAAGAGGCTCAAGAAAACATCCAGCCTCAAAACCAGTCTTTACAAGAGGTAGAGAACTGTTGTCCCTCTTTTCAAAGGGACATAGAAATATCCTCCCCATTGACAGAAGAAGAGATAGATCATACTATTAATAAACATTCAGTCTCTGATTTTTATTGCAAAACAAATGTTCTTGCTCATTAACATAGAGAACTTTGTTATAAAGATAAGGAAAGCTATTTTGTTGGTCATAAGAAACAGGGTAGCTCTTTTTCTGTTTATACTGAAAGAAAAGTTTCTCCTTTAACAGAAGAACAAATTGAGAAAATATTAAGCAAGCAGCTACCCTCCAAAACATCCTCTCAACCAGAGAATCATGAACATGGTGCCTTTTCCATGGAACAAACCAATGGCACCCAAGACAAAGAGGATAGTATGAAAACCAATGATAATACTGAAACTAGTCCTCTTTGGAATATTTATTTCGATGGGTTATGTACTAAAACTAATGCAGGTGCAGGAATATGAATTTACAATACAGGAAATAATTATTCTGAAGCCTATTCATACAAACTAAATTTTCAGTGCACAACAGACATAGTAGAGTATGAGGCACTCCTCTTAGGGCTACATTTATTGAAAAAATTAGGAGCCCAGAAGATAACAGTTCATGGAAGTGCAGAATTAGTAATTATGCAAGTGAAAAATGAATACATGGTTAAACATCCCAGACTTAAAGCTTATAAGGATGATACCATGGATTAATTAAAATATTTTAAAGAATTCCAACTTATCCTTGTTCCTAAAGACCAAAACAGTTTTGCTGGAGGATTAGCCCTTATGGCTAGCACATGTCTAAAACCTTGGGAGAGCAAGCAATATACTATTCAAGAAAAATTCACACTGGATCTCCCAAACAATAAAATATACTGGAAAAAAATTGAAGAAGAAAAACAAACAGAAGACTATCCTATTGAGGATATATTATCTTTTCGAGAAGAAACTTCTCCCTTCATTAATTTCAATCTGCGATTCAAAAAACCTGAACTTATATCAGAAGCAAGCATAGTTTTAGAGAAAAAATAAATTTCACAGCTTGCTGTTTTGTAGGTTAAGGATGATGATACTTCTAAGCAACATTCTAAAGATATTCTCCTCAAAGCTGAAATCTTGGAAGCAGACAATCTACCAGATATGGAGAACCAAAAAGAAGAGAATCTTCATCCTTTCTTTGTTGATCCTTTGGAAAAGTGTGTGGAAGCCCCAACTGGGTCAAACTATCAAGCATGGATCCTTTGCAAGAGCCAAAGACATGAAAAGTTGTCACCTCCTGTGATAGTCTTGGTTTTGAAGATTAATCTTCAAAATATACTATGGATACCCTTGACAAGCAGCCAAAGTTTCTTCCTCTTTTTGACACTACTCAGCTGGCTACATTGGCACTTTTGTATCATATGAAGATGTAAATACTTCAATTTAGAATAGGTTAGATAGGAATGTCAATAAAGCTCAGTTCTAAGCATGCAGTTAGTTGTTGTTTTCTGCTTTGAAGAAAAATAAAAAATTCAAAAATTCAAATACAAAAATAAAGAAAGAAAAGAGGGCAGATTGTAAAAACAAGAAAGATACAACCCCATACCAAAAAGAGAAACAAATCTGAAAGTGTGCAAGTTTAAATGCCACTCCTAAAGAACACACTTCTAGTTATTCAAACAGCCCAATCTTGACTAATTATCTTTAAATTTTCTACTGATAGGATAGTGAATTCGATTTTCCAAACTGTTTAATCTTGGCTTATCAGTAGGTCGATTAGGATAGAAATTAAAGGTTCAAATATACTCAAAATCTGAACCTAAGTTTCCAAAGAGAATGACTCAATTTTTTTTAAATCTTTGAGTCAAAGAAGATTTATAATTGGTTCTAATTAGCTCAAAATTTGAACCAAAGAAAAAACAAAGAACAACTCAAATAAAAGTCAAAACAGAGATGAAAAAAGATGAGGGAAGTGCTTTGAACTGTCAGATCTTATGCCTTCCATTTTTTATTTGATTTATTGTAAAATAAGATCTATGTGCAGCTTGATTTTTATGCCATAGATCCGCATCAAGTTGGACTGTTCAATCTTGACTTGTATGCTTTTAAATTTCTGTTGTAGAATTTAGAGAATAAAATCTGTTAGATTGTTTAATCCTAACAGATTAGTAGATTAGGTAGAGAATCATATGGACTCAAATGTTTAATCTGAGTCCATGGAGAAATAAGGAGTAGAAATAGATTATATTTCCTGCTTTCAAAAGAATAAAATGTTGTAAAAGAGTTTGCCAATCCAAGTGCACTCTAATGAAGAAAAAATGTTAGATCTGTAGGATTGGGTAGGTAGAAAGCTTGTTGATTAAAGATCCATTGTTTTTATGGCTGCTAATATGTTTTCAGAGCAAGATCATCCCAGCAAAGGAAGGGCAGCCCAATGGATGAGGCACAGGTCAGCCTCCCAGAGAATGCAAGTCTGAAGTTCTTAACGCCTTCAAGAAGGCACCATCACCAAGTGGAGCCACTGTTAGCCACCTATAAAAAATTTTATAGCAAAAGGTGGCTAAGAATTTTTGGAGCCTTCAAGGAACAAATTTTATTGCTAAAAAGTGTTATCTCTTGAAGACTCTTGAAGGCATCATGCCTCTCTCCAAATATTCATTGTTCTTTCCATTTCACACTCTAAAATCCTGCTAATTCCATAGAGAAAAAACTGCTACAGATCACCATTTTCCCCTCCTTACACTTCAAAACTAACCTCATTTTCTCCCCTTTATTCTCCATAAAAATCCTTCATTTTTCATATTTTCCCCTTTCCCCTCCATCAAAACCCCTTTGATAAGGTTTAAGACTCTTTCTTTTCCTTATCGAAACCCTCAAAACCCTTTGAAAACAAGAGAAAATCATAAAAAATGCATATTTTTGTGTAAGGGTTTAAGTCCCGTTTGGCCAAAATCATAAACCACTTCCCCCACATGCCCACGCCCTACAAACCAGGCGCTAACCCCTCACAGCGCTAATCGCATCGCAAACTTTGAAAATGGTTAGATCAAAAAGAACAAGCCCGAGGCTCTTATTGCGATTGGCCCCTTTTTCACATGCCCCAGGCATACTACATTCCATATATCCACTGGCCCCACAACCGAGCGCCAAGCCTTATATATATTTTCCGCCCTTAAGCAATAAAACCTTTGTTTTTTGGTTAAGTTTTTGGTGTCATACATTATAACGTTGCCTCACCCATTCATTGGCCGAACCCATTTCCGTTGTTGATCATTGGGCCAATCCAAAGGTCAGCGCGCTTGCCTATTTTCCACCCATCGCATTGGAAGATTCTACAAAAGCTCTTCTGATTGCGCTTCTTTAAAAAAAAACTTCCAATTGCGATGGCCCGATCGCGCAATCGCATCGACCTTCCCCGATCGTGCAATCTCATCACCCCACCTCTGACCGCCAATTGCGATCTCCCGACGCATCTCCCACCATCGATCTGATCTGCAGATCAACGATCTTCATCTCATCGCATCAGATCTTTCCATCGGGTATGTTTTTAACTTTTTTTTCTCCCCCTGCCGATTGCGATCTTCCGATTGGATCTGGGTTGTCCACATGTCCGGATTGGACGGTCCCAAGTCTTTCCCTCATAGTTTTATCACCCTCCGCCTCTACCAAAGGGTTTTCAACGTGAATCTCCACCGTTGATCTCGTATGGGCGGATCTAATCTGATGTCTCATATTGATCCCGAAGCCTGAATTTCTTCTCCTTTGTATTTTACCCCCGCCAAAGGAAATTTCGCATATTTTCTTTGCATTTCTTCTATTCTCCAAATAAAGTGACTCATTCATTTTCTGTACTCACAACCAATCCCGATCGTCTATCTCTACACGATCGATGGATCCGACTCATTTTATCCCTCTGCTCTCCTTCCTCACCTCCTCTAAACTAATCTACACCGTTGGATGATGCCATCCAACGAGCATGCTCTCTCCTGACACCCTCTGAAGCAGTTAAACCCACAACGCAGGATTTCTTAATATTTTGTGTGTTTTGCAGGATTAATGGTTTTCCATTATATTGAAAGAAAAATCCCAGGGTCGGGAAAGACATTTCACATGCATTTGATTCATCAGAGGAAACCATTCGCAGGGTTCGAAGTCCATGTTTCGTCAATGTTTCATGAGACATTGATGCCATATGAGCCCTGCGCGGCCTGCACATCAACAAGACACAGAGTTAAAAGAATTAAAAGAGTATCAGTGTCGAAAACAAAACATACTAGAGCAGACAATTGAAAACAAATTTGGGGATTACGGCTAATATTGATTATCAAAATCCTAATCCTCCAAATTAAAACACAGTTAAAGAAAATCATAAGTATTTTATCAGACAGAAAGGCCTCTACTGCCACATCTGAGGCAAATTGATTCCTCCCAGCTACAACCAAGCCACCTATGCCTCAAAGAATTCAAACAGAGGCCAAAGTTATTGTTCAAAATCATATATTTGCCTCAACGCGGCTAGAGAGTTGATTATGCCAAAGAACTTAATGCAAAAATATCTGCAGAGTTACTCCAACATGACACAGAGCCTCAAAAGTCAAAAAAATCTCCCACCAAGCTTAATCTTAAATTTAAATCAATTAATACAGTAAGAATACCTGTACACATCTCCATTGAGCCCCTCAAAGGCCGAGAAGTCATTAATCTGTATTAATTGCCATGGGAGATCTTTTATTCGATCTCACCTCCTTATTCTTCTATAAATACCTCTGTAGAAGATGCGATATTGTTGTTTGAGTTGGTTCCTGAACTTTGAAATGTAATTGAGCTTGAGACTTCTACCTGTAAATAGTGTTCACTGGCTCTTGGAGCTCTGCTTGTGATAGACTAGTTAGTCTGAGGAGTTTAGATGATTGCTAAACTAAAGCATTGGAATTAAAGCTGTAACTGGTTTGGAGCATCAATACAAGCTGATTTATGGGATCCTGGTCTATGTCGACGATGATGTTATTTCTTATTGTGAATTGTTATTTTATTTCTGTTTTCACTGTCTTCATTTTATCTTATAAGGAACATCATGCATAGAGTTAGGACCTACTATATATCAGTACCCTTCTCTGACTGAAAATATTTATTTGAATGTTTGCTTCCAATCTGTGTTATTTGAGAATGATTTAATTCAGTTCAGGCAGTAGGAATGCTGTCGTTCCCTCATCCTCCTATTTAGCTAATTATTATTCTTAAATGTTATTTTTAGTATATGTTGAGTAGAGATTAACTAAGGAAGATATGGTGTGCCCTGGTCCTAGTTTTATCCCCAAAGACTGTCTAACTATTTCCCTTGGAATGTGTTGAAAGATGGCTAGTTTGAAAGTACTTACTAGATCTTAGGCCATTCTTTGTTATCTTTGTGTTTGTCTTGAAAGATACTAAGTAGAGAAGAGCTAGGAGAGGATTTGTGGTGAGCCCGACCCACTAGTTTCTCCTCCAACAGTTGCCTTCAAGTTTCCCTTAGTTTTAAAATGTTTTCTATGGAAATTATGTCAAAGGCTGGCTAGTTTCGAAGTACTTACCAAATCCTGGATTGCTTTTATGTTTTCCTTAAATGTTTGTCAAAGGCTGGCTAGTTTCAAAGTACGTACCAGATCTTGGGCTACCCTTTTTTCTTCATCTGTTTAAGTCCCCTTCTTATTGTTTCACTTCATTCCATAAATAAAACTTTAAAGAGATCCTTAGACATAGATGACTTGCCCCATGGACCACTCTTGAACCTGATTGTTTCAATTAAGCCTATTATGACTCCATAGCCCAATGGACTAAAATATGCAATTATCTATCCTCTTGGCCAAAGCTTGTTCTATTTTCTTGCAACCTCACACCTTTGAAACTCTTTTCATTTTATAACTCTCCACCTCAAAACAGTAATCATGCTCAACCATCCAAAAACAAACAACACCCTCGGCCTTCATAACTAGCCTAATACCATTACCCAAAACTTCAAAGACAAATCCATCTTTGCACTTATTGGAGAGACCCCTCTCCGGATTTAGGAGGGTAGATCCTAGAATCCCAAAGTGGTTGAAATAATGTTCTCCCTGCAATTGGAATTTTTCCAATCTTGCTAATTACAGGGTGCTAACAAGATTAACTATCAGCAGAAAAAATCAAGGATAAGAAGAGAAGTGGGCATTAAGGTACCATGCAGGGGTAATCTTAAGCCTGATTTACTGATTCTTATCAAAGAATAAATGGATAGTATGAATAAAATGAAATAAGACAATGCAATAAGAGAAACATCACCCATAATATATACCAAGGTCCTATGAAATTGCTTGATTGATTGATGTGCAAAACCAGTGACATACACTGAGCTTGATGGCTAATACAGTCCAAAGTTTCTACTCCCAGCCTACTGAATTACAAACTACTCAGATTCTTTCCCCCAAAACTGTTCTAATAGTCAAACGAATCCCTACAACTGCAACTTACAACAACAACAACAACAAAGTTTACAATATGTTCTTTGCAGGTTCTTATAGGAGAATGAATAGCAGTTGTCACAGATGTACATTCAATGGATTCATTAAGACGGAGTGGAAGAAGTATCCATGCCCAATCTGCTTAATAGCTCTGTGCTATACTCTGCAGTCTGGTTCAGAGTCTCTATCAGGTCAATATTGACCTCAAATGTGTTCTTTAAAGTCCTTTCTGGCTGTAAGGCACTCTGTTCTATCTTCTGAAGCAAGTAAGGTGATTGAAGGTCTTTTGGGTTTCCATGCTTCCATAACTGTGGTCCTGACAGCCTTTAAGAAGATTCTGTCAGTGAAATGGCTTTTCAGAGCTCGAGGAGGCATGGAGACTTCTATAGGAAGGTGTACTCTCTGAGAAAATACGTTCTGGTGACATAAACGCAGATATGGCTTGTTTCACGTGTACTTTAGTCTTCAAACTGTGCCTTCTACCTTTGGAAAAGGATTAAAACATTAAATCTTCAATTACGGGCCCAAATCCTCTAATCCGTCTCTGCTATTACTGTGGCAGTATTTCTGCACTCTCAGTCACAGTGGCTACGACTGTTGGAACAGAGTGAAATTACCACCTCCGTATACCCTGCACAATGCAAATAATTGTTATAAAATCCAGGGAGTGGTGGCGGGGAAATGTTGTGGAGGCTGATGAAGGGTGGCGGAAATGGTGGATGTAGTGAAAACGGGAAAAAAATGTTGCAGAATGTGGAAGGTATGAAATGATGAATATTTGGTTCAGAGAGAGTCGTGAACCGTCCGATTAGATGGACAGCAGACGATCAACATTCAAGATTGCAGGTGGAGGAGTTGATAGCGAGTTCGGCAGAAGCAATAATATTTAGTGTAAGAACCAAATTCCAGCGTTTGGGTGATTTACAAGGGAAATTTGTTAAATGAATGACGTCGGGCCTTTAATGGTGGGACCTGGCTAGGGCGAAGGGCGATTGACCGTGAGCTGTTGGATCTCAGGAGGAGATCAACGACGAAGATTGAATGTTGAAGTTAATAGAGGTTCCGATGAAGAAATATGGTGGAGGGCGCGATGCAATGTAGGCCATCGATCTAGATCGAATAGACGGTCATGATTGAATCGGAGGATCACAATTTGGGGAGGCAGGGGGTAACACTTGAAGGAATTCCAATTGGCAATGGTGCGATTGAGCGCCAGCCATCTGATTTGGAACAAGATCGACGACGGAGATTAAATCGGCGGGGAGAAAAACGGATGCAAAGAGCGGGGAGTGATGAAATATGGGCAGTAGGATCATGAATGGATGAAAGGTGGAGATCGGATCAAGGATCAGCAATCAGGGCAATAGGAAGTGGCGCCTTAAGAAAACTCCGATTGGCGATGTGCGATTGCACCAGAGCCGTCGGATCTTAGCGGGGAGATCAATGGTCTATATGCGGTCGAATGGGTAAGTAGAGAGGGGATGGGCGTGTTTTGGGATAAACGCTGGCCGTTAGATCCTAAGATATCAATGGCTCGGAACGAAGCGGAGGCCAACAGACCAAACTCCATCACATCGGAACTTTCCAATTAAACAAAGGAAATGCGTGTACCGGATGCTCCGATTGCGATAAGTGCCCAAGGCTTAAGTGCTTGGTCCTAGGCGCGGGGCATATGTGGGGAAGTGGTTAAGGGGCTGGCCGAAAGGGTCTTAGCCTATTATAAACTAAAAAGTGGGTTTTTGGCCTAATTTTGATGCTTTTTAGGGCCAAAAGGAGGTTTCGGTAGAGGGAATAAGGGACTTTTAAGCCGGACAAAGGATATTTGTGAGGTTTTTAAAAGGGGAGTTAGGATGATTTAGAGGGTTAAAGAGGGATTAAGGGAGGGAAAAAGGTGAGGAAAACAGAGGTTTAGTAGGATGAAATAGGGGGGAATGGAGGCCTTTTGGGCATTCTTCTTCACAGAACAGAGAGGTTTTTTAACTGGAAACAACAGTGAGGATTTATCAAAGGAAAAAAGGCACAAAGAGGCTTCAAGGATGATGTGTTTTCAGATGGAATGCGTTCCTTGAAGGCTCAAAAAACATTTAGCCACCTGTTTTCTTGTCAAAAAATTCATAGGTGGCTAACAGTACTAGTGAATTGACAAGATATAGTCACTACTACAGGAACACCATTATTCGTTTATTGGTAGACTAATAAAAAATTTGAGCTTTGGGATCAATGTATTTGTGTAGTTCATTAATTTCACTAATGTATATTTATTTTATGGAAAGTTCTTGTAAGTTTGGGTTTCCTATTGTGTTTGTGTGCATGGTTCTAGGGGCTAAGGAAAATCCAATATATCTTAGGAATATTCCTTTATTGGATCTCGCTTCAGATTTCCCAAGTTTGTCTTCATTCACCTTATTTTCTTCCAGAATTTGAACACTTCAAAATGATTAGTTATGGCTAGCCTTGTTTTCTACAAATCATACTGGGTTTTAGTGCTTTTGGTTCTGATTTGAGCCCTATTCAAGGTATACACATTTTCTTTTATTTCCTCTCCCTAGAATCAATTTGGTAGCTAATATTCAAGAAACAAAATTTCTCTCCATATCTTGAACTATTATATTCTTCCCTTAAACCACACCATTCTAGTAAGGTGTTCTTGCGATATTTAAGTGCCTCCTAATGCTATGATGTTTGCAGAATTTATTGAATTCATGGGAGGTAAATTCACCTCCTCTATTTTTCCTTAAGAATTTAATCTTAAAGTACATTTAAATTTCAACAAGAGTCTTGAAATTCTTAAATTTATCAAAATATTTATTTTTTTGTTTAATAAAACTAACCCGATTCATTCTTGTGAAATCATCAAAAAACAGCAAAAAATGCCTCTATCCTTTTAGAGTGTGTCCTGATTTGTTCACAGCGATCATAGTTAATAATTTCCAATGGCTGGGATGTTGAATACTATTTTTTATTGAAGAAAACTACGGTTTATTTTCCAAATTGATATGCTTTGTAGAAATCACCGTGGGGCTTTGTAATTTTTGGCATCTCATGAACAATTTGTGTTCATGTGATTTTAACCAAGGTGTCAAAACTAATGAGTCCCAATATATTATGTGATAGCAAACTTTCACCCACCTTTCCAATGCAAAACATTTATGTGTTTTTACTAGTCAAGGATATATACATTTCCACCAATTCTAATATATTTTTCTACTATTTTACCTATATATGAATTTATAATTCCACGCCTTTTGTAGTTGAATGTAACATTGAAACCTTGATCACACATTTGATTTACACTTAAAATATTATGTTTCAACCCTCCCACATATAGGAAAAATTTGGGTTTGGTTCTTCCATTGTCAATGTTGTTAGTTCTTTTTACAGGGATTCTTGCAAATGCATTATTTCAAAAATTGACCTTACCTCAATCTATCTACTTGATGCTAGGAAATTTGCTATGATCCCTTGTCATGTGCGTTGAGAAACTACTATCAACATAACACTTACATTCTTGCTTTTAAGCATATAGTATGATGTCAAACATTTATCCTTCCTCCTTCCACATCCAAGATGATCACCTGTCCTTTCTTTACTTGATTTTACATTCCATCAACTTGTGTCCAATATTGTTGCATAAAACAAATTTGATATGAATTTGAACATAACTAGAATCAGTTTCTTAATGACAAAATGTGTTTCATATATAAAAATAACCATGGAAGAGTGTTTGGTACATGGATTATTAATTTTTGTTGCTTATTTCGGTCTGGATCCTTTCCTAGATTTCACTAGCTAACTCTTTTGATACGTCTATTTCTTGTCTGAGGATGAAAATTTCATCATCCCTATCGGGACTGGGGCTGAACTAGTGTGACAATTTTTTTATCATTTCACAACTTTTTATCAATGAATAATTACGTAGAAATGTATGATAACTATTTTCATCATAGAAATAAATAGAACATGAAATCAACATATTGATAATACATAAAGAATCTATCATATCAACACAAGAGGACATAATATTTTACATGGAAACCCATATGGGAGAAACCACAAATTCTTCTTCTTCTTTATCTTCAATTCATTAGATATATTTACAGGCACTAACCTATTGGAGGGGCCCACCACCCAAGATATGAAAGAAATTACATGTGGTAGGATACAACTTGAATGTGGCACAAACCTAAAAAATGTGCAAGAAAATAATCACTATATGCTACAACATGATTGAGACACCAACCTCATAGATGAGCATGCTTATAGTTACCATAGGCTTCGACCCGATTAAAGCACCCACCTCCTTCTTCAACTTCTTGTGGACCTTTTTTCAAAATATTTCAAACTGAATCCACCCACTCTTCAATCAATATAAATCTTCAAATTGAAGAAACTACTATTTTCATACTATTGTTAACAACCTATAGTACCATTTCCAAGATTTTTTTTAAGTTGTTCATCAAAATCATGACTTAAAATCACTCTCAAAACCTATTCTTTCCATATACCTAGCATCAACTGAAACTTTCTCATAAGATCCCAAAACACATACAATTGATTTTGGACATTAGGAAAACATCATGAAGGCGTTTCATGCCTTGAAACATTTTCATCACTAAACCCAAGTGACCATGTTTTTTTTATACAAAAATGTGCTTAGAAACCTACCAAAACCATATAGACCTATATAAATACTATACAAAAATTAATCATTCTAAGGAACGAGAGATTCAGGGTGCATTACACAAAACAACACTTTGTAGGAACTAAAAAAATTCTAATTGTTTGACAAAACAAATATATTAGGCAAAATGATAACCCTTATACAAAAAAAATGACCAAGATTGACTGGACTCAAACCCACGACTATCATCGCAAAACCATACCATATAACCAACCAACCAATGCACTAAGTCATGATTTTTCAGGGATGTGTACTTACATAGTAAAGACTACATACCTAAAACAAAAATGGATCTCAACCCCTCATATTAAATATGTATAGAAACAAATGTTCCCCTACTATATAGATCACCCTTCGGCCTGAATAGTAAACACAATTTTTAAATAATTTAACCATCGTTGATCATAACACAACGAAAAAAACATGCTAATCATCACATAACAATGGTGCCACTCCTACAGAGCTCACCCTCGTGGCTTCAATAACATAATGAAAAAAACAAGCCAATACTACAATTCTCACTCTCCTACCTAGAAATAACAAAAAAAATCTACTATTATATATTTCCCTAAGGTCGATCATAATGTAGCAAAAAAGCATGCCACTCCTAAAGTGCTCGCCCTTGGGCCTAGTGATAACAAATAGACGTGCCACTACTATAGCATGCCCTCAAGTTGATCATAACACAACTAAGAAAACATGTCACTGCTATAATACTCCCATTTAGGCCTGTTCATCAACCCAAATATAAAAAATCATCCCAAACCATCATTACATAGATCACAACCATAGAGTATTCGGTATCTGATAGTTGTTCAAATCATGTTCTTTGGTGGATTTATGGAACGATATATTTATACACATGAACATGAAATCAAAGCTTCAAGATTTTACCTCTTTTCCAACCAATGCATGGTGTGATAGTTGTTCAATATAATGTTTCCCGTCAAACCTAGGTTCTTAGCCCTTTCTCAATGTCAAGAATGTGACCAAACTCAATACGATCATGTTGTGTGACTTTATTTCTCAGTCCTTTTCACAATATAAACAAGCCATGTGACCCTGTTCTAGGGGTCCATGGTCACCCGCATGATAATGATAAAAATACATTATCACGCCATGTAATATCCCATGAGGTTTACTACCTGAGACCCAACTTTAATCGTTTAACAAAAAACAAACTACAATTTGGAAACCGCATGTGGAAATCCCCAAAGGCACCACATCACGAGCTGATATCGCCTCATCCATCAGAAACATGTGATGTCATCATTGTTGCTATTTCATGACTAACTATGCATGGGGGCCATGTAATTTCCAAATCATCCAACCAAAATCTACCATTTTTAATCAAAGTATTTGCCAATGTGGTGGAGCAACTCATTGTTAATTTTTTCATATGTCAGCATATATCTATCATCTAATATAAGAAAGGTGCACAATATTTAACTAGGTTATACTTCATGCATTTATAGTCACCATCCAATGTGATTTTAATTAATGAACCTTGGATCCACCAAGAAGTTGTGCATTATTTAACATACCTATGTTGGAATGGTTTTCCCTATAGTTTTGGTCCTTTAAAAGCGTTGATTTTCAAATGGCCATAACTTCTGATTCCGAAGGAGTTTTTTAGAGTGGGATATATCATTGGAAAGGAATTCATGAGGAATACCGAACCATATTATTAATAGGGTCATTGAGGAATCATAACATTTTTAATAACTAAATAAGCTTCACACCTATTTTGACTTCCCCTAATGAGTACATGCAATAGATCTACTCATCACACTGCTTTATTTGATTGATGAATGACACTATTGTTTCCTTGTGCATCCCTTTTGAAACAAATGACATTTTTTTCATTATTGAAAAAACTATGTGCAACATAGAAAACTAACTTATGATATTCCTAAGTTCAAAGGGAATCCAAAAGAAACCTCATCCACGCATATCATCACTTATTATTATGACGTTCTTCAAATTATTTTGTCGATGAATCTTTGAGGTTGTGTCTTCTCTGATGAGCGCTTACTATTTATTCCAATAAATGGTATAATGAAATTTAAAAGGCATCATATATTGACTACCTTCCTTTTTCTGTACACTTTTGAACCATTTTTAGTTACCTTCAGAGCAAGATCTTAGGACTAACCTCTTCTCCACATTTGAAAAAGATAATTCTACTCACATTTCTAGTCATATCCATAAGTGGAGGATACTAAAAAGGTCAGTTAGGACTAAGCTTCCTAAGGACTTTATTAATGATTGGTTTACCTAATTCTTGCTTTCACCTATAGCCAAGGATGTGACTATGGTTGGGGCTACTACTAAGGAGTAATCCATTCCACGTACTCCAATTATTGATTTGATTTATTTTCAGTTGGGAAATTTACATGATTTTATTCATAATGCTACTTGACCTTTGAATGATCCTTAATGAATCAAACCAAGACCACATTCAAATGGTGTCATCACTTCCATTTCATTTGATGTTGTGATCCATTTAGCTACTCAAATAGAAAAATTGACTATTACATCCCTAACCCCAACAAGTGAATTTGGTCCTTAACAATAACAATATTCTAAGGATACTATATAGGTTCTCATGGTGCATTGCAAAACACCAAGTAATCCTCACAATTTGGTAGGAAAAAGAAAAACAAAAAACAAAATAATAACTCCAAATATTCTTAAGTAAATACACAAAACCAACATAACCAAGGTGGGGGTAAAAATCAGAAACATCATTAGGTTAAATTTCCTTTTAAAATTTGTAAAGGAGATCATTTGACTCATGAATTCCCACACATTAATTGATTCTATCATCTTATTGTTCCACCACCATAAAAAAATGATTCTTCTTGACTCATTGATTCCCCACCAAAACACAATAGCAAATGGTTGCATGGGCTCCTCCACCTCCACATGGGGGAAATAGGGGGAAACATGATTTTCCTGGAGGCCATGCATGTATTCTTATGTGTAATGAAAAATTTTAATTGTCGATGAGATCTAAGTCTTACAAAATTGTTAAGTCGAGTTCTGCTTCTATGTACTTGGTCATCCCTATTGTGCCCAATGGACCTCTCATACTAGATAAGTATTTAGATCCAATATATTTCCCACCTAAGGGTGTTCTTCACAAGTCAACACAAAAACATAATTCACAAGTTTTTTAGCACAACAATATTGCAGAAGAATTTTTCCAATAACCTTGTGGCATGTCTACTCCAAACATTTTCTAGAACTTCCCTATGAAACACAAAGCCTTTTTTACTACTATTGGAAGATTTGATCCATCAGAGTCAATTTTGAACACATTTGACATTGGTTCTTGTTGGGCCTCTAAAATGGCATCCAATTTTACCCACATTTCCATCATTTTACCCTCATTCCATAATTTCGTATTTACATAACCCTACATTAAGTAGCCATTTTCATGATCATATGGGTTTAGCATTATATTTTCCAAAGTCATTTATTTTAAGTATTTTAAGTTAATTTGTGATTAAATATTATAAAATTAACATGTGTTCATATATACATAAAAGTGGTATAAGTTTTGTGATATTGTACACCTACTTGGAGAGATTAGAAGGGTCTTACTTGGCCTCCTAAATACAAATTCGAATTTATAATTCTAACTCATGAGGATTAGTATAATATTTGAAGGAGATATGCATCATTAAGCTAAGAATATTCAAAGGAGAAGAATCATGGATAAGAGAACTTTGATAGGATATGTATCTTACATTTTTAAGAGATTGGTTGTAACAACAAGAGATAAATATGGATTTATGAGAGATTTGAGGATTTGTATTTATTTTATAGTTATCTTTCATTTTTGCATAAATAGTAGTGAACCCTTCATATAAAGGGTTGTAAAATGTAGGTTGTGTAATCAATTTTCAATTGTTAGATGAAAATTATAGGTTAGAGGTAGTTAGTGGCTAGTTGATAGTTGGAGGTTCCAAGTTCAAGATGTGATTTCTAAAGTGAGGACAGAGAATTCTTGTCATATATTGTAACTTCATTTTTATGAAATACATACTACTACTTTGATCTCCAAGATGTCATAGTTGTTCAGTGTGCTTGATGAGGAATTAAGGGCCCCCATTAACCACAATTCGCATATCTTTGTACATATTGGTAACATAATATAGTTTTTCTATTTCATTTATTTTCAACAACTGTGATTATTATTTTATGCAATTGTGCTTTTCCTTTCAGTAGTGTGATTTAAATTATGCAAGAATGGTTTGTTTTCAATTATGCAAGTGTGAGTCTGATTTCCTTTCAACAAGAGTGCTTTAAATTATGCAAGTGTGACTTTAATTTCCTTTCAGTAAGTGTGATTTCAATTATGCAAGTGTGAGTGTGATTTCCTTTCAGCAAGAGCGCTTTTATTTATGCAAGTGTGCTGTGACTTCATTTATGAAAGTGTGGTGTGATTTGAATTCTACAAGTGTCGTGTGATTTTGATTTATGCAAGTGATTTCAATTTCAAGAAAATGTGATTTCCTTTCTGCAAGTGTGATTTTAATTTCTTTATGTTTGGTTTGGTTTGGTTTCTATTTATTTATTTGGTTTTTAATTAGTTTTAATTTCATTATATTAATCTAATCTACATGATAACCACCTAGTACATATAGTACACTTATACCTCGTCGGTTTACGAAACCCCGGGTTGACAATGAAATGACAGGGATTTAACTTGTTATTAAATCACCGAACATTTTGGTGCGGTTGTCAGGGAGGTATACATAGGTGTTTATTCTAAAGTTTAGAAAATTCATTATAGTTTTATTTATGTTTAGATGCATAGTTAAAATAATATTAAAATCATTTTTCATATTAAATTAAAAAAAAAAAAACCAGACCGCGTGTGCAACAGGAATTATCAACCAGTTGGAGTAATTCACAAGAAATTAAGGGTTTGAAGAGGGCTCTTCCTTCTTATTGATTTTCATTATCTAAAAAATTGGTGTTTCATGATTTGATGATTTTTAATGCATATACTTCAAATATAAGGATGAATATATTATTAACCCTATTACACACATGGTTACACTGGAAATATACATACACTTGATCAATACTTCTATTTCCAATAAATTTGAGTAGGTAATGAATAAAATCAAGTTTTGTGATGTTTTCATTTTAATTGAAATTTTATTTATTCGTGGTGCGGTAAGAGCCACCCAGGTCACTAATCATTTGCAGGAAGATGTAGAAAGAGAAGGAATATTTGAGAAGAAATATAATAATTAAGATTTTTGAGAGCCACAATATGAATTTGGAGATCAAATTATTATGTTTTTTCTTTTAAATTTCACATTCCATTTGAATAAATAGTTTCAGTATCATTGAGTATGCTCTCTTCTTGCGCTCTATGTGATCTGGAAGATTAGAAAAAACAATTAAACAAAATTAGTTTTAAAACTTTGCAATAACAATTGTATAAGAGATCTAAATTCATAATAAACAGTATAATTACAGGATTTTAGAAAGCTCAAACAACAAAATTATGTTTGCAATGGATCCAAAACTATCAAATACCACTATTTTGACTCTTTTTTCACCACATTTGGTCAAAAATTGAGAGAAATATGATTGTTTTAAATTTCTATCCAAATATGTTGTTAATAAGCATACATTTGAACCCAAACCCAGCTTGTGCGCCTAGAAAATGGAAAAACCCTGTGAATCTGGCCTTCTTGACCAGTGGTAAAAACTGTAGGATAGTGAAAGTTAGCTCCCATGTTTGAAAAATCTTGGTCACGTGGTTCCATGCAACCACGTTGGGTGTCGAACATTAGGGTTAATCGCCATTCCTTCACTGGAACCTTTAACTTAAGCACATGGTCATATGTGGTTACATTTGACCATGGGCCAAGCTAAGGTCTAGCCCTCAGCCCCTGCCCATGGTCCTCTGACGCTGGAGGGCCATGGGCTAGGGCTTCACCTCAGACCCTTTCTCTATTTGTGTGCCCATTGAAATTTAAATATAACTGCTAAGATTAGTATAAACAAGTAATAATGTAGTGCAATTGTTAACAATGCTTGGTTAATAATTTAGAGGTCTCGAGTTTGACTCTTCTAGAGGTTGTTTTACTTGACATAAAAGATTAGACCACCATGAGGATGCCACATGGAAACCAATGGTTGGTCCATGTGGCACTTCCTCGTTGGCCCAGCGTAGCAAACTCATCGACCAATGAAAAACAACCCTATGTCCATCAATGACACAATGTCAAGTGTCAATCGCGCATTGGCCAGTGAAAAACCAATAAAAACCTTCTACGTGTCATGACCCAATCAGTGTACGGAATCCTGACTGGACGTCCCTGCAATTCAAAATTCATTTTTTTTAGTTGTTTCATAAAACGATTGAAATTCAATTCTGGGAGTATTTGAAGTCATATTTTAGTGAAACAAATTGTGTTGGATTAAAAATGAAGAAATATATGCTTTGGAATTGGTTTAAATCTGATGCAAGAATTTTTAATTTTTAGCATTTTCTTGATCCACAGGATCGTGGGTAATGGAAAAAGACTAAATAAAAAAGGAAAAATGAAGTTACAGGCTTAGTCCTGCATAAAAACCCTGAAAATATTAAAAATCCAATTATGATAATTAAAATACCACCATCTGAGTCTAATTATAGATTGTAAAGTGGCAAGGTAGTGCAATGATCTAGCTTTTTGGTAGCTGCAGAATCAACGTAGCTGCAAAATTGACACAATTCAGTAGCTTTTGCAAATTTGGTTTATGATCTATTGTCAAAGCAACAAATTTGTGGAGAAGTGGTATCGAGCTCAAAATTGGTAAGAAACAGGTAAAAGTGCATTTAATATTTCTTGAATTTGTTTTATTAGTACTACTTATACATTTTTTGTGCATATATCATATTAAGAGAGACTCGTGACCTCTCTCTCTCTATAATATTACATTTTATTGAAGAAAAGTGCTAAGTTTTCGCAAGTTCCAGGATGATGAAAGAAGATCACTAGGTGCATAAGTCCCTTTCAAAGAACAAGTTTCTTTCATAAGAGCATGATCATTTCATGTTAAATCAGATCCATTACCCCATTGTTATTAAATAGATATAAAATTTACCATTTCAACTCATTCTAAGGTTTAAATTGATCCATAACTTTCGATCTCCCTACTACCGAAAAAATTCATTTCCCTTCGCAATTTTCATACTTCCCTGCATCATTTTCACTCACCCTTCCCAAAAATAAAGTCATTCAGCTCCCTTACAAAGTTGAGTCACCCCATTTTCCTTTTCCTACATGTCAAATAAAACTTTCTTCAATCCAAAATTTTCATCTATAGTCCTTCAAATTATTATTCTATACTCGCATTAGATGATGCAAGATTCATTAAGGCCTCCCTTCTAACAAGTTTTGACCCATCGAATCTGACACATTATTTGGGATCAAGACTGAAGATATTTAAAGTACCTTGAGACTTGCATGCCTTAATGGAAAGTTCTCTCGCCAATAAATAGTGGGAATACATAAATGTACCCTTTTTTTTTATATTTTATAGGTGACTCGACTTTGACACATATATTCGTAACTAGTAATATGTACTTAGGCATATTGACTCTCATTTACATCAATGGTGAGTAGTCTCGTGTTGGTTAATGGCATTCATTAATGGCCAGTAAATCAACAATTTCTTCTCTATGTTTGACATTGACACGTCTATTCACATATATAAGGATTATGCCATCGAGTGGCAACGATTTAATACTACATGATTTTAGCAATTTGCACTAAGACTCAATTTACCAACCATAGAAATAAATATCCCAATTTCATCCTCTATTCATATAGCCAAGAGAAAGAATAAGCAAGATCCAATTCTTTTGGAAGATCCCTCAACGCATTCATATTCCGTTTTTCATCTACAATAAACTAAAAACACCTTATGTTGGGGGGAAGGGATATTGATATTTCGTGCCACATGTCACATTTCATTTCATCCTAACCAAAATATTTTTCCCAATCAACTATTATTGCATTTTTATTCCAAAAAGTTTATATGTTTTGCATTGATCAATTGATGAGCACATTAAATGACTGACATCGAGTATGGGAACTTAAAAAGGAATTCTGAATGTTTTCAAGTATTTTTATGCAACAAAAATAAGAGAAGTAATTTTACAAAAGAACCAATACTTAAAAATTTTGGTTGCCACACAAGAACCAACCATAAAAAACATGTTGCAATAAAATGATTTCAAAGTACACTTTGCAAAAAGATTAAATTTATCAAATGATATGATAATGAAAATTTAAAAGAGAATCAATACAAAGCCAAAGCTCATATAAAAGCGAAACATTTCAAGAAGACTAACTTATGACTAATGGAATCAATGCAATAGTTGCATGAGGACATGCAACACCTTCAGTTGCGGGTATGTTGGGCCTCCAAAATGTCATCCATTTTCACCCACATTTCCATCATTTTACCCTCATTATGTAATTTTGTAGCTACATAACCCTGCATTAAGTAACCATTTTCACAATCTTATGGGTTTAGCATTATATTTTCCTAAGTCATGTATTTTAAGTATTATAAGTGAATTTGTGATTAATTATTATAAAATGAACATGTTTTAATATATACATAAAATTTGTATAAGTTTTGTGATATTGTAGGGTTACTTGGAGATTCTAGAAGTGTCCTACTTGGCCTCCTAACTACAAATTCAAATTTAAAATTCCAACCCATGAGGATTTGTATAAAATTTGAAGAAGGTATGTATCATTAAGCTAAGAACATTAAAAGGATAAGGATCATGGATAAGAGAACTTTGAGAGGATATGTATCTTACATTTTTAGGAGATTGGTTGTAACCGCAAGAGACAAATGTGGATTTAGGACAGATTTGAGGATTTGTATCTATTGTATAGTTATCCTTAATTTGTATAAATAGGAGTGCACCCTTCATACAAAGGGTTGTAAAATGTAGGTTGTGTATTTAGTTTTCAATAGTTAGATGCAAATTAGAGGTTAGAGGTAGGTAGTGGGTAGTTGATAGTTTGAGGTGCCAAGTTCAAGTTGTGATTTTTAAAGTGAGGAGAGAGAATTCTTGTAATATCTTGTAACTTAAATTTTATGAAATAAATACTGCCACTTTGATCTCCAATATGTGATAGTTGTTTGGTATTTCTGCTCAAGAATGGAGGCCCCCCATCAACCACATTTTTCACATCTTTGCACATATTGGTAACATAGTATAGTTTTGTTATTTCATTTCTTTTTAGCAAGTGTGTTTTTTATTTATGCAAGTGTAATTTTCATTTTAGCAGTGTGATTTCAATTATGAAATCAAGATGTATTTTAATTTATGAAAGTGTTAATGTGATTTCCTTTCAGCAAGAGTGATTTCAATGATGCAAGTGTGAGTGTGATTTCCTTTCAGTAAGAGTGCTTTCAATTATGCAAGTGTGAGTGTGATTTCATTTCAGCAAGAGTGATTTCAATTATGCAAGTGTGAGTGTGACTTCCTTTGAGAAAGAGTGCTTTCATTTATGCAAGTGTGGTGTGATTTAAATTCCTCAAGTTTCATGTCATATTCATTTACGCATGTGTGATTTAAATTTCAATAAAATGTGATTTCTTTCCTGCAAGTGTGATTTTAATTTCTTTATGTTTGGTTTTTATTGATTTAATTAGTTTTGAAATATTTTTAATTGCATTAGGTTAATTTAATATGAAGGATAACCACCTAGTACATATAGTATAGGTATATCTTGTGAGTTTACAAAACCCCATGTTGAGAATTGAATGACAGGAATTTAACTTGTGATTAAAATCCCCTGACAGTCCTCCTTAATTTTGAATATCACATCATGTCATTTTTCAATCCTCGATACATATTATCAAATACAAGATACTACTCATGCTTGGGGATGAAGGGTCTTACACTTGTGTTATGTCTCCATCACACTAGAAAAATATTGGTTCTGTAGAACTTTTCAACTCAAATACTACATTGCAAGCCTTTCATGGTCATACCTTTATGCCTCAAGGTGTTCATCCTTATCTTGTCATGCAACTAGGGGAAAAAACCGTGACTATAGATGTTGAAGTTTTTGAAGCTCCATTTATATTATAATATTCTCCTTAGCTGTAGTTGGATCTATGCTATGACATTTTTTTATGTTTTCAATGTTCCATGTGCTTCGATTTCCTCATAAAGGAAATATCACCATAACTGATAAATTAGAATATTGTTTGTTGTAAACAAAGTATACCAATACAAAAAATTCTATTCCATTTGTTGGAGATATAAATTTGGCTTACAAAAATGTTAGTGTGGGACTATTTAAAATCCCATCAGTTATTGAAGTCTTTCCTTTACCGATTCTTGATGCTCTTTCTTCTTATGTTGCGCCTATGTACATGGTCTCTTCTCTAACTAGTGGACCTCATTAGTCTCCTAGCGCTTGGGTGGTTCCTTCTCCTTCAAAAATATATTTGTATGGTGAGAATATGCCTCCTTTAGTGGAAGAGGCTATCTCTTTAGAGGCCTCATCGGAATCTCCTGATACTAGTTAGAAAACCCATTCAAATATAGAACCTGATCATTGTTCTTGTCCTACATAACTGATCAATTTTCATATTTAAATAGAATCCTTTGAAGACAATTCTCCTTCTTAGAAAGTCATCTTGGAGGTCATGGATTTAGTTGCTACTCCCAAAAATATTATCCATTTTTATGCCTCTATTATCCCTAAATAGGTTCCCATAGAGATTTGAAAAATAAACCTTTAATTGGGCCAGAGGCATTTTCTTGGCCATCCATCGAAGTGCCACCCTTGAATTTAGTCAAGTATTGGGTTTTTGGTCTTCAACTTGGAAGTGAATTTTCCCACCCACATCCTCCTATTCAGAAGTTCCTTTTACCTCGTTAATGTGTTGATATTCCATTTCAAGGAGTTACATTAGCTCATGATACCACTCACTGATTTCCTTGGGTCATTCCTAATAATGATATGGTTGTAGTCTTTCCCTGAAATCATCAACCTTTAGGAATTTGGAAATTAAACTTTGTATGGAATGGCCCCATAATGGTGTGCTATGTGGTGCGTAAAACATCCCATGAGTTCATACCTTGGAATTATTGGCCTATGCTAAGTTGCAGGAACTGCATGCTGGAACATGTTAGACTATGTTACACCTTGTACATATGTATTTTAGTTTTGGTTTGGTGTGTGATATGAGAAATTTTTTCATACCTCATATATGCCAAAATATAAAAATTAACAAGTCATAAAATTGAAAAAATAAAAAATACATGGTCTTTTTTTACCCAATCAATTTTCTATTTCTTTCATTATGTGATTTAACCATGGATCTAGTCTTTCTCGCTAGATTTTCCAGGATATGGTGGTTTTTTTATTGCAATTTTCACTAGAGTCCAAGCATATTTCTATTGAAACTTGAATGTAGGGGTAGGGATTTCCCTACCATTTATATTGCATTAATCATTATCATTTACATCTTAATTGTGCCTTATGTTTGACCCCATAAGGGCGCAATATTAACCCATCTCCTTTTGCACATCATAACTTGGTAGTAGAGCTTTCCTATACATTGATGATATAGATTAACACTTGTGTTCTATGTTTGTATCCATGCAACATTATATTCATATCCCATAATCCCTTCTCTTGTCCTACCATGACTTAGAATATGAGCCTCATTTATTGTTTTTCATCTTTTTTTCACTTTTATCTAGAAGGATTCCACCCCTTTAAACCATGGGATTATTATGAAATTTTAGCCTCAATTATGCATGTTGATAAGCCTTGATATCATTTCGCCACCACCCCCACATTATGCTTAGCCCATTTCTTACTTTCTCTCGGTTTTCTTACCTTTACTAGAAGGGCTATTGTGATGAGTGGTCTCCTTTTCCAAACTCTTTGCTTCAATTTTCTTAGGGAAATTCTATCATCTTGGACTAGTTTCTACCATTTATACCACTCATTCCTCTAAGATGAGATTCCCTTGTGTTCTTCTCATGCTCATTAAAAATTGAAGGATATTTAGTATCCATTTATCTCTTGTTTAGTCTCATTTAAACTAATGAAAAATGAACTATTGAGAATTGAACGAAAAAAGGAACTATTGAGCTTACTTGTTTTCTCTTTTGTGCTCATTAAACTATGAAGGAGACTAAAAGGTTAAGAGGGAAGGGATCTCATTTTCTTCAGTTATCAGTTAAAATGGTAGTGTATTTCGTGGCGTCCTTGAAAATGTAACCCATTTATGTCATTTACACACACCTATATTTCACCTTGCATAGGATTCATTCGATGCTTGCGAATTTGTTTACTCCTCTATCTAGTTACTGTTATAGTCACTACGGAGAGTGCTTAAATGCATCCTTTGTTGTTTCATGATATCATGTGGTTATCATTAGTCAATCCTACAAATTCACTTTTGTGTCATGTCATTATATGTTATAGGGAATTATTAACCTTAGTCAACCATTTGAAGTTCTTATTGACCTATTTCTATTGTCCATCCTTGTGTTATTTATACTTCATGAGTTCATACATTCACATCATATCTCGTTATTTTTCTATGTTGATCAATGAGGGATACATTAAGGCCCTCGTTCAATGGATATTCTCATGTTGAATTCAACTCATTACCGAAGAGCTAAACCTAGGAACTAGTAATACCTTGGAGCTTGTAAACTTCCATGGCAATCTTCCTCATGATCGAAAATGGTTTTTCCTCATTGAATCTGGATTAGTCGATTCAATGAGTGTTCATTTTCAACTAACTTATTCACACTTAGTCATCTATGCTAGGTACCTCAAGTTCCATTTGATCATTGGTGATTCATGTCACATTTGTTAATGATATACCTCAATGATCAGTGTTACACATCATTTTGTTGCAGTTAGGAAAATGACCATAAATATGGATTTCTCACTATCCGATGAACCCTTATTAGTAATCCCCTACAAATTAAAATAAAAAACCATTATGAGAATCACAAGAATTATGTATTACATTGCATAAAAATCCCGAATTCAAGCAGTGTCGCACCTTACCTATGAAAAAATAGTGACATCGCAGATTCAATCATTGTCACTTGCATAGTTGTCACATTATTATCAACTAGAAAGTGTGAGGACCTTTCTAAGTGGGTAAAAATAAAAATTAAAGTCTAGAAATATTGTTGAGTAATCTTATCTCAACTTCCTAGACGGGAGCTCCTACCTATTTGGGCCTCATCAGAATATTTATGGATCTCATCCCACTCATTATGGAACTTATTCCCTTTTTTTTGGATCTCATCCCATGGGAAATGGAACTCCAACCTCCCCCTTCTCTCCTATAAATACAATTCTAGTAAATGGAGGAGGGGATGGATTTCGAACTACCCTTATGTTGTCAAATTGAGATTAAAGGCTTTTTTTGCAAAGGAGGATTGTAGATCTTTGAAGTGGAGAATTATGACATCAAGGCACTTGGTTTTAATCTCTTCCTCTTATTTGTGAATACAATATATATTTTTTTCCCACATGATTTTATTATTTTTTACATTCATTATATTAGAGCTCCTTGATCTTTTGATTAGTATTTGTCAGAACTTATTCATCCATAGTATGCTTTGATCCTTTTGTTTGTCTTTGTAGTTGCAGGTTGAAGTCTTTTGAGATGGAAGTGGAGCAAGAAATCAAATAGGAAAAGGATTCAAGTGAAGACCTATTTCGTTAAATAGGTAAGTTTGATTCAAACTATATTATCGAAATATGGTATGCATTGTCTTGTTCATTGTAGACTTGATCATTGAGTCTAGGGACATCGCTCTTTTCCGTAAGACGTATTTTTCCAATAACAAATTTGGCCACTCCATTCGCAAACATTTAGCTCTTCAATGGCTTCCTTTTCCTTCTACAACCATCCAATACCTCTAGTGACCGTATTTGGATTCTTGAAACATGTTTTTTTTAAACCTTTTGAGCATGTATTATTTTTTCTTTGCATATCAGAGGTGTCTCACTTTTCTCAAATGAAAAGTGCAACAATTGGAAATTGTCTCACCTTTATTGTAAAGGAAGTGCGACATGTCTCACTTATCATATGATGAAAGTGTGACAGCTAGAAATCATCACAATTTTATTTTGATAGTAGTGTAAAATTTGAAAAATAGTCACATTTTTCATGTGTTATACATATGACATTGCACTGGTGTGAAAAATATACTTGCAAAAACCTTACAAAAATGAAAAAATTTAGAACTTTTATCTTCTCAATCTAAAATTATTTGCTTGCAGTGGATTTTTTATTCTATTTTCATCACGGAAAAACCAATCTTAAATTTTAGTTGTCGTATTTAATTGTATTTTTTGAAAAAAATACTTATCTTTATATTTTTAGGGTTTTGGGTCTAATTGGTTTATTTATCTATCAAATAATATTCTTTTTCTTGTGGAATTGGTTGTATCAGTCTCTTTTCTTTCAGTAAATCTGATCAAATATTCATTTATGCCTACTATAAAGAATTATTACATCGATCGAATAGTTAGTAACTCCAATAAAAGATAACTTAAATTTTCATTTGTTTGGTTTATTATATTGAATTGAATAATGATTATTCTTTTTATAAAATAGAAAAAAATGAAAACACATTTCTTTTTATGGGGAATTGATTGAAAGAGATTTTTCTTGGAATTGTTATTTGATTTCTCTTTTAAAATTTATTTGCAAAACTCGATCATTGCATTTTTGTGCAGTTTAAAATATTTCTTGCTTCCCATAAATAGGATTTCATAAAATCAAAAAGATTAAAATTGCATATTTGTGGTATTAGTTGGATTTTACATATTATACCATTTGGATATCACACACATTTTATTCCCTTTAATGAAAAGTGAGACATTAAAATCAATAAAATTATTTAAAATAAATAGTTGATCAGAAATAATCACATTTATTGTGCGTCTAGGTTAGAAGACGTGTTTCAACATCTATATACATAGGAGTTGTCATTTCTTGTCAGGGTTACATTCTGTAGGTGGTCATTATGCCATGTACATCATAGTATATAAGACCATTCTTCCACTTAACTTTGGGTATATAGGGAGGCACTCCTCATCTGATGAGTATATATAAATGATTCCCATCGTATAGTTATGCCTTAGACAACACTAAAACAAATTATACTTCCACGTACCCTCATGTATACAGGAATCCCCCTTCTAGGTTTCAAACCATCCATAAGTAAATGAGTCATTTACCTTATTTTATGTGACACACTAAACACAACATTCAAGGAGATTTACCTTAATTTTAACTCATGATGATGATGGCCAAAAGCAAGAAGAAATGGAAAAGGAAATCAAGACACCAATTGAAAGGCTTAAGGGGATTGAAGAGAAGGCTATTGAAGAATTTCTGAATCATATAGAAAATTTGGAACAACAGGAGGATTTGGTGATTAAATCATCAAATGAGGCCATAAGGTATTATGTTTTTAAAATTAACAAGCTATGTGTGAATGCAGGTATTGCAGAAGACAAATCATATGATGAAACTATATTGAGTAAGGCTGAAAGTTGCCAAGAAAAATATGATGATGATTTTCCTTCAGATGAAGATCGAGTTGAATTATTGCAACAAAAGGAGTTCATAAATTCCTTGTTTTGTAAAAGAAATTGTGTCAGTGGAGGTGTGACAACTATGTATGATGATGAGGAATTGTTTTTTGATAATGACAAAGAGAAATAGTGATGGATAGACAACTAAAAGAATCACCGATGTTAGGTCTCTGTAATTTATTAGCAATATTGGGAGAGTCCAATCACAGAGTTAACATCATTTCAACCAACTTTGGGATTCTAGGATCTAGCCCTCCTGAATCCGGAGAGGGATCTCTCCAATATGTACAAAGATGGATATTGTCTTTGAAGTTTAGGGTAATGATATATTAGGCTAGTTATGAAGGCCAAGGTTTTGTTTTGTTTGGATGGTTGAGCATGAAAGGTTACTTGAGGGGAAAGTTCTAAGTGCAAAAAGTTTCAAAAGTGAGAAGTTGCAAGCAAATAGAACAGTTTTGGCAGATAGATAGATATAACGCTGGTTTTTAGTCCATTGGGCTATGGAGTCATATCTGGGCTTTAATTGAACAACAACATCAAGTGTGATCCAAGGGGAAAGTCATCTATGTCTAAGGATTTCTTTAAATTTTGATTTATGGAATGGAGTGATACACTAAGAAGAGGAATTAGACAGATGCAGAACGAAGAGCAGCCTAGGATCTGATAAGTACTTTTAAACCAGTCAGCCTTTGGAAAACACTTAAGGAGGACACGAAAGCAGACTAGGATCTGGTAAGTGCTTTTAAACCAACCAGCCTTTGACACACTTCCAATAGAAAACATATAAAACAAGGGGAAACACAAAGATAACACATAATGGTATAAGATCTAGCAAGTGCTTCTAAACTAGCCAGCTTTTATCACATTCCAAGGGAAACAATCTGTTAGTTATGCAGACAAGTCTGGGACCAGGGCTAACCATAACTTCCTTCAGTTCATCATCACATAACACATACTGAAAGTAACATTCAGAAATAATATTCAGCTAGGACGATAAAATGAGGGAACACCAGCATTCTCATGCCTAAAACTGAATTAAGTCATTCCTAAATAACACAGATTGGAAGAAAACATTCAAACAAAGATTTCTCAGCCAGAGAAGGTTACTGATATACAGCAGGTCCTAACGCTGTTTAAACTGTTCTTTACAGTGGAAAATGAAACAACATGAAAACAGAAATAAAACAACAAGTTACAAATGAGAATAACATCACCGTCAATATAGATCAGGATCCCATGAAACAACTTTTATATTGATGTCAAACCAGCTACAAACTTCAAGTCCAATGTTTTAGTTCAGCAATCATCTTCACTATTCAACCTAACTACTCTAGCACAAACAGAGCTTCAAGGGCCAGTGAATACTATGTACAAATAGAAGTCTCAAGCTTAAGTGTATTTCAAAGTTCTGCAACCAACAATTTCTCCTCTTCTGTAGAAGTATTTATAGGAAGATGAGGAGGTGAGATTTTAACAAAATATCTCAAGGACAGTTAATGCAGAGTGAAGACTTCTCGGCCCTTTGAGAGGCATCGATTGGAGAAATTACAAGGGGAAGTGCTGCATTAACTGTTACATTTACGATTTTAAACTTGAAGTGAGTTTTATTTGACTTTGAGGCTCATATGCTGCGTTTTGGAGTAACTCTGCAGATATTTATTCATTGGTTTCCTTGCAGAAGTAACTCTTTGGCTGTGCTGGAGGCGGATATCTGATTTTCTTCAATAACTCGGCCTTTGGTTTGAATGGTTTGAGGCACCAGGTGGCTCGGTGGTAGCTGAGGAATCAATTCGCCTTTAGTTTGAAACGGTGGAAGCCTTCTGTCTGATGAAACACTTTAGGTTTTTCCTTTAAACTGTGTTTTATATTGGGGATTAGGATTTTGATAACGGTCTTAGCCGTAATCCCCATAAAAACCGTCTTAAATCTTCATATGCTGTGCTCTGTCTTCAAACTGATACTCTTTAACTGTGTTTGAATTAAAACCGTGTCTTGTCGATGTCCAAACCCGCACTGGGCTTTACGGCATCAATACTCATAGAGTACTGACGAAACATGGAATAGAGCCCCGTGAATGGCTTCTCTGTAATGAAACGAGGGCGTGAGAATCGTCATTCCCAGCCCTTGGCATTTCTTCGTTATACAATGGAAAACCATCGAAAACACCTGCATAAAACAAAAACAATTAAGAAATCCTGCGAAATGGGTTTAAAATGCTTCAGATGGCGGGGGAGGAGCGTAGCCGTCGGATGAAGGCAACCAACGGTGAAGATCTGCATAGAAAGGCAAAAAGGATAGCGGGAGAAGAATAAGGAGGAGCAGTTTTGGAACGTCCGATCTGGACACGTGGACGGTCCAGATTTAATCGGAGGGTCTCGATCGGGGGTGGCAGATAAGGGGATGCGATTGAAATTTTGCGATTGAGCCCTTTGCGATTGAGTGCTGGCCGTTGATCTGAGGACTAGATCGACGGCGGGGAATGAATCAGGGGTAATCGCAAGGGGGGGAAACATTGAGATGCGATTTTGCGTGGACCGTTGGATCAAGGATTAGATCAACGGTCAAGAATAGATCGGAGGGAGAGCAGGATCGGAAGATCGGAGGTATGGACTGCGATTGATCGGAGGGCACACTTGAAGCATTGCGATTGCGATCGGGCGGGGGGCTGCGATTAGCGCTCCACCGTCAGATCTCCGCGGAAGATCAACGGTGCGGAACGCATCGCCAGACTTATTGTTATAAATAAATCGCATCGGAGTTTTGACTATTTACAAAGGATTTGTGCACCCGCCCGACTTCCGATTGCGATTAGCGCTTGGTCCCAGCGCCGGGGCATGTGCGGGGAAGTGGTTTGAAAGGGGCTAGCAGGAGGGGGCTTATGCCTATATTAAGGTCGGAAGGTGGGTTTTGGCCCTTTTAAATGGAATTTGAAGGCCGAGGAAAGGAACGATAGAGGGGTAAGGGAGGAAAATGGCCAACAAAGGTTAGGGGAAAGATTTTAAAGGGGATTTTGGGGGTTCGGCACAGCTCAACTAGAAGTTTTTAACCATGTCAGGAGGATTTTCGCAAATGGAGGGAGAAACTTATGAAAAGTAGGGAAATAATATGGAGAAAAGGGGGAGTAAATGAAGGTTAGTTATGAGTGGGAGAAAGGGGAAAAATGATGGTTTCTTCAGCAGTTTCTTACAGGAAATCAGCAGAATTAATAGGAAAAGTAATGAAGATTTTGGACAGAGGCATGAGGCCTACAAGGAGTTTTCAAGAGCCAACAAATTTTAGTAATGAAAAATTGTTCCTTGAAGGCTCAAAACAGATTTAGCCACCTTTTGGTATAACAAAATATTATAGGTGGCTAACAGTGGCTCCACTTGGGGATGGTGCCTTCTTGAAGGCATCAAGAATTTAGACTTGATTTCTCTGGGACGCTGACTTGTGCCTGATCCATTGGGTTGTCCCTCTTTTGCTGGATGATCTGGTTCTGAAAACATATTTAGCAGCCATGAAAATAATGGATTTTCATCTACAAGCTTTCTACCTACCCAATCCTACTGATCTAACATTTTTTCTTCTTAGAGTGCACTTGGATTGGCAAACTCTCTTACAACATTTTATTCTTTTGAAAGCATAAAAACTAATCTAATTCTAATCCTTATTTCTCCCTGAACTCAGATTAAACAGTTGAGCTCAGATATTTCTCTACCTAATCTACTGTCTGTTGGGGTTAAACAGTCCAACAAACTTTCATTCTCTAAATTCTAAAGCAGAAATTTAAAAACAGCTAAGTCAAGATTAAACTGTTTGACTTGCTGTGATCTATGGCATAAAAACAAACTGCACACAGATTATTATTTGCAGAATTTTAACATAAAAAAATTTGAAGGCTTAAGATCTGAAAGCTTCTTATTATGGCCTTCTCTCTTCTTTTCATAGCTCTGATTTTTATTTTTTCTGTGAGCTATCTCTTCCTTGATATCTGATTCAGATTTTGGGCAAATTAGAACCAGTTTTTCTCTTTTATGAATCAGAAAATAAAACAGTTTTGAGTCATTTCTCTTTGGAAACTTTGGTTCAGCTTTTGAGTTTGTTTGAACCTTAATTCCTATCCTAATCTATCTACTGATGAGCCAAGATTAAACAGTTTGGCAAATCAAATTCGCTACCCTATCAGCAGAAAATTGAAAGCTAATTAGTCAAGATTAGGTTGTTTGACTAACTAGATGTGTGTTTTGTAGGAGTGGCATTCAAGCTTGCACACTTTCAGATTTATTTCTCTTTTTGGCATGGGGCTTTGCCTTTCTTGTTTTCATTTCTACCCTCTTTTTATTTTTCTTTGTTTTTGTATTTTTTGATTTTTCATAACTTTGAATGCAATGATGGATGAAATGTTTACAATGGAAAAAAGAAAAAAAAAGGCTTAAAAACATATCATGAATCAAGAGAAGTAATGCTTGAGCATCCTGCCATTGACAGGACCCCCAAACAAATCTGTTCCATCCAGCTCTTGTAAGAAGAATGCATTGTTTCCAACAACTGAATGAATAGAGTAAGGGCCAAGCCATAGATTGTCAAATTTACCATGCTTTCCCTTATCTTCTCTCTTTGAATCCCACTTTAAAACTTTGTCCCCAATCTTGAAATTGCTGGCCTTTGTTCTTCTGTCAAAAAGCTTCTTAATGCTGTCCTGTTTCTGCAATGTTTTGGTGTACACTTCCTCTCTGATTTGCTGAAGATGAATGGTCTGATTTATTCTTCTGATCATGTCATTATCCTCAGTCTGCAACTCTTGAATTAACTTCATAACTGGTACACCCAGGTTGTTAGGAAAAATTGCATCCGTACCATATACAAGCTGGAAAGGTGACATACCAATGGATTTCTTCAAAGTTAATCTGTCAGCCCAAAGTGCATGGATCAGCTTTGTGTGCCAAGACTTCTTGTTGTCTTCCAACAGTTTCTTTATTATGTTCACTAAGCTTTTGTTGGAAGACTCTGCGAGTCCATTGCCCTGAGGATAATAGGCTGTGGAGTGTCCCAATGTTATCTGGTACTTGTGACAGAATTCCACCATTTTCTTGCTTCTAAATGCTGCTGCATTATCCGTGATGATCTTGGTAGGGCAGCCAAATCTGGAAAGGATATTGGTTTCTATGAACTTTATAATAACTGGATCATTGGCTTGCCTACAAGGAATGGCTTCTATCCATTTAGTGAAATAGTCTGTGGCAGTAAGGATCCATCTATGCTGGGCAGAAGATGAGGGATGGATTTCTCCTATGAAGTCAAGTCCCCACTGTTGAAAAGGAGCTTCAACAATGATTGGATGCAGAGGAAGGGGTAATAATTTTCTCTTGCCCTCAAACAATTGGCATTTATGGCAAGTAGTTGTCATTTTGTGAACATCAGGAAAAAGGGTGGGCCAAAAGAAACCATCCCTCAAAATTTTGTTGGCTGTTGACTTCCAATACAAATGGCCTCCACACTCTCCTTCATGAAATTCCTGCTTAATCTTCTCTGCATCAAACTCAGGCAAACATTTAAGCAATATACCACTAGCATTTTTCCAATAAAGACACCTATTTACAATGCAATAGTTTACTGCTTTCAGCTTTAAGAACCTTGCCTTCATTTTCGATAAACCAGGAGGCGTGTTTAAATTAAGAAAAACATAAACGATATCAGCATACCAAGGAGAATTCAGAAAATGGTTTTCAATAATGGGAGTTGATAATTCTTCTTGGCTGTCCAAAGCATTAATCACATTAATATCAAGAACTTCAAAATTGGATTCAGCCATTAATCTAGCTAGACCTTGGCCTTTGATGAGTTTAGTGGGTTTTATCTCTAAATCATATTCGAGAATAACAACAATCCACTTGCCTCTCTTACCATCTGGGTCCTGTGTTAAAATATCTTTTACAACCGAATTTGGGACAAAGGCAATGATGTGTGAGTGAAGGATGTATACTCTGAAGTCTTTTAATGCTTTAACCAAAGCAAAAGCTTGCTTTTCCATAATATTATACTTCAAAAGGGCATCCCTCAATGCCTTGCTAAAGAATGCAATAGGCTGCTCTTGTCCTTGTGGATTTTTCTGTAAAAGGACAGCAGCAATGGTATGTTCTGATGCAAATGAGAAGATATAAAAATCTTTTGAAAAATCAGGGCTTATAAGAACCGGTGTTTTGGTTAATGCTTGTTTCACCAGCTCAAAGGATGTCTTTGCTTCCAAGGTCCATTTTATCCCTTGTTCCTTCTTCAACATATTTGTGATATTTCTAAGGAGCTCTGCCAAATTAGGGATGAACCTTCTTAAAAAGTTAATCTTTCCAATGAAAGACTGCAACTCTTTGATATTTCGAGGATGAGAGATTTGCAATATAGCCTCAATCCTCTTTGGATCTATCTTTATACCCTCTTCTGAAATAATGTGTCCAAGAAGCTTACCTTCTTGGAGACCAAATAGTGTCTTCTTAGGGTTTAAAGATATTCCAAACCTTTTGCACTTCTCGAAAACTTTTCTCAAATGTTCTAAATGTTCTTGATCTATTTTTGAAAACACAGTGACATCATCTAGATAGATAATGATGAAGAAACCCAATTCTTCCAAGAATGCTATGTCCATGGCTCTCTGACAGGTTGCTCCAGCGTTCATTAGACCAAAAGGCATCTTCACATACATGAAAGTGCCCCATGGAGTAGTGAAAGTTGTCTTTAATTGATCAGCAGGGTGAACTAAAATCTGATTATACCCTGAATAGCCATCAAGCAACGAAATCCTTTTAGACCCCACCACCCTTTGTAAAATGTGATCCATTTTTGGTAAAGGGTAGTTGTCTTTTAACGAAGCTTTGTTTAAGTCTCTAAAGTCTATACAAAGTCTGATTTCTCCAGTCTTCTTCCTAACAGACACCAGATTAGATACCCACTCAGAATATCTAATAGGGACAATAATGCCAGCATCGTGCATCTTCATGATTTCCTTCTTAACCAATGGCAACTAGACAGGGTTTATTCTGCGCAGTTTCTGTTTGAATGGTTTTTGGTTTTCTTTAAGAGGGATTTTGTGCTGTATTATTTCAGTGTCATAGGATTTGAGATCTTCGTAACTCCAAGCAAAAACATCAAAAAATTCTTTGAACAGCTCTAAGTATTTGAGTTTAATGTGAGCTGGCAAAGTTTTGGACAGCTTGATCATTTTCGGTTTTTCCTCACTGCCTATATTGCACTCCTCTACTTCAGTCTCTACAGGTTCCAGTTTTGGTTTATTGGCCACATCGTTAAAACCGAACAACTCCTTTAAAGGCGTTAGACCGCTTGGCAGATTTTCATCTTTAGAATGCAGAGTTTGTAATTCTTCCATTTCTAACTCTGCACTTAATTCTGTTTTGCTCCTAAGTTCGCTAGACAATAGGTTAATATTGGCAGGTTGAGGAGACGATTCTTCTTCACCAAGAAATTTTTCTTCACTGCAGTCTGTATCATAATCTGAATCTGAACTGTGCAGTTCGAACTCATTTCTGAATTGCATTAAGTCTTCTATTTGTTTGTCATTGTCAAACACTTGCCAATATTTTTCGTTATCAGGCACTGCCGGTCTAAATTTTATCGGAGTTGTGTTGTCTCCAGTCTCATATGGCGTTAGACATGTTCTGGCCGCAAAGGCTAAATTGTGGGCCATAATGTTCTTTTTCCTTGGGATGAAACTCAGGTTTGACTCCTCAAATGTTGTCAACAGATCCATGACATCATTCCGATAGGCTCTAAGTCCGGGATGATTCGCATTATACTCCCCATTGACTTGCCTAATGATTAACTCAGAATCCCCGTACACATTAATTCTTCTGGCTCCTAATTTCTTCAAGAGATGCAAGCCTAAGAGAATGGATTCATATTCCGCTATGTTGTTGGAACACTGAAATTTTAATTTGCATGAGATGCATTCTGTGTGGTTGTTTTCAGTGTTAATGATCCAAACCCCTGCACCAGCATTATTTCTAGTGCATGACCCATCAAAATACATACTCCATAAAGGACTGTCTTTGGTTTTGTCTGTTTGGCGATTGTTCTTTTTAACTATGGTGCCTTCCGACTGTTCATGGTTAGCAGCACCCAATTGAATTTGTTTTGACTCCTCAAATTCTTCAATAGATTGAGGGATGATGCCAGAAATGTTAGGGGTATTTTCTGGGTTGTTAAGTCCTAAAAACAATGGACTCATAACCGGTAAATCAAGACCTATGCGTTGTTTACTAATGTTTTCACATGTGGCAAACTGTTTGGACACTTCTGCGTTATTATACTCTTCTTCCCTGTCGGCCTTTAATTCTGTTAAAGTGACTTGCTCACTAGGAGTTTCATTGTTAAACATGATAAAAGAATCAAGGCCTGTATTTACAGAATATATAGGAGAGTTTCGTGGTCTGTCTTGACTTGTAACCGTGTATTTCATATGAGACTCCCTGTAAAGTCTTCTGGTCTGATTGAAAACCGGGATGGTCGCATATGTCATGTCCATCTGCATAGTCCCCTGTAACTTAGCTCCCCAGGATCTTGATAATAACATTCCATACTTTGGGGGAACATCAGCCACGACAATGTCCATGAGTAAACATTTGGCTGGAATCTGGTCTAGGTTAACACAGAGGTCTTTGATCAATCCTAGACATTTTACTCTATTTGAGTCAAAGGAGTATAGGTCTTTGTAGGGTCTGGTGATTTCTAAACCAAGGCTCTCCATCACAGCTTTAGGCATTAAATTATGAGAAGCCCCGGAATCATGCATAGCGTTGTGTAGAATTTTGTCATGAATGTTCAAACTCACATAAAAGGGAGGAATTGGTCCTTCTTGAAACTTCCCTTCAATCTTAGGGCCAAAAATCAACTCTGGTAGGTCGTCACTAAGATTAACTGTATCTCCATTTTCCTCTATATTTAAAACCTTCAAAATTTGGTTCCTATATACATGTTGGGCAGCTAACTCAGTTAATGGAACAGAGATCTTGATCTTTAAGATTTCATGTTCAAGGCTGAAAGGGGTTTGATTCTTTGAAGCACTTGTTTCAACCTTATTAGCTGTCACTCTATCAACAATTACAGCTTGCTGATTTGTTTTACTTGACACAACTATTGTAGAAGGAGTACTAGCTGAAGTGTTAGTACTGTTGATGTCTTCACTCTGTTTTTCAGAATTTTGAGTGTTTTTCTCCTTATCCTTATCAGAATTAACAGCCACTGTTTTGTCTTTTTGTTTGGCTGTTTTGGGTTTAGCTGCGGTGCTACTTTGAGAGGATTTGTCAGAGGTTTTGGTGTTGGGGGATTGTTGACTGGTCTTGCTTCTAAGGTCATCTTCTCTTTGAGGTTCTATAATGATATTTTCCATGTCCTAATAATAATTTCCATTATCATCTCTTTTGTCGTCATAAGGTGTGTAAAGACCCTGTTTTTTATCATAATGAACCTCAAAGTCATCATCCTCTTCCCCAAACATGTTGATATCGTCTCCCCCTGTTATGTCTTCTATTTCTTCAACCTCACTTACATAGTTTTGATGAAAGGGAGGAGTGATCTGTTGATCATCATCCCTGGGTCTGTTTGGAGGTTGGTTCCTTCTAACATTCTGATTTTGGTTCCTATTTTGAGGAGCAGTTTGATTTTGATTTTCTTGTGCTCTCTTAATTATGCTCATCTCTTTCATAATTTCTTCCATCATTCTCTCTATCTTTGAGCTTGAAGTGGAAGGCGTTGATTCCTCTCTAAAAGATACTCTCTTCTCGCTCTTCATTCTTGCTCTTTTCTCCATCAAGTTTACTTCCACAGAAAGAGCACCCCTTTGCATGTCTTAAAGGGTTGCAAAAACTCTTTCTCTAAGTGAATATGTCATGTCTGGATCAAACCCTTCAGGAAATTTGTTTAAAGCTGAGCCCTGAGGAGGTTTTAGTTCGGGGGAAAGTGCATTATAGACGCTGTTAAATCTGGTACAATAAGATTGTACACTTTCCCCAGGGTTCCTATGGAGATTGTTATAGCCGGCAAGGACTTGGAGAGGATTCTTTCTCACTTCCCACTTATTTAAGAATGTCTGATGGAAGCCTTGGAGGTCATTTATACTACAGGGGGCTAAACCTTTAAACCATTTTCTTACTTCTCCCCCTAAGCTCTGAGCAAACAGTCTGAGCTTGATAGAATCATCATCAATTTCATTTCGATCAAAATAGTCATTCATCTTATCCACATGTTGTGATGCAGTTGTAGCATTATTAGCATCATATAATGGAATTTTGGACTGATAGTCTGGTGGAAGATTGACTAGTGGTATATTAAGGGCTAAGGGAGCATACCATGTTGCCATGGCAGGAGGTGGAGGTGGATTTACAGAAGGGAAAGTGGGCTGAGGTGAAGTGGTTTGAACAGTGGATGTAGGGTGAGTAGAAGTGGATGGACCAGGAGTAGACTGTTGAGATGATCTTGGATGGGAGACACCTAAAGTGTGAAGGAAATGTAAATCAGGAGGTGTTGTTTCCCTGCTACCAGGATGTTCACTTGTTTCAGGAGATGAAAGTGAAGATTCAGAGTCTAACTGGATTATATCATCAAATGACCTTGTCCTAAATGGGTTCACTAAGTCAGTTTGTGATTGTTGCAGAGCTGAAAGATTTTCAGGGACTGATTTAGCTCTCAAGGGTGATCTGAAAACAGTTAATAATTTAACCTTAGGATACTTCCAAAGGATACTTTCTGGATTATCAACTATCTCAGGTGGGTTAGGGTCTGGGTGGGCTCTAGTGTGAATCTTTTTAGAAGCCACTATGCTATGTTGTTTAGACCTGAAACAAGAAAAGTTGAACCAGATATGACAATCTTGGAGAGGTTAACCAATCTATTTTTACAATTTTAAATCCCACAGTCCTATAAGTGAGTTTGAATGGTTTTATTAATGATAAGGGTTCTTCCCAGTGGAGTCTTAAGGTCTGCTAGGATTGTGGAGTCGCCAAGTGGAAATTTTTAGCTCCTTTCAGAGGTAAAAGGTCTTATGGTCCACCACCATGTTTATTTAATTCCAATCTGAAATATTTTTAGGTTTTTCTAAGTCATTTTTCGGTTTTGTGGTTGTTAAGAATATCCTAACTTTGTTTCAAAACTTAGCTAAGGTTGCGAGACAAAGGCAGTCTACTCTTATGGCTAAGCCAGCTGATTTTTCAAGGTTTAGATGAAGTCTTAAGAGAAACCTAGGGTTTACCTAGTTTGTCACTGATTCAATTGAGCTTCATCTTAATTACCATTTCTTGATAGTGCTTGAAAAGGCTGCTTTTGACTCACAAGATGTTATGAAGATTCTGGGTAAGGGTTCCCCAGTGGAGTCGCCAGAAATGTTAGGTCTCTGTAATTTATTAGCAATATTGGGAGAGTCCAATCACAGAGTTAACATCATTTCAACCAACTTTGGGATTCTAGGATCTAGCCCTCCTGAATTCGGAGAGGGATCTCTCCAAAATGTACAAAGATGGATATTGTCTTTGAAGTTTAGGGTAATGATATTAGGCTAGTTATGAAGGCCACGGGTTTTGTTTTGTTTTGGATGGTTGAGCATGAAATGTTACTTGAGGGGAAAATCCTAAATGCAAAAAGTTTCAAAAGTGAGAAGTTGCAAGCAAATAGAACAGATTTGGTAGACAGATAGATATAACGCTGGTTTTTAGTCCATTGGGCTATGGAGTCATATCCGGGCTTTAATTGAACAACAACATCAAGTGTGATCCAAGGGGCAAGTCATCTATGTCTAAGGATTTCTTTAAATTTTGATTTATGGAATGGAGTGATACACTAAGAAGGGGAATTAAACAGATGCAGAACGAAGAGCAGACTAGGATCTGATAAGTACTTTTAAACCAGTCAGCCTTTGGCAAACACTTAAGGAGGACACGAAAGCAGACTAGGATCTGGTAAGTGCTTTTAAACCAACCAACCTTTGACACACTTCCAATAGAAAACATACAAAACAAGGGGAAACACAAAGATAACACAGAATGGTCTAAGATCTAGCAAGTGCTTCTAAACTAGCCAGCTTTTAACACATTCCAAGGGAAACAATCTGTTAGTTATGCAGACAAGTCTGGGACCATGGCTAACCATATCTTCCTTCAGTTCATCATCACATAACACATACTGAAAGTAACATTCAGAAATAATATTCAGCTAGGACGATAAAATGAGGGAACACCAGCATTCTCATGCCTAAAACTGAATTAAGTCATTCCTAAATAACACAGATTGGAAGAAAACATTCAAATAAAGATTTCTCAGCCAGAGAAGGTTAATGATATACAGCAGGTCCTAACCCTGTTTAAACTGTTCTTTACAGTGGAAAATGAAACAACATGAAAACAGAAATAAAACAACAAGTTACAAATGAGAATAACATCACCGTCAATATAGATCAGGATCCCATGAAACAACTTTTATATTGATGTCAAACCAGCTACAAACTTCAAGTCCAATGTTTCAGTTCAACAATCATCTTCACTATTCAACCTAACTACTCTAGCACAAACAGAGCTTCAAGGGCCAGTGAATACTATGTACAAATAGAAGTCTCAAGCTCAAGTGTATTTCAAAGTTCTGTAACCAACAATTTCTCCTCTTCTGTAGAAGTATTTATAGGAAGATGAGGAGGTGAGATTTTAACAAAATATCTCAAGGACAGTTAATGCAGAGTGAAGACTTCTCGGCCCTTTGAGAGGCATCGATTGGAGAAATTACAGGTGGAAGTGCTGCATTAACTTTTACATTTATGATTTAAAAGTCGAAGTGAGTTTTATTTGACTTTGAGGCTCATATGCTGCATTTTGGAGTAACTCTGCAGATATTTATTCATTGGTTTCCTTGCCGTAGTAACTCCCTGGCTGTGCTGGAGGTGGATATCTGATTTTCTTCAATAACTCAGCCTTTGGTTTGAATGGTTTGAGGCACCAGGTGGCTCGGTGGTAGCTGAGGAATCAATTCGCCTTTAGTTGAAACGGTGGAAGCCTTCTGTCTGATGAAACACTTTAGGTTTTTCCTTTAAACTGTGTTTTAGATTGGGGATTAGGATTTTGATAACGGTCTTAGCCGTAATCCCCATAAAAACCGTCTTAAATCTTCATATGCTGTGCTCTGTCTTCAAACTGATACTCTTTAACTGTGTTTGAATTAAAACCGTGTCTTGTCGATGTGCAAACCCGCACTGGGCTTTACGGCATCAATACTCATAGAGTACTGACGAAACATGGAATAGAGCCCCGTGAATGGCTTCTCTGTAATGAAACGAGGGCATGAGAATCGTCATTCCCAGCCCTTGGCATTTCTTCGTTATACAATGGAAAACCATCGAAAACACCTGCATAAAACAAAACCAATTAAGAAATCCTGCGAAATGGGTTTAAACTGCTTCAGATGGCGGGGGAGGAGCGCAGCCGTCGGATGAAGGCAACCAACGGTGGAGATCTGCATAGAAAGGCAAAAAGGATAGCGGGAGAAGAATAAGGAGGAGCAGTTTTGGACCGTCCGATCTGGACACGTGGACGGTCCAGATTTAATCGGAGGGTCTCGATCGGGGGTGGCAGATCAGGGGATGCGATTGAAATTTTGCGATTGAGCCCTTTGCGATTGAGCGCTGGCCATTGATCTGAGGACCAGATCGACGGCGGGGAATGAATCGGGGGTAATCACAAGGGGGGGAAACATTGAGATGCGATTTTGCGCGGACCGTTGGATCAAGGATTAGATCAACGGTCAAGAATAGATCAGAGGGAGAGCAGGATCGGAAGATCGGAGGTATGGACTGCGATTGATCAGAGGGCACACTTGAAGCATTGCGATTGCGATCGGGCGGGGGGCCGCGATTAACGCTCCACCGTCAGATCTCCGCAGAAGATCAACGGTGCGGAACGCATCGCCAGACTTATTGTTATAAATAAATCGCATCGGAGTTTTGACTATTTACAAAGGATTTGTGCACCCGCCCGACTTCCGATTGCGATTAACGCTTGGGACTTAAGCGCTTGGTCCCAGCGCCGGAGCATGTGCGGGGAAGTGGTTTGAAAGGGGCTAGCGGGAGGGGGCTTATGCCTATATTAAGGTTGGAAGGTGGGTTTTGGCCTTTTTAAATGGAATTTGAAGGCCGAGGAAAGGAACGATAGAGGGGTAAGGGAGGAAAATGGCCAACAAAGGTTAGGGGAAAGATTTTAAAGGGGATTTTGGGGGTTCGGCACAGCTCAACTAGAAGTTTTTAACCATGTCAGGAGGATTTTCGCGAATGGAGGGAGAAACTTATGAAAAGTAGGGAAATAATATGGAGAAAAGGGGGAGTAAATGAAGGTTAGTTATGAGTGGGAGAAAGGGGAAAAATAATGGTTTCTTCAGAAGTTTCTTACAGGAAATTAGCAGAATTAATAGGAAAAGTAATGAAGATTTTTGACAGAGGCATGAGGCCTACAAGGAGTTTTCAAGAGCCAACAAATTTTAGTAATGAAAAATTGTTCCTTGAAGGCTCAAAACATATTTAGCCACCTTTTGGTATAACAAAATATTATAGGTGGCTAACAACCGAGATGGGGGATCAGGATTCTATTCTGATGAAGAATGAAGAGGTAGTATCACCAGAAAACTTAACTTGTGACAAAGAAGAAGATAGTGATGATTGTACAAATATTTTTCAAACGAGATAACAGATTTATGGCATGAGTTAAGTATTTTGGAGAAGAGGCTAGAAAAACAAAGAATAAGTTTTCAGGTTGTAAAGTCAGAGCTGAATGAGAATGGAAAAGTTCATTTTTATGAACTAGAGGAAAGAGACATCCTTGAAATGGATGGTGTGGAAGAAATACTAACTGAAAGTCTAAAGAGTTCTTTGAAGAATTGGAATTAGCATAATGATGTGCTGATAAAGGGGGAAATTTCAAATAAGCAAATTGAAATGCTGACAGAGGAAGAAGAGACACAAATGTCTTATGATTTTGATTTTAATGATTATTTTATGATTGCAGGTACTATTGAAAAGAATAAATAATGATTGGTCCAGGAAAGAAAATTAAAGCAAAGAAAAGAAGATGGCAGTGAATGGGAGACTAAATACTAGTCCAAGGAATTGTTGAAGGAAGAAGAAAAAAAATATTGTCATAAGTGACAACCAAGAAGAAGTTATTAGTTGCAGTAAACAAGAGGGTAAGGATGAAAGGGATACAATAAGAATAAAAGTTCAACAATCACAAGAAGAATGTAATCAACAATCAAAAGATCTATTAGACAAATAAAATGAATTGATAAGAAGGCTAATGATGAAAGTGTCTCAAAAGAAGACAGTAGCAGGAAAACAAAGAAGCAGTGGAAAGAGGAAGACAAGAATAGATTGTGAAAGTATAACTAGTGGGAAGATGAAGAATAAAGTATGGAAGTCTAGAAAAGTGTAGTTGAAGAATGAAAAAGACAATGTAGCTTATGAACAACAATAAAACAAAGTATGGGATCCAGGAAGACAACTATTAAAAGCATATGATCAGGAGATCATGATTATTTGAGAGTTTTTAATGCGAATTAATTAAACATTGTGAGGAATTTTGTAAATGTTCTCGAACATTGGAGAACATGAAAGATTTAGGCTAGTTGAGAGATCATAGGGATGGAGAGATTTAAAAATTAATTATAAATCCTAAATTAGAATTGATTTCATGATTTTCTAGATGAGAGAGGATCCTTAGGGATTAGTTGAGTCAAGTGAGGACTTAGAGGATATTCAGGAATTTTTTGAGAATATAGAGGATTTGGAACCAAAATTGGTTTCAGAATCAATTGTGTAAACTGCAAGTCTCAAAAGATAGTGAAGGGGGAGGAATTAGGATTTTAAGAATAGGTTTGAAGAGTAATGCCTATGGGTAGAGGAAAAGAAAAAGTGGCCAAGTGAATGTAGATCAGGCTAAACGAGGATAGACAGAACACGAGATGTTCTGAGCTTGTGTAAATATTGTTTATGATTGAAAGGAGGGTTTCATTGCTTTTAGAATTATTTCTGTGTGTGTTAATTGAATGAGACAGATCTCTGTTTAAATGAATTTTTGGGCATGATTTTTAATTAAATGGAGAAACTTTATGAGGGACAAAAGTATTAATTTTGGCTTAACCTATGTGATAAATATTCTAATTTTGAAGAAACAAGTATGAGATAAATTTTGGAGAGGAGGCTTTACATCGTAAGGGTTGAATGGAAGCTTGAATAATCGTTGATCACATATTGGATCAATGATGTATTCGCAAATGAACTAAATAATATGTGGATATATCACATGGAATGGAGGCTGAAACCATACCATGTACTAAAGATATAGATGATGCTCCAGTTCTGTCATTATATTACTTTTAATAGATTTTCAGAGCATTCAGATGTCATCTTGAAAAGTGTGCTAGCAAACATAGACTAACAAGCAAAGCCTTGCAATGGATGTTATAAGATTGACATGGATGATCCTGAAGCCAACATTTCATTCCCTGTTGATGTGAACGAATAAATGTGTGATCAAGATTGAAGGATTGATTAGCAAGAAGAAGCCGCAATTCTCAAGTCAATGAATTAAAGAACACAATCCAAATGGTGATCGAGAGCATAGATTCAACGCAAGGAATTTATTTACATACACAATTCGTTCGAGAGAATTCTACAAATAGCAACGGCATTACAATTTCATTAGGCTTTAGTTTCTGAAATGAAAGACATCTCATCTTATGGAAAATGCGACTAAGTTCTTCATATATGCCGATGTTTATATATGCCAGAGAGAACATGGAATCCATAAGTTGAGTTTGATCTAAAATGTCCACGATTTAAAAAGAGAATACTGTAAATTAAATGAAGGCAGAATCATGGTGTAGAGGAATGGAGAAGAAGTGGTTTTAGAAATCACCAGAGGGTTATCGCACAACTTGAAAAAATAAAGTGGTAATCCTTCAGAGTATGCGATAACAGTTAGAGAGTGACACGTAGTTTTTACTTGAATGTCAAAACCACCTATTTCACATAAGTTTAAAAACGTTAAATAGTGTGTTGGTTAAAATGTGATTTCCATTGGATGGATTAGTATGGAAAGATCACCGGAAAAGGTTTGTTGATGATAAGTGTGGGGCTCGAATACATTTTTTTGACGTGATTTTTGTTTTAAATAATAATAAAAAATCATTTTATGAAATGGTATAATAGTGGGGTTAATATATTGATATGTTGGTTGGACTTTTGGTTTTTATCCAAAGTAAAATTCGTAGATTTCAAATGAAATAAGGGAGTATTTAATTATGGTTGGTAACCATAATTATAATAAAGTAATTAGCTTCTGCATATAAAGTTTCCTCTGTTGGATTATCGTGGTTCAAACACATGTGAAAAGAATTTTTAAATGCGTTAATATT